>OW240915.1:241925217-242170673 GCA_933207985.1 Pelobates cultripes | reverse complement strand
GGACTATCAATGCTGCAGGGCTCGGCCACGCTACAGAGGGAGTGACAGGAGGGATTGCTGAACCCTGAGCGCTCCCTCCTGTCAGCCCCCTTTCTCAGGCTGCGCCCGGGCGGTGCGGTCCGCCCTCATGGACGCACCGCCCGGGCAAAGCTGCAGCCGCCCGAGGCTCTCTACAGAGCGCTCGGGTGGCTGCAGCATGGGGGGGGGGTGGAGGGGGGCGGCGGGGCTGGCCATGGCACCCCCCACCCGGCTGGCACCCGGGGCGGACCGCCCCCCCGCCCTCCCCTTAGTACGCCACTGGATCTAAGAGTATAGTGTGCTTACTCTGAAAGTTTTATATTCTGTTCTTAGAAATATAGAAACATAGAATGTCCTAGTGCGAGGAAAAGCACCCTGGAGACACCGGTAACGTGTAGGGGTATGGGCTGTACACCAAAACGGCTTCATTAGAGTGACACTGTCACCTCCTCCCCCAAACAAAAGAGTACTTTATAAAGATAGAAACTTGCTCTTAGTTCACTGACATTACAACCCAGTCAAAAGATATACAGAGACAAAGTAAAGACTACTTTACTTCTGTGTTTCTCCTAAATCTGACATTGTTAGACTCAGGGCAAAGTCTAAGTGTCAATCTTGACATTCGTCACCTGTGACAGCTGCAGAAAATTTGCTGTGTCTTTTGGAGGATGCTGCGGTCTCATGGGATTCTCTATAGACCTCAGTATTCTTTACCTTTCCCCCAGACCCCCAGCGGTGATGTCACCGTCGGTGGTCTTTATGAATTTGGCAAAGTCCCCAAACGGTGACAGAGCCGCTTTAAGTCTAATTGAGTCGCATCTTATATCTGTGTCTGTGGCTATTCAGTTTAAAGGAACTCATTGTTCAAATGAGGCATCAAGATTAAAAAAGGCATGTCTCAAACCCCTACATCAAGCTAGAGTCTTAATTTACTGTTAGGTACCACATACTGTTGTGTTGTTGATACTTACCCTGGTCTGTCACCTATGAATAGTGGCTACATATGGCAAATTTTAGAATCAATAAGTAAAAGGAAAACAGTAGTATCATTCTACTGCCTTTGCTGCCGAAGCTTATAGCTACATGAAATATATGCTTACATGTAATATTCAGGTTTAATTTCTTAGTACATGGTCACACAGCACCATCTAGTGGTGTATATGTTACTTGCATCTTTCCTTTTTCTTTCTTTCTTACATTAGTTCCTCACTTACTTTGTATAATATTCAAGATATACAAACATTAATAGCAATTTTAAGTAAATTACCTATTATTTATGAAAATATAAAACATGAATAATGTATATAGTTTATCTGCATAAAACACGGCAAGTTATATAAGTGTCAAAATAGTTTTACTTTTCCTCTTAAAGCACACAAAAATAATGATTACGAATCATCTGTCTTTTAATTTTTCACACCAGCATAATATATAGCCGAATAACAGTAAACAAGAGAACACTGAGTGTAATTTTTAGCCCTCTAATGCGTTGCACACTGTGAACTAATTGCTTAGCCCACACATACTTAAAGGGACACAATAGTCACTTTATCTCAATGAAGAGGTCTGGGTACAATGACACTGTCTTTTTTACCCTGCAATGTTAAACAGATTTTTAGATAATGCAATGTTTAAACCTTTGCCCTTCTAATTTAACCCTTTAAGGACGGTGGGCTTGCTATGCCGTCCTTGGGGACCCGGCTCTAAACGGCAGGGGGCGGCGTAGCACGTCCCGGTCGTCCTTTCTACTTACCCGGTCACCGGCGATCCCACGCCGGCAATCGCGGTGTGGGAACTCACCTGGCATTCCAGGGAGTCCCCCTCCGTCCTTGTCGGCCCCCCTGGGCCATGTGATCGTGAGGTCCTTGCAATCACATGGACGGCATAGCTGTCCAAGGCGGTGCCAGCAGGAGGAGTGCCTGTAATGAGATGTACTCCCCCTGTTGCCTGAAAAAAAAAAATATAAAGTTTAAAACAGTGTAAAATTAAATTATATATATTTAGATCATATATATATATATATATATATATATATTTATTATATATATGATCTAAGTATATATAAATACACATACACTGTCTAAGTGTATTTTAATATTAATATATATAATTATATATATATATATTAATATCAAAATACACGTAGAATAATATTGATTAAATATATATAATTATCATTATATATATTTATATATAATCTAAAATAAATACATATGTAAATACATTAATAAAATAAAATAAAAACAAAATGAAAAATAAATAAAAATATATATATGTGTAAATTTGTTCTAGCTGTATTTTAAAATTAATATATATACATACATGTGTATATATATAATAATTCTACGGATATATTTATGTAATAATTTTACATAATTAGGTCATTTTATTAATTATAATTTGTGGGACCTGCCTGTCAACCCAGGCCGAAAGCTCAGAAAATTTAAATTGCTAGCACTATATTTAACCCTTCGCTGAACAAAAATATTTGTGTTTCAAAACAGTAAAATGTATTACAAGGATGATATCGTCAGTGAAAGTTAATTTTTTTTTGCATTTTTCACACACAAATGACACTTACACAGACAATATAATTGTTGTTATACGTTTTACTGTTTTGAAACACTAATATTTGTGTTCAGCGAAGTCTCCTGAGTATAACAGTACCCCTCATATACAGGTTTTATGGTGTCTTGGAAAGTTAGAGGGTTAAATATAGTGCTAGCAAATTCAAGGCGTATGTTTCAATTTTTTCACTTTGAAATTCGCTAGATTGGTTACATTGTCTTTGAGACCGTATGGTAGCCCAACAATGAAAATTACCCCCATGATGGCATACCATTAGTAGACAACCCAAGGTATTGCAAATGGGGTATGTCCAATCTTTTTTAGTAGCCACTTAGTCACAAACACTGGCCCAAATTGGCGTTTAAATTAGTTTTTTGCATTTTTCACACACAAACAAATATTACCCAACCAATCTGTCGAATTTTAATGTGAAAAAACAGAAAAATGTAACACGCTATATTTGACCCTGTAACTTCCCAAAACACCATAAAACCTGTACATAGGGGGTACTGTTTTACACGTGAGACATTGCTGAATACAAATATGTGTATTTTATTGCAGTAAAAGCAAACAGTATTATGACATTCACAGTTAGAATGTCATGTAGAACTACATTTTTTTAAATAAATTCCTATTTTCTCCCATTTTTTTATATTTTATTCACATTAAATTATGTTTCATACCTAAATATTTGATGTTAAATGAAAGCCCTGTTTCCCCTGAATAAAATGATATATAATAAGTGTGAAGGAATTCCCAGCACCATTCGGCGATTTGCACTCCCTGCTATCTACTTCCCTTAGTTATTTGTTTTATTTTATGTCCGTTTGTTAAATCATTTGTTTTACCGAACAGAGACCACCCTGGGACTAATTAGAACTTGGAACACTGTATAGCAATACAGAATCTGCAAACTAATTAAATGCTCCTAGGTGGCCGCCATTTCGTGCATACGAACGCACGTTGTGAGAACAATGAACGGCGGCCATCTTGTTTCCCGAATGCGGCCAGCGGGACTTGGTCGTCGAGTGCCTGGAACTGTTTTCGGCAACGCACTCGCATGAACCCGGTCTATATGGAAGTCCCCTACGTTCTATTTCAGAACACTGTAGACGAACAGTGTTCGGGAGTTTGAGTGCCACAATCTATTTGGCTTCCCAGATTAGTTTTGCATTTTTAAATTTAGGAAAAGAAATCTATTGTGAGGAGAAACCTATTACTTGTGCCGGCAACTGTGTGGCAGCCATCATTCACAAGGACTTCCCTTACCTTCCTCACCAAATCACTAAATAATAATAATGTTATTATTACCTATTATAGTTGCAAATAATCAGTCCTCCAACATGCAAGCACATCTTATGTGATTTTATAGTTTTTAATCATTTTGATATAAATATAATCATGAAAAGAAGGTGCAGCACCTGAAGTGTCCTTGAGGGAATGTATGCAATGACAAAAAGAGGAAAAGCAAAAAGGACTGATAGTGTAGTAAGTTAAAAACTTCTTGATAGAGTAAGGAAAATGAAAGTGAAACTATAGTGCAAGGAAAACAAACTAATTTTCCTGACAAGGCCCCCTCTTGTGTTGCAGAAGGGGTTAATAACCCTTTCTGTCACTTACCTGGGTCCAGTGCTGATGTCCCTTGATGCTTGCTCAGCTCCGCCCACGAAGGAGACCTAATGCACATGTGAGGCAATGGATTTCCCCATAGGAACGCATTATTCAGTGCTTTACTATGGAGATTCTGGTGACGCTGAAAGTCATCATGCACAGCGTGAGGATGTCCAGCATCATTTAGATGACCAAAAGTCGCCTTCCAGCCAGGCAGTGTCTCTAGTGGCCTTCTGGTAGACAGCCACTAGAGGAAGAGTTAACCCTAGCAGGTAATTATTGCAGTTTATAAAAACTGCAATGATTACCACTCTAGGGTTAAGGGTGATGGGAGTTTAAAAATTGTACACTCACACTTTCAGGGAGCTTAAATACAGCTCTGACAAATACGCCCAGGCAGAATGATCTCCGCCTATGTATATATTGTGGTACAGATTCTTAAAGTTTTCCTTACAGAGATGAGTATACTCATAAAAAAGAAGAGACAAAATAAAAGTATATAGTGTAGAATACTGAGCTAATAAGCAGGGGTAGGTATGTAGATAGCTGAACACTCACATAATATGAAGTATTGGCTTCAGAAGTAATGCGTGAAGTGGTATGATCCCCACTCTAGGATATAGGTAATGTAGATATTCCTCCGTGTATATATAAAAGAGAAATAAAAAGTCACAATAGTGTGTACCATAAAACAGAGTGTATAGCACAGTAAAATCAATAAAAACCTACTCACATGCTTCAGAGCAAAATTAGGTTTGCTCAATGCAGTTGGCTTAGGTGGTATTATCCCCACCAAGGATATACAGGATTCAGCAGTAGAAGATCATGTTGTAACAAAACCCTGTATTTCCTTGTCCCAGTTATTTTCCCTGCATTCGGTAGATTTATCTACTGAACACCGACCACTCCCATGGCTCATTTAACTTCAAAGAAAACCACAAACTTAAGAGCTCTCTCTGTGTGGCAGCCGTTCGTATAACCGAACAACACGTGCGCTGTAAAATGGCAGCCATCTTGTCTCCCGAAAGCAGGCAGCAGTACTTGGTCGTTAAGTGACTGGGACACTACGTCGTACACTCGACCCCGCGAACACCGGTAATTTTGTACGAACGCCTGCTTCATTTCACGACAAGCCAGGAGAGCGCTGTTCTGTAGGATTGTTCACACAAACCAGGAGAAAAATAGCTACTCATGAGCCAGGGGAACCGTTTGACTTCTGGCTCATTTTGGAACTCCCGAAGGTGACAGACTGCTACCACTGTTTCTCTGGAACTAATTTGGGCAGACGCCATGTGTGCTGTCGATCTAAACTTGACCCGGTGGCGATTTGGCTGTGTTTGTGGGATCTGAGCGCTATTTGGATATGTTGGGCACTCAGATCCAGGCTATCTGGGGATATAATACTTGTAGGGGTTCCAAAGTATGTTATGTGTATTTTGGGGTGTTTTATGTTTTATATTTTGTACCTCTAGTGCCTGGGAGATAATTAGTTTAAGCAAAGTACACTCAATTATCTCCCAGACTCCTGGGCTTGTTTTACCATACTTTTGCTGGAGATCCCCTATTGGGGCTCTGTGTATAAATGTGGGCCATCGGTCCATGATAAAACATTCCTGTTGTACCCTTCATCAAGTCTCAACTGATGTTTTGGTATGCAAACGACAAAACTCTTGATTTTTCTCATGACCTGCTTGGATTTCAGGAGAGTACGAACCAGCGTACTATGCGAACAGGCTATAATCACTCAAGCCTCAAGCATTTTGGGAGTGTGTGAATAAATATATTATACGAAATACAAGGGGTTCATTACACAGGTTAATTAAAAAAGGAATTTTATTTTTAACAGCAATAAAATCAAAGATAAAAGGCAAAATAAATATATAAAACAGAATAATAGTACACTTAAAAATGGGGTGGATCACTCTCCACCCCACACCTGTCCGGTGGGTGACTAGGGGTCCCTAATTCTAAATCCCATTAAAAAAAAAATGACCCTAATTATCCACTTTAATAAAAGCAGGACAACTTAACTATACATACCCATCTGAAGTTTTATTTTTTCAAACTCTTCTATTCTACAGCTCCATAAATCCCGACGCAACTAATTAAGTCATTTCTCTCGAGACTTGGCTGTCAGGGCATTCTAATCAATTTACATAGCGTTGGAAATGTCCCCACACAATGTAATAGGTGATATAGTGTGGGAAAGTCTTGATAAAGGCTTTCCTTGCTGTGAGAGTTCAGTCTGCAGTGTGCCCTCGCGGGGCAAAAAAGGATTAATTTTGCTGTGTGTAATTTTTAATTATTTTTCCTTGTGTTACCCTCCTTATTGGAGGAAGGTGGCGGCCCTAAAATTGTTATTTAGGGGGAGAATCTAGTGTTCTCTTCAGCTCCATCCAATGGGGGGGGAGGGGGTTTGGGCTCTATTTAATTAAGCAATGGGGGGAGGACATTCTATTGTCCACCCCTGAAAAGTAGCATGTCCAACCCTATGTATTCCCCACAGGTGACTAAATGTCCTCAATTCCCTAGTACTCTACATTAAAAGTAAATTACCCTACCTGCACCTCTTACCCTAATAATAGTGAGGCGAATACCAATAAACGAATACCAATATCTGAGAAAAGTCAGTGCTTACATTGCTTTCTTACACCACCTCTCTTGGCTGTCACTCAGGAATATGGCTGCCAACCTGCAATCATTGCAGGACAGATATTTGCCATCTCTGCGTTCTTCATGGAGATGTTGAAGCTCTCTATAGAGGAGATGCTGACTTGCACAGTGTGGTGATTGCTGGGCATGGACCCTAGCCTCCCCATGATTGGCTGAGATCATCTGTAATGATGTTCTAAGCAGGTTTGGAGTGGTGGCTGCAGCGGGACTGGGATGCCAGGAGACTAAAGGTAAGTAAAAATCTTTATCTTATTACTACATCTGTTTGGCATAAATCTAAAAGCTCCCTTTGATCCTCTACACTGCAAGCTCATTTGAGCATGGTCCTGGTCAACATATTGTTCCTGTAATAGTTTGTAATTGTCTCATTTAATGTTAAATTCCCCCCTTTATAATATTGTAAAGTGCTGCTGGATAGGATGGCTCTATATAAATGCCAAAAATCATAGACAAATCTCTCCTTGGTTTTCTTACAGTAAAGGCACACACTTTGTGTGAAAAGTGCGCTGCCCACGAAAAAAAAAAAAACAACTAAAATCACATGATCAATAAATATATAGTGTTTGAATTTGTTTAAATGTTATATTTTTGATACAAAAAAACTCAAATTCTAGATTGTGTGAACAAAGATCATTTGTAGCATTATAATACAAAAATGAATACTTACTTGGTTTCATTCTCTGTAACTGTAGCTCAAGAGCACCCTCTGCTGTCAAAATAAGCTAACTCAGAACAATAGTCTTATAACAAACTCAAAAGTTGTCAAAATGTATTGAATTAAAGGGATACTCTAAGCATGGGATGAAACGCTGGACACATAGAATGTAACTCCTTAAGTGCCAAAGGTGATGTCAGGCAAGGAGGATCGTGCTGAGGAGAGAGCTTGGAATCGGCGGTGAAATAGAGGTAACATTTAGCGTTCTATTCATTTTTGGAGGGAGTGGTGGGGAGGGAGGGCCTGACCATCTATGAAAGTGTTACTCAGACCAAAACCAGTGTTTTATGAACACATTTTGTTTGTGTATATAAATCCATAGACAGATATATAAATAATCCTGGGAAGCATAAAACAAAAGCATAGCAGTTTTATAATACACAAAGAATGTAATGTGTATGAATTATAAATGCTTTTGTAATACCTAGGAGTGCAGTCTAACAGTATTAATATTGGCATTTGTGACAATATTGCTTTTTTTTGCTTACTCATGCACTAAAACTAACAGTGAATCCTTTAACAAAATATGTGTCAAAATACATAGAGTACACACTACATCAACTACTTTATCTACTGAATTCTTTGAGATATTTAGAGCTATCGTGAGTCAAACAGAAGATGGATGACACAAATACAGGATTATTTACTATAGTGATATAGTTGGACATTCAAAGTGAATTCAAAGTTGCTTTCAAATTTAAGGACAATGTAGTCAAACTGAAAGCATAGCTGGCTTGGAGAAATCTTCCAGATTGGCTTCTTTGGCCTTAAATTTGAAATTCACTTTGAATTCCAGGCAATTCTCTCTTTAGTAAATAACCCTAAAAGTGTATTTTCCACCCAAAAGTAAGGGAGTTGCTTTAAAAACTATTTTTTTGGTAATCACATTACAGCAACAGAAGAGTTAGTGACACTTTAATGGAAAACAGCAAATTAAATACCTAAAAGACTTATTGTAGAAAAAAAACGTATTGTAGAAAATGAAAAACAGTGTGCAAGAGAATATTGAGGATGGGCAACAGCTCAATTAGCCTACCCTTTGGTGGGTCCCCACTCAGATCTCAAGCTGGTTTTAGCTTATCTTGTGCCATTACAAAAAGAACCAGGGCCATTTGGATATCAACAGTTTGTTGCAGCAGCTGTCCGGGTGGCTGGTCTAAGACGATATTGGAGGTGAAGATGCTGGATGTGGAGGTCCAGGGCTGGTGTGGTTACACGTGGTCTGTGGTTGTGAGGCCAATTGGATGTACTGCCAAATTCTCTGAAACGCCTTTGGAGACGGCTTCTGGTAGGGAAATTAACATTCAATTCACGGGCAACAGCTCTGGTGGACATTCCTGCAGTCGGCATGCCAGTTGCACGCTCCCTCAAAACTTGCAACATCTGTGGCATTGTGCTGTGTGATAAAACTGCACATTTTAGAGTGGCCTTTTATTGTGGCCAGCCTAAGGCACACCTGTGCAATAATCATGCTGTCTAATTAGCATCTTGATATGGTACACCTATGAGTAGTGATGTCCCGAACGGTTCGCTGGTGAATAGTTCCCGGCGAACATCGCTTGTTTGCGTTCGCCACGGATGGCGAACATATGCGCTGTTCGGTCCGCCCCCTATTCGTCATCATTGAGTAAACTTTGACCCTGTACCTCACAGTCAGCAGACACATTCCAGCCAATCAGCAGCAGACCCTCCCTCCCAGATCCTCCCACCTCCTGGACAGCATCCATTTTACATTCATTGTGAAGCTGCATTCTTAGTGAGAGGAGGGACAGTGTAGCTGCTGCTGATTTGATAGGGAAATTGATAGCTAGGCTAGTGTATTCAGTGTCCACTACAGTCCTGAAGGACTCATCTGATCTCTGCTGTAAGGACAGCACCCCAAAAAGCCCTTTTTAGGGCTAGAACATCAGTCTGCTTTTTTTTTCTGTGTAATGTAATTGCAGTTGCCTGCCTGCCAGCCTGTGTGTCAGGCTCACAGCATATACTGTGCCCACTTGCTCAGTGCCACCACTCACAACAAATTTTTTTTGACTGTAATATAATAGCAGTCAGTTTCCTTCACTAGTGTGCGTTTCAGGGCCTGCCCAGTGCCACCACTCACTCACTGGTGTCCCAATAGCTTGCATTTAAAAAAACAAAAACCTTTTTGACTGTACTATAATAGCAGTCAGTTTCTTTCACGAGTGTGCATTTCAGGGCCTGCCCAGTGCTCACTGGTGTCACTCACTGGTGTCACAATAGCTTGCATTTAAAAAAAAAGAAAACGTTTTTGACTGTAATATAATAGCAGTCAGTTTCCTTCACAAGTGTGCATTTCAGGGCCTGCCTAGTGCCACCACTCACTCACTGGTGTCACAATAGCTTCCATTTAAAAAACAAACAAACTTTTTTGACTGTAATATAATAGCAGTCAGTTTCCTTCAGGAGTGTGCGTTTCAGGGCCTGCCCAGTACCACCACTCACTCACTGGTGTCACAATAGCTTGCATTTAAAAAAAAACAAACTTTTTGGACTGTAATATAATAGCAGTCAGTTTCCTTCACGCGTGTGTGTTTCAGGGCCTGCCAGGGCACAGTGTCACACCAGTGCAACTCAATACATTTTCTCTTCCCCATGAAGCCACATTTATATATAAATTGAATCAGCCGACAGTTTTTGATGTAAACACAGTCTTAGCAATAACTTAGAACGTTCTTGGTGTAGGACGTTCAGTTGCTACTGTGCAAATAAAGATTATTTGCGTTCCAGTGTGGCCGCGCATGTGCAGAACGTACACGCGTGCGTCATGACGTATGACGGTGCGCGTGACGTGCGCATGCACCGTCACGAGAGAACCGGCGGACCGGCGGATTTAAAAGAGAGAAGAGTGTGACAAGATTAAGAAGCTCCTGACGAAGTCTGAAGGACGAAACGCGTTGAGCAGCACTGAGGACCCTTCTACTTTGGTATTAGCAGTTTCTGTTTTACATGATTTTTGCCTATGTGATCAGTTGTGGACATTATTAATGTATACCAGCTTGAAGTGATGGGAGTTGCACTCTGCCACTTTATTTCACTGTCTGCACTTTAGCATTTAGCACTTTTTCATGTTATTTAGAGCTGCTTTACCTATGGGTCTTTAGCCTATTAAGGCTTTTTATGTAGATATATTTTTTAACCATTTGCACAGTGTTGGTGCACATTATTAAATAAACAGTATTATCCTCATTCATTTTATTATTATCCTCGTTTATTTATCTGGTGATTTTGGCGCCCTGTACCCACCTAGGTACAACTGCTTTGCGAAGGCACATGATCGCACATCACAAACGCCTATGGGATCAACACATGAGTACAAGCAGCACACAAACTCAAAGCCGCCATCCTCCTCCTGGTCCAGCATCTTCAGCCACATTAACCACTGCTGCCCTCCTTGCCCCCTCTCAACCATCCGCCCCTCCGTCTCTCGCCTTGAGCAGTTCCTGCTCATCTGCCCACAGTCAGGTGTCTGTCAAGGACATGTTTGAGCGTAAGAAGCCAATGTCACAAAGTCACCCCCTTGCCCGGCGTCTGACAGCTGGCTTGACTGAACTCTTAGCCCACCAGCTTTTACCATACAAGCTGGTGGAGTCTGAGGCGTTCAAAAAATTTGCAGCTATTGGGACACCGCAGTGGAAGGTACCCGGCCGAAATTTCTGTGCACAAAAGGCACTCCCCAACCTGTACTCGATTGTGCAAAAGGAAGTAATGGCATGTCTGGCACACAGTGTTGGGGCAAGGGTCCATCTGACCACTGATACCTGGTCTGCAAAGAATAGTCAGGGCAGGTATATCACCTACACTGCGCATTGGGTAAACCTGCTGACAGCTGCCAAGCATAGAATGCGTGGCTCTGCAGAGGAGTTGCTGACACCGCCACGACTTGCAGGCAGGCCTGCTGCCACCTCCTCTACTCCTCCTACTCCATCCTCTTCCATAACCTCCTCGGCTGAGTCCTCTTCTGCTGCTGCATCTTGCTCCACATCAACGGCACCCCCCCAGCTCGCCAGGTACTATTCCACATCCTGGATACGGCAGTGTCACGCCGTCTTGGGGTTGACTTGCCTGAAAGCAGAGAGTCACACCGGACCAGCACTCCTGTCTGCCCTGAACGCACAGGTGGATAAATGGCTGACTCCGCACCAACTGGAGATCGGCAAAGTGGTTTGTGACAACAGAAGAAATTTGTTGGCGGCATTGCATTTGGGCAAGTTTACATATGTGCCGTGCAAGGCACATGTGTGTAATCTGATCGTACAACGCTTTGTGCATAAGTACCCAGGCTTACAGGATGTCCTGAAAGAGGCCAGGAAGGTGTGTGGCCATTTCAGATATACAGCGGTGAAAAAACATGCCAGTGAGGCGCTTGATTTGCGACAGCCCGACATGTTGGAATTCAACACTCCTAATGTTCGACCGCCTGCTCCAACAAGAAAAAGCCGTTAATGAGAATTTGTATGACCGGGGTGTTAGGACAGCCTCTTCGGAGCTGGGAATTTTTTTGCCACGTTACTGGACGCTCATGCGTAATGCCTGTAGGCTCATGCGTCCTTTTGAGGAGGTGACAAACCTAGTCAGTCGCACCAAAGGCACCATCAGCGACATCATACCATTTGTTTTCTTCCTGGAGCGTGCCCTGCGAAGAGTGCTGCATTAGGCCGTAGATGAGCGTAAAGAGGAAGAGGAAGAGTTGTGGTCACCATCACTACCAGAAACAGCCTTATCAGCATCGCTTGCTGGACCTGCAACAACGCTGGAAGAGGTTTGTGAGGAAGAGGAGTCAGAGGAGGAATGTGGCTTTGAGGAGGAGGAGGAAGACCAACCACAACAGGCATCCCAGGGTGCTCGTTGTCACCTATCTGGTACCCGTGGTGTTGTACATGGCTGGGGGGAAGAACATACCTTCAGTGAGATCACTGAGGACGAGGAATAGGACATGAGTAGCTCGGCATCCAACCTTGTGCAAATGGGGTCTTTCATGCTGTCGTGCCTGTTGAGGGACCCTCGTATAAAAAGGCTGAAGGAGAACGACCTGTACTGGGTGTCCACGCTACTAGACCCCCGGTATAAGCAGAAAGTGCCTGAAATGTTACTGAATTACGGCAAGTCGGAAAGGATGCAGCAGTTCCAAAATCAATTAAAAAGTATGCTTTACACAGCGTATAAGGGTGATGTCACAGCACAACGGGAATCTAACAGGGGAAGAGGTGAAAGTAATCCTCCTCCTCCCACAACCACGCCGGCAAGGACAGGATGCTTTACAGACGTGTTGTTGATGGAGGACATGCGGAGCTTTTTAAGTCCTACGCATCGCCACAGCCCTTTGGGGTCCACCCTCAGAGAACGACTCGACCGTCAGGTAGCAGACTACCTCGCCTTAACTGCAGATATCCTCACTCTGAGGAGCGATGAACCCCTTGACTACTGGGTGTGCAGACTTGACCTGTGGCCTGAGCTATCCCAATTTGTGATAGAACTTCTGGCCTGCCCCGCTTCAAGCGTCCTGTCAGAAAGGACCTTCAGTGCAGCAGGAGGTATTGTCACTGAGAATATAAGTCGCCTAGGTCAAAAAAGTCTAGATTACCTCACCTTTATTAAGATGAATGAGGGATGGATCCCGAAGGGACTGACAGTGGGCGATACATTCGACTAAAAAAGGCCTGATGAGGGGGGCGTAACAGGCTGCCGGCCCACCGCGTGATATTTAAATCCCTAGGTCACCCCAGTACCTGATAGGGGACGTAACAGGGATAAAACTGATAGGAATAGTACTACTTAACACACCTTATAATAACGCAGAGAGAGGAGTCTGAAGAATAGGAGTCAGAGGAGGAAGGTGGCTTTGAGGAGGTGGAACACCAAACACAGCAGGCATCCCAGGGGGCTTGTTGTCACCTTTTGGGGACCCTTGGTGTTGTACGTGGCTGGGTGGAGGAAGAGACTTTCAATGACATCAGTGAGGACAAGGAACGGGACATGGCTAGCTTGGTATCCAACCTTGTGCAAATGGGGAGTTTGCGGTTGTGCAAATGGACTGTTTGCGGTTGTTTGCGGTGCGTTAAACAGGGAGTTTGGTCTGTCACTGTGAAGCGGGCGTAACCCTTACACTACCTGATCGATACAACATCATACCTGATGTTTTAAAGCACGTTATTCCAAACAATTTAGGAATGTTAGGTGATTTATGCCCTTTATGGATTAAAACCAGACTCTGCATCAACTATGTAATTTTCCATGGGAGTTTTGCCATGGATCCCCCTCCGGCATGCCACAGTCCAGGTGTTAGTCCCCTTGAAACAACTTTTCCATCACTATTGTGGCTAGAAAGAGTCCCTGCGGGTTTTAAAATTCACCTGCCTATTGAAGTCTATGGCGATTCGCCTGGTTCGCCCGTTCGCGAACATTTGCGGAAGTTCGCGTTCGCCGTTTGCGAACCGAAAATTTTTTGTTCGCGACATCACTACCTATGAGGTGTATAGATTATCTTGGCAAAGGAGAAGTGCTCACTAACACAGATTTAGACAGATTTGTGAACAATATTTGAGAGAAATAGGCCTTTTGTGTACATAGAAAAAGTCTTAGATTTTTAAGTTCAGCTCATGAACAATGGGGGCAAATACAAAAGTGTTGCATTTATAATTTTTTTCAGTGTAATTTGCATAACAACATTATAATTTTAGGTGCTAGGGTACTATTAGCAACATAACCACTCCAGTGATTCACACTGTAGTGGTGATGGTGCTTGGAGTGTTCATTTGATGATTGCATTCAGACATCACAGTAAAAGTAAACAACTGACAATTCTATGCTCTAGAAAGAGAATATAGATTGCACTCTTTGATATTAATTTTAAAGCTGCTTTTCTCTGCTTGCTAAGTAACCTAGTGAACTAAATCAAATGAGGGACGTGGTCTGAAGTCCGAGCAGCATGGACATCTAAAACCTGAGCTCTTCGCCACGAGCTTCTAACAGCATCTTGTGACTGAATTAACTTACCCCATGGGGCGCACCAAGCAACAGGAACACCCGCAGACCCCCAGGGCTGCACCCCTGTCATCTATGTCGGGCCCGATGGACGACTTTCTCCAAACCTCGCTGGGGCCTAGTCGCGAGGCGCACAACTCCATGATGGCGCCCATGTCTCCTGCTTCCAATAGCTTGGAACACGAGCAGCCCATGCCGGTGGATATAGGAGCGGAAATCAGAAGGCTGGCGGCGATGATAGTCACTAAATCAGTCCTCCAAATGCTAGCAAACACCCTCACAGCATCCCCCACTTTGGTGGTGACAGCGCTGCAAGCCGAAGTGGACACTCAAGGAGGCCGAACATGCAACAACACGCCACCGCTGTAGACACTGACATAGCCAGACAAGGCAACATGCTGCTAGCCTTATGCCGCCAGGTGGATGACCTGGATAACTGGATCCGTCACTCCAACATAAAGGGGAGATAATGTGGAGACGCTGCTGACAGGGATCTTCCACCTGATCCTCAGAGAAGATACCCCAACCGAAATCTGTTTTGAGCGGGCTCACCAGACCTTACGACCGCGGCTCAGAGAGGGAGACGCACAAGATCTAATTTGCTGTCTCCACCCTTTCCTACTCACAGAACGCATAATGAGGCAAGCCAGAACGCGAGCCATGAGGAGATATCAGGGCTCTGAAGTCTCACTGTACAATGATCTCTCCCCAGTCACTCTCAAAGCAAGAAAGACTCTAAGGCCTATCACATCATCTCTAAGAGAATGAAGCATCCCGTACAAATGGGGCTTCCCATTTAGCATACAAGTTAGCTGGCCTGAAGAAATACCGCACTTTTTGCAATGCCTGGAGCTCCCACCCATAAAGGTACCCGACTGGATACTGGAGCCGCTAGACCGTGGAGCCCAAGCTCAAAGGCTGCCCAGACGTACCCGCAGGGGATCCAGAGATAACCGCCAGTGCACTGTACCCCTTCACCCGAAAACCCGGAGGAATAAGTATGCCGGCGTCTGTTGGGTAGCCTCCTGATACTTGACCAGCTGTTCGGAAACTACACACTGCCCACGACTGTCTCCAACACCCCCTTGTGAGTATTGCCGAAACCCCACAGCCCCACGAGTAGCTCACATTTACCACACTGGGAGGGTACACAAACTGCCATCAATGATCTTTGGGCAGGGGAGAGGGTATGGGAGACAGCTGCCACTCTCACGGGGGCTTGCTGATGGGAACCTGCTCTCCAACGACCGCTTGTCAGGGTCCCTGGCTGCCACCGGGTCCACATCCAGACCATACCTGTGCTTTTGGGAGTGGGAAGGGTGTGGGTTGTCCCAGCTTGGAGAAGGCCCTCTTGTGGGGACTGCCACTGCCACCATAGCCACGGGTCAAACATGAGCCAACCAACCCCTACATGGATATCAGAGCCGACCCAGACCAGAACCCAGTTGACACTGGGATAGCTCAATCTAGAGGCATGTGGGACTGTGAGAGGGCAGATCGTACTGGGGAAAGAATGTCTCTATGCACTGCATTTTTCCTGAAATGAGGTGGAGTGTCCCCTGTTGCTGGTGAGGGGTGAGGGGGTAGGGAGGATCCCATAAGTTGGGGCAATGAAGGCATGGGTGGGTGGGTGAGGGATGGAACGGAAGCAGGGAGGGAAATGCAAAAATCCCCCCAAAATAAAAGGCCCAGGGGTAGGTAAGGGGAATGTTCTCTTTGTATATTTTGTATATATTACTACTGCACTATGTGCGTGATACGCTCCAACGCTCAGCCCACAACATGCACCCACCATTAGCTGAGTTCACGCAGGTTGGTTACCAAACCTTAAACGCAGGTTGGTTGCCTAACACGCAGGTTGGTTGCCAAACCTTACACCACTGGCCATCCACGATGTTGGGTCACCAACACGACTCACCCCTGCCACACCCCGTGTCGCACCATAATTGTGCTTATGACCCCATAGACCCTCAATGAATAAATATCCCTACTCGGCACGGCCCTAGCCGACTCTCCTACGCAGATCCCTCTTTCTACAGCTTTTCACAGAACCTTTGCCGCCGGCTACCATGATCACACGAACTCTCCCTCCTTGGAGGGAATTTCATCCCCCGTACCAGGGTGACGCTACCGTCTCTTCCTTGAGATGTATACCTATGTTTCTTCTGATCTGACCTTCCTCCCTACCACTTCAAAGATGGATCAGTACCACTGCTGAAAAGCAGACACTGCCCCAACGCTTTCTGCAGTAATCACCCTACATCTCGTAAAGCTGGTGTGACAATTCTTCTAAAAGCAAAACTACAATTTCAAGAGATAGATAGAATGGTGGATCAACATGTCAGGTTCCTCTGCTTGAAAGGAGATGTCCAAGACCGTAGATACACCTTTACAAAGATCTACGTACCTAATAATAATCAATCCCAATACGTTCACAGGATCCTCTCCAAGCTTTCATCGTTCACGGAGGATATACTGAATATGGGAGGCGACTTCAACGTACCCGTACATCCACTCATGCACTCCTCCACAGGTCATAGCAGTGTTACAAAAGGGGCATTAAGGAGCATACAACAATCTCTGTAGACTCTGAGACTGGTGGACTGCTGGAGGGCGCTGCACCCCGAAGACAAGGAATACACTCACCACTCTGCACTTCACAGATGGTACTTGAGAATAGACTACATATTCCTACAACAAGAACAGCTGGCACCCATCCAAACATCAGAGGTGCAGGGCTGCCCTATGGTCGGACCATGGCCCAGTTACACTAGTGATGGATTCCCCGAAGATGCGCCCCGCCACAGGGACGTGGCGCCTACATGATTCCCTTATCCTGGACATAAAAGTGCGAGAACAGGTGACCGAAGCAATCACCTCCTACTTTGACTTGAACACGCCAGGCGAACTTACGGCGACTACCATATGGGATGCCCACAAGAGTGTCATGTGGGGCACACTAATATGCTTAGCCTCCAAAAAAAAGAGAGACTCCCGACAACAGACAGCAGACCTTGTAGAGAAAATAACAACCTCGAAGTGCAACACAAATGCTCCCAACTCGTGTCGACATGTGGTGCAATGCTGGAGGCGCGTAGACAACTGCACAAGCACATAACCCACCGATATTTCCCTGCAATGCTCGAAGGCCTTCTTCTATCAAGATGCCAACAAGGAAGGGAAGCTGCTGGCGAGGATGTTTAAAGGCCCCTCAGGCACTTGCCAAATCCATAAGCTTGGGACCACCAATGGCGCGGTTACCCAATTCCCGGACAAGATCGCCTCGGAATTTCGCTCCTTTTATTAGTCGTTATACAACATCCCTCACTCCACCTAGCTGGAAGTCGTGGCAGACAAAGAACGTAGGATATGCAGATACCAAAGAAGCTGCTACCAGAGGAGATGGAACTCCTGGAGGGGTCAATCACAGAGGCTGATGTAGCCGGAGCGATCAAAGCTGCAAAATCGGGGTGTGCACCTGGCCCAGACCGCTTCACCCTGGATTATTACAAAAAGTTCCAACCTGCCCTACTCCTGAAATGTACCCAAGCTTTAAACGCCCTCACCGCGGATGCTCGATTCTATTGAGAGTTGCTTGCGGCCACTATCACCGTCCTCCCGAAGCCAGGAGAGGATCCTTAACTCTGTGGCAGTTACAGACCAATCTCCCTACTCAATGTAGATGTGAATTTTCTTACGAAGATATTGTCCAATAAGCATTCTACTGCCGAAGGTAGTTCATCCAGAACAAACAGGATTCATCCCTGGGAGAGATACTTGGGATAGGACCCTTAGGGTCATATCCATCCAACACCTGACGAGAAGATCAGGGGACTGGATCCTTCTCTTATCAACTGATGCTGAGATGATGAGAAGGCATTTGATCGGGTGCACTGGTCATTCCTCATGGCTACGCTGTGGGAATTAGGCCTCGGTGAGAACATGCTGAAGTGGATCGAAGAACTCTATAGCTGCCTCAGTGCCAGGGTGCGAGTGAATGGTGCACTCACAGATTCATTGAAGATACAAAATGGGACGAGGCAAGGATGCCCGCTCTCACCCATGCTTTTCACGCTCACCCTTGAACCATTTCTATAGGCAGTGCGAAGGTCAGAGGAGGTGCATGGTTTTACATGGAAGTCCACAACACACAAAGTAGCATCAGGGGGGCTCCCCATCTGTCCCCAAAACCAAGCCCACTGATCCAGATAGGTGGGGGATTACCATCACAGTCCTGGGATCTTCTCGGCAGGGGCAAGATATTACACAACACGGGTATGAAACCGTTAGAGCTGACGGAGAGTGGCCCTCCATTGAGTCTGCAAACATTCTAATACACACAAATTCAATATTTCAACCAGACACTCCCGAAAATATAAAATGTAATACACCGAGAACTAACATGGTTCGAAGACCTTTGTGACAACAAAACCAGCATGGACAAAGCTGTATCCCTCCTGTACCGGCACTTCCTCATAGGACATCTCAAGAATAAAGATACTTTCCGGCGCTACTGGGAACGTATACTTGCTAAGTAATTCACTGAAGACCAATGGGAAAAGATACTGATTCTACACCACAAATGCTCCTCGAGCTCCAAATACCAGGAAACCAACTTTAAATTTTTGGCATTTTGGTACAGGACACTCGATAGCCTTCACAGAATCTTCCCAGATGTGCCTAATGTGTGTTGGAGATGCGGAGCAGGTCCAGGAATGATAACACATATCTGGTGGGAATGCCCACGCATAGTACCATTCTGGGAAATGGTAAAACGAAAAATGGGGGAAATCCTCAGCACACGGGATGTTTTGACATGGAAACTGCCCTCCTGCACTCCACACCAACTACCATTGGGGCTTACAGAAAACATATCCTCCGACATCTTCTGAATGCCGCCAAGGTCCTGGTCCCACTACAATGGAAGCAAGACATGACCCCCACAATGAGACAATGGGAAGAAAAGGTACAGAAGATATACATGGCGGAGTCGGTGCAGGCATCGCTATTAGGAACAGAGGAGAGGCATGTGGAGAGATGGCAGCCGTGGCTGGCATACATGGCAGAGCGGGGGATGGGGTAGGGAGGGGGATACTGGCATAGGGAGAGGATTTGGAAAATCCTCCCCTGTTAGCGGGTCACCCCCTGTGCAGGACACCTCTGATATACAACCACAAATGAGAACACCCCTAGGGATGGAGAGAAATACAAGCTCCCAGCAGGTAGGTTGGCTCTTGCCCCCTCCCTCCCGCTCTCTCTGATACTCATTCCTTTCTTCAGTCTCATCCTCTGCCCTTAAATCTGTACGCCCATTCGCATGCCCCTCATCCAGATGGACGGGCAGATAGAGATGCCTCTCACAGATAAAGCGACTGACAGCTACTCCACACACCTAAAGTCATAGAGTGCTAACTTTGTATGATCTATGCCTTTCCGATATGGTTCCTACATTGGCCTCTCGGGGGCTGGAAGCCTCCAACATGCCCACAAGAGGCGCGCGCCGGCCACGATCCGGTCTCTATTAACATCTCCCTACACTGTAAATAACGCTTATATTCCCTCTGCATTATGGAAACTTGTACAGTTGATTGTTCTAAATACTAGGACCGTTATGCCCCCTAGTTTGGACCTACATGTCCACTCTAAGTAACACGATTCTCTGCTTGTAACTTATCCGTGAGTTCCCTGCCAGCACAAAATTACTGTCACATTCAATGGTGATGTTGAGGGAGAGAGACATACCACCTTTCCCTCATACATATTTATTCACTGGGGATAACTAAATATGAAGAACCAACAAACTAAGCAACAGAGTAAACAGACCCTCCGAGGCTGCGTTGCAACTGTCTAGTACTGAGACCTGCGCTTCTTACTCATATTACCACACATATTGTCAAGAGTCGTGTATCCACTTGTGCCTCGATAAAGTCTTGAATTACAAAACAAAAACAAAACAAAACAAAAAATAACAAAGTCACTCACTGTATAAGGCTTTGTAACACTGTTGAACGTTTATATGGGAGACCTGCACGTCGCTTGCGTTACTTATTTATCTTTCTATTCTGCTGTAATTGTTTCAACGGCACAAATAAAGCTTCATTGAAAAATAAAAAATAAACTAAATCAAATGATGAATGCACATACTGGATTTAGCAAACAGACTGATATTTCTTCAAGTGTGCTGTCTCTCTTTATTGCTTTTATGTTCTTAACATTATTTTCTTTAGAATAACTTACTTGTAAGATACAAAATTCCTCAGAGTTTTTTTTAAATGAAACTTTTGGTTCTATTCAAAGTTTGTCTTTAAAATAATGTTCATGTTGCAACTGAGCAATGGTGTGTATTTTATATGTTTAAAAATTATATTATTAATTTACTTTGGAGGTCTAGAAAATACTTGGTTAAGAGAAATAATTTGTGCAACTGTTATTTATTAGGTTCTTTTATTAGCCCACCTGGTGCAATGTTCATGATATGATGCTTCTATAGATTTTATATTTAGAAGTAAAAACGGTTTACCCCTGACACCTTATTACTGCCCTGGGAAAAAAGGACAATTTGTATGCCATAATTCATTGCTCTATCATTTTTACTGTAAATTTCCCCTGAAATCTCCTGAGGCTGTGCCTTTTATTGAGTTTAATTGAGTTCTTTATGAGTCACAGAATTTCAATGAGATGTCATGTGCTGTCTAAAGGATTTAGCAAGTTATATAAATTATTAAGTAAACAACAAATTACAGATCATTTTTTTAAAAAGCAGAAAAGTGTAATGACAATTTAGTGTCTGTAATTCGAATATATGTCAGCAATTATATCTCCCTCCAAATAATCAAACTTCAAACTTGCCATTTTTCATTGCAATGTCTAAAAACAATTGAACACAATTGAGCAACAGTTTTTTTTTGCAATTATTTGTAACACGAAGAAGGGTATGATATCCAAGCAGAAAAAAAAAATAAAAGGAAAAAGTAGCAATTGAGGCCTGGTTCATTTTAAATTATAAATTAAATGTGTATTAACTAATCATTTTAAAATGCCATATTAGGCTCTTGGTCTACAGCTTTAATAAGGTCATGAAAGGCATATGTGTTCCCCTCACTAGTTTTGTAATTGCTTATGTTTCATTTTTCCAATGAAATATTCTTAAATACAAAAGTTAAACAGTTAACATTTTTTGGGCAGTGTAAGCTGAAGAAAGGGAAAGAAGATTCAAAGACTATGGCTTATTTTCCAGTGTTGTCGAAGCTTTTAATCAGTCCTCAAGGCACCACTACCCAGGGGAGGGCTGGCAGCCTTAGGCCTGAGGGGCAAATCCAGTCAAGTGGCCCATTTCACCACCGAATCAGCTCACCATACATGCCCACCTTTTCCTTGTTTTAAAATGGATATTGGTGTTATAAAGCAAGAAAAATATGATACAATGTGGTTTAACATAATTTAATTGTAATAGCAACAAATGATGTTTAACAAAAATAAAATCTATGGTTTTAACAAATGAACAATGTATGGACACAATACACTTAAAAGAATATGTGATAAATTTAGGGATGTGGATAAAACTTATCACTTATTTTTTTCAAAAAATACAGAAGCCAGAGAAAGAATATCTGTATAAAACTTTTAAACTAAATATTTGATCAAACGATTAGCAAAGACCTCATCAAGGAAGAACTTTGATAAATAATTTCCAATACATCTGGGAACTGGACCAGTTCCAGAACATCTCTTTCCACTGACATGAACATTAGGCATCAAGCAGTTCTTGTTTCATTGTGGCTCGCAGTCGGGTCTTGATGAGTTTTAGCTTGCTGAATGCTCTCTCGCATGACACTTATGTAAAAGAAAAGGTCAACAGGTACTTATAGGTGATAGATTTTCAATAAGCTGCAGAATAAAGGTTGTGTTTGAACAACTACCTGTGACAGCAAAGAAAGCACTGCTTGCAAGAACCACACTTTGATTCCTTTTGTACCTCAACTAGTTTGTCAGTAGGTTGAATCCAGTCATTAATCTCCTCCTCTTCCTCTTCCTCCTCCTCCTCCTCATCATCAATAATTGTTTCCACTCTCTGTGTCTCATCTTCAGAAAGACATCCTGTAAAACTTGGAAATAAGTTGGCAAAACTTATTAATTCAGTTTTGAGAGAAGATTAATTTACTTTGGCTGACTTAGAAATTCTCTCTTGTGCCCCTCTATCTAGCACTTTGGGATCTGTCCTAATTTTCTGAAAAGTGTGAGGATTCAAGTAGTGGGAATCCATGATCAATTGCGAAGTTTCTGAAAATCTCTCTGTTATGATTTGTATGATATGGTCTAGAATTGGTCTGAACACACTAGCTCAAAAACATTGCATTTCATCTTCAGGTCATTCATCATGTGAAGATTCTCCAACCAAGCATTTTTTTCGTGCCACTCTTTAAAATGGAAGCATAGTCTTGACTTCCAAGGAGTTAAGAACATCACTTTCATCCATCAACTCATTTTAATTTTATTGCAAAGTGTTAAGCCTTTTGTTTTAGATAGTTGAAATCAAATTTTTCAGTTGCTCAACTGCATGTTCGACCATTTGCCATGCTACCTTGAAGCAACAAACATCAAAAACCTGTAAAAATATATTTGCTGTTAAGATAATCCTAAACTGACAAAGATTGTGAAAAAGGGATGAGGCCTCAGAAGTGGTTTTTGATTCAAACACGTTGCTCTGGGAAATGACATATAAAACTTTAAGGGTGTCTAAATAAAGAGAATGTTTCTCACCAAAAATCCAGTTAAGGGCCTTTTCTTTTGCCCACCATCTTGTCTCTCCAATTTTTTGTAACTTTTAAAGTTTTTCCTGTCCATGTCTTCTATCTAGTTGGTCTTTCCAGATATTCATTCTTTTGTCTGAGTCTCCAACAAAGGTTGTCAAGGACTTTAGAAGTTCATGAAATCCTTTTCCTGTAGAATCTTTAACAGGGAGAATCGTCCACAAGTCGTTCTTTAATGGCTTCATCTTGCACATACCTCGCAACCACTGTTGCTTGATCTACAATTCCAACATCTTGTGTGGCTCCTGTATACTGAATCGTTTCTCTTCAATTTTAGACACAATTAAGTTTTTGATGCTTTGAACTATTGCTGCAAATACTTTCTTTATTGTTGTGGCAGAACCAGCCTCGCCACTGGGCATTGGAGAAGACTGATTGCCAGCCTCCTGCCATGTGACTATGGCCCCTGGGATGTATTGCCTGCTCTACTGTACTGCTGAGGATTGCTACCAACTAGGTGGATTTGGCTATGGAGCTTGTGTAGTGCCCTCTGTTGGTAGCAACAATAATATGCACTACCTGAATAGCAAGACTGGTAATTTGCATATTCGGGTAGATTTGCATATCGCTAATTCTGCATGCAGGAGAGACATTTTGTGTTAATCATGGTCTTCCCCACCCATTTATAAATATGTAATTATAAAACCAAACAAATTAGCTAATATGACTTAAAAAAGCAACATAAGCTAAAAAGTGGGAAAGCACATATAGTGTAGAGGATGTAAAAATACAACCTGTGTAACAGGGCGTGATCTCAAATAGTCTAGAGGATAAAAAATATATATAGTGAAGTATGAAAAGCAACGGGCAAATAGCATCCAGGAGGTTGAAAACTTACAAGAAGTATAGATGGTCTGTGCTTATCTCCCCTTAGGGGTATCTGAATGCAGCAATGGAATTTTCCTTATGTCTGAGAGCCTCAGAAATATAAAAGGAAATATACATAGAGTAGTACTGTAAAAAATGTACAAAAGTTTATTTCACTGATTGCACTTACATTTAGGTCGCAATCTGCAGGCATATATCAACTAACAAGTGGAACACGATGACAAATCAATCTATGCAGAAGATGGAACAACAGCTGATTGTCAAACGCTGATATAAAATAGTAGTACAATCTAAAATCAAAACAATATAAAAGAATAATAAAAGTCTATCCAAAGTGCTCAATCCAACGCGTTTCGTCAATGATGACTTCTTCAGGGATATGAGGGTAATTCAAGATCACTTCTTTATATATCCTTCAGTACAGGTTTTCTTCATTAATTGAATATTCCCGCGATGTAGCGTACTCCCGGGTTCTGGCGTCAGGAGTTCTTCATTGGACAAGTCTATTCTGACGTAAGGAAACACATGACCGTCCCTGCCACTTCCGCGTTCCACGGTGAAACGCACAGCGGCACTTCCGTCTAACGTACATTACAGAGTTCCAATAATGGAACGCATATCAAAAACCTGACCCAAAAACTTAATAACAAGGTGCCAATGAATACCAGAGCACTCGCATCTATGACATATATACCTATATATGTCAAACGAGTGCAGAATAAAATATATATATGTGTATACAAGAACAAATACAAAGACATGAAATATATATATATAAATATATATGCGGGTCCACCAGAGACAAGAGGCACAGAAAAAAATATATAAAGTACTTAAAAAAAAATAAAAAAAATAGTAATAATAATAAAAAAATAATAAAAAAATATAAATAAAATAATAATCAAAAAAAGAGAAAAAACAATCAAAAAGTAAGTAGATATCAAAAATAAATATGAAATAAGAATAAATATAAATAAAAATAATAATAAAAATAAATAAAAATAATAATAAAAATAAAAATATATAAAAATATATAAATAATATAAGAAAATATATGAAAAATACATATGAAATAATATAAGAAGAATAAAAGTACAAACTACAAAAAAATAAAAAAAATTTAATAGGTGTCTAGTGGGTCCACTTATATGTACAAATAGAAATTCCACATACTCTAACAGCTTCTTTTTATCCCCAAAAATATATATACAAAAAATATATACACATATATACACGGTATAAGAATCTCTCAAAATTCTACAAGAAAAAAGAACCAACGTTAGTACACAAATGTAAATAAACTTATATTAATAACAAAGGGTCTAAGACAGCCCACCAGGTGAAACATGGAACACCAAAAACATGTATCAAAATAGTCATGAAAGTAACAAAGAAGTCCTGATAAATTAATTTCTTGATTTAGACCAGTCTTCAGAGTTTTTAAATTATATATCCACTGTGCCTCTTTTCTGGCTAACTCATGCATTTTATTCCCCCCTCTACAATGTTTTTCAATCGAGTCTATACCAATGGCAATAAAAGTGGACCAATTAAAAAGGGGGCATGTGTTGCAATGTTTTGGAACACTGTGTTCCACTATATTAGTCCTAATGTTGTTAAAATGCTCTCGAAGTCTGGTGCGTATCGTCCAAGTAGTTCTACCTACATATTGCGCTCCACATCCACATTGCAATAAATAAATTACATATGTGGATGTGCAGTGCATAATTTTTTTGATAGTATATGTCTTATTCGTATAAGTACCTGTGAACATGATAGTCTTTTTTTTTTATAAGTACATGTAGAACAGGTGCCACATTTATGAAAACCTAGGGTTTTTGAGAAAGTAAAAAGTTATTATTATAATTTGTAATCTGTGAAGGTAAGAGACTAGGTGCTAATTTATTTTTTAGATTATCAGCTCTTCTATAGATAACATTACCCAGAACTTCATCCTTCTTTAAAATGGCCCAATACTTTTTGAGAATTTTTTCTATTTTTTTGGCATGTGTGTTATATTTAGTAATAAAAGCAAAATCTACGTGAGTGTTATCTCTTTTATTTTTTAATTCATTATCGTCTAATAGTTTTAAACGTTCCTTGCTTTTTATTTGTTTTATATCTCTTTCCATCTGTTCAATAGTATACCCTTTTTCCAAATATCTGTTTTTTATTATTTTTGATTGTTCCTCAAAAGTTTGTACATTAGAGCAATTTCTTCGCATACGGGTTATTTGTCCTTTTGGGACATTATTTAACCAAGCCGGATGGTGTAAGCTAGTCTTTTTAATTGCCGTATTGCAATCAGTTTTTTTGAAAAATGTCTTAGTATTAAGCTTTTCCTTTTCAACATATAAAGTAAGATCGAGGAAATCAGTAGTTTCTTTGTGACTATTTGAAGTAAATTTCAAATTATACTGATTAGAATTAATTTTTTCAATAAAGGTCTCCAGGCTTGCAATATTGCCCTCCCAAATAATAAGCACATCATATATGTAGCGTCGCCAGAGGACGAGGTTCCCCCCCAGCTGAGGTCCCAACTGTATGCACAAAGCCTCCCAATGGGAAACATACAAATTGGCAAAACTAGGGGCGAACCTCGTCCCCATGGCGACACCACATAGCTGCAGAAAGAACACAGAATTAAACCCCAAAAAATTCTTTGTTAACACAAAATGAATGTATGCCAAAAGAAAGTCAATCTGTGTAGGACGTATAGTTTGTCGTTGAACAAGCACGTCTCTGATCACCTCCAAACCCTTCTCATGAGGGATATTGGAGTACAAAGACAGTAGCCAAAATATAAGTGGATTTCCAAACAAAGGACTCTAAAGTTGGTAAAATATGTTTTGTATCTTTGATTAAAAAAGGACATAAAGGCACAAAAGGTTTTAGAAAAAAATTTCCCAAAAGGACAAATAACCCGCATGCAAAGAAATTGCTCTAATATACAAACTTTGGAGGAACAATCAAAAATAATAAAAAACAGATATTTGGAAAAAGGGTATAATATTGAACAGATGGAAAGAGATATAAAACAAATAAAAAGCAAGGAACGTTTAAAACTATTAGACGATAAAGAATTAAAAAATAAAAATAAAAGAGACAACACTTACGTAGATTTTGCTTTTATTACTAAATATAACACACATGCCAAAAAAATAGAAAAAATTCTCAAAAAACATTGGGCCATTTTAAAGAAGGATGAGGTTCTGGGTAATGTTATACCTGAGAAACTGACAGTTATCTATAGAAGATCTGATAATCTAAAAAATAAATTAGCACCTAGTCCCTTACCTTCACAGATTACGAATTCTAATAATAACTTTTTACTTTCTCAAAAAAACCCAGGTTTTCATAAATGTGGCACCTGTTCTACATGTACTTATCAAAAGAAAAAGACTATCACGTTCACAGGTACTTATACGAATAAGACATATACTATCAATAAAATGTATGCACTGCACATCCACATACGTAATTTATTTATTGCAATGTGGATATGGAGCGCAATATGTAGGTAGAACTACTAGGACGATACACACCAGACTTCGAGAGCATTTTAACAACATTAGGACTAATAAAGTGGAACATAGTGTTCCAAAACATTGCAACACATGCCCCCTTTTTAATTGGTCCACTTTTATTGCCATTGGTATAGACTCGATTGAAAAACATTGTAGAGGAGGGAATAAAATGCATGAGTTAGCCAGAAAAGAGGCACAGTGGATATATAATTTAAAAACTGTGAAGACTGGTCTAAATTAAGACATTGATTTAACAGGACTTCTTTGATACTTTCTTGACTATTTTGATAAATGTTTTTGGTGTTCCATGTTTCACCTGGTGGGCTGTCTTAGACCCTTTGTTATTAATATAAGTTTATATACATTTGTGTACTAACTTTGGTTCTTTTTTCTTGTAGAATTTTGAGAGATTCTTATACCGTGTATATATGTGTATATTTTTTTTGTATATATATTTTTGGGGATAAAAAGAAGCTGTTAGAGTATGTGGAATTTCTATTTGTACATATAAGCCGATCCACTAAACACCTATTTATTTATTTTTTATTTTTTTGTAGTTTGTACTTTTATTCTTCTGATATTATTTTATATATATTTTTCATATATTTTCTTATATTTTTTATATATTTTTATATATTTTTTATTTTTATTTTATTTTTATTTATTATTTTTTATATTTTTATTTATTTTTATTATTATTTTTATTTATATTTATTCTTATTTCATATTTATTTTTTTATATCTACTTACTTTTTGATTGTTTTTTCTCTTTTTTTGATTATTATTTAATTTATTTATTTATTTATTTTTATTATTATTACTATTTTTTTATTATTTTTTTATTATTTTTTTTGGACTTTATATATTTTTTTCTGTGCCTCAGGTCTCTTGTGGACCCGCATATATATTTATATATATTTCATGTCTTTGTATTTGTTCTTGTATACACATATATATTTTATTCTGCACTCGTTTGACATATATAGGTATATGTGTCATAGATGCAAGTGCTCTGGTATTCATTGGCACCTTGTTATTAAGTTTTGGGGTCAGATTTTTGATATGCGTTCCATTATTGGAACGCTGTAATGTACGTTAGACGGAAGTGCCGCTGTGCGTTTCACCGTGGAATGCAGAAGTGGCAGGGACGGTCATGTGTTTCCTTATGTCAGAATAGACTTGTCCAATGAAAAACTCCTGACGCCAGAACCTGGAAGTACGCTACATCGCGGGAATATTTGATTAATGAAGAAAACCTGTACTGAAGGATATATAAAGAAGTGATCTTGAATTACCCTCATATCCCTGAAGTCATTATTGACGAAACGCGTTGGATTGAGCACATTGGATAGACTTTTATTATTCTTTTATATTGTTTTGATTTTAGATTGTCAAACGCTGAGAGAAAATGGTAGTACAATCAGCTGTTGTTCCATCTTCTGCATAGATTGATTTGTCATCGTGTTCCACTTGTTAGTCGATAGATGCCTGCAGATTGCGACCTGAATGTAAGTGCAATCAGTGAAATAAACTTTTGTACATTTTTTACAGTACTACTCTATGTATATTTCCTTTTATATTTCTGAGGCTCTCAAACATAAGGAAAATTCTGTTGCTGCATTCAGATACCCCTAAGGGGAGATAAGCACAGACCATCTATACTTCTTGACAAACAAGTATATCCCTAACAATATACAAAAAATTCAATAATGTGATAAGCAATAATGCTTAGCTTATAAAGACGTGTGACAGCCTCCCTAGGTCGCTACCCAAAACAGCGACCTATATCATATATGGTAAACCAAAACAAAGAAGATTCGGGATATGGCTGTGTAAATCTACAGGAAAAACATAAAACAAAACATAGTGTGATATTGTTATGGAACACAGTATACTGTGCGCAGTAATCTTTTTCACTCACAAGATATGAACGATATAAGCGCTCTTAGGGTGCCTCCCCCGATGTAATGGGGGCTACCCGGTACTTCTTATCACCTCTGGATCCTTGTTCCACCAAAAGACATCCACAGGTCAGGTTTCAATAAAAAAAATCCTTTTTATTCAATATAAAAATGTAGTCACCAATTTAGCATAGGATATGGATTACAGAAAAAAAGTCCTACGCGTTTCGTTCTATATGAACTTCCTCAGGGACCACAATTAAAATAATAACAATGTATCAATACACAGTACAAAGATAAACATATCCTAAAAAAACCCTCCTCCCTGTGTCCTTAAATAGGGCTAATCCCTAAAGTCCATTGGTGGATCCAGTGGGTGTGTAAAACCTCTTTATTCTTGATTGGAGGGATGATTCTCCTATATCAGCTGTCTTTCATTCTCCAATTTCTATGACTTGTAATTCGCGCCCTTTTCGGCGAATACCGGAAGTGATAATTTTTCCCCCGAAACCGGAAGTGATGTCATAAGCACATCCGCGTTCCACATGCGTTCCAACAATAGCATCACAAAAGTCCCACACTCTACTAAAAAAGAAAGTGTTAATTCAAATCTTCTGTATGATTAACACTTTCTTTTTTAGTAGAGTGTGGGACTTTAATTAGCTCCTCTTGATTCATATGAACTTCGAGTAAGCTGGTTACATCCGGTTGTCATGGTGATGCTATTGTTGGAACGCATGTGGAGCGCGGACGTGCTTATGACATCACTTCCGGTTTCAGCAAAAATTATCACTTCCGGTATTCGCCGAAAAGGGCGCGAATTAAAAGTCATAGAAATTGGAGAATGAAAGACAGCTGATATAGGAGGATCATCCCTCCAATCAAGAATAAAGAGGTTTTACACACCCACTGGATTCACCAATGGACTTTAGGGATTAGCCCTATTTAAGGACACAGGGAGGGTTTTTTTTTTAAGGATATGTTTATCTATGTACTGTGTATTGATACATTGTTATTATTTTAATTGTGGTCCCTGAAGAAGTTCATATAGAACGAAACGCGTAGGACTTTTTTTTCTGTAATCCATATCCTATGCTAAATTGGTGACTACATTTTTATATTGAATAAAAAGGATTTTTTTTATTGAAACCTGACCTGTGGATTTCTTTTGGTGGAACAAGGATCCAGAGGTGATAAGAAGTACCAGCTAGCCCCCCATTACATTGGGGGAGGCACCCTAAGAGCGCTTATATCGTTCATATCTTGTGAGTGAAAAAGATTACTGCGCACAGTATACTGTGTTCCATAACAATATCACACTATGTTTTGTTTTATGTTTTTCCTGTAGATTTACACAGCCATAGACAAATACAACTCAAAAAGACTTTATCTACATCTTATCATAAAGTACATAAAGAACCTGACAACACTGGTTTGAGAATCAGACCATTTTAACTTGTCACTTTTAGCCATGTGTTTTAAATAAAGCAGCTATGTAAGGGGTTTCATCTTGTATTAGTAGCGCTGAGGAAGCAGCATGGAAGGCTTAAATTATATTTTTGTACTGAGAAAAACTGCCGGCAGTAAGTTAATATTGGTGAAGCACTGCAGCTCTCTGATTACATAGGTTAAGGCGGCTTTGAGGCCCCTTTTAATGTGGGGCCTTAGGCGGCTGCCTAAAACGCCTAATAGAGAGCCACCTTGTCAGGATCAAGACAGGGATCCAACACGCAGTGTACTGAAACTATAAAGACGTATACCATACCTTAGAGTGGCCGGACTAACGTCACATAAACTAAGAATGGTCAGAGACAAGCCGAGGTCGAGGGAACGAGAAGACAGATAAGCGAAGGTCAAGCCGGGTACAAGGATAGGAGAAAACAGCAAGGTCAGGATACAAGCCAAGATAATTAACTAGAAAATCAATCACGAGAGATGCACTGAGGGAACAGACAAGCTGAAACCATGACAGGGCAATGACTCACTGTTATTGAGTACATTTTATAGCCTGGCTCTTTAATTAATGTCCACGCCCCCAAAACGTCCTGGTTTGACTTTTTCGGCAGTTCGTGACGTCATGCCGCGTCATAAAAGGGGGTGGGGCTATCGCGGCCGGCCTCTAAAGTGCCGAAATTGCTGGAGGAGAAGGAGGTCTGTGATACAGGTACCATGACAGTACCCCCCCTCTTAGGAACGCCCATCGGGCGAAAGGAGCCAGGACGAGACGGAAAGCGGGCATGGAATGCTCGAAGAAGACGAGGAGTGTGAATATCCGCATGAGACACCCAGGACCCTTCTTCAGGACCATATCCCTTCCAATCAACAAGATACTGTAACTTCCCACGAGAGAAACGGGAGTCAAGAATGAATTTAATCACATATTCCTCCTGACCCTCAATTTGAACAGAAGAGGGAGGAGTCGAAGCCGAGGTGTATCTATTACAAACGAGAGGTTTCAATAGTGAAACATGAAATTAATCAGGAATGCGCAACCTAGGAGGGAGAGTAAGTTGATAGGCAACTGGGTTGATCTTCTGTAAGACCTTGTAAGGCCCAATGTAACGAGGTGCAAATTTCATGGAAGGAACCCTTAAACGTATGTGTCTGGTACTTAACCATACCTTATCCCCTGGGTGAAAAACAGAAACAGGTTTTCTGCACTTATCCGCTTGACGTTTAGATAAAGCCGAAGTGTGAACAAGGATATGGTGAATCTGATCCCACAACTTCCTCAGATTGGCGACCTGGATATCAACTATCGGTATACCCTGTGAAGAGGACACCGACGGAAAACTAGTAGGTTGAAAGCCATAATTCATGAAGAAGGGGCTATTGCGAGTAGAATCACAAACCAAATTGTTGTGTGCAAACTCCGCCCAAGGAATCAAATCAACCCAATCATCTTGATGTTCAGACACAAAACAGCGTGAGTATTGTTCGATCTTTTGGTTGGTACGTTTGGCTGCCCCATTAGATTGGGGATGGTATGCCGACGAGAAATTTAATGTGATGCCCATCTGGGAACAGAAGGATCTCCAAAAACGAGATACGAACTGGGGACCTCTATCCGAGACAATATCCGTAGGCATTCCATGCAAGCGAAAGATTTCTCTTGCAAAGATCTCAGCCAATTCGGGTGCAGAAGGTAGCTTGGGCAATGGGATAAAATGAGCCATTTTAGTAAATCTCTCAATAACCGTGAGAATAACTGTTTGTTTCTTAGATACCGGCAATTCAACAATAAAGTCCATGGCTATATTAGACCATGGTTTCTTAGGTATTTCTAAAGGTTGAAGTAAACCACATGGAAGGGTGTGAGGTGCCATGACATGCCATGACATACTCTCTTATATCTCTACGTAAGGTAGGCCACCAAAAGTTTTGAAAAATCAGGGAGTAAGTTTTATGAATGCCAGGATGTCCGGCAAGTTTACTGTTATGGAAGCATGACAGTAATTCACCCTGGAGGTTAGGAGGAACAAAATACTTTCCCTCAGGAGTTTGTTCCGGTGCCATGCATTGTTCTTTTTCAATATTAAGGAGTAACGGAGAGTGCACTTTTACACTGGTATTAGCTATAATATTCTGCTTGGGGACTATGGAAGACATACAAATTTCGGTAAATGTAGCAGGTTCATGTTGACGTGAGAGAGTGTCAGCTTTAGTATTCTTGGAGCCCGGTCTGTAGGTAAGTACGTAATTAAAATGGGCAAGGGACAGAGACCACCGAGGCTGTCTGGCGGACAATCTTTTGACCTCTCCAATGTAAGACAAATTCTTATGGTCAGTCAGAATGGTAACTGGTTGCAAAGTCCCCTCTAATAAATGTCTCCATTCCTTCAATGCCATTATTACAGCTAATAGTTCCCTATCTCCAATGTCGTACCTTCTCTCTGTATAGAGATAATTTCTTAGAGAAGAACCCACATGGATGCAATGGTTTACCCAACCCTTGTCTTTGTGATAGTACTGCTCCTATACCTGTCTCAGAAGCATCTACTTCTAGTAAAAAAGGCAAAGAAGTGTCAGGATGAACCAATATCGGGGCAGAGGCAAAGGTCTCTTTGAGAGTCTTGAAGGCCGCTAACGCTTCCGTAGTCCATACTTTGGTATTAGCTTCCTTCTTCGTCATGTTAGTAATGGGTGCTATTATAGATGAGAATCCCTTAATGAATCGCCTGTAATAATTGGAGAATCAGATAAACCTCTGTATGGCCTTGAGTCCACTGGGTAAAGGCCAGTGTAGTATAGACTGAAGTTTAATCGGGTCCATCTTGAAACCCTCACTGGAGATGATATAACCTAGAAACTCTATCTGGGATTGGTCGAAACTACACTTCTCCAATTTACAGTATAACCCGTTTTGTAAAAGTTTACACAACATCCTTCTCACTTGTCTGTGATGACTCTCTATGTCTCTGGAATGTATTAGTATATCGTCCAGGTATACTATTACGCATTCCTCCTGAAATTCTTTCAAAACCTCATTGATTAGGCCCTGAAAAACAGCTGGAGCATTACATAACCCGAATGGCATTACCGTATATTCATAATGGCCATAATGTGTATTGAATGCGGTTTTCCACTCATCACCTTGCCGGATTCTTAGCAAGTTATAAGCTCCTCTTAAGTCTATCTTGGTAAAAGCCTTTAAGTCTGTCAAATAACTTGGTGATCAGGGGAATAGGATAAGCGTTTTTAATGGTTATTTTATTCAAACCCCGGTAATCTATGCATGGCCTTAGAGTACCATCCTTCTTAGTGACAAAGAAAAATCCAGCCCCTGCTGGTGATGTAGATCTTCTAATAAAGCCCTTGTCCAAATTTTCCTTTATATATGTCTCTAGTGCCAGGTTCTCCTTAATGGATAATGGGTACACATTACCTCTGGGAGGCATCGTGTCCGGTAGAAGCTTAATAGTGCAGTCAAAGACTGTCTTGAGATCCTGGTATTGGATGGGTATCTGTCAGTCAGAAACCTGGGGAGAGCTGGTGGGTATGTTAGTTATGGGAGCTGGTGTAATCTGTTGCAAGCATCTGCCAGTACCTGGTGACTCCAAACCCCATGATACTATCTCTCCTAATTCTCAGTCAATGACGGGGTTGTGTTTTCTTAACCATGGGTACCCCAGAACTACTGGAAATAAAGGAGAAGAAATTAATTGTAAGGATATTGTTTTCTCATGTAGTGCGCCAATAGTTGCTTTGATTGGTACTGGCTCTTTAATTGATGTACACTTTTTCGGCGGTTCATGACGTCATTGACGTCATGACGTCAGCGGAATCGCTCCGCATCATAAAAGGGGGCGGGGCTACCGCGGCCGGCCCCGAAAGTGCCGAAACTGCTGGAGGAGAAGGAGGTCTGTGATACAGGTACCATGACACACCTCTGGCCAAGAGATCCTGACTCTGTGCAACATATCATTGTATCACTGAGCTCTACAGCAATAGAACTCACAGCAATTTGCATTTATTGTACTTCCCAATTACCCAACCCCCTCCCACCAAAAAATATCTCCCTCATTACAACCTTTTTTAATTTATTTTGCAGACTTTTATATATGTACACATTGCATTTATTGTACTGCTCCCCTCCCCCACAAAATTAATATCTCCCTCTTTACAGCCTTTTTCTATTTTGCAGATTATAATTTTTTTTTTCATAAATGTGCACATCATTGCATTTATTGTACTTCCTACCCACCCCCTCTCCCAAAAAAATTAATATCTCCCTCTTTACTACCTTTTTCTATTTTGCAGTTTATTATTTATTTATTTTTTATATATAAATGTACACTGTGATGGTCTAAGTATGTGTTACCGTCTGTCATTCCCTTTTTCCCATAAAATAATAACATCAATAATCCACAGGGTAAAATATCGCTGGTATCGCATAATAATCCACACATTAGCCAAAGCTTAATGCTGGAATAAGACTGGTTTAATAGAAGCAAGGGCATTCAATTTATACATCATCAAACCCCTCCTCTGAGCCAGCAAGATAATTGAGTTTTGACACATACTAAACTCAATTATCTGCTGGCCAGAAAAAGTTAAAATTTTCACATTTTACAGAAATATACTTTATATATAAAAACCACACAAAAATCGATATCCCTGGGTAGCTGATGGGAGTAACATATTTAAAATTCAAGCAAATCTGTTTAGTACTTTTCGAATGGCACCATGTGGAAGTATGACCGGCCTGCCATGAGGTTGTATCCGAAAAAGAATTCCATAGAATTGGCAGCAATAGCCGGTCTCCGTTCGTGTGGATTTATATGAAAACCTCCAGAGAAAGAGTAAAGATGATTTGTGTAGAATGCTCCTCTTGTTCGTTGGTTTGAAACTCCCGAACGCTGTTCGTCTACCGTATCGCGAAATGGTACGTATGGGACTGTCATAGAGACTGGTGTTCGTGCGAGTGCTATGCCCAAAACAGTTCCAGGCACTCGACGATCAAGTCCCGCTGGCCGCGTTCGGGAGCCAAGATGGCCGCTGTCCATTGTTCTCAACACGTGCATTTGTATGCACAAAATGGCGGCCACCTAGGAGCATTCAATTAGTCTGCGGTTTTCGTATGGTTGCACAGTGTTCCACGTTCTAATTAGTACCCAGGGTGGTCTCTGTTCGGTAAAACGAATGATTTACCGAACATGTAAAAATAAAACAAATCAACAAGGGAATTAAATAGCAGGGAGGGCAAATAACCGAACGGTTACTGGGAAATCCTTCACATGCACATTGCATTTATTGCATTGCTCCCACCCCCAAAAAAATATCTCCCTCATTACATTTTTTTTATTTTGCAGACTTTTATTTCTTTTATATATGAACATATTGCATTTACTGCCCCCCACCCCTTCCCCTAAAAAACAATATCTCCCTCATTACAATTTGTTTATTTTGTACACTTTTATTTTCTTTTATATATGAACACATTGCATTTACTGCCCCCACCGCCTCCCCCTAAAAATGTAAGAACTTTTCTCATATAGTCAATGTATTTAAAAAACCAAAACCAAAAAAAAAAACACTTACATTTCTGAAGACACCAGCTGGCAGCTGCTCTCTCAGGGCTCAGGAATCAGATGCTCAGCAAAGAACGGGTGTGAGAATGTTCTGTTCCAGCGTATGCTTCAGGTGCAGGGGAGGTCGGAAGGAGGAACCAGTCCGTCCTACACTATGCAGCGATGCCAATCGCATAGTAAAAGAATTGGATCATCAGATTGCTGCAGGCACGGCCAGCAGGGCTCAAGAGGCAGCTGCCTTGGGCCCCCAGGAAGAACAAGGCCTGGGGCAGCTGCTCCTTTTTCCCTGCATTAAAGACGGCCCAGCGGTCATGTTCACATGCTTTAGGGCGGCCTGGGGGACTACTGCCGCTCTGCCCCTGTCCCAGCCCGCCCCTGATGGAAAGCATTGGATTGGATGAGATTATCAAGATTGATGAGCACTATGGTGAGAGATAAAAGGTAAGTGAACTATTTTGCCATTTACGGGGGCGAACAACTAAACAGCAAGCAGGAAACCGTAATGTTAGCAGTATGTACATAGCAGTATATACATGTTTGTAATCATAGTGCTATTGCATAGTAGTTTGCCTTCATAAACCTGTGTTTTTATCTTTATTCTTAGATGAGGCAGGCATTGTGACAGGGGTTAATATCTATCTATCTGTCTGTCCTATTTATCTATCTAGCTATTTTTTAATGACATTATATGTATCATACATTATTAAAATGCAAAAATTAAACATGTTTCTAATGATGTAAATTTTACAAACATTAAGAGTTAATATAGATACTAGACAAAACCCAGAAAGTAGAAAAATTTATGAAAAAGCTGTGCACTACAAGTTGAATTGACAAGTGCTAAAGTGCATAGGGCTACTGTAATCTAGCTTTAGAGTCCAGACAGAGTAGAAGACGAAGTATGATTAACTATATCATAGGTTATTATTCAGGGTGTGGGACAGATGAAGTGTTTTATCATCTAGCATGGAGGTCAAGTGATAAATTGCACAAAGAGGCTTCTATTAATCTCTGCGGGAGACATTAAAACATTTATCAGCCACTGATTATTAGCTGCTTAATGTTACATTTTGGATAATGCAAACAACTGGTATGCGCTAACATTAGTGATAGCGGCTTTACCATTTAGCATCTTGTGATAAAATTTGAAGACAACCATTGAAATGACCTCTTGCATGGATTGAGCACTGTAACTGTTAGAGCAGGGCTGCCCAAAAGGTAGATCCCCAGATGTTGTAAATCTCCAGCACCCATTTGCATATCCTTGGCATGCCTTTGGAATGACAAAGCATCATGGAAGCTATAGTTTTAAAACATCTGGAAATCTACCTTTTGGGCACTCCTGTGTTAGTGGAACCATCTAGACTTAATAACCATTTCATCTCATTTAATCAGTTCCTGTAGTCCCTTGGCACTGTACCTCCATTCAGTGTTAAACCATTTTGAGCAGTTGAACACTAAATAAGGTTCCCTGACCACCCATAACTCGCCCCCAACTGGAGGTATGGCTAAGGCAGAGATTTCATACTTCCTTCTAATGATACCAATTCATATAATTAATAGGCACCATGATAAGCTGAAAACAGTAATCTCATACTCTCAGCCAATCACCTCCTTCCTTTGCTGCTCCCGCTTATGCTTCTTCATTGGGTCAAAATAGCACAGGAGGATTGGCAGCTGGGGAAGTTCATTAAATACTTAAACCATTCAAAATGTTTTATCTCTAAATGGAACCACAGTGCCACGCACAATAAGTAGTTTCCATTTAAGCAGAACTATGAGCCTTAGACCCATTTACAAGAAAGGTAATAGGGAGGAGTCGGGCAACTATAGGCCAGTAAGCCTTACTTCAGTAGTGGGGAAAGTGATGGAAACCATGTTAAAGGATAGGATTGATGAACATCTAAAACACATGGATTTCAAGATCAGAGACAACATGGGTTTACTTCAGGGAGATCATGCCAAACTAATCTTATTGATTTTTTTGATTGGGTAACTAAAATTATAGATCAGGGTGGTGCAGTAGACATTGCTTACCTAGATTTCAGTAAGGCTTTTGACACTGTTGCACATAGAAGGCTTATCAATAAACTGCAATCTTTAAGTTTGGATTCAAATATTGTTGAGTGGGTAAGGCAGTGGCTGAGTGACAGGCAACAGAGGGTTGTAGTTAATGGAATATATTCGAAGCTTGGACTTGTCACCAGTGGGGTACCTCAGGGATCTGTACTTGGACCCATTCTCTTTAATATTTTTATTAGTGATATTGCAGAAGGTCTTGATGGTAAGGTATGTCTTTTTGCTGATGATACTAAGATATGTAACAGGGTTGATGTTCCAGGAGGAATAAGCCAAATGACAAATGATTTAGGTAAACTAGAAAAATGGTCAGAATTGTGGCAACTGACATTTAATGTGGATAAGTGCAAGATAATGCATCTTGGACGTAAAAACCCAAGGGCAGAGTACAGAATATTTGATAGAGTCCTAACCTCAACATATGAGGAAAGGGATTTAGGGGTGATTATTTCTGATGACTTAAAGGTAGGCAGACAATGTAATAGAGCAGCAGGAAATGCTAGCAGAATGCTTGGTTGTATAGGGAGAGGTATTAGCAGTAGAAAGAGGGAAGTGCTCATGCCATTGTACAGAACACTGGTGAGACCTCACTTGGAGTATTGTACACAGTACTGGAGACCGTATCTTCAGAAGGATATTGATACCTTAGAGAGGGTTCAGAGAAGGGCTACTAAACTGGTTCATGGATTGCGGGATAAAACTTACCAGGAAAGGTTAAAGGATCTTAACATGTATAGCTTGGAGGAAAGACGAGACAGGGGGGATATGATAGAAACATTTAAATATATAAAGGGAATCAACACAGTAAAGGAGGAGACTATATTTAAAAGAAGAAAAACTACCACAACAAGAGGACATAGTCTTAAATTAGAGGGACAAAGGTTTAAAAATAATATCAGGAAGTATTACTTTACTGAGAGGGTAGTGGATGCATGGAATAGCCTTCCAGCTGAAGTGGTAGAGGTTAACACAGTAAAGGAGTTTAAGCATGCGTGGGATAGGCATAAGGCTATCCTAACTATAAGATAAGACTAGGGACTAATGAAAGTATTTAGAAAATTGGGCAGACTAGATGGGCCGAATGGTTCTTATCTGCCGTCACATTCTATGTTTCTATGTTTCTATGGATACTTTATATTTGCTTTTCTGGTATTTGCCTTTTCAGTTTTAATATTTCATTAATTTCCTCCAACTTAACAAATAACTATCTCACAAGTAATGCTTTCACATTTCAAAAAAGTTGCTTTCGTCTTTACATTTTTATTTTTTTTATCATTACATTGTTGGTCCTTCAAAAAGCAACTATGAATGTTGCTGTTATCTTTTGAACATAAAGTACAATATTCATTTGTTACATTGAGTATAAAAGAATTGTGACTGCACACATTAATGCACGAGTTAAAGGACTAACTTACTAAAAACCTTACATTACAATACGTGTCCTTGCTTCTGAAATGTGAAGCAGGAGCTGTGTCATGCATGTGTAAGTACAAGGAGGACATATTTTTTTTTTTTTATGCCTGGTATAAGTTGATAAAAATAAATCCAATGCTAAAGAACTATTGTTTCTGACTCCTTTCTTTAAACATACATTTGAACAATTTCAATATTTTATTCCACAATGCGTTTGCTGTACCATTTTATATAATAGAAAATAACCTTGAGTTTCTGTTTTGCTCTGCTATTTTCATTAACATGGATACTAAAATGTTTAAAGTATTTATCACCTCTGTGAAATGTTTAGGATGAACTTTACAATCTAACATTTAATAATAATAAAACTATTTATTCTGTCGGTTAACATTAACTTCAATGAAAATCCACTCCAGGAACATAGGAACAGTCTGATATATCTCCAGATTAATTTTACTTTATTACTCTTCTTGCTAACTGGTGCTATTGTTGTCAATTAACCAGATGGCCCTTAGGATGTCTACTTAGATGAGTCATTCGTTATTAAGCCCTATATAAGTTACCACACAGACAAATTACATAGATACCACTTCTAATTACAGGGAGTGCAGAATTATTAGGCAAATGAGTATTTTGACCACATCATCCTCTTTATGCATGTTGTCTTACTCCAAGATGTATAGGCTCGAAAGCCTACTACCAATTAAGCATATTAGGTGATGTGCATCTCTGTAATGAGAAGGGGTGTGGTCTAATGACATCAACACCCTATATCAGGTGTGCATAATTATTAGGCAACTTCCTTTCCTTTGGCAAAATGGGTCAAAGAAGGACTTGACAGGCTCAGAAAAGTCAAAAATAGTGAGATATCTTGCAGAGGGATGCAGCACTCTTAAAATTGCAAAGCTTCTGAAGCGTGATCATCGAACAATCAAGCGTTTCATTCAAAATAGTCAACAGGGTCGCAAGAAGCGTGTGGAAAAACCAAGGCGCAAAATAACTGCCCATGAACTGAGAAAAGTCAAGCGTGCAGCTGCCACGATGCCACTTGCCACCAGTTTGGCCATATTTCAGAGCTGCAACATCACTGGAGTGCCCAAAAGCACAAGGTGTGCAATACTCAGAGACATGGCCAAGGTAAGAAAGGCTGAAAGACGACCACCACTGAACAAGACACACAAGCTGAAACGTCAAGACTGGGCCAAGAAATATCTCAAGACTGATTTTTCTAAGGTTTTATGGACTGATGAAATGAGAGTGAGTCTTGATGGGCCAGATGGATGGGCCCGTGGCTGGATTGGTAAAGGGCAGAGAGCTCCAGTCCGACTCAGACGCCAGCAAGGTTGAGGTGGAGTACTGGTTTGGGCTGGTATCATCAAAGATGAGCTTGTGGGGCCTTTTCGGGTTGAGGATGGAGTCAAGCTCAACTCCCAGTCCTACTGCCAGTTCCTGGAAGACACCTTCTTCAAGCAGTGGTACAGGAAGAAGTCTGCATCCTTCAAGAAAAACATGATTTTCATGCAGGACAATGCTCCATCACACGCGTCCAAGTACTCCACAGCGTGGCTGGCAAGAAAGGGTATAAAAGAAGAAAATCTAATGACATGGCCTCCTTGTTCACCTGATCTGAACCCCATTGAGAACCTGTGGTCCATCATCAAATGTGAGATTTACAAGGAGGGAAAACAGTACACCTCTCTGAACAGTGTCTGGGAGGCTGTGGTTGCTGCTGCACGCAATGTTGATGGTGAACAGATCAAAACACTGACAGAATCCATGGATGGCAGGCTTTTGAGTGTCCTTGCAAAGAAAGGTGGCTATATTGGTCACTGATTTGTTTTTGTTTTGTTTTTGAATGTCAGAAATGTATATTTGTGAATGTTGAGATGTTATATTGGTTTCACTGGTAATAATAAATAATTGAAATGGGTATATATTTGTTTTTGTTAAGTTGCCTAATAATTATGCACAGTAATAGTCACCTGCACACACAGATATCCCCCTAACATAGCTATAACTAAAAACAAACTAAAAACTACTTCCAAAAATATTCAGCTTTGATATTAATGAGTTTTTTGGGTTCATTGAGAACATGGTTGTTGTTCAATAATAAAATTAATCCTCAAAAATACAACTTGCCTAATAATTCTGCACTCCCTGTAGTTAAATTGACTATTTCAGATATATTTGTTGTCAACAAGATTATCATATAAATCACACATCCAAGAAGCCCCCAAAGACAAACATTGACAGTAGAAAGGCCTACACTCCAGGAATCAGTAAATTTCAATGTTACACAGCAATAGGATTCCACTCCCACCTTTCTGGCCTATTTAAGCTGCACCAGCAAAATTTCAGTAAATGGGGGCGGGAGGAGTGACATGCTAGTGACTGTAGTGTGGACATATTTCTCTGTAGCTCCATAGAGCACATTGGAAAACTGTACTTTAATTGCTACAAGCCCTATGACAATAAAATTGGTCTATTAGCACACCCTGACAAATCTAAACATATGAGAGGTGGCGCCTACTCAAAGAAATATCAGATTGAAGATCTAACTCGGCTGCAGCCTAGGCCTTCCTCTGAGTATTCAGGAAGCAATTTCATGGATGAACCAGATGAAACTATTTCTTTCTGAGAGCCCTGGGAAGGTATGTTGTGTGCAAAGCCTTGTACTCTACTGTGAGAGAGCCCTAACATGGTCAGGATGTGCAGATTACAAGACTGCAACAGATGATACCGATGCAGACTCTGTAGGCCATGCAGGAGGCACAGGCCCTGAAGGCCTCTTTTGGTTTTTCACCCTCAAGGCCCGCAGCGGAGAAGACACACCCAAGCAAGAAAGGCTGACATCAAAGCCCTGCTGGTTGACATGTTTGACGCTGATCTTTTTATTGCTCGAGAGGAGGTCCACACATTGAAGGGCTGTATGCAAGTGGTGGAAGAAGACACAGAGTCAGTATGATTTACCTGCCATGATTTACCTGCAGATGTGGCACAGCTAAAGTAGAATCAGCAAAAGTTTGAAGCAAAAATAGTACTACTGGAAGATTCCCAGCGATAATGGAACCTTAAAATCCAAGGTATTCCAGAGTCTGTTGCCCATACTAAGAATGCTGTGAGCCTTCATGTTGCCTCCAGCAAAGATAAAACTGGTTGTGACTGACACCCATTTTCGAGTCACTAAGTTTACTTAAGGCTCCATCAGCTGTCCCTAGAGACTTAATGGTGCAAATCCGTACAAAGGTTGACAGCGCTGTGGGTTTGTCGGTGGTGCAGAACTCCCTGCACTATACATTCAAGACTCATATTCTCTCCTTCTTTGGGGACTTTTCTTGACCTACCATGCAATGGCAACAGCTGCTATGACCCCTTACCAAGCAGCTGCGAGACAAGATCATTCCGTATAGATGTGGAGACAGGGCATCAACTGAGTGTGCAACATAATGTAAGGCAGCTTTGCCTAACTAATGCCTTGCAGATGAGTGCCTTCCCTTTCACCCTGGGACTCCCACCCACTTCTACATCAGACCCTGTGGTACAGCAACAATCTACCCCAACTCCAATATGAAACATAGATAACATCACTTTGTTTCTGTTTACGAATTTCGATGCTGCGGACTGAGCTCTGGTAGCCTGGAATAAGTTTTGTCTGGTGCATCCTTTTAATAATGTTTTGTTTTATTTTATGTTTTATACTGTAGTTCATATTATTATTACTTTTGACATTATTTCTCAAATGATGCACAGTTGTTAACATGGGCTTACAACGCCCATTTCACCTATCAGAGACTTCTCACCCCTATGTACGAATACGAATATGTTTTCGTTTACTTAAAAAAAAACAAAAAACCTTAATCCATGTTTTGAATATCTAACTATGTATAAACTGATAACTTATAGATAATGCATAATGCTGTATTTTTACATGTTGCTATATGTATCGATTCATGTGGTTGGAGAAATAAATAAAGAATTTAAAACAAAATAAAGCATTTAAGTGCATTTATTGTAAATATGAAAATCCTAGTTGCAATAACAAACCTTCTAAATTGCTGACCTTTTAAAACCTGGCAAAATCGGACCAATATGTAATGAATTATTTAGGAAGTACAAATTGTCTGTCCTAAGTTGCAACACTATCAGCAGAGTTACAAACTGCTTGACACCTTAAGAACTTTATCCTGGACCTTCATAACATAGATTTCAGTAATGAGCAGCAATACATATTCTCAAGACCACCCTGAAAATATGTTGACTGAAGTGGTATAATACACAAAACAAGGTCAATATTAAAGTGGTTTGCTAACATTGGTTGGAACTTGACTGGTCTGCACAAAGACCTCTCCTCAACCCTCTTGAATATTTTCAGAATGATTTAGAACACTGATTGTGCTCATATTCAATGCCCAGCCTCCCTAATTCTGAAGAATACCCGACAATGAAGTATGTTTTCACCATCTAGTGGCAAGCCATTCCAGAAGAGTAGAAGCTGTTTGAAACATGAATGGTCATGATTTTGGACCAACATGTTCTGCTAGTAGATGACCACTTAACTTTGGCCACACAGATAATTTTATTTCATTTCAACTCGATGCCACATTAAATTTCATAATTTTGGAATAACCTTTTTAATTAGTAGGGTGTACACATAATGTTTGACCACATAGTTTATTTCATGTCATCTCAAGTTGCTTATCTTCCTAGCATTATTTCAATTGCGATACATTATCTTGACAATATGAATGTCAAAACCTACAACAGCAGATTCATTTACATCCCTTATAAAGAAGTAAATTACTATTACAAGATGCCAATTAACAAGTCACCAAATTAGAAAAAAATCTGGAAGCTATGATGGCATGTTGAGAGCAACTCAATTTTAATATTATTTTAGAGATGCCTTTAAATTAGGCAGCAATAAATGTCATATTGCATCTTACTTATTATGTATATATTCCACTTCTTTTATATGTGCCGCACAATATGTCAACATAACTAGTGTTATCCTGAAGAAACTAAGGAAGAAAAGTTATCACCTTTTTTCCTGTAAAATATGTTTATGCTCTTTAAATAAACATGGTAATAATAATAAGGCTATGGAAAAATAGATTGCAGGTTTAGATATGTTATGTTTTGCAGATAATTAAAATTATAGTTAACGTATGAAATTGTATGTGTGTGTGTAGTTTTTATTTTGTTTTAGTTGTCCATTTGTAATGGATCGCCTGGCACCCGACTGGGTACCTCTGTTGAAAGATGCTCCTAGCGCTTCCTGAGGGCTCCAAGCACTCCAGCAGACACCTCCAGACACTGGACGACACTCGGTCCTGGGAACTCTGGAACCTCATAGGGAATTAGCTCTAGCCCTTACAAGGACTTTCCCCGTGGAATCTCCTGCAAGCTGGAACAGCAGACACAGAAGCAAATCTTCTTCCCTCCAATAACTGGACGACACACAGTTTTGGAGTGTAAACAGGAACAGACAGAGCTGTGGTTTTATTGTTTCTTATATACACATTTTTACACAATGTTGCCACCCACATGGTTTTGTAGCACAGCCAATCAAATACACTATAAAACAGTTAAACACTCCCAGTCAGGACAAACAAACCCTCCCCTCTGCCTGTGATATAATTACTGTACACAATGGGTTAATGTAATTATCACAGGCAGGAAAATACAGTTTTTACACAATTCTTATAACTTCTAAAATATACATCCAAAATTCAGACAATTCCCTTCAGTGGTTAAAAAGTTAGTTGGAAGTCCTTTTTGACCGAGGAGGGACAAATCAGCCAGTTCCAACTGGTCTGGTCCCTGGGACAACTCCTTGCTGGAGAACAATGGGTGGGAGGGGGGAAGAACACCTTCCAATGGATTCAAAGGGGCAGAAAAAGTGTCCCAAAATCCAAAAAGCCCAAACAATCGTTTCCAAAGGGCAATACCCCCAGGGGCCATAGTTCTGGGGCAAGAGGCTGGCAAACAGGCCCCCCCAAAAACCAGTGGCGAGGTCACTTTCGCCACACCATTCCAAATGCTCTGCTTGCGTTCCAAGACACATGAATAATGAAAATAATCATTACAGTGATACACATATATAAGTACATTAAGGAGGGTTTTGTTGAAGGTAATTATTCTACGGTTCCTGGCAAAATAATATTTTCCCACAATACTCAGTAAGGTCCCTAGAAAGTATTACAAAGAGGGTGCTGATATACTTTAATTAAGTGAAGGAACCTAAGCACCGTAATCACTTCACCTTGCTGGTGCCCCTAATGTAAATAGTCAAACCATATACCATCAGTTTCAATGCTTACCTGGTTGCCGCTGAGTGCTGCTCCTTACTTCTCTGCAACTGGAAGTGAAACCTGGAAGCTCCTGCTAAATCTTTCATACAGATTTAAAAAGCAGGGCATTTAATGAAAATAAGGTTAACCCAAGTTATATGTGATATTCTATGATCAATTTACAAAGTGACACTTTTTTCTGTGAATGAACATAAGGTTCAGAGGTCTGTAAAATGCAGACTGAAACATTGATACCTTATTTCATGTAAGCACAAAATCACCTCCCTAAGTACCATGGACAAATACAATCTGTCTCCTGGGATTTGTATACGATATCTTTACTGAATAGCTTTAATATTTTGCTGTTATGTTCAAATGGTAAGGCATTAATGTCTTGATGACTCTCCATCTGATAATATTTATCAGCTCCTGAAAAGCCTCTTATTGGTTCCAATTGATTACACATTACCGTTATTAAAGGCTTATAAGGAGCTAATAAATATTGGTTTGAATAATATCAAATTCCCAAAAATATTGAAATCGATATTATACTTAGCATTGAAAATATTGGCTTTCGCGATTCAATGCAATTTATCAAAGGCATAATCCTTGATAGATGGCCTTGAAAACTTTGACTGCAACAAGCTGTTGATAAATGCTTTTTTTGATGGTTTGGCCACTGGCAGAAGTAACAGCCAGTGCATAAATAGTTAAGAAAAGTATGTGGGGTTCAGTATGATCCCCACATTACTATAAGAGAGTTTTATTACCTCCATCATCCCCCCATGCATAACTCCCTGAGTGGGGTCATGTCCGCTAAACAGCACCGCTTCCTGTAATAAAAACAAGTGACTGGGAATCTATACTTGCCCAGTCGCTATTAACTTACAGGGGGACCTAGGCATTGGGTTGGGGCTGCAAAATACACAATAAGGGGTGATGGTGGGAAGATTAAATAATAATGGGGATTAAATATGCCACCCCCCATGGCCAGCAGTGCCCCCACCAACTAATTAAATAATAAAGGGTGGGGGAGCTTAGTGCCCACCTCTGCCTACATCCATGGCCAGTGGGTGAAGGTTTTGATTAAAAGAAAGAGGGGAACCTAATGTCAACCCCAGCCCCCATCTACACCCTGTTCCAAATTATTATGCAAATTCTATTTAAGTGTCACAAAGATTAAATATTTTGTTTTTCAGTTTAACTCATGGATGGCATTGTGTCTCAGGGCTCTTTTGATTACTGAAAACAATCTCGGACACCTGTGATAATTAGATTGCCAGGTGAGCCCAATTTAAGGAAAAACTACTAAAGGAGGGTGTTCCATATTATTAAGCAGAGCACCATTTTTATGCAATATGGGGAAGAAAAAGGATCTCTCTGCTGCCAAAAAGAGTGAAATAGTTCAATGCCTTGGACGAGGTATGAAAACATTAGATATTTCACGAAAACTTAAGTGTGATCATCGCACTATTAAGAGATTTGTGGCTGATTCAGAGTACAGACGGGTTCGTGCAGATAAAGGCACATTGAGGCAGAAACAGCTGCATTGGGCAGAAAAATACATGAAGACTAATTTTCAAACAGTCCTGTTCACTGATGAGTGCCGTGCAACCCTGGATGGTCAAGATGGATGGAGTAGTGGATGGTTGGTGGACAGCTACCCTGTTCCAACAAGGCTGCAATGTCAGCAAGGTGGTGGTGGAGTCATGTTTTGAGCCGGAATCATGGGAAGAGAGCTGGTCGGCCCGTTTAGGGTCCCCGAAGGTGTAAAGATAACCTCTGCAAAGTATGTGGAGTTTCTGACTGACCACTTTCTTCCCTGGTACAGAAGGAAGTACTATGCTTTCCGTAATAAAATCATCTTCATGCATGACAATGCACCATCTCATGCTGCAAAGAATACCTCTGCATCAATGGCTGCTATGGGGATAAAAGGAGAGAAAGTCATGGTGTGGCCTCCATCCTCCCCTGACCTCAATCCTATTGAGAACCTTTGGAGCATCCTCAAGCAAAAGATCTATGAGGGTGGGAGGCAGTTTACATCCAAACAGCAGCTCTGGGAGGCTATTCTGACATCTTGCAAACAAATTCAAGCAGAAACTGTCCAAAAACTCACAAGTTCAATGGATGCAAGACTTGTGAAGCTGCTATCAAATAAGGGGTCCTATGTTAAAATGTAACGTGACCTGTTAAAATGTTTAAAAAGTTAAAATGTTGTTATAAGTTTGATTGAAATAGCTTTTGATTTCAGTAAATATGCTGCAAACACAACAAATGACAATTTTCAGTTCTTTACAACCTATAAAGTGTTTTGAAACTTACTGTGCGTAATAATTTGGAACAGTGCATTGTAAGTTTTTTAGGTTTAAAAAAAAAAAATACTGTTATCATTAGGAGGTTAACAGGGTTAGTCATGAAAAAGTTTGATAAACGTGCTTCTAAGTCGTATAAGAGGAATTTTTTTTAAGCAGCCACGTTCATATTCTTGAATTTTAGCTAGCATTAAATCCAGTCAAATTTGATTACAATATCAGCCAAAACCAGTTGATAATTTAAGGCCTAAGTTGGGTTGTAGTTTGGTTTTATAGAATGATTTCCATTTATTTTGTTATTAAATAGTTATATGACAGCTTTGGCACATCTGTTAGATTTTTTTTTTCCTTATAACAACTCACAAACCTTATGCAATTTACTATGATCTAATTTCAATTTAGGATATCCATTAGTTCCCATGTGCATATCCCATTCTTATATCCCTTACATGCATCTATCAGTAAAAATGCAATAGTTAAAAAGTCCTAAGACCAATATAATCTCAGCAGGGAATAATAAGGAGAGAAATGAGTGTTCCTTGTATCATAGATATTGAGATACTACATAACAAGCTGTCATTTCTTTTCACTCCTGAAAACGTTTTGTCAAGTGTGTAAAAAAAATAATCTTTATTCTTCCAGGGAGTTTAAAATGTAATACTTTCCAATCAGCATGGGAAGGAGGCTAGTGACAAATGTGTGGGTCTAGGTGACATGAATTATATTTTATGCAAAAATCACAATGTAACTCTTTGATATAGATTGACACATCTTGATTAATGTGATTCGGTCAGAATCAATAGATTTTTCTCATACTCACTCTAGGAAGAAATATTGGTTGATGTCAAGTGCAAATCAGCATTACATGAGGAAACAGAGACAATACATATTGATTTATATAAAATATAAATATACATTATAGATGAAAGTTTGCAAGTGAAAAGGTTAAAAATCAAACATTAATTTTTAGGAGTTCAGTAGGTAAGGTGAATATTTCATTTTTTTTTTTTTCATTATTCTGACTTTCCCCATTCTGATTTACAGGTGTACGTAATTGTGACGAAGTGCCCTTCACCACTTGTGCCTGGAGAGGACTGCTTGCCCGCCTCTTGCCCTGTGACTATGGCCCCTGGGATGTATTGCCCTTTAAAGACATGATTTGGGCATAATGGATTTGTGTTGTGCTGCTGCTGGCCCTTTAAGAACCATCTGGGGACATATTGTGGAGTTACTGGGTGGCCACCATTTCCTGTATCAGAAGCACATGGTGAGAACAATGGATGGCGGCCATTTTAACTCACAGACACTGTTTGGACTTTTCAACACGGTGCCATCTCGCCAGTATTTGGTGCACAGAGACATCGTGCAGTGGTTTTGGACTATACAGCAGGGGACACATTATAAAGTGATTGTTTTTCATTTAGCCTGTATATGTTCTGCAGAATCTGCATTAAACTGTATTTTCCAAAGTACTGAACGGATCTGGGTGAATTTTGGATATGTGGTTCAACCAGATCCCCCGGTTCCAAGGATATACTTTTTATGGGGTTATTGCATGTTTTGGGGTCCCTGTGTGTTTTATGAAACTGTATTATTTCTGGCCAGCAGATAATTGAGCTTTGTGTATTGTAGAAACTCAATTATCTAGCCTGGCCCAGAGGAGGAGTTTTGTGTTGCATAAATTGTGAGTTCTGTGTGCCAGTAAGTCAGTCTTGTTCCAGCATTAAGCCTTGGCTCATGTTTGGGGGAAGGGATACCTACACTCTGGGGATTGCTATAATCACTTACTCCCCAGAGGAAGCTCTTGCAATAGCTTGATTTGTTCCTGTTCCTGCTCTCTGGGGAAAGAGAGGTTCACCCACTGGAAGCTGGATCCTGGCCGTGGGTCCAGGGTGGGTGGAAACAGCAGAGACCCCAGCGCAGTTGCATCGCTGGAAGTGGGGTCTGCAATGCTGATGGTGTCGGTTGGAGTGCTTGGAGTCCTCAGCGAGCACTAGGAGCATCGATTGGCGGAGGTACTCAGTCGGAGTGCCAGCGTTCCGTCACAGTAATGTTTGGAGTAGCTTCACAGTTACACTAAAACACTATTTATTAACTAGTTGAACTAAGTTGCAACACCCATAAAGAAGGCTTTAGATCATTTTAAAATCATTCCATAGGAAATAATAAAAAGCACAATACCATTTACTATTTGCAATATGGAATTGTAGTTTCATGGGTATAAAAATCCTATTGTATTGGAGTGTATGCTACACCAAGTGGGAACATCCACAAACACAGCTAGTGTAATGAACCATTTCAGTGCTATAATCGAGAGTTGAACAAGGTATTTTTCTTTTCTTTAATACTAAAAGTGTATTAAACATGTTATAATAATGAGTGCTTTGTCAAATTGAAAAAATAATAAATTCTGGTGTTTGTGAAGGACTCCTTTGATCCTTTTTTGATGCATTACCTAGGCTAAACTGACTCTGAATGCTCTAAAGATTTTTTTTTTTTAACTCTTGCCTGTTAAACTGGGTGGTTGTTCAGCTTAAGAGAAGGTATAGAGTAGACATTCTTGCTTGAGAACCTTGCATGTCTAGAATAGATGTCTGATTGTGGAGGTTATAATAAATATTCTCTGCTGCAGTTCAGCAATGTGTATTAATCTTATTATTAACTCTTGGTAACTTGTTAATAAAAATGCCAAAATATCTCATATTTTTTACAAGTTATTAAAAATTAGAATTGTACGTATGCGTAAAGACACATTTTACTGACAAAATATGTAAGTCATTCCCTGCTTTGACTAAGCTCATGAAAGATACATTTTTGACGACCAGTAAATTGTTCTTGTTTTTAACAATCACAAAATATGTGCTGAAATATGTTCACATGACGATCAATCTATCAATGTACGCCATGCATTTTTGTTTATATGCATCCTGATGATTTGATGATTGCATAGGGCTATATTATTAAGAGTTCCAATAAGGGTGAACCAATCAATGGAGAAAAACGTGAAAATGTGCCTATTGAAAAACAAAACAAAACAAAACATTTAATTATGATCATGGCACACAGAGATCTAAGATTGCTTGTTAGGCGAAATGATCCTGCTGTGTTGTGCAAGTACCTTTCCCTGTTTGTGCTGAAATAATGAAGAGAACTATCTTTAAGTCAATGCTGATAACACACCATGGCATCATACCTCTGCATGTACCAGTTTTTGTTTTCCAACATATAACCATTCATCTTGCCTACAAATAGTTTTACTAGTAATTTGGATAATTTATACCCTGTGCTTGCTCATTAGCACTTATTCTAAGTAAAAGTGGACCTGTCACCTTGGAGGTTTTATTCTCATTAGAATTGTATTACACTTTTGGGGTTCATATATGAAGATTGATTTTTTTTTTTTTTGATGTTAATTCTTTCAGGAGGCTAGCTTGAACCTTCCAATTTCATTGTAGGTCATCCTTCCAACAAAAAATAAATAAAAACACACTGAGGAGTCTTTAAATTACTTCAGAATATTCCTCACGTTGATGGGCCATTAGGTTTATCTTTTCAAAATGAGACAGAGAACCTCAAAATAATTAGACTTGTTTACCCTACAGGGTTTGAGCATTCTCTATAATGTTAGATTTACTCTAGCTTACCTGGTAATGTTTATATACATGCATGTATGTGTATTTATTGGTTGGTTTATTCATCAGCCTTTTTGCACATATTTGAATATTTCTTTTAAAAAATTAAGGAATTTTAAAAAGCAAAATTGCAGAGTACTGATACTCATCAATTCTGTGTATATAAGGGTGCAAGTGTAAGTGTTGGGTCAACACTCCATGAAATGTTCTTAACCCCTTAAAGGACCACTCTAGGCACCCAGACCACTTCAGCTTAATGAAGTGGTCTGGGTGCCAGGTCCAGCTAGGGTTAACCCATTTTTTCATAAACATAGCAGTTTCAGAGAAACTGCTATGTTTATGAATGGGTTAAACCTTCCCCCTAATCCTCTAGTGGCTGTCTCATTGACAGCCGCTAGAGGCGCTTGCGTGATTCTCACTGTGATTTTCACAGTGAGAGCACGCAAGCGTCCATAGGAAAGCATTGTAAATGCTTTCCTATGCGACGGGCTGAATGCGCGCGCAGCTCTTGCCGCGCGTGCGCATTCAGCCCAGGAGGAGGAACGGAGGCGGAGAGGAGGCAGAGAGCTCCCCGCCCAGCGCTGGAAAAAGGTAAGTTTTTAACCCTTTCCCCTTTCCAGAGCCGGGCGGGAGGGGGTCCCTGAGGGTGGGGGCACCCTCAGGGCACTATTGTGCCAGGAAAACGAGTATGTTTTCCTGGCACTATAGTGGTCCTTTAAGGACACATGACATGTGTGAAATGTCATTATTCCCTTTTAGTCCAGAAATTTGGTCCTTAAGGGGTTAAACACAACATAAGTTAAATAACAGAAAATAGATTGAATAACATAAATTAGATTATACAACTACACTCTAAAAATCTTATATTTTTCATAATAACTTTGATTTCTTACCAAACAAAAAACATTTTTCCAAAGAGATTTTGTTTGCTTTATTTAAACAACCCCTGAACATCAGTTATTTTGCAGCCCTTGTCCCAGAATTTTACTCATGCATCTTTTTCCAGCAACCACTTACCTTGTGTATTCATTTTCAGGCAGAATGCAATATGTCTGAATTTAGGCAGACCAGTTGGCTATTCAGATTCCATAACTCTGAAATGCCTAATGGAGATATAACCAAACGACTGGCACAATGGACGAGCATGTTTATTTGATTCCTGATTTGGAGTTCCTTTTGTGACTCCAAAAAAAAGAGTTGATTGTTGGAAAAAAAGATGAATGATGGTCGTGGACAGCCACTAAATGTGATTAAAAGTTCAAGTGAGATATAACCCATAGAGGGAAGAAAAAGAGGAGCAGTGTCAAATCTATATTCAAATATTATACACTGATCAGCCACAACATTAAAACCTAATATCGAGTTGGTCTCTCTTGTGCTTCAAAACAGCTTTGATGTGTTGAGGCATGGACAAGGCTTGGAGGACAAGGCAACACTTTGAACTCATATTCCTTCAAACCATTACTGAACAATTTTTGCAGCGTGGCAGGATGCATTATGCCCACTGCCACCAGGGAGCACCATTGCTATGGAAGGGTGTATATTGTCTCCAACAATCTCTAGGTAGGTGGTACGCGTCAAAGTAACATGCACATGAATCCCAAGGCTTCCCACAGCAGGACATTGCCCAGTGGATAACACTGCCTCTACCGGCCTGCCTTCTCCCTATAGTGCATCCTGTTGCCGTCTCTTTCCCAGGTAAATTATGCACACACACCCGGACATCCATCTGATCTAAAAGAAAACATGATTCTTCAGACCAGGCAACCTTCTTCCATTGCTCCATCGTCCAGCTCTGACACTGATGTCCCTATTAAAGGGGATTTTGGAGGTGGAAATAAGTCATTATGGGCACTCTGACCGGTCTGCGACTATGCAGCCTCATAATCAACAAACTGTGATGCACTGTGTGTTCTGACACCTTTCTATCAATGCCATTTTTACATTCTTCAGCAATTTAAGCTACAGTAGCTCTTCTGTGTGATTGGAGCATATTGGCTAGCCTTTACTACCCATGTGTGTTTGTAGCCTTGTGCACCCATGATCCTGACTGATTGTCCTTCCTTGCACCACTTTAGTAGTAATTACACAATAATACCTGGGGTTAACCTTTATAACTAGATTAACCTCTTCATTACCAGGTTGGGTTTTACTCTATATGCAGTTTTGCTGGTCAGTATATAGCCAGGTAGTCACTAAGAGCACTGCTGGACTGGATTAATCTAATGGGGATGTGTTAGCAAGTGAATTCAATCATATTATATAGCCACTCTTTGAGTTTTGAGTTTGGGCAATAACCTGATAGTAGGATCAATTAGCACCACAATCACCCCGGTTATTGGCTCTATAAGCAATCACTCTTTCTGCATACCTCGAGAGGGTTTGTTCACTTTACTGCAAAATACAGGCTCTTGGTACACTACCTCTGTCCATGCTATTAAACAAAATACCTGAGGTTAAACTATTAGAACTAGATTAACCTCTTCATTGCATGTGTTTCTCTTTATGTGCAATTTTGTTATTGGATACAAAGTAGACCCCAATAATAAAGTGCACAGAAAATTAAGTTTGGATAGTTATTGCGGGGACTTCTCTAAGGAAGTCAGGGTCTTCCATTTCAGTGGCCGTTGCGGTGTCAGTCTCTGTTTTCGGGATCTGCACCAATAATTTGGCAATAGCCTTCTCCACTGAGGCGGCCACCGCCGAATTTATCATTAACTCGAAGTCAGATGGTGGTGATTGTGGTGAATCACTGATCATCAAGTAGTGGAGTATTCTGTCTGTGAAAGACAGGAGTATGTCAGGTACCGAAGTACGTGAATAGTAGTACAGTAGGCTTCCACTTATGACTGGGGGTCACCCAGTGTTATCTGACCCGAGACCCTCAGGTCGCTAGGGGTCGAGTGGCCTTAGGAGGGGGTCACCCTCAATGCGACCGGGATGAGCGGTCGTATAAGTGGACCGCACCCGTCAAAGGTGGAGGGCCTGTTTCGTTTGGGGTTCACCCAACAATATATGAATTGTGGAGCCTGTACACTTGCAAATTCCTCCCTCCTTGGTAAGGAGGTGTGTGGATCACCCCAGTCATACTGTGGGTGTCCAATATTCACTGCATAGAGTCATATTGTTAGTGTATGGCAGGATGTTGAACCTGGGTGCACTGTGTCTCTTTGAGCCTGTGGGGGGTCACCCCAACTGAAAAAGGGGGTCACCCCTGAATGAATCCAGCACTGAGTGCTGTATGGCTCCACTTGGGGGTCACCCTCGTTATGGTATTGGCAGGAGCGTGAGTGGGGTTCACCCCCAACTGAGGGGGGTCACCTCTGTATAGAGGCTCTGCAGCAGTGTAATGGTTAATGTACATTGCAGTTTGTTATCAGCAATGTTCCATAGTAAATGATTGTTTAATGGAAATACCCAACTATACATATACAACGTGTGTTAAAGGGATCGTGTGAGTCATAACCACTAGGGGCGCAAATGGCCGTCGTGGGTCTCGCGGGTGCGAGATCTAAGATGGCCGATGTTCACGCCAAAATGACAGCGCAGCTCGCGGTTCCGGCCCGCCAGCGTGGATACGAAAAATACATGGAAATGAATAGATCACAAGATATAAAATTGTGAACCTGTGAACCATAAGATATGGACATTGTACTGCTAATGTATTAGCCCATTGAGCTAACCTAATACATGAAATACATTGTGAAACATCTATATATATATATATATATATACACATGGTGCTATGAATATCACAGCTCCTGACAGGCATTGAAAAACCCTGTAGGAGAAATGAGAGCATTCCAGACCGTGTGAATCACAGTCTGGAAAGGTGGCTGGCCGCCATGGATCTCGCGGTCCGCGATACCCAAAATGGGTGCCGTTCGCGCGCAAATCTTAATGCCGGTAACGTGGATTCCCACACACCCCCTCCCGCTGACCCTAACCGATGCCCCAGTCCCTGGTTTGATAAGCGTGATCAACGGTAACTTGCCGCGATCGCGAAATGAATGACAGGGAGATAGTGAGAGGGAAGCAAAGGTAGTACAGGTGGGGATATAGGGGAGAAATGGAAAAATTTAAGAAAATAAATAGTGATAATCAAATATAGAGACAATCCATCGAAACCAGTGTGAATGTAAAACCATAGTAAGAATGAGCAGAGAAAGGAAGCTCTGACAGTGTAAATGTAAATTCAATAGTAAGAATGAGCTGAGAAAGGAAGCTCTGACAGTGTAAATGTAAATTCAATAGTAAGAATGAGCAGAGAATAGAATACTCTGACAGTGTAAATGTAAATCCAATAGCAGAGAATAAAATACTCTGACCTGTCTGACTGGAGCAGCAAAGAAAGAGGAAATGATGCAAGAGGAAGGGCCTTTTATACCCTATGGCAATGTTTTTTGTTTTCACTAAACTTTATTGTTAAACCTGTGCTGCTGGAGTTTTAGTAAAGAAAGATTATGCAAAATACGAAGCCTCCTGTCCTGTTATAAAATTGGTTACTATTCATATCCTCGTATAGTTTACTACTAGGGACTTTAACCCTTTTCTACCCCTCCCCTCTACCTTATATACACACCTTTGTTCTAACTTCATATACTGTTTATTAAACGATCTACATTTGAGTTGATGTATATGGAAAGAGAGTGAATAACTATCTTATTTTTCAAGTTCCTAGACGTGACCAGATATGACTTGTGTATTTTAGAGACATTTGCCATAGACACTGATTCTATTTAGTATATGAATGCTGTCTACATATATGTCTCCTATACACACATCCTTAGAGTTTATGGACATATTCCCCCATATAAATGTTTTGGTTTTACACACTACACATTTTTGTATTTGCACTTTTTATATTTATATATTTGGCTCTAGAGATCTATAAAGGTTTATACCACTTTGACGATATTTTAACTCTTGGAGGTGTATTGGGGTGGAGTAGGTTCTGCCTACTTTTAGTAGGCAGATCCTCCACTCCACTTTATATTTGTTCTTTTTTCTAAATATCTCTAGTAACTCTGTGTAACCTACTGTGAGACAACAGCGCTGGTTTATCCTGCACTGTAGCCTCTTCTTGTCTTCACTTTAGTAGGCACTTACCACTGCATTCTGGTTACAACCCTCATGATTTGCCATTTTGGAGATGCTCTGACCCAGTCATCTAGCCTTCTTGTCAAAGTCACTCAGATCTTTTCGCTTGCCCATTTTTCCTGCTTTGAACATGTGAAATTCAAGAATTGCTTGTTCTCTTGCTGCCTAATATATCCCACCCTTTGCCAGGTGCCATTGTAATGATATAATCAATTTTATTCACTACATGTACGTGGTTTTGACTGATCAGTGAATATATAATAAATATATAATATATAAGTATACATTTTAGTGCACCTCTGCCTTTCTCTCTATTGGTTACTTTTTCTCACTTGATCTTTTGACCAAAAATGTGCCTACCCATGTACTGCAAAACATATACATAATAGTCTTGTGCAAATATTTGTTCAGCTGGTTCATCCTCATCAAGTCTTTTTAATCCACATCCAAACAAATTGATCTTTCCAAGGTTTACCTGTGACCTCTTATTTAATGAATAAGGTAAGTCCTGGACCAATCAAATCATTTGGGTGTGGATTAAAAGGAATATGAGCCAACTGAATTTGCTTAAGTAATTGCTAATCAAATTTAGTACTTTGGTTTATACATGCAATATTTTTTTTTCCTGTTGTACCATCCCTGGTAGTGATAATTTTCAAGTGTGTACCTACAATTAAATTCCTTCTCTGCAAATCAATGGTCCAACCCTAACAGCAACTGACAAAAAACAGGTTGGACATCTATGCAGAACTTAAGTCCCCTACTGTGAATAGGTAAAGTAAAAAAAAACTAAAAAAAACATAAATACAAATATATAATAGGCAAATGTAGGTGGAATAAAATTCTAGATGCTAAATTAAACTCCTTAGTTTCAAAATGTGCTGTCAGTATGTTAAAATGCAGGCAGGGACAAAGAACACAGTGAAAATATCTTAAAAGGAATAAAACAGTCCATTAATTAAAAAAAAAAAAATTACTTAAGCTCGGCACATTTTTCTCAATTTGTTATGTTTGTTACTTATGACATTATAGTGCTCTGAAATAATGGTACCCTACTAGGTAACAGCAGCAAGTTTGTGGTTTATACTGGAGTTCTATAGATCCCATTTTCTGTGTACACTAAAATTTAATATTGCTTAATTCTAACAGTAAGTGACAATGTTAATGGTGGTCCAATAATTAGTATGTGAAGATAAGGGTCTAGGAAGTGTAATTCTTTTTATTCAGTGAGTTGTACCAGTAATTGTCTTTACTTGGTTGAATTTGAACATTTCATAGCAAATGTTTTTTTTTAAAGAAAAATCAGTGGCCATTCTCATATGCCCTCTGCGTGGTTCAAGCACACCCGATTGAGGACACGTACGATTGTAGCTGTGGGTTTAGGAACCAATCACAGGAAAGGTATCCACTTGTTAGATAGGTCTTCTGGAGGAAAGGAGTCAAAATGGGTGGAAACCTAGTCACGCTACTTTTTAAAGCATGCACTCCTGTTTATAGCAGCCATGACAGTAATAACAAATGGCTGAGCAACCATAACCACAATTTTATTTAAAAAGTGTCATTATGACACATGACCAGCCTTTTGGCTAAGGCACTGGATGGCTGGTACCCAATGCACCCACCTTATCTCACCTCTGGTTATGCCAGATTGTGTTGCTTGAATCTATGCACCATTCACACACTGACATCAACTACTTTTTATTTATAGGCGTGCATTCCCTTGTAGTTCTCATTCTTTTTACCAATGAGCCTAGTGATTGCATAAACACGCCACAGGTCAAATATATGATTTAGAAACCCCTTCGCACTGAGGGTTTCCGTGAAACATACAAGTATTCATATTTTTCCTACATTTCATATACATGATTATTGAAAGATAGAGACAAAGGGTCATGCCATGGCTCAAATCATGCAAGATAAAAAAAAAAACAGGATCATTTTAACATAATCAGATCTATTCTTGCACTTGAAGATAAAACAAAAAATGCTTAGGCAGATATTTCAAATTTCACATTGAGATGTAAGGTTTAAAGGTTTGCTTACATTACCATTAATCATGCTCCTTAATAATACACTACACAGAGGAATATTTCCAGGTCACTAAAGAGGAGCAACTTCAAACACTGTAATAGAGAGCGGTGGATCTACAGGTCAACAGGCTTGATATGGATGCTGGGAAAGTTATTTAAATATTAACAGCTTGAAAAATGTGATACAGCATTTCTTCTCAGCATGGATTTTTCTATGAAACATGTCTACTTCCTGGTGTGTTTTTTTTTAATGTTGCAGCAACTCATATTGGATTCTATTCACTAATCGCCCAATGTTCTTGCCGAGGTGGACATATTTTCATGCGTTAAAGGGTAGGGAGGTCTTTTAAAGCAGGCTCCCCTGCTCTGAAACCGATATACCAAAGAGACACTCCAGTAGTGTCTTGGGGGTTAACCCCTATTAATCTTAAAATGATAACTACCTATTTCCAGAGCTGAAGTTCTGTATGTAGGTGTTAGCTAGAGAAAAACAACAATAGAATGTATATACTCTTTAATAGGATGCTACACACAAAGTAATATATGTGGTCAGATAAAGAATCCAAAGCCTTTGCGGCTATGCATCTGACTACTCAGATATACTGATTGTATTTGAATATATATATATTTCTCTCCAAAAGCCCTAATTTTAGACTTTATTGCATGATGTCTATATCAGGGGATGGATTATAATAAATCAAACTGGGTATTTGTCTAGGATACAGGGAGTGGAAAGCATAATGATACTATAAAATAATGTTGTAGAGCTAATAAAAGGTGGTGTATGAACTCAAAGGTATTCAGTATAGGAATCCCTGATAAAGATGAATATACATACAGACTTGTTTAAGCAGAAATGAGAAATAAGCCTGATGGCTGTTACAATTGGCTTCTATAATGTCACATTGTTAAAATTTACAGAACTAAGCATGTTTCAACAGTTATATATATAAAACATGAAGTTAGTTAGGACATAAGAAGGGGGGCTGAGGGTAAAGCTGCAATCGTATCCTTAGAAACCACAGAATGTCACAAGTAAAAAGAGATTTTTTCCAGGCTCTGAAACAAGGGTAGATGTCAAATCATATCATGATCATGAACAGACTGGTCATCCGGTCATCTGAAGCTTGAGCCTTGGGTCAAGGTGCATTCCTTCACAATTTCCCTCTTTTTGACCCCAAGGCTCACCCAGGTGTCTGAGGTATGTCCAAGTATTCTAGTCATATCTGTGGGTCTTTCATTAAATCTTCACCACAATTCCCTCAGACAGGGCGAGTCAGGGGTCCCCAGAGGGTAAGTTCTTTGGTTACATAGTGCTGTAGGAATCAAAGGCAGGGGAGACTGGCGTATAAGTTAAGGTACGACCAACTTGAGGTTCTGATTTACACAAGTATGATAGAAGACAGGAGAAGAACTTAAATGTCAGAAAAATCATCATTATGACAAATATTGTGATAAGTAAGAAATACAATATTTTCTTAATTAGCATTCTGAGCCATGTATCAAGACCAAAGGTCCAATCCAAATCCCCCCAAAACCCTGTATCTTGTTTTATTTCTTTCACTAGATGCAGATTCTATATATGCTCATGGATCATGGTCCCATGATCTGAAAGATTAAAGCAACACATGCCCTTTACTACCTCACACCCTAACTCATGTTTCATTAACAAATAGTTAATAGCTGCCCTATTTTCAAGGATCGCTTTCTTCTTATTATTATTATGCCATTTATATAGCGCCATCAAATTCTGCAGCGCTTTACAATGGGTGGATGAACAGACATGTAGTTGTAACCAGACAAGTTGGACACACAGGAACAGAGGGGTTGAGGGCCTTGCTCAATGAGCTTACATGCTAGAGGGAGTGGGGTAAAATGACACAAAAAGGTAAGGATAGTGTTAGACTAGTGACAGTTGCAGAAGAGGAGTCAGTCGGGAGCTATTAACAGCTTAATTGATACGCTTTTATGAAGAAGTGGGTTTTTAACAATTTTTTGAAGGAGTGGAGACTGGGTGAGCATCTAATGGAGGAGGGAAGTGAGTTCCACAGGAACGGTGCAGCCCTCGAGAAATCTTGAAGGCAAGCATCAGAGGTGGGAGTACGAACAGAAGATAGACGTAAGTCTTCAGCAGATCATAAGGGCCTAGACGGGACATACTTGTGTATAAGGGAGGATAGATAGGTCGGAGCAGCATTATGTAGAGATTTGAAAGCAAGAACCAGAATTTTAAAGTGAGCTCTATATCTTATAGGAAGCCAATGTAGGGACTGACTGAAGGGTGAGGCGTGGGAGGTGCGGGTGGACAGGAAGATGTACCTCGCCCCCGCATTCATTATGGACTGTAATGGTGCAAGTTGGGAGCACGTAAGGCCACTGAGAAGTGGATTACAGTAGTCAAGGCGAGAAAGGACAGTGGAATGGACCAGCACCGTAGTCGCATCTGGCGTTAAGTAGGGGCGGATGGACAGGATTTGGCGATAGACTGAACATGGGTTATTAACCTGGGTATCCATTAGAAGTTCCTTGCATTTAAACCTTTTGCAAGGCAACAGGCTAGGGCATTAATTACTCGGGTACTATACAGTGCTAAGCCTGGGACTCCTACCATAGAGTACGCAAGGGCAGAGTATTTGGATTTAGATAAGAGAGTGATTCCAGGGTTACAATCTGAAGTAAGGGTGTTTTTTACATCTCTCCTGTCTCTCTGTGGTTTACGTAGCTGGGTGGTTTCAGAAATCAGGTCAAATTTGGAAAACATGGTCATAGTTAGGTGTGAGATTGCATAGGGACCTCCTGTAATGTTACCTTGGACATAAGCATAAGTAACATTTCCACAGGATATTCCTAGCACAAATCATGCAAGCTTGGTTATGCTTGAGCCATCATAGGGTAAAATATTCATGGTAAACACAGTCTTTTACCTTTTCTCAACACCTTGTCATCATGAGGTTTTGCATCTTGATTCCTCCAGAGATCTTGTTCTTCTTTTCTTGCTTGCTTATGCAGGCTCAAAAATATATTGTAGTCAACAGTCTTTTCTGGAAGAACAACCTGTAGGAAGGTATTACCTGTAGAAGGATGAAGTTGGATTGCTGCTTGCTTGGCAGCTTTGTCTGCTTTGTGGTTTCCTCTTGTAATTTCATCTGTGATCTTTACATGAGCTGCCACCTTGATGATGCCTACCTGAGTAGGTAGCAGGATAGCGTCCATAAGTGCACTCACTTCTTCAGAGTTCTTGATTGAAGTTCCTGCTGAGGTGGGAAAATCACGAGCCCGCCATATAGGCCCATACTGAAGGCATAGCGAGTGTCTGTGTAAATATTAGCTCTTACCAGAGGCCAATTTGCACGCTTCAGTGTGTGCCTTCAGCTCATCCTCCTGTGCAGAGCAGTGAGGGGCGAGGGGTTTAGCTTTTATTACCTCGTGTGCAGAGACTACAGCATATCCAGTGTGGAAATTGCCCTTCTCATCAGCATATCTGGAGCCATCTACAAAAACCTCCAAGTCTGGATTAGACAATGGAGACTTAATTACATGTGAAAAACCTGCTGTCTCTTGTATGATTAATGCTGCACAATCATGGGGTACCTGGGCTTCAGCTAACTCGTCTGGTGACAGGGAATTTACAAAAAGATCAGAATCACCACACCTGTCTTTTAAATCCAGGGGAAGCAATGTAGATGGTTTTAACACCTTTTCAAAGTTACATTTGGAGGCATGAGGAGAGCACACTGCATCCTGAGATACCTTGCAGTATGTATGTGTTTCGGCTGAACTTGTGATAGAATGCTGTTAATGTCATGCGGGGTATAAATGGTGACAGGATTGTCTAAGACAATGCCGGTGGATTTGTCCAGTAGGGCAGTAACAGCAGTTACTGCTCTTATACAAGAAGAGGCACCTCTGGCAACAGGGTCTAACCTGGTGGAGTAATAGGCAAGGGGTCTCTGTTTCCCACTATGGCCCTGCGTAAGGACAGCTGTTGCATAACCACCTGCTCGGTGCAAAATAGGGTGAAGGGTTTTCTGTAATGTGGGAGACCCAGTGCCAGAGCTGAGGTGAAAAGCGTCCATGTGTATTGTTTGTGTTTACGTGTAAATGCAAAAAGGAATTGACTGTCTGAGTGCAAGGGAACAGAAAAGAATGCATTTGCCAAGTCAATGACAGTAAACACCTTAGAAGAAGGTGGAATCTGTGACAAAAGTGTGTGAGGGTTGGAAACATTGGGGGCAATTAGTTCGGTCACGGCATTAATCACCCTTAAAGCATGTACCATACGATAATCCACAGGTTTTCTTTTTAACAGGGTGCAGGGGGTATTACAAGTGGAGGTGGTTGGGGACAATTATTCCTGCCTGCAGTAGCTCTTGAACAGATTGGGAGATGGCATCCTCCTGTGCTGGGCTGTTTCTGGCAGGGAGGGGTGGCTCCTGGCAGAAGATTCACTTTGACTGGGGGCACTGTAATTAAGGCTTCTCCATTCTGGTCTAGCATTCTGGAGTCCTGTTCTTATAGGACATGGAGACCATCCATGAAACAATTAATTAACAATCTAGTGGATGTTACTTCGGTTTCAGTATAGCCCAGTGACTCCCAAGCTGACAAAGAAGTTTTCAACAGACTTATCTTTCCCCTGTATAATATCTCCTAGCTTGTGGGCCAGTTCTTCGGTTTGTACTTTAACCCAATCATTAAAGGCAGTTACATAGGATTTTCCTGAAGCTGCTTTAGATCTAAACCATTGGTCTGTTTTTGGCAGTTGGTCTTGTCCACCTTTGCTCAAATTCCTCTCATGGACATCCGTGTATTGGGCAATGATTCGAGTGAGGACAGGACCTGCCTTTAAGTCAATTATTTGCTTTAGGTCTGCCCAAGTGCATTGGTAAGTAACCTGAATAGTGGACAGAGCTAAAGGAGCTTTTTCCACATCTGGCAACTGTTGAATTAAAGCTAGTTGTTCACTTGGTGTCCATGGCTTATACTCTTTTAACCTTGGCTTACCCTTTTGGGCCTGCTTGAACCTCTAGAGGTCTACTTTCATTAAAAACTTCCTGCCTTTTTTTCTTTTTTTCTTTTGTGTCTTACTTCGGGTGGTTATACTATCCCATCCCATTACTCCTTCCTCTCCTCCTCCCTCCTCTTCTGACTCTTTGTCCTCTTTAGGGTTCTCCATAGGACCCTTGAAAATGACAGAAAATAGCTTCTGGACTCCCTTTGTGCCTTCTTCAGCGGGTCCAGGCTGCATTAAATGGTCCATGGGAGGGCAGGGGAACCCACAGCTTCTACATTTTTCTTCCCACCATGGGTTTGTCCATTCACAACGTTGACAGATCCACCATGCTTTTGGGTAATAGGATTTACAGTGGATGCAGGGACTTGAGATCTAATTTTCTCTTTAGGGTCCGATTTCTGTACGGTTCCTACCATACCTGGGTAAGGGGGTGGATTTTCAGGTTCCCTTTTGGGATCCTTTTTGTTGCAGGACCCTAAGGGTCCAAAACATTGTAATGGGGTATTCCGTTCCTGGTAGTTTTTCTACAACCACATTTACTTAATTCAACTGCCATTTCTTTTTTTTTTTTAATTCTTTATTTATATTGACAAAGATAGCATAGACAGCTCGAGAGCATTGCATAGTTTGCAACAATTAACACATACATTGTATACAGGGTACGTCATGTCTTCCAGAGCATAGGCATACATTGGGTGGAGGGCTAAGATCCGCCACCTTACCCCCTGCCACATATGTTTTAGCTACATCAATACTCCCGAATATGGCATGCTACAGACTGTCATGTTTATCTTTGAGATATATTTAGACAGAGATAGATAGAGAAAGTGGGAAAAGTATCAAGATAGGAAGAGGTAAGGGGGGGGGTGGAGGGGGGTTTGCGAGGAGCATCGACCGTTGAATTTCCTAACCAGTGGACCCAAAACCTGCCAGGTGTTTTAACTCAAGGGGCTATCTTCCCAAGGAGACCATATTTTCTGGAACCGTTTTTGAGTTCCCCTAACTCTTGCTGTTAGGTCGTCCATCATGTGAACTTCCCTAATTCTATTAATGACTCCTGCCATCGGTGGGGTGGTTTGTTTTAGCCAGTCCGCTGCCACTGCTCTCCTGGCTGCTAAAGTTATGTTGTGTATAAGTTTTTGGTATCATGCCATTTCTGAGCAGCTTCTACCAAGTCATTATCTTCTAACTATCCTCTATAATGTACCATAAATTCCTTCCATATCTGTGGGTCAAGGGTGCCCTCTGAGGGCATGCCAGCTTTCTTAAGTAATTTATTTATTGCCTTAGTAGCTCCTTGTCCTTTATGATGTTTGACTATAGTCAGAGCTGTAAATTCCTCCTGGGTACTTTGTGTTACCCATCTTTAACACCTGTATGGGGTAATTACTTCCTTAACCAAGACAAGACTATACAAACAGTGTTTAAACACTTAGGACCACTGCAGTGGAATTTTCACAGTGTTTGTCTTCTTAATTTAAACACAAATCAGAGATCTGCCTTTGAGGATTCTGACTTTCTGACTATAATACAAATGACAAGGCTGACAAACCCCACAGATATATTCTACTATGTCAAACTTTCAAGATTCCAAGATTTCTTTCACAAGACATTCCAAATGAACATAGTATGTCCCTTTAAATGTGTTCTTGGGAAATTACAATTTTTAATTCCAAAAACTTACCTGGACACAGAATATGCACTGCTCTGGGAGTGAAAGTAATAGGTAGAAAAATAAACAATTTCTCTTACCTTGCTGCAGCACTTGTTCACAGTCAGAGCGGCATAGATTCTCCAGTTCTGGATAAGTGAACCATCATTGCCAGGGCTTTCGGCACCAAAATTGATAGGGATAAAAATAACACAGAGATATGTTCAGGGGAAACCAAATTGTAAGTTCAAGCGCTTGGAGAAAGAAAATAAGACACACAGATACTCGTGAATCAAAGATTACTTCTGCTTACATATTATATACTTGCGCGACAAAAACAAGATGCTGAAGGCACTTTGTACCATAAAAGGAATTTACAGAACAAAGCGCATTTCAACAGTTATGCATATAAAAACATGAAGTTAGTTAAGACATAAGAAGGGGGGGCTGAGGGTAAAGCTGCACCGTCTCCTCAGAAACCACAGAATGTCACAAGTAAAAATAAATTTTTGCCAAGCTCTGAAACTAGGGTAGATGTCAAAGCATATCATGATCTAAGTTAGTGAATTTAATAAAAACAGACTGGTCATCCGGTCATCTATAGCTTGAGCCTTGGGTCATATGGGAGGTTTTTAACAGAGGTCATATGGGAGGTTTTTAACTTTCCTGTAGTTAGATGGGGGTAATATGTTAGGGATCTTTTAAAGCCCTATGCTTAGGGATTTATTAACTATTTGCCCTCTTGCTGTTTGTGCTATTAGCTGGAAAAAAGTGATTCAAATTATTATTTGCATGCAAAAATTAAGTGAAAGATCACCTACCAGATGCATTAGGTCCCAATTCTGTTTTCTGTTTAAAATTGATGCTTTGTAAATATTGCAACTGGCATACTTTGTAGAAGACTGATTATAAACCAGACACCAAATGCACCTGTACAAAGGATGCAGATTCAGACAGGCTGACAAAATTTCAACCAGAATTGGGTTTAGTAGATGAGAATAGCCATAAAAAATAGCCATACGAATTCAGCCATTTTCATCATTTTTTTTCATCTGGAAAAAAAAATCCATTCTTTAGTAAAATCAAATTATTTGACTCCCAAATCATATTGTTAAGGTGTCTTGAGTATTATTATAAATCTTGGTCTAATTGATCCCTTGATTTGGACATAGTCAGTCACCTGTAAAATGAACACAAGAAAGTAAAAAACTATTTATTAGAAGGACAGCATTAACCCCTTAAGGACTGAGCCAAATGTACACATTTTGATCAAAATAAAACGTTAACAAAACTTGGAATTTGACTATATGTCTGTTCAACCGTAATTCACCTCTTCCATATTAACTGCACCCACACTTATTATATATCATTTTATTCAATAGAAATAGGGCTTTCAGTTAACATCAAATATTTAGTTATGAAACATAATTTTTTCCAGGCTCTTCAAATAATATAAAAAAATGTGAGAAATTAAGAAATTGTAAAAATTTTTTTAGTTCTGCATGACATTTTAACTGTGAATGTCATAATACTGTTTGCTTTTACTGCAATAAAATAAACATATTTACAGGGTCAAATATAGCATTTTACATTTTTCAGCATTTTCACATTGAAATTCGCCAGATTGGTTACTTTGCCTTTGAGACCGTATGGTAGCCCAGGAATGAGAATTACCCCCATGATGGCATACCATTTGCAATAGTAGACAATCCAAGGTATTGCAAATGGGTATGTCCAGTCTTTTTTAGTAGCCACTTAGTCACAAACACTGGCCTTCTAAAAAATACTGGACATACCCCATTTGCAATACCTTGGGTTGTCTACTTTTGCAAATGGTATGCTGTCATGGGGGTAATTCTCATTCCTGGGCTACCATACGGTCTTAAAGGCAACGTAACCAATCTGGCGAATTTCAATGTGAAAAAATTGAAACTTTAGCCTTCAATTTGCTAGCACTATATTTAACCCTGTAACTTTCCAAGACACCAAAAAACCTGTACATGAGGAGTACTGTTATACTCAAGATACTTCGCTGAACACAAATATTAGTGTTTCAAAACAGTAAAACGTATCACAACAATTATATGGTCAGTGTAAGTGCCGTTTGTATGTGAAAAATGCAAACAACGTCACTTTCACTGATAATATCATCGTTGTAATACATTCTACTGTTTTGAAACGCTAATATTTATGTTCAGCAAAGTCTCCCGAGTAAAACAGTACCCCCATGTACAGGTTTTATGGTGTCTTGGAAAGTTACAGGGTAAAATATAGTGCTAGCAAATTAAATTCTTTGGACTTTCTGCCTGGGTTATCAGGCAGGTCCCGCAAATTGTAATTAATAAAATTACTTAATTATGTAAAAATATTACATAAATATATACGTAGAATTAAAATATCTATGAAATTACATATATATATATATATATATATATATATATAATTATTAAATTTTTATTTATTTTTCATTTTTAACGTATTTATATATCTATTTTATATTATTTATATATATAATTATATATATATATATATATTTAATTAATATTCTACATGTATTTTGATATTAATATATATATATAATTATATATATATTAATATTAAAATACACTTAGACAGTGTATATTTATGTATGTGTAAGTGTATATATTTACTTTGATCACATATATAATAAATATATATATATAAGATCTAAGTATATATTATTTTATTTTAAACAATTTTAAACCTTTATTTAACTTTTTACAGGCAGCAGGGGGACTACCTGTCATTCCAGGCACTCCCTCTGCTGGAAATTCCATCCATGTGATTGTGAGGACCTCGCATGGACCTCGCAATCACAAGGCCCAGGAGGGCTGGATTGGTAGCAGGGGGACTCCCTAGGATGCCAGGTACGTCCTCACATTGCAATCGCTGGCTTGGGATCAACGGCAAGCAGGTAAGTCCCCTGGACGGCGTGGATGTGCTGTGCCTCCCGCCAGTGTTTAGAGCCAAGTCCCCAAGGATGGCATAGCAAGCCAGCCATCCTTAAGGGGTTAAATAACTGTTTGGCAACTTGTTTATAAAATGTAGAATATTGGGAGATAGAAATGAAACCAATGAGAGATAATTTTTTGATGTCAGAGTACTATAAAAACCTATAGGTTAGGAAGAGAAGTGACATAGATTGTTCGAAATGGAAATATTTAAAGTGACCATGAAAGTTGATGTCATTTTGATGGATTTTAGAAATACTACTTTATAAATTATTACTTAATAAGCAATAGAAATTATGTGAAGAATTAAAGGATTTACTTATTGAACTAGAGGAAAATAAAGATTTTATTAATGACCTAAAGGTTAATATTTTTCCTGTCTCTTCCTTTGCAATATTCAGCAGCAAGGAGAAACATATACAAAAATAAGCAAACTTCTTTATTTAGAAACACAGAATGAAGCAGAGTTGTGATATAATCAACAACTAATTAACCATAGCATATTAACCAATCAGACCATATTTACCAAGTGTGAATCTAGTCCTGACTCAGTCCCATTTTCTCTTTAATCAGACATACAGGGAATTCAAAGAGAATTCAAGTTGAGTTTCAAATTTAAGGCGGAATGGAAAGAAAGCGTAGCTGGCTTAGAGAATGTTTCCATTTCAGCTACTTTTACCTTCAATTTGAAATTCACCTTGAATTTCTTTCAATTCTAACTTTAGTTAGTAACCCTATTAAACAGAACCAAATGTAAAATCCTGTTTTTGCTATATAATTGATCAACAGCCAACCATTCTCACCCCCCACTTTCTCTATATATTTTTAAATTCTTTATTTTGTTTTCAGTAATGCAGTTCAAACTCCAAATGTTCAACACAAATGGAAAAAAGGTGCATGCATAGTTTGCATTAAAAAGGAAAATACATTTGTAGTACATCAAATAAATACAGCGTTTTAATTTATGAGATCTATCAAATTGATGATGCGATCTGGTGATCTGGGCGTATTGTATTTCAGTGGGTGGATATTTTCATATATTCATATATTTTCAGAATGTCATAAGTAAGTAAATCTGATAGAGATTCGTAGTTCTATAGAGTAGATGGGAATTCAAGTAAATTTACTCGGATCATAACATAACTTATTGTGGAATAATTTTATCCAATACAAATATAATGTTATATATGCCAGTGGTGCATTAGACCAATAATTCTATGTGGTTAATGTGTCAGACACTTGGAATAAGCGTTGGGAAGTGTGGACGAATAAAGAGATGAAAGAAGGAAGGTAACAGGGTACAAAAGGGAAAATGTAGGGTAGTTAAAAAGGAGTAGAAATACGCTGTTAGAATAAGTTTAAGAAAACTAGGCTGTCAAGGCCCGCGACTCCACACTCCTCCTGTGGATAGAAGAGAGGGGAAAGGGGTGGATTAAGGGAAATTGGATGGGGGGTCAACAGTGTAATATATTTAGTTACGTATTTTCTGAGAAATGTACACAGTAGATCAAACAAAACAAAAAAATTTAAAATAATGATAAAAACAGTAAAAGACAATCAAAAACAACACAAGTCCAATATGTAAGATGATAAGAAAATAAAAAGTCCAAAATTGTAGGTACATAAATGATTAAAACAGGAACTTTTTAAGTTGATTTTCTTGTGGGAATCTGGAGATAACTGCTTCTTTAATTCGGTTTCACCATAAGAAAAGGAAGAAACTGAAATAGTGTATTATGTCATAAACAGATTATGGAAAGTATACAATACGTAATAGTCCTACTCACATATTGTAGAGCTAGTACAAGCTCAGGTGTAATTCGAATTCAGTGGCGTTCAGTGGCTAATATCGATACTTTTACCAGGTTAAGAACATGTCTTTGTCCAACCAAGAATGCCATATTTTATGAAATTGTCGTAATGTGTAAAGTGCGGCTATCTATATTTATACTGTCTTGTATTTTTTTTTGCTATAATAGTTTGGGAAGGAATATGTTGTGTTGACCATACTTCCATTGCCTTACGAGTGGCTAGAGTGATGCATGCTATGAGTTTGTTTTCTGCTCTTGTGAAAGAGTCTGTGGGTTTGGAAAGTAAGAGCACCACAGGTGGCAAAGGGCATGGTCTGCCTTGTACAGTTGTTAGTACTGCTGTTATATTAAACCATAGTGGTTTTAATTCAATACAGGTCCACCAGCAGTGTTATAATACACCAACCTCTCCACATTGCTTCCAGCAGAAGTTAGAGGAAGATCAATGCATGGTAGCTAGATGTTTGGGTTTAAGATACCATCTGAACAGCATCTTGTATGCCTGCTCTTTGTGTTACACAGATAAAAAATTATGTTGTCTCCCATATGTATGACCAGTCTGAAGGTTTGTCAGGGGTTCACAAGTCTGATTTCCAAGCTACAATGATCTTTCCCTGTATTAAATTATTTTTCATGGTAAGAATAAAACAAACAATTAACGGTTGAAAATTGCAAAAATAGTCATGAATATATTTATCATGCATACCCAAATCATGTTCCTTAAGTAAAAACAGTAACATTGAAATTACATACTTATTTCTAGACATATGCAATTAGTTTCATTCCGAATGTTAATTCGGAGGAATTTCAGCAATTCTACTCTACCCCTAATCCTACCCCTAACCCTACTCCTAACCCTAACCTTAACCCTACCCTAACCCTACCCCTACCTAAAATTTTTAGGTACATAAATTATTAAAACAGGACCTTTTTAAGTTGATTTTTTTGTGGGAATCTGGAGATAACTGCTTCCTTAGTCCGGTTTGACCATAAGAAAAAGAAGTAACTGAAATAGTGTATTATGTCATAAACAGATAGCTAGTGGGTTAGGAGTCAGGGGTAGGGGTAGGGGCTAGGATTAGGAGTAAGGTTAGGGGTGGGGTTAGGAGTAGGGAAGTGCTGAAGTCCCGAATAGCAGAAGTCCCGTATTGCCGAAGTCCCAAATTTCGGAAGTGCCGAACTGAACCAAATTTCTTGCCCATGCACAACCCTAATTATTTCAAATCTTAGGTTCCATTCTTTTCATTAGTAATTCATATTAAAAGATGGCCTCCACCTGCCATAGTAATGGCTTCAAATTAATATCAAGAACACTGAAGAAAAGTTTAACAAATAATACATTTTCATGCAGTTTAGCATATTCCAAATCTGCATATAAAAAGTATTTGTGAGAGGCACAGTAAATTTATAGGACCATTTGAAAATAATTTAGGAATTATGATTTTTGGATAAGATATATAATTGGCAAGATGGGGGGGGGGGGATAGGAAGTTTAAAATTAACTCTGAATTCTCACTTTAGTGAATAATCCTGATCAAAAGTATGTTTGTTAAATGTTCAAGAGACCCTTGCTTTAGTTGATTACAAATCTCTTAGATCAGGCAAAGTTTCATTGTGGACTCTTTATAACCTGTTGATACTGAAGTTAAAGTAGCACTGGGACATTATTACATCGTATGTTAATTGATTGTAGAATTTTAAACTTGTAGGTCAGTTGTGCCTGAGAAAACGGAGATACATACTTTTGATTTTGTTCACAATACAATTCTTGACATAATTTCCCTTTAGCTAGAAAACATTATTATTTACTCCTCTTGCTAATGAAGATTGTACTGAGTGGATATCAAATCACTACTTTTTAAAAATGTGCATTATGTATGCCTGTAACAAGCTTTTTAACTCTTGGTCTGAGATTTAACTTCCCATATCAAAAGAAAAAAATCTGACGACAATGGCATTAGCAGTACTCTCTCCATTTAATGAGATCCCCTAGAGTGTCTTAATGCTGGTTAAAAGCTTCTGGTAGCTATTATGTTTTCTCCTATAAAAGCCTATCACAGAAGGAAACCAACATTTCATTCATTGACCACCTAGTTTAATAGCCAACTTAACATAAAATAGTATCATCCTTAATTCCATATGAATAAAGATGTACTACACTTCCTGGTATAACACTTAATGAGTTTACACATTTCCTATATCTCAAAGGCTAATTTAATCTTTTAAATTATGTAGGCAAACGCAGACTCCATGCCCCCTATCCATCCATTAATTTGAGGACCAGGGGAGGATAGAAAGCATTCTAAAAACCAACCTGTCCCATGTTTCCAGAGATCTTAAAGTCCACGGTCACATATCCATTAGCCTGTCCTTTAATGACACTAGCCCCCTCCCCACCAACTTGTCCTCTTGTTCTTGAAACAAAAGTGACCTATACTTAATGCCCTCCAATAACTATTATTGAGGGGGTAGTCTAATCTAATTTAAAAAGTAAAATCATACGACAATTATATTGGAAAAAATACTGAATAAAAACAAAACACAAACTTAGCAAAAGAAAACAACATTGTTTAAAAAAAAAAAAAAAAAATATTGCTCCTGTTCTGAGACAAACTCACTCTGTAATATTAATGCTTGTTTTTCAAAACCAACCAGTAACATTGCATCCTTTGGTGGGCAAGTATCATTCCCATGAAACTTGCTCAGTAGCATCTTAAAGACATCCAATAGTGTTTTGGGAGTTTAGAATTATATTCATGATGTATTTGCTTATGTCCTTTCAGTGCAGAGATTGTACTTTACCATTTTTGCTGCAATAAAAGTGTTAACTTTTCTCTAGGTATGGATATTATACTAGCATAGCAATGGATTTGCTGAGATATTTTACTTGTTTGTAATTGCTTTTTCTATGATGTTAGTTCTAGTGAATGTTGTTATCTCCCAGTAGATTAATCACTACAGAAAAGTTTTGTCCACACATTTATTCACACATCACTCAGTATGGGCAAAAAACAGACCTAGCTCAGTAACAGGGCTCCAGTAACAGTTTAGTTTTGTGCCATTGTTATTCATTTAGGCAAGAAAAGTTTCCTTATGCCAATGGATGGTTGATAATACACAGACTACAGGAGCTCTGATGAATAAGGATAGTTTCATAAAAAGTAAATGGTTAGAGACATGGTAACTGGATAATGCGTGGAATGCATAGGTTCTGTTTTCTATGTCCAATGGACACCAAGAAAACAGAGTTCAGAAATGCAGATAGAGAAAGCAACTATCGATATCTTAAGAGTAATTTCTTTGGTTTAGTGAAGTACACTATATATTTTATTTATTTATTTATAAAATATTTTACCAGGAAGAATACATTGAGATTTCTCGTTTTCAAGTATGTCCTGGTAGAACCTTCTTCATTTTGTTAATTATGTGTCCTCTTCACTGGAGAGGTGAATGGAGACTCCCAAGATGCATCACAGCCACTAATTAGCTGTATACTGTAGGTGCTGGGCATGAAGAACTTCAATTTATTGTTAAAATAACTGTCAGGGGGACCACAAATTCACACTCTGATATACAGAAGGGGAAATCGGGTATTACTCAAACCCAAGAATCTTTTCTATCAGCATGGTCATAATTACTAACTCTATACTCACAGATTAGCTGTGTATAATGTAAGAGCTGCACACATCTCTGGGAATTAGCATGGCTAAATTTACAGTAGTCCATTCATTTATAGGTTATGATTTTAATTTAGTAGTTGAAATAAAACCCTAAGATTAGACATTTGACAACAAATCAACATGTAAAACTTCAAAATTTAAAATCTGCAATTTGTTTACGTGAGCTCACAAAATGCAGATAAACGCAAGCTTAAAAATGGTGTTATATTCTATGTAAATTGTTATTTACCAACCAAAAATCGAGTAAGACTGGATACATATGATATACTCTGCACATCAGGACAAATAAGTATGTTTATTTATTTCTAGTCAATTTAATTATGTATACATTATTCTAGACAAAACTCAGAATTTTTAAAAATATTTTAATTTATTTGACATAGAGACAGGCTGATCCTACCATCGAGATATAGATATATATTTTAACATGTATGAAAAAAGGCTTTCTATTCATTTTATTGACTTAACATATGTATAGATATACACTGAAAAGAAAAAAAAAAGATACATTTGCTTCTAAGGAAGTATTTATAAACCACAAGCAATATAGTGTTATTTTCATTATAATTGAAGGTGAAGAGAGATTGCCACTTCTCCTCCTACTGGTGACCAAGAAAGTTGAAATGATATGATGAACATACTAATGATGAGTATTTATCTCTGTCATCTTTTTTTGCATGTTCTCACTTTTCAATGACCCAATGACATTTTACATAACCCTGTGTAAGATATGAAAAATAAGAATAATAGTCTAGAGACAGGTTACCTACAAGTTTTCTATTTTTTTTTTTGTTTGTGCAGGCTTATATTACTTCCAAATTTACAACACTTTCTAAATGAATCAGTAGATTTTATCTCTCTCTTTTTTTCTATATAATTTAAAACAATGCTTCAAACAAACAGCAGAAAGCTTTATACATATTTGAATGCTTTGGCTAGCTAGCAGGGGAATGCCTGTGTTTCGATAATTTATTATATTTCATTTTACAATGCTATGGCTGAACAGAGATTTTAAAACATTTCCGCTGTTTGTAGCATTGTTATTAACTTCATCTATCATGTATATATTTTTTTCCATTTTTCACACTGCACTTTATTCTTTTTTTTTTTCTTAATCATCAAGCTATTATATGGATACAATTACTCATCTTGTGTCTGGTTCAAATCAATGCAGTTTATCATTATTTTCCTCAACTTGTTAATTGCTCTAAAAAACAACAATATTTTTTAACATAATTATAGTACATAGAGTAGGGGAAAAAAATTAGAATTGAATTGTTCATCAGAAAATTCTATATTACAGGAAATTGGTAGAAATATGGACCTCCAGTCCCAATGGGAATAACGTTCTGAACCACGATTCCCTATAGTTTGTGGCATTCATATTGCAATTTCATATCAACTATGATAAAATAATAATAATAATAATATAATAAACAGAGGTTGTGTTCGGGGCCATTTCAGTATAGTATGAAATAGCTAGTGAGTATACTTATCACAACAATGAAAAAGTCAGTAGAGGTGTGCCGAAACAGACGTGAGTGGTAGGCCTGTAAATAAGTGGGCAAAAAAGGGATACCCATATAGTGTAATCAAAGATGTTAATTATGAAAACACAAAACATGGAGTTAGCGTATTACGGTGACATTTCACAAATGCATTCCTTAATTTCTGTGTCAGCTGAGGTATGTGTTGTTGGTGGGGTAGTACAGAATAAGTACCTCGTGACCCCTCTGGTTGGTCTTATTTGATGGTAAGTTAATACGTAGTGACCCTGTATTTGTACAGGTTAGAATACCATAGGCAAAGCTTGGAATCGTTTTGCCCTATGATGGTAAATTCTATGGTCGTGGGAAACCATAAAAAGCCAAGTATATGGCGGTTTGAGAATGGTGTTTGTCACTGAGACCTGTGGTGTTGAATGCCCGGGAGATATAACTTAATAGTGTTGTGTGACATTTATTTGATGTGGCAAAAAGTGGCGAAAGCCTCCAACGTTGTATTCTTGAACTAGTTTGTGAGGTGGTGATCTGACATGAATTTTGATATATGCAGTAAGCTCTGTCATAGCCGTGTGCGTATTCTTTGAGGGCCAACTGTGTGAATTCCTGCTGTGACTTAGCAACTCTTCTATTCCATAGGTATGTTGGGAGCTGGGGAGCGATCGTGGCTATCGGTGAGGCAGTTGTTAGGGACCTCCTAAATGCCTGAAACTGAAGTTAGACAACTGGTCAGTAGCTGTATTGTAATTGCCTGGTACGTGGTAACATACCAGCTAAATTGGTGACAGGCTTCCCCTACGTTAGTTGTCTGATGAACTCATAATAAGGGATACAAGACCGGACTTGTTTATGATGTGGCCAATTGACAAAAAGTCTGCGATCTCGAACCGTTCTGCTTGCCCATGAATGACCCCATGTTGCTGCTGCGGCTATGATGGATATACCTTGAAGTGAGCAGAGTTCTTAAGGAACCCTTCGATCTGGCTTACTTCCTGGCCACCTAGCTCATGCCAACTGTCCCCTGAGATTGCAGCAAGCCCTGTGTAAGCCGTTGCATTGAGGTGATTACATATGCAGATGACCCTAGTTAAAGACATATATATGTATATGGAAGAGACACCTAAAATAGATTGTGCCTAGGTGAGTTCCCACTGGTCATCCTTCCGCTAGAAGAACCTGAAATATATATGAAGTATGTGGGACATATCTAGTTTAACAGTGGGAACTACAATTGGAGAGCGCGTAATTGTCTGCGACTGGAGTTGTAAGTGAAGAAAAGGCCGTATAGGGAGGATTTGAGTGGTCTAACATGACCATGGTCGTATAAAATTGCTCACCTGTGGGCCAAAATTGAGTCGTATTGGATTGCTCGAATTGTGGGTCGTATGTAACATGAGAGTGATGGCCTATTGAGGGCCACGTGTAGAGACATGCTGTGGTAGGTTGAGAGAAAATTGCAAATTTATGTCAAAATTGTAATTCCTATGCTGTATGTAATAGCCCAAATGAGGGGCTGCCATTATGCTATAATGTTAAGTTTTTAATAAGGCAGAGTTGTCACATAAAATTATTTTAACCAGCCTAAAATAACATGCGCTAGAGAAAACCTTCTATAATTGTTGTACCCAATGCAGGTGCTTCAACATATATGTATAAATACTCAGACATGTTACTAAATGAGTAACTGCACCACTTCAATCCATATATATATGTATTACCTGTAAAATACACATACGTCCTCTATGTGGCCCGCCATATATTAATTATCCAATTTTGACTGTCTATGAGTGATGGGAGTTTACTGCAGTTGAGCTTACCGTCTGCTCTGCTACTGCCGTGCTGTACTTGATCATGCTTTCCGGCCGACGGCAGACCTGCGCCTGTGGAGGGAGTTCCGACCCTTAAAGTGACTGCACTTCTGACTGGTAGTAGCCACCCTCGTGCTCCTGAAGTTAGGGAGGAGGTTGAGAGCCTGTATTGCGTTATGCCAGCCCTCCTTGCCCGGTAAATTGAAAGACCTCCGTGCCCTCAGTGTAGAGTGTGGGGGGGGGATGGGATGCCTCTGTGCCCCTATTGATGGGGTGGGAGGGGTGGGGGGGTGTTGTGGGGGGCATGGATAAATTATGGTGAAGACTGTTAAAGTCGAGGGAATAACACAAGTAACTAGGTGACGTCCTGGCGTCCTAATAGTAGCTATTATGTCTCGTTGGCTTGCTGTAATGACTGATGTCCCAGTTTCAAACAAACCTCCAGGATGTGAGCAACATTAGTGAACAAGTGATAGTTGGATCGATACATAACAATCTGTAATGTTATGACAGCATTGAGAAAGACAATAATGAAATTAGAAAATGCAGGTAAGACCCTAAACACAAGGAGGAACAGAACAGTATGTGCTGGCAAAATTTACAAAAGTGTGTAAATACAGTGTTTACGAAACTTTGTGAGAACTGTATATTAGTAGATTATAAGCCGGGAGTTGGAAGCCGTCTAGTAAAACACTCAGTGTCCGGATGAGCTTCTTTTGAGAGCCCTGGGTGAACCTGTGGCAGTGTACATGAATCTCACATGACTCTTAGCCACTGTAATGCTCAGTCACTCTATGAGGCCCGCACATGGCTGAGAGTGGTGAGCTTGTGTGCCAAAGTGGATCGCCCTTCTGCCATTGCCTAATGCTGCAGGCAGAGTTGGGCTGTAAGCGGGTTAGCGGCCGCCGGACCGACGTCTCCTATAGAGGGAGCCTGTTCGGTATAACTCCGCCCCCGATAGTGAGAACTAGTGGCTGCTTCCGCCGCCCGGGGAACCGCCGGTACAAGCCCTGGTGCATCATGGGGGGGTGGTCTGTGACACATGCAGTGAAATACATTCCCGTGCCGGGGACCCTATGGTTGGGTGATTCCCGGAATGATTACAGATGGTCTACAGTAGTACCCGTCTGTGGACTCACGGGCTAACGCTGTATCGTGCCCGGTGGGATCAGTCTACTCAGGACCGTTTGCAGAGTATGCTTACACGCTGGAACCCTGAAGTGGCTCCAGAAGTACGTCAGGACCAGTAGGTAAGTTAGGTAGGAGGGAGGGGTCCCTTTTAAAGGGACATAACCCCTCCCACAACTTCAGGCCCCGCCTTCCAATTTATGACATTTTATTTGACACCTTTATTCATTATTCTATGTAGCACTATAAAGGGGAATCCTTCCTTCTCTGTAAATTATACCTTAATTACCTATTACCTATGTTGACCTTTTTATGTAATACTCTGTCTTGAACTTGTATTAAAGATTAAACATTTGACATCACAAGCCTGTTCAATCAAGGCATAGCCAGGGCACACTATTTAAGGAGGAAAACAAAAACATTGTTTTGCCTTCTCTTCCTCTTTCTATGCTCTCTCTTTGATGAGTGATGGTTACAAACAATTAAAAAAACAAAAATAATAATAATTGACAGGGATCCAAGATGAAGGAACCCAATTCCAGGATAGAGCAAAACACAGGGTGGGCCAAAATTTAGAGCAGGGTTTTATGCGTCAATAACTTTTTAATTAATGAAGCAATTTGAATGAAATTACACATAATTAATGCTTAATGTATGTAGCTTTTGTTTGACTAGGTACAGAATGTCATCTCTTTTAAATTAACTCCATTTGCAGCCTCACAAAGTTGGGCTCTTTCGAATTACATTGTTCATGACCAGGGTGACTAGTTCCACCATGTTTACAGGGACACATCATTTTGTCATATATATGAAAAGGCATGAAAATGGTTGCCCTGCTGTATGTATAATGCATATTCTACAGCAGGATTCTTCATTGCTAATTGCTTAATCTTAAACACCTTCTTCTGAATTCTACATATTACAGAGGGACCCTTTTCATGTGCTTTCCATCAATATGTATATATTGGTCCCTGAAAGCATGGTACATCTGGTCACCCTGTTCATAACATTAGTAAATGCTTGACGTTCTAGCGCTCAAATTTCTGTTCAAGTTTGTTCGCGTACATCTGCTCCTTCAGAGATCCCTACAGGAAGTAATCAGGAACTGAAGTTGTGCGAACAAGGCAGACAATTAATTTGCATCAAAATAATGGATCTGACACTGAAAATGAAATTCCACTATTTTTGCTCATGGTTCCTTCATGATATTACCCATTATGAATCTCCCAAGAAAAAGTGAACTACTAACAAAAAAGTTATATAATGTTAAATTCTACAAGGAATTTGGCCCACCCTGCATAACTACAGATTTCAACAATTTGTTTTAGACCTCACACCCATTAAATTTCAATGATAAAGATTTATTTATGTTTGTTCAAACCATATTACAATAGAGAATGTCAGTACCAAAACATCAAACTAACATGTTAATATGGACAATGGGAGTCGTGCCTCAAAAAATTCTAGAAATGGGACTCTTGATGTTATGCATTGTCACTACCTGAATTTCTATTGAAGTTATTGGTGCCCAGACAGGGACCAAACACTTTTTGCTCAACAAGCACACTGTATTGTTAGCAAAAAAATGTTCTCATCTGGTGCTTTGAAAATCAACATCCGTCTTGTAACACAGTTTCTTTATAACCGATCAATGGATTAGTTACATCCTAATATTTGCAAATTGACTTCGCCGATGAAATGACAGTACAAATGTCTTGATGTATTCCCCTGTGCATGCAAAATTTCCAAAGGAGGAAGCTAGAGAAGGGATTTGGAGAGATTTAAAACTTTCACAGCATATTAATCGAAGAACTCCTATGGGGGACAATAATAAGTGTTTCTGAAGTCAGTGAAATTAGATTGTGCTTATCACTCCATGGGTTCCTAACAAAATACAAGCAGGCAGTTGGTCTTGTTCTCTTGTTATTAGAAGTGCAATGATTTGAATTGATTCTCTGAGCAGTACAAGAGAATCAAATTATTTCTCTGAAGCATGCAGTAGGCTCGTAGCCAGTTGTCAGTATGGAGACCTATGGCCAGTGGCATTAATTTGATTCATTGGACAATTACCCTACATGCTCCTCTTCCATTCACCATTAAATGAGTGTTAAATAAATGGCACTCGACTTTCCCTGTGTTACTCAACATGCTGACAACTATTTTTTTTATTTTTTTTGCCTGAAAGAATATTTTTTAATTCAAACTGTTGAAAACAAAAGTCTAATGCATTTATTAACCTTTCAGTTCTTGGGACAAAGCATAACAACAATTTAAAACAATATTTGTAACATCTGAAAAACCCTTACTGATTATTATTGTCAGTTAACAATGAAAAGTATCTGTTAAACTGTACAGACACCCAGTGTACTTAAATTCAGTGAAGTGTTCTATGTGCCATGAACCTGTCCTTTTAAGTCTGCAAATGAAAATGATAAACATTGTTGTTTTGCAGGAACACACCTCTAGCAGTTGTCATCCTGACAGCCAATAGAGGTGCTTCTGCAGCTGTAATTGAGTTACAATTCAAATCACCCTCCTTCAGAACATTTGATTGGTGCAGTGCTGCGTTGTGCCGCACATGCGCACGAGACCCCAACACGTCCCTATGGGGAATTACTGGATTGGCTGAGATAATCAATTGTTAGATAGATAGATAGACCGATAGATAGAAAGATATAGACATTAATATATATATTGTTTAGCCTTTTTAGAACTTTTTGGATTTCTGGATACCTTTCAGGCCTATCTTTGGCAACCGGCAATATAGGGATTTTGGAGCTTGTGTGCATATATATATAACTATGTATATATATAACTTTTTTTTCTTTGGATTTTATTGTATTATGTATTGGGGCTGATGTGTACTATGGTCGTTGCTGCCACCCAGGAGTAGTGGGAGTTTGAGCATATGACTTATTTTTTGTATTTGTATTTCCTTTTGTATCACAAAAGCCATGTTACAATGCCCACCCCATGTGTTCCCTATTAAGGGTTAATACGTATGTAGGGGTTTATAAAAAAAAAAAGAATACCCCTCTTTGTCTCATTACATATTTTCTTTTGCCCTAAACTGAAGCAAGCAAGGTGAATAGTCACTGTAGGACCCAACTAAGAGGTTTGCCTTGAGGTGGCAGGTGGGCATCCCTCTAATGGCCATTGGAGTGGAACAAAAAGACCTCCATTTATATAAACATGTACAGGGATTTGGAATAGTGAGCAAGTAAAAAAAAAATATTTGGTTTGTATTGTATGTATTGGGGCTGATGTGTACTATGGTCATTGCTGCCGCCCAGGAGTAGTGGGAGTTTGAGTGCAGAACTTTTTTTGTGTAATTATATATTCATATATGTGGTGGAAAATAGTGTAAGCAACATCGCACAGTGCTCTGTTCACCCACATGCTAAATCTTGTGAGATGTATCAGGAGTAACTGCTGCATTAGTAAAGCATGGTTTCTCCATTAATCTACATGAATTTGCCATATTGGAGGAGGATAAACTGATTATCGAGCAATTAAATGTTGTGTAATGCATGATGCTTTAATTATTAAAAAATGTATTTAAAAAAAGCTTAAATTGCCTCTAACAAAATTAAGGGCTTATGTTCTGTTATTAATCCAAAAAGGACAAAATTTGATATTACAAGTATTACGTTCATTTTCTTTTTAAAGAAACACTTCATATACCATAACCACTACAGTCTGCTGAAGTAGTTATGGTAGCAGTATTGTCTTGACTCCTTCCCTCAGTCTAAGAATAACTTGACAGTTTATCTGGGACCCATTGGGCACTCACCAGTTAGCTTCTGTTAGTTTTACTGAGCTAAATGTTAAAATAAAATCCTTGAAAGGAGAAACCTGTTGTACCAGGTCTTCTGCTCACAATGCTACATTTAGTTCGGTGGCTCCAAGTAGCATTTCTGTTCCTTGCTATATGCAATGCTTCTCTGTGTGCATGACAAATGTCACCTTATGGTGGAGTCAGGAAGCTAAAATTCCATTCTTTACACTAGTCAACTCACACTACCACCATGTTGCCTCTCTTTTGTGTTTGCGGCAAACATATGGCTTGTGTAGTATAACATATTGACTCTCAGCCTGTTTTCTTCGTCGCACTCTTACCACTTGGCAATTAATATGGCCTCTTTTGCCTTTGAATACATTCCCTTAACATATGCTAATTAACATGTTAAAAAGGTATATCTTGATTACAGCTCAGTTTAGAAACCATATTCCCAATGCACTATGAAATGTGTTTGCTTTGTTTGTCTGACTAACGGTCAATGCAAACAACAACCACAAATGATCATTAAATATACTTCATTCGATCTGAGACAAAGCCTGCATATAAGTTTCAAGAATGTCTCTGCATTCAGTACAGAAGAAATTGTCTCCAGTACTACGTTCCTCTTAATCCGGTCTGAGTATACCTGCCGAGAATATTTGCACATCTGATGATCCAAAAAGTTATGGCTGAACTATAAGGATGAGATATTCATTGTCCCACTAAAACTTTACAAGCTTTTGACCACTTCTTCTCCTTCTCACCTCTGTTCTGGTGCCACCTGACTCATCTTCACACATTGAAAAATACTGTTATGATGTCAGTAGCATCGCTGCAGGATCTAAACAGTCTGGAGAAAGTCCAGCTACAATTCAAGCAAAACACAGTTCTGGGTTTCTAGCTCTTAAAGAAACAGTCGAAAAGTATATAAATATTGTTTTACAATGTAAGAGTGCTCCTCTGCCTTTTTTACACTATTGGACCTCCCTGTGAAAAATAAAAATAAAAAGTAAATCAAGCATCACTCTGGTCTCGGCACAGTAAATGCTCCTCCTCCTGAGATCATCTTGGGCCAATCCAATGCTTCATAAAGAGCTGCATGAAATCCAATGCTTCTCTATGAAACATATTACTACAGCATGCGACAACATCATGCTGTTTGTGAAGGAGATGAACGTATATAGACAAATGGACAATAGTAGTCTTGTGAGATGTCTTCCCGGAGCTACTGCTTACAGAGACAGGAGAAGTATTTGTAATATTGTTAAGCGAGCAAAGCAGGAAGGGGAATTGGATGTACTTGTCTAGGGACAAAAGACTTGGCTTGCAATGAGGTTTCAGAGGTAAAGGAAGTTTTTAGTGTTTTTGCCAATGATATATAGCAGGTTTCTTCCACACTGTCATTCTCTGAAGTTTTACCTATGCATAACACTCAGAACGAAAGGCGGATGCGTATTAGGGACTTTAATTTGTGGCTTGGTGAATGGTGTCAGGAGCAAGGATTTGGCTTTATTTCTCATGGTAGCTCTGTTTGGAATAGAAATAAACTGTGCAAAAAAGATGGTTTGCATCTTTCTCAAAAGGGAACAAATATTCTCAGTGAGCAGTTCAGAGGTTTTGCTAGGATGTATTTAAACTAGGAGGGGGGGGCGGGGCAAAAGGGTGATAAAATCCAATGGTCCCCCAAAACAAAGACAGAGGGTGCCTGTAGCAAGTGTGTTAAGAAATGGTAAGATTAGAGTCATGTCTACAAATGCTCGCAGTTTAGGGAATAAGATCCATGAACTTGTGGCAATAATGGCAACTGATAATGTAGATTTAGTTGCTGTTACTGAGACATGGTATAATGAGAAACATGACTGGGATATAGCAAAACCAGGGTAGTCTTTATATAGAAAAGACAGGGAAGGCAAGAAAGGGAGATGGGTGACCCTGTATGTGAAGGATAGCATAAAATCTAGTCTAATAAAAGTTAATGAGGCAAACCTAGAGTCCGTTTAGGTTACATTAGAATTTGGTAAATACTCAGTAACTTGTGTAGGTGTGATTTGTAGGCCCCCAGGACAAATAGAAGAGTTAGATAAACTAGTTAAGGAAATAGCTAAAATGACAATTAAGGGGAAAGTTATCATCATGGGTGACTTTAATCATCCTGATGTGAATTGGAAAACCAAAATAGCTGCTTGTGCCAGGAGCACACATATTCTAAAGTCCCTACTGGGATTGTCTCTAAAACAAGTCTCTAAAACAACTCATAAAGAGGCCATACTAGCTAGATTTAGTAACAAATGGAGATTTGGTATCAAATAATACTGTAGGTGAAAGTTTAGGATCCAGTGATCATCAGTCAGTGTGGTTTAACATAAGAACAGTGACTGAGTCACACCACACAAAAATAAAAGTTTTAGACTTTAGAAAAACAGACTTTTCTAAAATTAGAATATGTGTAAAGGAGTCATTATCAGACTGGAGCCCGGGCGCTTCAATTAAAATGGCGCTTGCCATGTGCGCCGAAGCCAGAGGGATGAAAAGCTCTCTCCCCGACCCTGCAGCAAGCAATGTGGCATCCAGGCACAAGACAACTCAATGCCATGGTAATGGAACCATGCTAAAGGATAGGATTGTTGAACATCTAAAATCACATGGATTTCAAGATCAGAGACAACATGGGTTTACTTCAGAGAGAGATCATGCCAAACTAATCTTATTGATTTTTTTGATTGGGTAACTACAATAATAGATCAGGGTGGTGCAGTAGACATTGCTTCCCTAGATTTTAGTAAGGCTTTTGACACTGTTGCAAAGGCTTATCAATAAACTGCAGTCTTTAAGTTTGGATTCCTATATTGTTGAACGGGTAAGGCAGTCACTGAATGACAGGCAACAGAGGGTTGAGGTCAATGGAGTATATTCTAAGCATGGGCTTGTCACCAGTGGGGTACCTCAGGTACGACCCATTCGCTTTAATATTTTTATTAGTGTGATATTGCAGAAGGTCTTGATGGTAAGGTATGTCTTTTTGCTGATGATACTAAGATATGTAACAGGGTTGATGTTCCAGGAGGGATAAGCCAAATGGCAAATGATTTAGGTAAACTAGAAAAATGGTCAGAGTTGTGGCAACTGACTGCATCTTGGACGTAAAAACTCAAGGGCAGAATAGAAAATATTTGATAGAGTCCTAACCTCAACATGTAAGGGAAAGGGATTTAGGGGTGATTATTTCTGATGACCTAAAGGTAGGCAGACAATGTAATAGAGCAGCAGGAAATGCTAGCAGAATGCTTGGTTGTATAGGAAGACGTATTAGCACTAGAAAGAGGGAAGTGCTCATGCCATTGTACAGAATACTGGTGAGACCTCACTTGGAGTGTTCTACGCAGTACTGGAGACCGTATCTCCAGAAGGATATTGATACTTTAGATAGAGTTCAGAGAAGGGCTACTAAACTGGTTCATGGATTACAGGATAAAACTTACCAGGTAAGGTTATAGGAACTTAACATGTATAGCTTGGAGGAAAGACAAGACAGGGGGGATATGATAGAAACATTTAAATACATAAAGTGATTGGAATAGCCTTTCAAATGAAGTGGTAAAGGTTAACACAGTAAAGGAGTTTAAGACAGACAGACATACTGACACACACACAGGCACATACACTGACATATATACTGACACACACAGACATACTGACACACACATACACTGTCAGATATACTGACACACAAACACACACACACACATACTGACACACACACAGACATGCTGACACACACAGATACATGCACTGACAGACATACTGACACACACATACATACTGACTCACACACAGACAGACATACTCACACACACACACACACAAACAGATATACTGACACACACACAGACATACTGACACACACACATTCAGATATACTGACACAGACAGACTGGAAAACACACACACACACACACACACACAAGCATACTAACACACACATTTTTTTTAACCCACCCTCCAGTTTCCTACCTTTTGCTAGATTGTGGCTTCCCTGTGATCCAATGTGGTGCCTGAGGCTGGTGGGAGGGAGGAGCCTCCATCCTCTCTGCCGCCTCCTGCTCCCTCTCACGTGACTCCTGCTGCCCGCTCCAGTGCAACTCCTCTCTTTATGGCTGTCACTGCCTCCTATGCTGCCGGAAAGCAAGAGGCCCGGTCGTGCTGTTAAAAGGCCCCTGCTGATACAAACCCACCAGGTGGCACTAAGTGTATGGGCCACTTGGTGGGACTCCTTAGAGGACAGAAAAAAAATTTGATGAGGGCAGTGGGGCCCACGGCACAGCTGCCTTGGGCCCCCCAGGAGTAACTGGGCCCGGGCAGCTGCCCCGTTTACCTCGCGTTAAAGACGGCCCTGGTCCCACACCGAAATGCAACCTATCCAGAAATTATGTGCTTCACTGTGAAATGCAGGGTCATTACAGAATAAGATGAAGTGAAACCAAATGTCCTATGTGAGCCCCTTCTTGGTGATAATATTTTTGAAAGTCGCATTTTGGAAGAATACTTTAATAAGAGACCTGTAATCCAAGGGGTTAGTTAATTCCTTTATTTTCTTACTGGGTCTTTTAGAAATCTAATTTAATTGTAATTTATTAAAGGGTTTATTCACTAAACACCGGATTTTGTCCGGACGGAAAATGACCGAATTACCACTGCGGTGGTAATTCTCATATTTACTAAAGCTCAAATGCAGTCGGAATTCGGTTGGGCATTGGAGAGCATCTGCAGAAATTGCACGGCTGCATTCAGTGTCTGATTGACATTTTGTGCTTTTGCACTGGAATCCTATATAAGGGATAGGATTCGGAAGATTCACAAAGCATTGGTGTGACGGACCGCTGGCACTCCGACCGAGTACCTCTGCCAATCGATGCTCCTAGCGCTTGCCGAGGACTACGAGCACTCCAACTGACACCATCAGCACTGCGGACCCCACTTCCAGCAATGCAGCTGCGCCGGGGTCTCGCCGTCTCTCACCCACCCTGGATCCACGATCAGGATCCAGCTCCCAGTGGGTGAACCTCTCCTAAATCCAGAGAGCGTAGCAGGAACAAATCAAGCTCTTACAAGAGCTTACTCTGGGGAGTAAGGGATTATAGCAATCCCCAGAGTGTAGGTATCCCTTCCCCCAAGCATGAGCCAAGGCTTCAAGAAAGGTGCAAGTAGGTCTGGTTTATTGAGGGCTACCTGCCCGTTATTTATGCAAGTGACCACCAGGTGGACACTCCCCTAGGGGACCTGATGGAACAATGGGACACATATTGGATATTAGCCAATCACAGACAATACAAAGAAAACACTCCCACGGTGACATCACAATCCCTCCTCTCTATCCTTGAGATAATTGGGAAGTAATCAAATTATCTCCCAGGACAGAGGCAAGACTCCATTAACCACATGGTTACAAAAAGACATAAAATTACACAATGTTACAATTACTACATAAAACATATCCCCAGATAGCTTAGATCTGAGTGCACATTATTACCGAATGGCGCTCAGATCACCTACACGTACAGTTCAATCGCCATGGAGCCAAAGTCTTTTCCATAGTCTTTTGTTACACGAATAGGCTCCATGGCATAGCTATCTGGGGTAGCACTACTCACATACTGAAAGTCCCGAATGCCCCGGCAGAAATACACAAATAAACCTTTGTGCAGGGGAAAATACAGCTATCAGCACAGGGGCCATAGTCGGAAGGCAGGAGGCTAGCCAGTAGTCACCTCTAGGCACAAGTGGCGAAGGGCACTTCGTCACAATTGGTTTTAATAAAATTCAGAACAGAATGATGCATGTTTGCAAAGTATAATTCGCTTGCCTTCATACAAGTGTACAATAATTTTAAACACTATTTGCCAGCTGGCAACACCATATTAAAAAATGTAATTAAAAAATGCCTATTACTACAGTGGAGGTACTGTACCCCCATATGACACAACCTGCCATGCGGCAGGTGGGAGCATATTTCCAAAATGTCTAAACCTTGGCCTCATACCCCTCTGAAATTACAGGTACATATATAGTACCCCACTGCCCCCACCCATGACACATTAATTTTTAAATAAAGAAAAATGCTGACCGAATTTCCGACAAACTGAACAGACAAGTAACCAAATTGGGGGAATGAGACTGAATAATTTGCCGGAATTAACCAGCAAAAACTAAAATGCTTTCCATGCACGTGCCTAGAAATTAAGGATATTGGACATTAAGTAATCATTAAATTGAGAACGATTTAATTGTAACGCATAATATTAAACGTAAACTTTAAAATATAATGTACAATCAGTAAAAAAATACATAGACAATGGCACTGGCAATAGTTTGCATCTCAAACCTCAAACTATACAACATGTAGAAATTAACTACAATAAAATATAAAGAATAAAAAAAAGGATCAGGCAATCACTTAATTTGCTGACACTTTAATACAGTGTGGTAAACCTGTAAAATCAAAGGTGAATAATTTCACAAAACATGCATTGATTTTATAAAGTATTTATTATATTTTTGTAAAAAAATGAGTACTAAATAATGCAGAGATGTATATCAAACATATAACATCATTTTGAACAGTTGAAAATTTTTAGTATTTTGCCCATGTCCACACCCATGAAAGCCATTATTGAAAGTCCTTGTTTTGAGAAGTCACAAAGTCTACAACTGACCATATTCACTCCTAGCTGTGTTTAGTAGTGTGATGTCAAACCTGTCAGGTTAATCCTAAATTCTCATGTGAAGCATTTCCACAATTTCAATTTATTTATGAAGCAAAGGGAGCTCAGTGTAAGAATCCCTTTCCATTGCGTTGAATCATTTAATGTTGCTTGCTATTTGTGTTTGGCATCATGTTCTTCTGAGCCTTTTTTTTTGGTGACACATTTGTTCTACTGGCATTTTAACAGAAAACAAGAGATTACAAGAAACGATCAGAAAATGAATACTCATCACAGTTAGAAAGTAATGAAAATGTGAGCACATAAGAGAAACAGGTCAGGCAGCAAGGCTATACCAGGACACTTTTCTGTATGCACTAACATGTACATTATGGATTTGAAGAATCCTAGGAGTGATCAACAAGATAATGAAGCATATTTGAAGGACAAAACCAGGGCAGAACGAGTAATGTCAATTTGACCAAACATGCATCACTCACCCGACGAAGCATACGTCAAAAGGCTGATATTGAAATCACTATGTCACTAAGTCTGCTTCCTCACTGCTGGAGCACTTCAAACCCAGTCGCCGAAGCTTGGCTGGGATCGCTGAGGGCCTTTTCCACCCTGGACCAGGCTACTGTGATTATAGCTCTGGGAACTCTTTCTCCAGAAGTGCAGTGATAATTTCCCCCAAACACCAGACGACATTCGGTAAAAATTAAAAACAAACACAACCTTTATCGATAACAGCACATCTTTTAATACCCCCAACAGCCCCATTTACTTACAAAAGGGTTACAGTGGTACCCAATCATACTACATATCCCAAGCTAACCAATAGCATTATTGACTTAGAATAACAACCGATCACACTACAAAGCTTACAACCAGTGTGAATAGAGCCATGTAATTATCAGGAACAGGAGGCTGTGGTGTGGGAACTTCCATCACAATATACACACTGATCAGTCACAACATTAAAACCAGCTGCCTAATGTTGTGTAAGTTTCCCTCGTTCTGCCAAAACAGCTCTGATGTGAGGCATGGTGTAACAGCCACCCCGAGTATCAAGGGGTGTAGGCCGTTAGAGACTTTCTTTTCCCTTGGAAGTGCTGTAGTATTCTCCAGTTGTCATCTCAGCCTACCAAATATCTAATAAGGCAGTAGAGCTCTTACAAGAGCTAATGATATAATTGTGAAGCAGGTTCCCTACAAGCACAAGACAAGGCTACGTGTTGAGGGTTAAGCAGAACTGAATTTTAATGGCAGCCGCACTGGCCTTTTATGCAAGTCCCCAAGCAAGGATGACACCCACATGGACCTTGTTGGGGACAGGGACACAAATCACAACAGCATTGTAATCTGAGGCACTCCCACAGATATCATACAATCCCTCACCTCTGCTTGGGAGATAATTAAGTTAATTACTATATCAACTCAATTATCTCCAAACGAAAAATAACATATTTTATACATTTTCTGGAAACACCCCAAAATCACATAACCCCAATATCCCCTGATAGCCCTGATCTGGGTGAGCAACATATTCAAAAATCACGCAGATTGGTCCAGGGGTTAAAAAGTTGCATGGAAGTCCCATTTTTGACTTGCCGCACACGAGGCTCCTGCCCAGAATAGTTCCATGAAATCAGCTGGTGCGGCCAGTCTCTTTTGTGTATTTCAAAATGTGGAACAATGTCTCAATTAACCGTTCATGTGTAAGGTAGTCGTGTGCCTCTTTGTTCGGGAGTTCCCTCATTTAAACACACACACTGCACCCCTGACACTCACAGAACCCTCACTTACACATACACACACACACACACACACTGCACCCCAGACACTCGCAGCACCCTCACACACACACTGCACCCCTGACACTCACAGCGCCCTCACACACATACACTGCACCCTCCCATACTCAGCTTCCTCATACGCACATAGCACCCTCACTCAAACACTGCACCCTCACACACATTGCACCCATCACTCACACAGCACACACACACTGCACCCCTCACACACACAGCACCCTTACATACACAGCACCCTCACACACACACTGCATCCCTCTTGTACACACACTACACCCCTCACACACACGCACACACACACACATCACCCTCACACATGCACAATACTTTTTCCTGGCATTTTTGTCTCCTGGTATCCCTTCTATGGAGACACAGTGCAAGCATATTATTAAATTTGCTTGCGCTGTGCAGAACAAATACAGGGCCTTTTTCTCATGCTAGAGCTCTTCAGCAGAGCTCTGTGCATGGTCTACCCTGGAAGAGCATTGAACCAACATGCTAGCTTTGTGATGGCACGTGCTTGTCATTGGTGATTACAAAACACACCCTATCTGGCCCCGTCCCCTTTTCAGTGGGCCACTGTAATAAAAAAATGCTTGGGCTGAATTTTCTTCCCAGTCCGGCCCTGCTTTGAACTCTTATCATATTCCTCAATCCATTCCTGAACTAGTGTGACAGTGTGGCAGGGTGCGTTATCCTGCTGAAAGAAGCCACTGCCATCAGGGTACACCATTGCCATGAAAGGGTGTTGGCAGTCTGCAACAATTTCTAGGTAGGTGATACATGTCAAAGTAACATCCACATGAATGATAGGAACCTTAGGTTTCCCAGCAGAGCATTCCCCGAGGTAGAACACTGCCTCCGCCAGCCTGCTTTCTTCCCATAGTGCATTGCGCTGTCATCTCTTCCCCATGTAAACAATGTACACACACCCAGCCATCCTCTTGATCTAAAAGAAAATGTGATTCATCAGACCTGGCAACCTTCTTCAATTGGTCTATTGTCCTGTTCTGACACTCAAGTCCCCATTGAAGGCACTTTTGGCGGGGAACATGGGTCATCATGGGCATTCTGACCTGTCTGCAGCTATGCAGCCCCAGACGCAGCAAACTGCAATGCACTTTGTGTTCTGACACCTTTCTATTATGGACAGCATTAAGTTTTTTTATAGAAATTTGAGGTACAGTAGCTATTCTGTGTGATTGGGCCAGATGGGCAAGCCTTTGCTCCCCACGTGCATCAATGAACCTTGGGCACCCATGACTGTGATGTCGGTTTCTTGCACCACTTTAAGTAGGTACTACTACTAACCACTGCATACTGGGAACACTGCACAAGACTTGCTGTTTTGGACATGCTCTGATCCATTTGTTTAGCCATCACTATTTGGCCCTTGTCAAACACATTCAGACCTTTTCGCTTGCCCACTTTTCCAGCTTCCAACACATGAAATTCTAGAACTGACTGTTCACTTGCTGGCTAATATATCCTATCATTTGACAGGTGCCACGCTATAATCAATGTTATTCATTTCACCTGTTGGTGGTTTTAGTTGTGGCTGTTCTGTGTATATATCTGCCCAAGAGGGCTGCGCTCACCTGAACAAGCATACATTATAAGGGTGCTGTTGGGGCCAATTCATACAACATACAAGGTCTAGTGCTCCCACTCAGTTACTATAGCCCTGAAGGAGGCATACTGTAACTAATTCCCATTATTTTAGATTAGGTTAGGTATCTTTACAAAAACTATTACATTCTATGAGCTTTGAAAATGCTGTTTAGTGATTGAGTGAGTGCGCTGGACCTTGTACGTTGTATGAATTGGCCCCAGCAGCACCCTTATAATGCATGCATGTTCAGGTGAGTGCAGCCTCTTTCATATATATATATATATATATATATATATAAATATTAACTGGTTAATTTGGGCATAAACTGTAATTTCCTTTCTTTATAAGTTGAACACTTTCACACTTGTGCTGTTAAGGTATTTAAGCATTTGCAATTAGTTTAGTGCATGGGTCCTCAAACTCCAGCCCCCCAGATGTTGCTGAACTACAACTCCCATGATTCTCTGGCTATCTATGTAATTCAAAGAATCATGGGAGTTGTAGTTCAGCGACATCTGGGGGGGGGGCGGAGCTTGAGGACCCATGGTTTAGTGAATACAAGGTCAGTCAGGCCCAAGAGTCGTCTCTAGATGCCTAAGAAGTAGAATTGCTCTTCACAACAAAACATCCAAGGCATTCAAAAAGATTTTTAAAAATTTGAGTGGAGAGGAGAAAAAAAAATACAAAAGGGTGAAAAAACATAACATATTTATGTTATAAGAAAAAAGGTAGGCCTAGGGAAAATATAAAAAAAATAAGATTCATCCTGTCAAAAATGTAAACAGGCCTGTAAGGCTGTGGGGTAAACGTATAAATATATGTGAATAAAATATGGATCTAGGCATAAAGATAATTAAAATTTAACTATAATAACAGTTTGCATGGAATGTTCTTATAATAATCATATTCTTTCATTTTTATGTATGTATATGATGGATTGTGGACGGAAAAAAACTGTTTTGTCTTTTCTTCCCTTTTACCCTTTTGTAGCCCTTTCCTTTGTTATCTTTTCCAAATGCTTTTGCAAAGTTTCTATGAAGTAGAATTGCCTTGTGAGAAGCCAAATTATTTTCGTATCTTGTGGAGCATGATTTTTTTTTCTTATAAGCTTAGGATTCTGAACTTATATTGACATATGAAGGTTAACTATAAACGTTACATTAATATATTAATGAACTAATTACGTGGTTACGCAGAAACCTTTACATTGGGATTGTGGAAGACTTGCCCAATGTACAGTGTACAATGTACTTGATAACGAGTTGATTAATGAGCTATCATCTTATGTTACGTGGTTTTTATTATTCAATATTTAGCAAATACATATAGCCTATGCCTATTTTACATAGATTTGCTCTAAACACCTTTATTGAAATTACTGTGTTCTGGGTTTTAGCAGTGACTCTTGGCCAAGATGCAATATTGGAATCTATTATAGCGAATGCCCTCTGGTGGAACAAATAATATATGAGGAACTTGAGCAGATGCTACCCAGCGTAGCTAGTGACGGTCCCCTTGTGGCTTCTATCTCCTGTTGACTTACACAGATTTACTGATTGTGTTGCTGCTAAAACATAACAGCTGCTGACAGAAAGCCATCGTTTCTTTGTCTTCTCTTCGTGCATTGCTTTCAATGTTCCACTGGCTTCTGTGAAAACCCTTGTAGATTTGTCCCATCTGTTGTTGGTACAGCATGTTAAAATGGCTGTATTTATATCCTTCTGCTTTTGGTAAAAAAAAAAAAGAGACATGATTGAAATGTAATATGCATACCCAGAAGCTTGAGGTTATGCCTCACAAAGACACCCCTTTGGGTGAAACCTATAGGGGCTCTGAATGACCACAATGCAATTTTTAAAATTACTTTATTGTGACAGAATATTATTTGATTTGGATCAATATGAATATTAAAAAAAAACTTCTGTGCTTTAGTAATACAAAGTAACCTTCACTGATTCAAAGATGGCAGGTTGAATTGATACCATTTTTCACATATTATGTAAAATAATAAGATAAGAAATGTTATTTAATAAAATAGAGTTAGAACAGAATTGAGAAATAAGAGATTTGACCACAGTAGATTTCCAATTAAACATATGGCTTTTTTGCAAGCAGCTGACCAGGAAAGGATTAAGAATCCACTGGGTCCTCGGTAGGTGTTTCTCCAGTATTCTTTATGGATGATGAATGGGGTTAAGTAAATTCATAGTTTTGTAGACCATTTGTAACTCCCAGCCCCTAAGTTGCTGCCTAATGTTGCCTTATGGGTAATCCTGCTGACACATCAGCTTCTGAAAATGTACCATGACTACCCTTTATGCATTAATATATATATTAATAAATTGAAAAAAACGCTAGTTAGTCCAGGAGTGCACCTTTGTATCATTTATATATATATATATATATATATATATATATATTTTGAGTAGTGGTCTAGACATTAGTCATCTTGTTTATCTAGCACGTCCTCTATTTATGCACAATAGTCTCTGCAATGATAGATATCTACCCCAACATTCATTGCAGTAAGAGGTGTATTTCTTCCCTTTTGGGCAGGGTTCTCTTAATCTATTGTTCCATATGTCAAACATGTCTTGTTAAAATTAAACATTTGTCTTGTTTACATATTGTACAGCACTGCAAAATATGTTGGCGCTATATGAATAATTGTAATTGTTATGGAAATATACCCACTTAGTGACCAGACCGTTTTTCAATTTTCTTAATTTTCTTAGGGCTGTTTTTACATTTCTGCAGTGTTTGTGTTTAGCTGTAATTTTCCTCTTACTCTTTTACTGTACCCACACATATTATATGCCGTTTTTCTCACCATTAAATGGTATTTCTAAAAATTCCCTTGCCATCATATCATATAATTTACTATAAAAAATTATAAATATGATGAAAATATGTAAAAAAAACACACTTTTTCGAACTTTTACCCCCAAAATCTGTTATGCATATACAACCACCAAAAACACCCATGATAAATAGTTTCGAAATTTTGTCCTGAGTTTAGAAATACCCAATGTTAACATGTTCTTAGCTTTGTTTTTGAAAAATTATACACAAATCAACAATGAATAGGCGTTCACTAAAATAAAAGCATGGAAGGCAGCAGTTAACCAGCAAGTATTCCCAAACCTTGCTCAAGTACAAAATGTGAAAGAAAGAGGTGTGGTAAACCGCCCCAAAGGAGGAAGACGTATAAAGAATCAATATATATATATATATACACTTAATGAGGTCCAATATTGAACGGATGTATGATGACATCAAAAATATAGAATAGGAAAAGGTGATCCTCGTCTTAGGATGCATGAGTATTTCTTGTATTGGACATCCAATTCTCAGCAACCATATGGAGAAAAAACATAGGAAGAAAAACCAATGGCACAGTGTAATGTAAGTAATATGAGATGGAAAAACAAATAGGTATATTACTTAAAATTTCCAGAGCAATCCCCACCTGGGACGCGCAAGAATCAAATGCAGTAGAACAGCAGCAGGATAAGGTAAAACAATAAAATAAGGGTATATTGCAGGAGTTAACTTTATTGTATTTTAAAATAGATATATAGTAAATAGAATCAAATGCAGATAAAAGGGGGAAAGGTGCTCCAGTTCTCACTTAAAGCGTTACACCTATATATATGCTTCTTCAGAAGTGTGGATATTCAAGGAGACTGTCACTGTATTTAAAAGCTGTTCCATTATCTTTAGTGATATGATGAAGTCTAGATGATGGCTCCACAGGTATGGGATGAAGTGGTACGATCCCCACTCTAGGATATAGGTGATATAGATCTCTCTCTCAATATATATAGAGTGTTCTGATACAGAACTGAAACATTGATCCACTGTGGCATTTGCTGAATAAAAGCTACGTTTTTTTTCACCTTACTACAAAGTCCTTTGAGTGCTATCTGTTCATAGACTGTTGTAGTTTTGCTGACAAGCACTGGGCTTATTCAATCCTTACTACTGGAGTGCAAGCATTGGATATTTTTATATATATATATATATATATATATATATATAAATACACTTTTAATAATGATTTATGTATGTGCATATAAAAGTACTTAGATCATATATATATATATAGACATAGCAGAAATGACAGCACTCCAAGGACTTTATAGAGATTTTCAAATAAAATTTTACTTTTATTCAATCCATTTAAAAAGTCAACGTTTCATATATGATCTAAGTACTTTTATTTACTTTTTTAAACTTTTCTTTAACTTTTCAAACTTTTTTCAGGCACTAGTGGGCCTGCAGGCAATGCACAAGCTGGCTATTCCGGCTATGCGATCGCGAGGACCCCATAATCACATGGGCAGGGATGGCCGGATCGGGCAGTGGTGGTCTGTCTGAGCTCCCAGGCAGACCCCAGGATCACGATCGCTGGAGGGGGATTGCCAGCGATTAGGTAAGTCCTGATCTACTAAAAAAAATTATATTTTCCTATCTATCTATCTCGCATGCCGAGCCTAGGTAAATTTGCCTGCTAAATCACACCTGCGATCCAGTGTAAAGGACAACTTCTCCTGCCCTAGCCTTGTAATGTCACTCCCTGCAGAGTGATGGACATCCTGGAGGATGGGCCGAGGGGAAGAGTTGGACTGCAAAACAGCCACCGTTGTTCATTTGTCACCAGCATTCTATGTGTGCTTGTGATAGTTACCAAATATGCATCCATTTAACATTAGTCAGTTTGGAACTTTCTGGAGTTAGACTTCTGGCAGCAATGTGCTTTTGAACATGTTATGTGCAGTATTTCAGCAAATAAATCAATTTAGTCAGTTAGTAAAATTCTTGGACAAACATCATCATACTTGGACATATACAAATGTCAGCTGTTCAATAAATAATAGACTTTCATTTGGTTCTAAGTCTTTTTACATTTGAGTTGAAGAATTTTTCCAAAACAGCTATATTTGGCTGTATCTTACCCTCTTGCAAGAAATTATGGAAGATCAATGCAACAGTATATAAAAGATAAAGACTGAACAAAACAAAATATAGTGCAGAGGTCAATAATATAAAAGTCAGTAGTCTGAAGAAGCTTTTTTTTAAGCGAAACGTGTTTTGGCAGAAGATTAAAGGCTGGACTCTTTGTGCTAAATTCATTTGTATTGTTTTTAAGTATTATATATGTTTTTTAATAAATTATTTTTTAAGCACCATTGCCAGCACTTGTGAGGATTATGAGGATCCAATGATACAGCAGGGGAGGTGTAACTCCAAGAAACTGACACCAGTGGTTTAACCTCAGAGCCAGGGATTAGGATGGCTCTATTTAAGGTGAGCATTATAAATACTTTTTCTCTCCCTGATGTTCTGTATAGAGATACTACTGTTCTCTCTTCTACATTCATCTTCATAGATATAAGAAAGGTGCGTTGCTACCTGGAAAAAGCACAGTCGTGTACCTAGTGAGACTATATGTTTTGGCTCCACCACACGTGAGTGCAATTATCACTCTGGCCTTTTATAGATATATATTATTACCATCTACACTGTATTTTGTTTTGTTCTCTTTTTATCTTTTATATACTGCTGCATTGATCTCCCATACTTTCTTGCAAGAGGGTAAGTTACCTCCTTTTTGCATGAGTGCTCCACTACTAACTATAAGTGTTTCACTTATAATATTTGTTGTTGTATTACTATTGAGGTGAGGGAAATAGGGTACCCTTAACAAGTGTTTTAGAGCTGCTTTTTATTTTTTGGAATGCATTTTTCGCACACTAATACTTTTATTAGCAAATTTTACCAATAGTTTATACATTTTAAACAAACACACCAAGCACTCTAACCACTACAGCCTGCTGTAGTGTATATGGTTTCAGGAGGGCCCTCGCACCATCCCAGTATCATTAGTCAAATGGTTTTAGAATTGTTTGTCAACTGGAAACTAGATGTCTCTCTGTAGGTAAACATGACCACGCAAATTGACTGAGAGTGCCCAATTGACAATCCCCAAGTAAGTACAATCCTGCATGGCTCTAATTAGCTTTAGAGACCTAACCAAATTCTTTCGCAGGAGAATAGATAAGCAGGGACATAAGCAATGGGTGCAGGCAAATGACCTAAAATAGTTTGACAAATTACACTGCTCTGTAATAGTTATGGTGTTTGAAGTGTTCCACTAAGTTGAACAGCAGGAGTTAATATTTACAGAAACACTGACTCATGATTGAAAATTGAGTTTTTGTTAAATGTGTCATGTTATAAAGCAGATTAACATTTAAACGATATAAATCATAATTTACAGACTGTACATGGTGTAACAGAACTGTCTGTATATGGATTACATTGATTTTCCCTCCATTTGTCTGTTGTTAGGTTTATTTCCCTGCCTGTACAGTCCCTATGTGTTCCCCTGTTAAACTACCGAAAGCCACACGAAGGCGTGACCACCGGGAAGCTAGCGTGTGCAGTCAATTGACCACCCAGTAGCTGCGGTTAACCGCAGCTTAATTGACTATTACTGGGTGGCCGCGGTTACACTTAGCGGCCGCTAGGTGGCGGTGTTATGGAGCTCCCCGCACGGCCAGCGGTGTTCAGCCCGGAATCAGTGCACTAATTACGTGCAGGCACCGCTGAGCCTCCAGCCTTCCCTGCTTCTATTCGTGGCTGTTTAGACGAACGCTGGAGTGATCGGGACTTTTTCTATGTGAATATGTTAACCCAGATAGCTATGCCTATTCGTGTAATTAAAGACTTTGGCTCCATGGCAATTGAACTATGTGTATAGGATCTGAGCGCAATTCGGTAGTTATGTGCGCTCAGATCCCAGCTATCTGGGGATACGTGACATGTATGGATTTTATGTATTAAATGTAACACTGTATGTTTTAATGTATTTTACTGTCCTTGTGTCCCCATGTGTATAATGGAGTTTTGCCTCTGTCCTGGGAGATAATTGGATTACTTCCCAATTATCTCCAGGATAGAGGGAGGGAAATTAGGATGCATTGTGGGGATGTTTTACTTCTGCCCTCAACACAGAACTCTGTCTCGTCTTTGGGGGGGATTTACTTTATGCTGTTAGAGACTGATTGCCAGGAGTGTAAGCCGATTGAGTGCTTTTCCTGTTCATCTGCTAGCCGCTATTCGTGAGGTTCCAGTTCGGGAATTTGGAGTGCTACTTTGTATGCAGTTCAGGAGTTTGGAGCATTCCCTTGTATTCAGTTCGGGAGTTTGGTGTTCTGCAGTAGCTGACTGTGGCTCTGGAAGGGGAAGATCTTCTAAGCGGCGGTTTAACCCCTTTTATGCCCGGGGTGCCGTTACACATGGTTTCCTACCTATATACTACAAAAGTTATAAATGTAATTTTAGTCAAGGTAATTTTCAGTTAAATATGTATTTGTAGAGTATGTGTAGCGTCATTAAATATTTTAAAGCACAGTCATATAGAAAATAAGAAAGGATCAAGGCTTTACTTTACGAGTTATGCATTAGCTCAGTAACACTTAAATATAATCGTTGATGACAACTTACATGTCAGGGCTATCGCGATAACGTTAACCTCTTTGCAAGAAGACATTTGAAGTGCTCTGTTCAAAAACCATCATAGAATCTAGGCGTTAATAATTGTTTGCTTTCACAATATGTATTATACATTTTAGAAAAAGGAAAAAATATCTGCCATAAAATTTCCTTAAAAACAAGGAAAAAATTTAACAAGCATTGTGTTGAGAAACTTTATATAAAATGGTAAAACATGTCTAATTGAATCTAATATGATGTAATGGCATATATATATATATATATATATATATATATATATATATATATATATATATATATATATATATATATATATATATATATATATATATATGTGTGTGGTCTATGTCTGTGAATTATTCTGAAATTGAACAAAACACTCCAACTACCATAACTACTGCAGTCTGCTGTATGGTTATGATGCCACGTGAGCCCTGGCATCCTCCCAAACTAAGAAGTCTAACCGTTTCTTTGGCAAATCACATGGGCCCCACCACTGACTCCCCTGTTGCTGGAAGATCCTGCCACTGATCTATCACCATGTTTTATAGAACGTATTATTAGTTAAGAGCACTTAGCCAATGAGCACAACCATACATGACCAGGATTAGTGCAATGGAGCTAACTGGAAGTAGGAACTTCTGGCAGTGGGGAAGGGCATTCAAACCATTCCTGACTGGCTTGATTAATTCCAGTGAAAGGCTGCCAGGACATATCTGGCACCATAACTATTATAGTGGGTGTAGTGGTTATAGTGTCTGAAGTGCTCATTTAAGACACATGTAAAATATGGAGCTGCTAAAAAATAAGTAATTGATTCCATTATTAAGGAATTGCACACCTTAGTGCAACTAAGAAGAGAACACTCTTTAACAGACTCTCCACTGCCCAAATACAAAATAAATAAAAATCACAGTTGAGTAGATATACCTCAAATAAAAACTTGCATGCAATAATTTATGCATTTTTTTCATTGGAATTATATTTAAAAACAGCTTACAAAACTGCAGATCTCTTGTCTGCTGCCTTTGCAAAGCCCTCCTCTTCTAACCCTGTCCAGACTTTCTGTGGCTGACCAATCACAGACTTCCCAATGCAGCTCAATGAGAAGTCTTTGCAAGGCAGGCTGTGACAAACATGCCTATGCCACAAGCTCCTGGAGGAGCCTGCTAGCTAGCCTCCTGCCCAAGGACTATAGGCTATGTGAAGAATCCCCCTCCATTCATTCGGTACTTTCCCTCCCTGCTACTTTACTCATGGATTTATTACTGTGACGAAGTGCCCTTCGCCACTTGTGCCTGGAGAGGACTGCTTGCCCGCCTCTTGCCCTGTGACTATGGACCCTGGGAGATTTGACCCGTTCAATTCAGTATGATAGGAGTTATGTATTTTTGTATCCTTTTGTGTTTTACTGGGAACATGTGCTCAATGGAGTCTGCCTCTATCCCTGGATAATTGGATTATTTTTCCCATTGTCTCCAGGATAGAGGGCTCTGTTAAACCGGTTTGGGCCAGATATCCATGCTGGCAGCCAGGCCCCAAAAGATACTTTACTAACTTCTGAATCCCTGGTCTGATTCATGCCATTTTTTGATATGTTGTTTCCCTGAATGGATTTATTGTGAATATATAATTTTTATGTGAATGTGATGTATATTTTAAAAGTTATGAATATGCTGTAAAAACTGTATTTTTCCTACCTGTGATAATTGATCTTCTATTGTATAAGATAATTGAATCACAGGCAGAGGGGAGGATTTTGTGTGGGCTGTAACCTCTGTTTTATTGGCTACTGTAGATAACGAGTGTGTCCCTCCCCTGCATGGGAGCAGGGCATAAAAGAAACTGTAGCTTGAATACCTGTTGTTGTTACTTCCAGTAAAGTCTTGTTCCAGCATTAAACCTTGACTCATGTTTGGGGGATTGGAAAACTACACTCTGGGGATTGCTATATTCACTATACTCCCCAGGGCATATTCACTAAGCTCTGCTAAGAGCTTGTTCCTGCTCTCTGGGGAAAAGAGAGGTTTACCCACTGGAAGCTGGATCCTGGCCTTGGGTCCAGGGTGGGTGGAGACAGCGAGACCCCGGCGCAGCTGCATCGCTGGAAGTGGGGTCTGCAGTGCTGATGGTGTCGGTTGGAGTGCTTGGAGTCCTCAGTGAGCACTAGGAGCATCGATTGGCGGAGGTACTCAGTCGGAGTGCCAGCGGTCCATCACAGGCTATATACAACGACCTTGTTTGGGAGTTAAACCTCCCCAGCCACCATTAGTAGCTTGCCCTGGGTGCCCCTGGTTCAGCACTTTCCCTTCATGCGAATGGAATCGAACTCTTGCTCTCTGGCAGCTGTTCGCATGAACCAAACCCACGAATAGTCCCTAGCCGTACTTTGCCTCGATCGCTATGGAACTAATTTCTCCATGAGGACTTTGTGGGTTCCCGGTCACCTCAGCGGGACTTAGCTGCGAATGTTACGGAACTGTTTTCGGCATGAGGTGACAGTGCGGTTCCCCGACAACTTGGTTTGCGGTTTTGAACCACTTTGAAACCTGCCAGGACAGTGCTTTTTGAAGGGAAGGTGCCTGAGACTAAAGGGAACAAACACTACTTAATAGTCAGGTGGACACCCCGTATTGCAGCCGCAAGATCCCCCGAAAGTTGACCGGCCAAAGCACCAAATGCCTTGGTCTGAACTTTAACACGGTGGCATTTCCCCCGCACTGCATGGATCCCTACTATTTGGAGAACTTGGGCGCTCAGATCGGGGCTATTTAAAGATCTATTATTTGTGGGGTTATTTTGTGTTTTTGTTATGTTTTTGGGTATTTTTGTGTTTTGTGTTTTTATGTTTGCCTCTTTGTTCCTGGGAGATAATTAGCTTAGATTTAGGCACAGATATTTATGGGAGGGGTTTGTCTTGTGTTGAATGGAAACCCCATGCTAGGGGCTGTGTACAGAGGCAGGAAACTAGGCCATAATAAATCAGTTCCTTTACACCCTTCACTCAGTCTGGGTTCAGCTTAATCACCTGAAGCTGTACCCAGGACCCAATTTCAGGGTGGGAAGCAACGAAGAGACCCCAGCCAAGCTGCAGAGGCTAGGGGCTGAAGCACTCTTGTGTCCCAGAAGAGAGCTAGAAAGCGAGCTTGACGGAGTTACCCAGTTGGGCCTCTAGGCAGTCTGTCACACAGGCACTCTGGGCAATTGCTGCCTCTTGAGTTCAGTGCAAATAAGCTAACCAAACCAGGAAGCAACAGGACCTGTTGTCTGCTTAAAAAGATGGTGTGTAACCAGGTTAATTTATAAAATGTCAATTTCTATTGAAATCTGAACTTTTATTAAAATGGCATAAATAGGACATATTATTCACACGTAAAGCTTTTCAAGCTAAAGTGCTTGCTCTGAAGTGTCCCTTCAAGGTATACTTCCATGATTTTAGACTTTGTAACTTGAATATCTGTGCACACATAAACATAAAAGCATAATTTATAAATTTTAACTCAGAATATACACATATATAATCTCCTACCAATGAAACAAATGGCAAATATTATCGCTAGATGTGTTTTGACTGTAATTGACAGAACAGAGCCATTAATCTTTTGATATGTCTGTTTGCCACATATTTGTTTATAGATGTGCTTTGTTATGCAGCACTGATAGGTAACCTTAGCTCTGCAGATGTTTGTGAACAAGATTTCCCTTGATACTCAACCAATCTGTAGGAGAAGAATTCATTCTCGTGGCTCTCTCACTGGAAAATGCCTGGAACCATACATTTTTAATGTCTAAAAGTGCGGTTAATGTCCTTTGTCTAAATTGTGTTATGATGTTGGTATTATAGCTCTGTCCAGATATTATTATTATTAGTATTATAATTATTGGCATTTATATAGTGCTTTACAATTTTAATGTGGGGATATAATAGCAAAATAAGAGAAACTATTGCAAATGTTAACAGGAACAGTTTGGAAATGGCATATAATCTACCACGAGTCAAAAAAACGAGTACATGCATATTTTTTAACATCATATTTATTTTTCTTCTGGACAGGTTTTCCGCACATTACAATCATTTGTGCTGTGTTAGCTTCTACAACTCCTAGCTGTAGGCTATTCCAATTATTTACAGCCATTTCTTAAAAGTTGTATTGCATCACAGAATTTTACATCATCCCTTTCAACGTAAGAGCTCCTATTTACATATTTTTTTGTGATGACTTGTCAAGAATCGATCCTGTTACTTTTACAAGAGATTTGCCTAACCCAGGTGCCTAAAGGGTTAAGTCTGTTTTCTAACAAATCACAGTTGTCCCCTTTAGGCCATTCAGACAGATCATCATAAAGGCAATTTTTTGCTAAGTAGAATCAGTTATGTTTTAGGCAGTTGTCAGCACTGCATCACTAAGGCTGCCTTCCATTCCATCTGTTTACTTGAATTCTAAAAAGGAATACTGGCTTAATGTGAATTGACACTTAATTTAAAAGAAACTAAAAAAATTTAAAAATGCATTGTTGCTTGATATTCAACATTGCAATTCATAATAAAACGGGCTGCATGAGCAAAGAAATCTGTAAAATAGACCCCAAAATAAATTAGTTAAAAAGATTTAATGAGAATAGGTAGAATCTGTGATTTAAACTGTAATTAGAAACATTTATGGAGTAAAAATGTGATTTTGTCATTTTGTCGAAAATTTTTTACACAACTCCATTTTACAGTTGAAATGTATTTGCCGTCTTTTAGTGACAAAATGGAAGAACAATGTTCGTGAGTGTCACAAGTATTTTCTGTAATATTGAATTTTCATATAATCGAGCAACCAAAACTATATTTTTTTATGGATACAATGGGGTAACAGAAGGGACTTGAAAATTGAAAAGCAATGGTCGTAAACCAGCAACAGGAGAGAAAATTTACAGATAAACAATAAGAACGCGTAGCGAAAATATGGAAATATACATAATACTGAGTTTTGGGATACACCTGTAGCAAAGACAATGCAGAATGTAAAGGTAAAAAAAAACATGCAGTAAACAAAAGCAGTGGGAGTTAAAATAGGTAAACAGACAGAAAGAGTAAGGCAAGACTGAATGATAATGTCAAAAATATTTATGTTTAAAATAAAACTTGGATTAAAGTTTTAACTTTTAAAACTTTTTAAATGTTTCTCCTCTACGAGAATTATTTAATCAAAACAAAATGTTTAGTATTCTTTAACATTTTCCATTTCTAAAAGCATTGGGACACCTTTGACATTTACTAGCTCCAGGGTCAATTTGACTTTGCTGCTGGCAAGAGGAAGGCAAGCCCCCAGGAAATGTAAACAAGCTCTCTCTATATTTTAATCAAGACTTCTCAGTGTTAGAAAATATTGCAAGTTCCAGTAAAATTTAATTGATTTCCCTTGATATGAAAAGTGAAAGGGAAGCATGAAAATACTGTGTGTCAGACAGAAACATGAAGAGTTGATAGAGTAAAATAAAAATAAAATGATTTTAAATACAGGATACACATACTACAAGCATTCATACGTGTTCTTAAAATAAATATTTTGTACAATATTGTTATTAAGAAGGCATGACATTAGAATGGACAGTTTCTATCTAGTGCAGTACTGAGAGGGTATTGGGAAGATATATGACCAAGTAGTCCAGGATGAGTCAGTAAAAGGAATAAGTTATGGACCTTCTGAATATTGAAGAGGTGAAAACAACAACAAAGGACAGTGAATATATCACAACCACCTAGCATGGGAGCTGTGGGTGCAGTGAAATGATCAGAGAATGAAATAAAATAGAGGTTGAGGAAATGCAAGTGACATAGATGGATCAGGGAAGAAGAGCACTTCTCTTTTAGATTGGTTTATTTGAAGAAAACATGAGGACAACCATTAGGCAATGTTGGAAATTCAGGAACAGATGTGGGTAAAGATGTCTCGTGTGAAGGAGTTGAAAATTCAATATTACAGAAAATACTTGTGACACATTTTTCTTCAATTTTGTCACTAAAAGGCGGTAAATACATTTCAGCTGTAAAATGTAGTTGTGTAAATTTTCTTCCTTGACAAAATTACATTTTTACTCCATAAATGTTTCTCATTACAGTTTAAATCACAGATCACAGATTCTGATCACAGATTCTACCTATTCTCATTAAATTCTCATTCTCTTTTTAACTCATTTAATTTGGGGTCTATTTAACAAATTTCTTTGCTCATGCAGCCCATTTAATTTGAGTTGTAATGTTGAATATCAAGCAACAATGCATTTTTTTTATTTTTTTGTTTCTTTAAAATTAAGTGTCAATTCACATTAAGCCAGTATTCTTTATTAGAATTCAAGTAAACACTGTTAGAATGGAAGGCAGCCTTAGTGATGCAGTGCTGACAACTGCCTAAAACGCAACTGATTCTACTTAGCAAAAAATTGCTGTTATGATGATCTGTCTGAATGGCCTTAAGGGGACAACTGTGATTTTGTTAGCAAACAGACTTAACCCTTTAGGCACCTGGGTAAGGCAAAACTCGTGTAAAAGTAACAGGATTGATTCTTGACAAGTCACCACAAAAAATAGGTTAATAGGAGCACTTACGTTGAAAGGGATGATGTAAAATTCTGTGATGCAATACAACTTTTAAGAAATGGCTGTAAATAATTGGAATAGCCTACAGCTAGGAGTTGTAGTGGCTAACACAGTAAAGGAATGCAAGAATGATTGTAATGTGCGTAAAAGCTGTCTAGAAGAAAAAGAAATATGATGTTAAAAAATAAGCATGTACTCGTTGTTTTATTGACTCGTGGTAGATTATATGCCATTTCCAAACTCAAAGCTAGATCGAGCAAGTTCCTCATTAACCTCTTGTTCCTGTTAACATTTGCAATAGTTTATCCTATTTTGCTATTATATCCCCACATTAAAATTATAAAGCATTATATAAATGCCAATAATTATAATACTAATAATAATAATATCTGGACAGAGCTATAATACTAACATCATAACAATTTAGACAAAGGACATTAACTGCATTTTTAGACATTAAAAATGTATGGTTCCAGGCATCTTCCAGTGAGAGAGCCACAAGAATGATTTCTTCTGCAAAGAAATGAGCCATAAAAGGAGATGAGTTCAGCAAAAAGAGGAGGAGAACTGAGACTTGGTGTACACCTACTGGAAGGTGGATGCTTGGTGTGAATATATTGCTGATACACAATACATAAGAGCCAGATAAGATGAGAGTCAGGAGACAGCAGTGCCAAGGTTGAGAGAATGGTAAGAGGACATCAAACAGATTAAAATGAATTAGGATGAAAAACAGTTTAGGCAAAAAGGGTTATTTACATAGAGGGATATATTTTTCTGCTGAAATTGTAAGCCAAAAGTAAGATTGGAATGGATGAGTTCATTAATGTACATAGATTTCTGAGAACACAATGCACCAAAAGCTTGGAAAAACAGAGAAGAGAGATTAGTCAAATACCTTTAGGCATGGCGTATTTAAGCGATATTTGAGTATTATTAAGTTGATTAAGTTGAAATAGGAAATAGGATAGCATCTGGGGCAAAAGGTGTAATTAAATTTGATTAAAATATCCATTATAAGTATGTTACAATAAGGGAAAGGAGGGGATGTAGGAGAAAGTGTAGGGCTAGATTGTTAGAATGGGTAAATGGGATGGATAGAAAAAATGTGAGAGGAATAAGAAGTGAAAAGTAGAGGACAAGTGGACATGTAGAATGGACAAAGGCTAGAATGAAGCTTGACCCCGACACCTAAATGAAGTCAAGGGTGATACCATGAAGGTTTGTTTGGGAAGACTCAGTAATGCCCCATTTCCACTGAGTGGTACGGTTTGGGTCGGTACGGTCGGAGTGTTTCCGTTATGAAAGTGGCCCATACAACCGAACCAAACCGCACCATTCCTGGTCCCCCTTCAGATGTAGGTCCACAGGAAGTGGTACGGTACGGTTAGGGCGCAGCTACTGGTGTCACACTATACAATTCATTGATTGGTGGACAGGAAAATGTCAATGCTCACAACAAATGACACGCTAGGCATTTGGTCTAAACCTTGCATGCCCCCTGGTGGTCCAACTTGCAGTGGAAAAGCTCACCTGGCTGGACCATTCAAACCCTTCCGAACCATACCGCACCTGAACCATACCGCTCAGTGGAAATGAGGCATTAGAGATATGCCAAAGGAGGAAATATGTAGGAATAATGCAGATGCAGTGAATGGAGCAAAATGATTAATGTACAAGTTCCAAAAGTGCACTTTTAAAATGGCGCTTAAAGGAAAAATTTATTTGGGTGTGCTGCAAAAACTCAATCCACAGATTAACTAATTCAAAGCTTAATCTACTAGACACTAGTCACCAAAACCACTTCAGTTTAAGGTAGTGGTTCTGGAGCAAAGAGGCTGTCTCTGCAGTCTGAGCACTGTAATTTTTGCTTTTCTGAGAAAATACAATGTTGACTCGATACCTCCAGAAATGCTCCAGAACTGCTGAACGCTGCTGGAGAAAGTCTCACTCCGCATCTGTATAAAAATAAATTTATGCTGTACTCTTACAGTTTGGCAAAAGTAAATTACTTCAATACCCTCTGTCATGGCGTAACACTTCCGGGTTCGGCACTCAGCTGTGAGGAGCCGGACCCCGCCCCCCTCTGACACAGCTCTGATGGTATTTAGGGAGACTGGGCCAGAGAGAGGGTGCTTGGTGATTGTGTGTGAGCTGCCTCCTCGGGCTCAGCTACTGGCAACTACTTCCACCAGACTTACCTCTCCACAAGCTCAGACAAGCCGTTCCAGCCTTTGAGCCAATGCAAGGATTGCTGCATGCCATAAATGATTACTGGAGAACGGATACTTTGCTACTTTACAAGTGGACCATATCTCTGAACTATTGGAGGACTACTCAGATTAACCTTAAGTATATCTTTCAGCTGTCTACAATATCATTTAATAATGAACTAATGCTTGCTTACTCAAATCTTCACTGCTTCAAGCTACTAATTATATGGAGGACAACTCCCATCATGTTTATTCACTATGAACTATTTCTTGCTTTGCAAAGACACTCAATGCTTCAAGCTACTAATTATATGGAGGACAACTCCCATCATGTTTATTCACAATGAACTGTTTCTTGCTTTGCAAATATTCTTAGCTACTTGCTTATTGTTTCTATTGAAGATTATTCTCATGAACTTAAGAAAGTTACTTAATGCATCTCTAAGGAAATACTTAATAATGAACTTTGTGTTGTCGATTACTTGCACTTATTGGATTATTGCCTAAATGCAATTCATTTAAGTTTAAAACTTATTAAAACTTCGGTTGAATCAAGTTACCAGTGATTCTCTCTTTTCTTAAAGCTACAGTATTGATACTTTAAAGATTCTCAGTTTCTTCACTATTGTAATTAGGAAGTTTACAAGCTGCAGTTGAGTTCCAATCCAAATCACCCAACTAGCATAACACCCTCATAACCACACTTTTAACTTTCTTCTTCGCCCTGTTGCTCCTCCTCCTCCAACCTACTTAACCACCACAAACTTTGCAACTTACTTCACTGACAAGATCTCTACAGTCAGGGAAGAGATCTCTCATCTCTCTCCTTCCCCACCCAGGGCTGGTGCAAGGAATTTTGACACCCTAGGCAAACAAAAATGTTCCGCCCCATCTGTTCTGCCCACCATGGGACATCACAATGTCCTACCCATATGATCTGCCATATGAGCCAACGCCATTGCTGCACAGTGTCTTTTCTCTGAAAAGGCAGTTGATTACATTAAAAAGCCTGCAGGGACAGGCTATAGACACCAGAACCACTATATTAAGCTGTAGTGGTTCTGGTGACTATAGTGTCCCAGTAATGTGAGGTAAATTAGAGATTAGTGCCACTAATAATCTAATGGATTGCCTACTTTCCACCAGATGTGAACAAGATGATGATGATGAGCTCTGTCTGCAGTTTGGATTCACTTTTCTGTTATAGAACAGACTCTCTGAAGGCTGTTTGTATCAATGCTCACAAAAATCAATGAACAGGAAGCAGCCCAATTTTTTGGGGCACCTTACACAGCTCAAGGTCTTGGCCCCCAGGGCCCGACCGTGAGTATTCCTACAAGGCTCGCCCATAAGTCCACCTATATGGCCCACACATGAGTTTGCTCACAAGGAGTGGAGTGCATGTGTGTAGGGGATATGTTGTGTGTTATTGTAGAGGATGTAGTGTGTGTGTGTGTGTTCTTATGGAATGTAGTGTATAGGAATACCAGCTTGTGTGGGATGCATTGTGTGATCTGTTTTTCTATGTGTAAGGGATGCAAGGTGTGTCTGTAAGGGGTGCACTGAGTGTGTGTAACACGCATTGTGTTTTTGTGTGTGTATGAGGAATTAATTGTGTATGTGATGGATGCATTATGTGTAAGGGTGAGCATGTAAGGGAAGCATGGTGTGTTTCTGTGTGTGTAGGATTCCCTGTATGTTTCGGTGTGTTAGTAGGGACGTATTATATGTTTCTGTGCATGTTTAGAGTTCTCTCCCCCTTCCCTATCCCTAAGTTCTCTCACCCCCTCCCATGGTGGCCTCTCTCTCCCTCCCCCCTTCCCTGGTGGTCTCTCCTCTCCCTTCCCTGGAGGTCCTTTAGGATGCGCCGGCTCTGCCCCACCCTCACTCCCTCTGCTGTTCTATACTCATTCGCACCCGCTACAAGGTTTTTGATCTCCTCTGGTCCTCCTGCTCCACCACCTGCTCCCTTGATCCTATTCCATCTCATCTCAATCATACTCTGTCTCCTTCTCTTGCCTCTCACTAAAATTCTCAATCTCTCCCTCTTTTTTGGCATATTTCCATTACCTTTCAAACCTGCAACTGTAACCCCGACTCTAAAAAAGCCCAGCCTTGACTCTAACTTCCCGTTCAACTACCGCCCTATCTTGCTACTGCGTTTTGCATCCAAGATCCTTTAAAGACTTGTGTATGTGAGATTGACAAACTTCCTTGAGTTCAATTCTCTGCTCGACCCACTTCAGTCTGGTTACTGCACTCAGCACTCTGTGGAAACGGCTCTGACCAAAGTATCAAACAATCTACTTGCTGCAAAATCTAATTGGTCAATAGTCTGTCCTAATTATCCTTGACCTTTCTGCTGCTTTTGATACTGTTGATCATCAACAGCATCTTCTCATCTTCCGTAATCTCAGTCTACGAGATATTGCTCTCTCCTGGTGCTCCTCCTACCTCACCCAGCGCTCTTTTAGCTTTTTCTTTTTCTGCCTATTCCTCACAACCTCTCTCTTTTGGTATCCCCCAAGGTTCAGTCTTTGGTCCCCTACTATTCTCGATCTATACTGCCTCCCTTGGTAAATTCATCAGCTCCTTTGGCTTCCAATATCACTTCTATGCAGATGACATGCAAATCTATCTGTCCTCCCCTGATCTTTCAACGCCCCTCTTAATAGCGTCTTTGACTGCCTTTCTGCTATTTCTATCTGGAAGGCTGCCCACTTCCTTTAGCTCAACTTATCCAAAACAGAACTTCTGGTCTTTCCTCCCTCAAGTGTTGCAACTCCTGTTTCTGTCTCCCTCCACGTTAATGGTGCTACCATCAGCTCCACCACGCAGGCTCACTGCTAGGTGTTCTCTTTGACTCTGACTTCTCCTTCACCCCCTTCTTAACGCCAGAAGTCCATGCCATTGTCCTCTCTCCCCTTGACTACTGCAATCCACTTCTCAATGGTCTTACATGCTCCCAACTTGCCCCATTGCAGTCTATAATGAAGGCAGCAACGAGGCTCATCTTCCTGTCCACCCGCCGCTCCCATGCCTCACCGCTCTGTCAGTCCCTGCATTGGCTTCCCGTAAGATATAGGGCTCCATATGAAATTCTGGTTCTTGCTTTCAAATCTCTACATAATGCTACTTCCACCTATCTATCTTCTCTAATACACAAGTATGTCCCGTCTATGCCCCTATCCTCTGTTCGTACACCCACCTCTGATGCTCGTATCCAAGACTTCTCTAGGGCTGCACCATTCCTGTGGAACTCCGTTCCCTTTTCCGTTAGATGCTTACCCAGTCTCCACACCTAAAAAAAAAAAAAAAAAAAAATATTAAAAACTCGCTTTTTCACAAAAGCATATCAATTAAACTGTTAATGGTGCAAAAAAACAACAAAACACACTAAGTCTTCATTGAATACTATTCCACCAATCTACTTACCTTTTGTGTCACTTTTACCCCACTCCCTCTAAGCTCATTGAGCTGGGTCCTCAACACCTCTGTTTCTGTGCATCAAACTTGTCTGGTTAAAATTGCATGTTTTTTAGTCCACCCATTTTAAAATGTTATGGAATTTATTGGCGCTATATAAATATAATAATATAAATAAGACCTTAACACACTAAATTTCCTGTCATATTTAAATTTCAGTGTGTGTAACAGCAGGATGTCTCCAATGATGAATAATGGCAGTGAAAAAAAAACAAAAAACCTCAAATACAGATACAATCCATCTAGACCGTGTTGATAGCAAAGTACAAGTAACAATTGAAAATATTGCTAGTTAAAAAAAACACTAAATCAAAGCAAACTATCTTTTTTCTTTAGTAATTAAACTTAAAAAATGCAATCATGACCTGCATTTATGCAAAAATAAAACATCTGTTACAAGTGGTTACGTTGTTATGCCAGTAAATAGCCATAATCTGTGCTGATGAAATGAACACAACACATGATACAGATATAACTCAGCACACAAACCATAAACCTTTTCCAATATTCAAAGCTATATAAAATGTATATGTAAAATATGAACACATTACACATGTTCTAGTAATACGTTCCAAGAACATATTTTTTTCTTTGATTTGTAAAAGAAAGGAGCTGGCAACAACTACTAATTCTCTCACTTACAGTGAGGGGAAAAAAGTATTTCATTCCCTGCTTGTTTTGAATGTTTGCCCACTGAAAAAGAAATGATCAGTCTATAATTTTAATGGTAGGTGTATTTTAACAGTGAGAGACAGAAAGAAAAAAAAAATCCAGAAAAACGCATGTCAAGAAAAAGTTATAAATTGATTTGCATGTCAATGTGTGAAGTAAGTATTTGATCCCCTATCAATCAGCAAGATTTCTGGCTCCTATGTGTCTTTTATAACAATCTTAAAGGGAGAGCTCCTAATCTCAGCTCATTAGCTGTGTAAAAGACACCTGTCCACTGAAGTAATCAATCAATCAGATTCCAAACTCTCCACCAAGACCAAAGAACTGTCCAAGGATGTAAGGGACAAGATTGTGCTTTATGCAAATCAATTTATAACTTTTTTTTTTTTGTGTGTCTTTCGGCAAACGTTCAAAATCAGCAGGGGCTTAAATACTTTTTTTCCCTCAGTGTAATGCATATTTTTCTACTGAATATTGCCACTCTTTTTTCTAAAAATTATATTTAATTTAATAACAATCACTACAATATATTGTTCTGTTCCGCGTCTATATCAAGCAGCAGAACAAGAAAAAAACTAGGTTAATAACCAATTATGTGTGAAATATATTTTTACTCGTAAATGTTGTATGTCAAAACATATTGTGAAGAACAAAACTTTTAAAAGCTGTTCTTTCAACAACTTTTGTTTAATAAAAGGTAATGATGAGTCATGGAAAAAAAAGGCTATTTTTTTTATCACATTCTTCTAAAAGGTCATAAAATTAGATATTAATGGAAGGACTTTCAGAATATTCCATGTGTGCCCATTTGCATTTTTGTAATCACGCTTGGAACCTCATGTTCTAAGTACAATTTATATTGAGCAGTGTTTCCCAAACATGACTTCAACACCAAGTACTAATAATAATTTTTAAATGGATTAATGACTAGTGATCTGATCTAAAACATAATAAGGCTGTAGCACAGTTTGTGAAGCTTCAAATTTAGTTCTTACATTTTTTTTCTTCTTATAAAATGTGCTCATTAACAGTGGCATGTAGGTTATCGTTCTCATTTAGGTGTGAATATAATAGTGTCTTATTTTAACTAAATGTTCAGTTTAAGTTCTTTGGTTCAACATCTCATCTTCAAAAAACATTCTAGGCTGGATATTACAAAGGTGGTTACAAAGTGCTTCAAAACATCTACTGGGATATATACAAAATTTCAGAACCTCCATTTTGTCCTTGAGTTTATTGCTTACAGGTTAAAATCAGAGAAGAACTTATTTTTTCATATTTTAAACCCACCAATGGTAAAACTATAGCTGTCATGAAAGCATTTGTCCAACTTTTTTTCTGTGGATTTTTTTTTTTAATATATTCTTTATTTTTACTGTGCAAAGAATAACAAATAAGCCTACAATGCCACAACGACATCGACAAGCTCAGCGATAACAAATGGTATAACAATTCAATGTGGCATACAGATTGACAGCACAATTTTATGAATAATAGATGATATGTAGCAAAGTTGAAGCTAAGTAACAACGTCTGTCTCATTAAATTACTTTGTCGATTAATAACAGTGGCTTAAGGTTAATATTTACGTAGAGTGTCATCATTTTAACATCTAGACAGTAACCTGGTTATGCTTGACTATGCATAAGTGAGAGGTTTACATTTTATATAGTAACTGCTGGTCTAAGTAGTCATATCATGCAGTAGGTGAGACAGCAGGTTTGCATTTCAGGTTATGATAGAGTATACAGTGCTGACTACCGCTAAACATGTAATTCTATTAAGGATTCCAGCGTAACTAAGATTCTCGTTAAAACAAGGTGCCACCAGGCAAAGCACCTTGCATTCTGCTATCTCCTCAACACACATAAAGCTCAACCAAATATCGACTATATACAAGGTTGTGAATGTGTAGGTCACTCTGTGACTGCAATTACGGTGCTATCTAATGTGGTTAGTCATGGCATACTATACTTTTTTATAAGCTCGGCATGGAGAGCAATGTAACCAGGTTTGGTCTATGGTGGCAGGAGGGAGGACACGGCGTCAAGACAAGCTGAACCTGGGGTCCCTGCTATAGTGGTCTAGGTGTGTTAGGTATGTTACTGCTCTGTTCGTAGGTGATGTCATGGAGTCCTACTATTAGTGGGCGAATCGGTGGATGCGTGGACTGTCGTTATGGTGCATCATGGACTAGGCTCTGAGGTGGCTAGTGGAAGGACTCGCCCCGGTGACGAGGGAGAAGATGTGTCAGAGTGGCTTAATGTAAATGTCAAAACTACTGTTCCTGTTAACCCGCATGTAGTGCGTTTGTTTAGATGTGTGAGTATCTATGTCCCTAATATGCCTGTTCGTGGCCTGTCAATTCGTCGGTCCGAGGAGATGGCCCATATCCCAGATTTATAAGTGAGTGATTGTCGATGTGGCCAGTTTGGCTGACAGAGGGGCCTCTGTCAGATTGTGGACCTCGAGTGCTAGTGCATTCGTATTGTGTGGGCTAGGGTTGTGTATTTTCTCCAGTCGTCAGTCTAACCTAGGTCGGTGGAAGGAGGGAGGTGTCGTGTGCTCGAGCTAGTTCCATGGGCTGTTGAGGGGTTGTGGTCTCACTGGGCAGTGCTAGTGTGATTGTTATGTGTGAGATGGTGCTTCACTTCTATGGGCATACTAGCACCTCACTACCTGCGGGGGTCCGTCCGCCCCTTCTTATGTTACACTATACAATCCCCGGCAAAAACCGTAGAGCCTAAAACACAGTGCTACCACTCCCCCAGGCCATTGTGATGTGAAACAGTGGGTGGCACCTGGTGGAAATCCTGGAGGGTAAGTCCTCAGTATAATAGAATTAAGTCCAGGAGGGTAAAGTTTTCGATGAAAGTGTACCGCATTAACTGTTTGGGCTTTCTTCATCTGCATCTGTCAGGGGTGTGTTACATTTCTTGGTAAGTCCCTGGGGTAGTGATGTCACCTACCTGCCGTCTCTCGAGCTGGTCTATGGTGGGTTCAGCCTTCTTGGCTCTCTATGCTTAATTCCTGCCTCTGAATTCCGTCTCCGTGCCGTGCTGGTCTCTTCAGTCGTCAGTGTGGTTTCTGCATTTGTCGCAGGATTTGCCTTCCGCGTCAGGAAGCCGGTTGGGTCTTCTTGCGCAGATAGGGTCAGGATCGTGTCTCCCTGCTGTACTACAAGGGTACCCAGTGCTCCCCATCTGTATTGGATCCCGTTGTCTCTGAGTTCCCTCGTCACGGGCATAAACCTCTGCCTCTCCAGTAGGACATTGAAGGGTAAGTCATCGTACACTCGTATTGAGCAGCCGTTTACCCTGATGTCAAGGTTGTTTCTCGATCGGGCCAGGATTGCAGCTTTAATTGAAATGTCCCGGGTGACAGCTATGACGTCCCTGTGGGCATCCGCAGGGGCCGTCGGGGCCTTCAGTATTCAGAACACGGTCTTGAGGGGCACATCACCTGCTGTGGTTTATACACCCAGCGCCTTTGCTACTTCATTGGCGAAGTCCGAGATAGTCTCTGTGCTCACTCTTTCGGGTATCCCGCTGAGCCGTACTTTTTTCTTGCGGTGTCGGGATTCTAGTGAGGTGACCGTGCAGGTGACCCCCTGAATTTGTTTGGGCCCGGGTCTCCCTGAGCTCCAGCTCCCTGCGTGAGTCTCTAGTTTCAACCGCGGCAACCCATGTGGAGAAGCCGTCAACCTCCTTGCGCACACCAGCCAGATCGGCCTTCCATACCTCTCGTAGGTCTATCAGTAGTTTTTTGATATCCCCTTTGGTAGAGGGTGAGGTGTCAGAGTCAGACTCTTCGCTCCCATACACCTTGCTCAGGGTTCTTGCTGGTATAAAGCTGTCTTCCTCCAGGGACTCATCTGAGTAGCTAGAGTCTCGAGGCCTTGTGGGTGCCATCTTGGAGTGCAAGGGCTGCTGCGGCCTTTCAAAGGACGCTCGGATGTCTGGCTGTTTGGCACTCCCCGAGTGCGTCAATTGTATTTTTTGCCCCATTTCTTCCTGGAGGGGTTCTGGAAGAACTGGTATGTCTGTTTGGGGTTGATTCTGTGTGTCTCTGTGGCGATTTATTCTATTTAGCCGTGTGGCTTGCAGGAGCTCCACAACAGCACGTCTTGTTCTTTGCCCGGCTAGCCACGCCCCTGTGGATTTTGTTTTAAATTATATTTAATCATTATCTCTTCTCAGTGGGCAAAATGCATTTTTTATTAGGTAAAAATTTAAACCCCAAAACTGTTATTTTTTCTTATAAAGTTCTTTTTGTTCTGAACAAAAATAAAATAAATATTTTGAAATATGGGATGTGCAGGTTGTATGTATATGTAGGTTGTACAATATTTATCCTCACATAAATATTAACTGGATAACATTTTAAAAAATTATGTGATTTCCATCAGCTTGCAATATTTTAAATAGGATCTGAAATATTTTCATAACAGCAAAGTAATAATTTTGTCACATTTATAAGCTGTGGCATATATACAAACCGCTGTGTATGGGTATTTGTAAGGAAACCAAAGAGATTTCTTTAAATGCAGCTTATAGTTATGCCAGCTAATTTTGCAATGGCTGCTAGTACAATTTTAAAGTAATTTCTACCAGGAACCTGGTGGTCCTCTGTATCACAGGAGAGCACTCTCTTCGGGTTGTAGCCTTTCAGGTTGCCTCTTGTTAGACACTGGGATGCATGGGGAATGAACTCCACAATTATGGAAGGGTCCAGTGGAGGCAGGCTTGATCCATCTGCCCTTGGGAGCTCTGCAATATGGGAATCCAGTTCTGAAAAGCTCCACACTCTATATGTAGTGCCCTTGTGTATAAATAAGAGCATTTTGGTGTCCCCCAATAGTACTGGATGCTCCTGTTTCAAAGTAGTTGTAGGAGTGGCTGCAGGGCTTGATGCCGATGGTACTTCTGGTAAGGTCTGGAAACAATTATAGCAGGGATCCCTCAAATAGTAAGGTAGTCTTAGGAGGGTTTTGTCTTGTAGAGACTCAAAAGGGCTATTAGGTCCACATGTGCTGCTGTCGGCGCCATCTTTGGCAGTCAGGGCATGCCGTCAAGATGTACAGCATTGGCTTGTTTAGGCGGCAACAGAATGTTAAGCAGTTGTTGGACAAAATTAGGTAAGTCATAGATGCTTACAGAGTCTGGGATACTGCGTATCTTTAGATTATAGCACCTCCGCTAATCTTCTAAGGCATCTACCCTGTCATTGATGACAAATTGTTCTCTCTAAATGTCATTAACTTTATGCTCCATGGAGGTTATCCTGGAGTTATGGGTACTCTAGCAGGGTGATCCAAGAGGTGACACCTTCAATACTGCTTTAAAGTAAGCCATGGCAGCTGCAATGTAAGTTTGATTAGTTTTTGGACCAGATGGTGGATCATATGATGCCACTTCTCCCTAATAGGAAGATCCCTAATCCTTCGTTGCCATCTTATCTCATGCAGACTTTTGTAATCTCTGCAGTAGTTCCCCAATATCTCGGCTGGTAAGGCCTTTGGTTTTTTTGTTCTTCTAGCCCACAGTATCCTCCTGTACCGAATGAGGGATTTTTCAACTTGTTGAGTGCACAATTTCCATTCTAAAATCACAATTTTCTTGTAATAAGACACAGAATTCAAGAGAGTGCATTTGCTTTCTTCCTCTGCTAGCTTCACCCCCTATATATTGCTTGTTAAAGGACAGAAATGGCTTTATTCTGTTGTGACAAATACATATATGAAATCTCTTTTATTACAAAAAGAAAATGGAAAAAAAAGCAAAATTAAAATATTCTTTTTACAGTTTTGGCAAAAATAACGTGTCCATAATTAGTGAAGCTTAAGAAAAGTAACTCAAAATAAATTTATTTATTTTTCATAATTTACATAGTACATCATATGTCTATGATTTCAGTTTATTCGTGGTAGTTACAGATCACAAAATATAAGGAGGAAAATACAATTTAATGTATTGTTTTATTTACATGTTTACATGCACATTTTTATTAAACAGTTTATTTTGTAAACTTGATGTTGTTTTTTTGCCAAGTTGTTTTTTTTCAAAACACAGGGATGAGTTAATAATCTGCCCAGTGCAGTTTAAAAAAACAATAGTTTTTCTCACATTTAAATTGCTGTGTAATTGCATACCATTTGCAAATGTATGCACCATGGGTACCTTCACATGATATATTGAGAGATTTATTGAGACGCCATATTTCAAAAAAATTCTAAGTTTTTCTATTTGGTAATTTTCACATACACATTGTAATGTTGCTACTTATTTTATTATGTCTAATGTGTGCCACTGTAATATGTCCTAAACTGTACTCAGCAACATTTTCTCAGTATCAATCCTAATCCTAAACTAACCCTAATCCTATTCCTAACCATAAACCTAATCATGACCCTAGAAAAAGTTTGAGAAATTCTCTTGCCAATGTAAACAGAGGGATTTCTTTTCTAGTCCTAATCCTCACCCTTAGCCCTAATACTAACCATTATCATAACCCTAACATTAAACCAAAACATAATCCTACACCTAACCCTAATGCTAAATTTAATCTTTCCACAAGACCTAATCCTAAAGCTCATCTTAAATCCTAACATATGACTAAATCTTAATCCTGGTCCTAACACTAGCAATAATGTTAGGATTAGGACTAGAAAACTAAGCAGATAAAAGAAAAAAAGAGTAGCACTGATGAGGTATAACTAATCGGCATATAGCATGTAAATGTACATTTTAAACACTGAAAAAGCAAATATAAAACAAAAAAACAACAATATAATATGTAATAAATACAGTAGGCTACACTCTAAAACAATAAAGAGGGCTCACAGGGTCAATGTAGAAGTCAATATTAGTAAAGACTTAGGGCAAATCAGCAGTCTCGTACAGCTCCATCCTCCAGTAAGCACAAAGCAGACAGGAATGAAGAAGTAAAGCGCCTATATTAGGAGGAGCATTGTATTAATGAATGGGTACCAGAGTAGTGAGGTCAGCAAGGACAGGGCCGTCTTTAACGCAGGGCAAACGGGGGGCCCAAGACAGCTGCTCCTTTTGCCCTCTGCCCGCAAACTATGGGGGCCCATCGGGTGTCCCATGCACTTAGGGCCACCCGGTGGGCCTGTGTCAGCAGGGGCCCGGTCGGGCGCTGTGGCGCTTTAACAGCGCGACCAGGCCCTTGCTTTTTCGGCAGCACTGGGAGGAAGTGACAGCCGCGCGTCACTTCCTCCCACAGAAACAAGAGCCACGCGGGAGGAAGGAGCTGTTCCGGAGGGGGCCAGGCCGGGAGAGCTTAACTCCCATCCACCCCAGCCAGCCCACTGGACCCCAGGGAAGCCACCCTCCAGGAAAAGGTAAGAAACTGGAGGGTGGTTATCAAATTTTGCATGAGTGTCTGTGTGTGTGTGTGTGAGTATGTATGTATGTCTGTCTGTCAGTGTGCCAGTATGTCTGTGTGTGTGAGTATGTCTGTGTTTGTCAATATGTTTGTCAGTGCCTGTGTGCATGTGTGTTTCAGTATGTCCGTCTGTGTGTATATGTGCCAGTATGTCTGTCAGTGTGTCAGTATGTCTGTGTGTGTGAGTCGGTCAGTGTCTGTGTGGTTCAGCATGTATGTGTGTATGTGTGTTTCAGTATGGCTGTCTGTGAGTGTCAAAATGTCTGTATGTGTGTACGTCTGTCAGTGTCTGTGTGTATGTGTGTTTCAGTATGGCTGTCTGTGAGTGTCAAAATGTCTGTATGTGTGTACGTCTGTCAGTGTCTGTGTGTATGTGTGTTTCAGTATGGCTGTCTGTGAGTGTCAAAATGTCTGTATGTGTGTACGTCTGTCAGTGTCTGTGTGTATGTGTGTTTCAGTATGTCCGTCTGTGTGTGTCAAAATGTCTGTATGTGTGTACGTCTGTCAGTGTCTGTGTGTATGTGTGTTTCGGTATGTCTGTCTGTGTGTATGTGTGCCATAATGTCTGTATGTCTGTCAGTGTGTCAGTATGTCTATGTGTGAGTCTGTCAGTGTCCATGTGGTTCTGTATGTCTGTGTGTATGTGTGTTTCAGTATGGCTGTCTGTGTGTGTCTCTGTGTCAGTACGTCTGTCAGAATGTGCCTTTGTATCTGTATGTTGTCCGTTTGTGTTTGTGTGTGTATCTATATATAGTCAGTGTGTATCTGTATGTGTCTGTGCTTGTATATGTATATCTGCATATGTGTCAGGTTGTGTATCTGTGTATCTGTGTGTCTGTATGTGTGTCAGTGTGTGTGTCGGTGTATCTATATGTAGTCAGTGTGTGTACCTTTGTATCTGCATGTATCAGTGTTTGTATCTGTGTATCTGCATGTTTGTCAGGTTGTGTATCTGTGTTTGTGTCTATCTGTGTGTCAGTGTTCTATATGTAGTCTGTGTGTATCTGTATGTTCTTGTGTGTATCTATATGCGGTCAGTGTGTATCTGCATGTGTGTCAGGTTTTGTATTTGTGTGTATCTATATGTAGTCAGGGGGCCCAAGTAAATGCTTGCCCAGGGTCCAATCAGAATTAAAGACGGCCCTGAGCAAGGATCCTCGCAACAGAGAAATCAGCAGGTATAACACAGCCCCTTGGTGTAGTGGCTGGATGACCTGAAAGTGTCAGGAAGAATGTGGCCTTCAGTGTGTGAGAGTCCAATCATAGCCATAAGTAATATAGCAGATATAACACCACTTGTCACAGCAGTGGCTAGATAGCAGGTATAACACAAGTCCTTAGCGTAGTGGTTGGATGACCTGAATGTACCAGCGTGTGAGATTTAAATCACAGCACAATATCTAAGTGTTTTAACCGTGATGGACTTTTTCAAGACTATGTTGTGTGTTGCAGGATAGAGTCCAATAAGTAGAGGTTTAATAGCAGTGCCCAGCTGGAGGGGTTGTTATTACAATATTACATTTATAAACAGTGATCACTGAACGTGTTTGGGAGAACACCAACCTCCTGGATTCTATCAGGAGAAGTGGAGAGAATCCAATCTAGCAGGGTATGGTTATGGCTTTTAATGTTTATGCGAGTTGGGGAGGAGATTAATTGCGTTTGCTGCAAAGTCTTAAACATCGTGCAGGAACTATTATTTTTAGGGTTCAGCCAATCAATATTAAAATCTCCAAAGACCAACAGTTCACTTTTTGGGTTTTGAGCTATGGTTTCACTAAGGAGATAAAGGACATAAAGCCTGTAAATAAATAAAACTGTACATTTAAACATATAATGGTCTATAATATATACAAATTGTCAAATACACTTCTTTAAAAAAAAATGTGTTTTATAGAAAGATAATTATTAATTAAAAATAAACATGAAACATAAATAATAAAAAATATTTAATAATAATATTATTAATAAATTATATGGACATGAGCAGCATATAGACAAATATAAATATACATGGGTGATGCAACTATCATTAAAGGACCACTCTAGGCACCCAGACCACTTCAGCTTAATGAAGTGGTCTGGGTGCCAGGTCCTTCTTGGGTTAACCCATTCTTTTATAAACATAGCAGTTTCAGAGAAACTGCTATGTTTATGAATGGGTTAAGCCTTCCCCCAAATCCTCTAGTGGCTGTCTCACTGACAGCCACTAGAGGCGCTTGTGTGATTCTCACTGTGATTTTCACAGTGAGAGCACGCCAGTGTCCATAGGAAAGCATTGATAATGCTTTCCTATGCGACCGGCTGAATGCACGCGCAACTCTTGCCGCGCGTGCGCATTTAGCCGACGGGGAGGAGAGGAGGAGGATCGGAGGAGGAGAGCTCCCCGCACAGCGCTGGAAAAAGGTAAGTTTTCCCCCTTTTCCCCCTTCCAGAGCCGGGCGGGAGTGGGTCCCTGAGGGTGGGGGCACCCTCAAGGCACTATAGTGCCAGGAAAACGAGTATGTTTTCCTGGCACTATAGTGGTCCTTTAATCAAAACTAATACATCCATCCATATAACAATTAATAAATACATTTTCAGAATTGATCAAAGAAGCTGAGTTACTGGATTATTGGAGGACATTCCACACGAAAGAAAAAGATTTCTCTTGCTTCTCCAAAACCTTCTGTTCATATTCTAGAATTGATCTGATTCTGGGGGACAGAAGAGTCAAATTAAAAAGGTTTTTATAACAGCTACTACCTGGTCAGATCATAATCCGGTTATTTTAGATATAAAGGAACAATATCAAAGAACAAGATCAGACTGGAGAATGAAAGACTGGATACTGAAAAATAAAGACAATCTTAAACAAATTAAAGAAATAACAGATTATTTTTTAAAAGAAAATAGAAATAATGAAGTCTCTCCAGCAATGACCTGGTGTGCATATAAATCAGTAATAAGAGCCCTTTTTATAAGTTTATTAGCTAAAGAAAGTAAATTAAATTAAAAAAAGCGAATTTAGCAGAGCTGTATATAAAGTTAGATAACTTACGTGACCAAAACTCCATCGAGTAATATCACTAATTCAATAATAGAAATTGAAAAATTAATAAATGAACATCTAAGGCAAAGGCTAATAAAGCTCTGATCTACTTTAAGCAGAAATGGTACTATATCTGAAATAGAGCGGAAGCATTAATGACGAATAGACTGAAAAAAGAAAAATTGAAAAAGAGACATTACTAAGATCATCAATAAGGGGGAAACTTTACTGAGGCCGGAAAAAATAGCAGAAGCATTCAATAATAATTATCAGGAATTATATAATATCCGGGATCCAATTAAAAAGGCAAATATCAGTGAATTGCTTGGGAACATTAATAGTCCAAAAATTACGCATACACAATTACAGGCGCTGAATAAAGTATTTCAAGAAGAAGAACTGATCTTTTGTATTAACAAATTAAAAAAGAATAAATACCCAGGGCCAGACGGATTTGACAACCTCTTTTATAAATTACTAAGAGATAATATCAAAATGGATTTAAGTGAAGTCTTCAATTCTTTCGGAACACCTAATAGCATACCGGCAGAATTGCTGCAAGCAAATATAGTACCAATCCCTAAGCAAGAAAAGGATGTAGAGAAAATAAAGAACTATCATCCAATCTCTCTTTTAAATACTGATATTAAACTGTACTCGGCCATGATAGCAGAACGCTTAAAAAAAAATCATACCAGAGGTGATTAATAGAGATCAAGTTGGGTTTGTGCCAGGTAGGTCGTCAACACATAATATCAGAAGACTAGTTGACATTCTGAACTCCGTACGGAAGACGGGAGCTCCCATGTTGACCCTGTCATTGGATGCAGAGAAAGTATTCAATTTGGTCAACTGGGAGTTCATGAGGCAATCACTACAAGCATTTGTACTAGAGGGAAGACTTCTCGAGAATATCTCGGCTCTATACACTGTACCAACAGCAAGAATTATGGGAAATTACTTTAGATCAGAGTGGTTCCCATTGTCCAATGGAACAAGACAGGGGTGTCCTTTATCCCTGCTACTTTACATAATATCTTTAGAACCTCTGGCATTAGCCATTAGACAAGAAGAGTACATTTCAGGTTTTGACCATAAGAAAGAAAATATAAAGATAAACCTATACGCTGATGATGTGATTATAACTATAGAAAACCCTCTACAATCAATAACACATCTTATGACAATTATAAAAAAATTCTCACAGGTTTCAGGTTTCAACTATCTTAGCTAGTAATGTAAATATTGAAGAAAAGAAAGAGATAAGAAAGAGGTTTGATTTTGTCTGGGTTGAGAAATCATTTAATTATCTGGGAATAAATATTGTACGGATCCACAAAAAATAGTTGAGATCAATTTTCTTCCATTACTTCTTAAAATGAATAAGCTCTTAAAATACTGGAGAGCTCTGGAATTTTCATGGTGGGGCCGTATAAATATAATTAAATCTTATATCCTACCGAAGTGGTTGTATTTGTTTAGAATGATCCCTTTAAGAGTACCTGATAGTTGGCTGTTAATGATCCAACAATCCTTCTCCAAATTCATATGGCAAGCAAAGAAACCAAGAATGGCAAGAAAATTCTTAGCGATAAATCAAGCCCATGGAGGAGTAGGACTTCCAATAATTCAACAGTATTACCAAGAAAGTATTCTTTTTCCCTGTATTATTTCATAACAGACAGAGTCTAAACTAGAAAGATTGTATACAGTAGAAAAAGAAAAGACAAACAATAAAGATCTGTTAACTTTCTTTTGGTTCACTCAAAAAAGGAATACTGATAATAGTCAACCAAGTTCTAAAAGCATGGTGTTACAAGATATTAGAGAATTATGGAGTAAGAGAAGGAAAAATCTGGGACTCAAAAATCGCATCATCAACACTTTACCGATCTTAATATTGGAAAATAACATGGAGGATCTAAATTTAAAGAATTGGAGCAAAGCAGGTATACAAACTATAGAAGATTTAATGACAGGATCAAATCTCAAATCATATGAACAAATATGTACTAAATCTGCTCTTCCAGAAAGTAAAAAAATACAATTATATAAGGATTAAAAGCTACTTAAATAAAGTACTAGATAAAGAAAAATCAGAAGTTAAGTGTAAATTAAGCAATTTAATAAAGATATGAGAAATCTACTAAAAAAGTGTAACTCGATACTGAGACAAGGGGAAGAAGATCTTACATTCCCGGCCATGGAGAAATGGGAGAAAGATTTGAAAATAAAAAAAAAGTTTGGTAAAAAAGAGTGGAAAAAAGCATGGCTAACAGTTGCTAAACACATTAAATGTTTAAACTTAGTGGAGTTGCATTTTAAGATAATAAACAGACTCTATCTGGTCCCTAGCCGCCTGAATAAAATAGATCAGAACATATCAGACATATGCTGGAGGTGTGACAAAGAGGTAGGAGATTCGCTACACATTTGGTGGAGCTGTCCCCTGATGGAAGAATTTTGGAAATTGTTTCTAAGTAAAATTCAAGGAATAACTGGAACTAAATTCCCCTTCTCTCCTGAAATGTTTATATTGCACCTAAACTTTAGCCAATACAATTTGGATCTGCAATATTTCTTCACCCATGCTCTACTAGCAGCAAATATCTCAATATCTAGAAGATGGAGAACTAAGATATTACCAAACTGGGAAATTGTAAAAAAAACAGCTAATCCTACAATTAAAAATGGAAGGAGGTGTAAATAGAAATCTGAAGAAAAAAAAGATTGTTGATATAGATAAATGGCTAAATAAGCTGGCTGTAGCAGCTTAAATTAGGATATAAATTAGGAAATAAAGGGAGAATAAAGTAAACGCAACAACAAAGCTAACTCAATTATTAATATAGGAATATTATAGAGGACTATAAGAGAGGGAACTGTCACCATCTTTGTGTTTGTAGTGTATTTGTGTTTTTTTTTTCTCTTGGTAAATCAATGTTTTATAGAGTATAATAAGATATGTGGATTGATTAGAAAGGAAAAAAAACATTGATGATGACTAATGTACCAAGGCCTGAGATGCAGGAATTGCAGTAGAATACACAGGCGGGTACTGTCTGAAAAAACAAACAAACAAAAAAAATGAATAAATAAATGAGTATGAAGAAAATTGAACCTACAAGGAGTACTTTTACTGAAAAACAAACACAGGTATATTAAAAACTTCTGAATCTCAATGGTTCCTATTTCAATGAGACCCCCATAAACTACTTTCATCAGATGTTACAATCAAATATTATATCTAGTCTATTATGGGGCAATTAAACAACTACAAGAAGCACTTTTCCTGGAAAAATAAACACGGTTATAATAAAAACCATTAGATCTCAATGTCACCTAGTTGAATAGAGACCCCATAGATTCATCAGATGTTGCAATGAAAGATTATATATAGTCTATTATGGTGGAATACTAATATAGGTTCATATTGTGTAGTTAATGATTCACATCCAAAAATATAAACCTAAATAGAAATATGGCTTCAACTAACATAGTTTATTATTGTAAATGTCCCCCTTTTCATAATATTGTAACGCGCTGTGAAATTAGTTAGCTCTATATAAATACCAATAAGAATAATAATAATAGTTGGGTATTTATTTATAAAATATTTTTCCAGGAAAGATACATTGAAATTTCTCTAGTTTTCAAGTATGTCCTGGGTATCATTGATAATACCCAATTTTAAGAGAACCCTTTGAAAATAGAGATCTAAGAACATGATCACACAGGTTAACTATACGAACACATAGCAAAAGTATAATGATTTAGGATGGGAAAAAAATACCACTAGGAATAAAGTGAAATCACCCCGGGGCAAAAGTACCTAACCTGTAAACCCATATGAAATCAGCCTTAAGTAAACTCATTAATCGGGTATGTTTATCTAATTCCCTGGGTATCCATTGTAATCCTATTATTCTGAGAATGCTGGGATCAAACCCATGGTGTTGTTTATAGAGACAGACTAAAGTGTATTGATTCTAAAATTAGCCCCAGGGACCTGTGCTCCACAAGTCTGCATTTAATTGTATGGGAGCTGTGTCCCAAAATACTATAGCCCATAGGGACATGTGATAAGAGAAACAGGGACATGCGATAACAAATGATGTATTGCATATTATCCTGTGAGCTACAGTATATATCGATGAAGGTTAGTATGAAAAATACAATATCCCACCCTATGTTCAACATAGTAACAAGTAATACATTTGGAGGTCCCACATTTAAATGTACTTGAATATTAAAGGAGCACTATAGGGTCAGGATCACAAACATGTATTCCTGACCCTTTAGGGTTAAAACCACCATCTGGCCACCCTGGTCCCCTCTTGCCTCCCTGAATATAGCAAAATCTTACTTGTATTCAAGCCTGGAGCTGCTGGATTTGTCCCTGTTTCATTTGACCTGCCCACTGCCTGCTGACATCATCAGAAATGGTGGCCTGATCTAATCACAATGTTTTCCCTTAGGATTGTTTGAGACTGACCAAAGAGGCAGATCAGGGGCAGAGCCGGCACAATTCAAACACAGCCCTGGCCAATCAGCATCTCCTCATAGAGATGAATAGAGATGTCACGAACATGGATGCTGTCCAGGAAGTAGGAGGGTCTGGGAGGGAGGGTCTGCTGGAGATTGGCAGGGATGTGTCAGCTGACCGGAGTTCACCGCGAACAGTTCGTGGCGAACCGTGGCGAACCGTTCGCGAGAAGTTCGCAGACGGTTCGCGACATCTCTAGAGATGAATTGAATCAATGAATCTCTATGAGGAAAGTTTAGTGTCTGCATGCAGAGAGTGGAGACACTGAATGTTTGGATGCATTTTAGGCAGCCATGACCCAGGAAGGATCTCTAACAGCCATCTGAGGAGTGGTCAGTGAAGTTATCACTAGGCTATAATGTAAACATTGCATTTTCTATGAAACAAACTGTGTTTACAGCAAAAAGCCTGAAGGTAATGATTCTACTCATCAGAACAAATGCAATAAGCTATAGTTGTTCTGGTGATTATAGTGTCCCTTTAAATTTGGTTACAAATGCTGGTTTTAAATTGGCCTTTGCCATATATTTACCTGATATTTGTAATTTGGTATTATTAATAATGTAAGTGTCTCTAATTTTACCTCTATTATTTTGATTTCTATTTTTTTTGTCAATCTTTCTTTTATTGAGGCACAATATTACGGTACAGAATAAAGAAAGTAGGTTATAGCAGGTGGGTACAGTTCAGTTATACAGTTGTAACATGCATTATAACCTTGAGCGCATGTACCTCTTTTTTTCTTTCTTATTAAACAAAGTAAGGTAGCTAGGCAATTTAGTAGTACTCAAAGCAGGGTTATAGCTGTGCTTATTTTGCTGTAGTACGTATGTGATGACAACAAGTTATGCAGTGAGTCCTGAGGCATGTGAGTGTGGAAACCGAGAGACTCCAACTTGAGCAATGTTACCCAGGGCCAATAATAATCAAGATGCACTAGCATATAACAGATAAATACCACAACATGTCAGACAGGTAGATATTATGTTGTATAAAATATGCATCCTCAGTATCGGGCATGTCATACGACTTCTCATTTTTACGTTTACATAAATGTTAGCAGGCTAGGTGTTAGCTAAACTGGCAGACAGATGTAACTTCTTGTGAAGCAATGTCTTACTACAAGCTAGGCATATAGAGGAGTTGTAAACAATTATGAACGCTAAGATTAGTATGGCTGCCCTGTCGCTATACCTGTCGCACATGACTCACAGGGTCGGAAGGATATTTACAGGCAGCCCCATGAGGGTCGCTTGTATCCACCTAGGTGGCTCACATGTAGTCTAGATCAAACGACCGAGTGGATGGAGATTGAAAGGAAAAATCACTTTTGAAAACCAACTTATTTACAATAAACATAAATGAAAGATTACAATACATAAGGGAATAAGACCCGAGTAGTAGGGGCCATGTGCTTTAGCAGCCTGTGTGTATGACCGAGGGGCTATAATGTTCCACTGTTAAGCTGCGCTTTGGGCACATGAATGTGCTCACTATGCATGTCATGCGTGTGCTGATGAGTTAGTCAGCCTAACGCTGCCTGGTTCAGTGAGTCATTCTTTACTACATCCATGCATTCACGGTCTCCGTGAATGATGCGGTGGGGTCAGTTCCCGTGACCCTCCATCAGCCGATTCCTCTGCTGGGCAATCTAATAGTGGGCACCTAGAAGCACTGGAGCGTGGTGATGAGTCGTGGGTGGCGGATGGCCTCTCCCCAGCCCCAGGCCTCATGTGAGGTCGACATCCAGTGTCCACAGACTCGGGGGCTCAACGAAGCTGGGTATCTCCCTGTATGGGCACTGCGGAAGGTCCTGGTGGTCGTCCACCAGGTTAGAGAATGTGTTAAGCCCCATTCTCTAATCTTTTATAAACATTGCCAAAATATCTCTTTATTACTAATTCCTCCTGAATTTGAGGTTCCGTCTATATATGTCCTCAACTAAATAATTCCATCATGCATCCTTAAGGAGTCAATGTAATGTAACGTAGTTGTTGCCAGGGTCGGTGCAAGGATTTGTGGCTATACAGATGAAAATGCATTTTGCCGCTCCCCTCCTCCCTGTTCCCCCCCCAAAAATGCATCTTCACTTGTGTTTCCCATAATCCCCTCTTTTTACCCCTCTTGTGTAATCCTCCCCTTTTTCTCTTACACTCCTCTTTACAATACCTTATCCCCAATTTTTTTCCCTTTGTGCTCCTCACACCCCACACGTGTGTGTCACTTATTTACCTCCAGCCCCTTTGTGTTTCTTTCTCCCATAGCCCCTTCGAGTGTCTCTTTCTCCCCCAGACCCTTTTTGTGTCTTTCTTCCTCCAGTCCTTTTGTGTTTCTTTCCCCTTTCCCAACCGCTCTGTCTCTTTGTGTTCCCACAGCCCCACTAGGTGTCTCCCCTCAGCCCCTCTCTGTCTATTTTGCCTCATCCCTAGTTTCTGTCTCTTTTGCCCCTTCCCTTTTTGTACCCCAGCCCTTCTGGGTGTCTCTCCTCCAAGCCTCACAGTCTAATTTGTGTCTCTTTCCCCAGCACCTTGTACAAACAGCCCCTCTATGTCGCTTTGTGTGTCCCCTATCCCCTCCATGTGTCAAATCACCCCTATGTGTCTCATTCCACCAGCCCCCCACATGTCTCAATTCTTCCACCTTGCCCCTCTACATGTCTCATTCCACCTTAAGCCCCTCCATGTACTCATTTCATCCCCCCAGTCCCTCCATGTGTCTCAAACCCATCCCCCCATGTTTCTCAATCTCCCAACTGCTCTTGTATCTAAATCCCCCAGCCCTCCTTGTGTAATAATTCCCCAGTCCCCCATGTCTTTCATTTCCTCCCCTCCCTCTTTCTCCCCCACTTTCCCCCACCCATTTTCAAGCTTTCCTCCTCTTGTGTAGCATGGCCTTGCACAGACCGCAGGAGAGGAGCTTGTTTCCCTCTTCCCTATTTGACAGGAAGCAGCTTGTTGCTCTCAGTGAGTGCCACCTGTCAGACCGGGGTTGAGGTTACTGAAGATCCTCTCCCGTGGTGCACACAAGGCCAGGCTACATGTTGTGACCAGCATGAGGAGAGCACTGTCTAGTGTGCCTGTCAGTCACCCGAATCCTGGGCCTCCAGTGCCACTGCACCCGAAGGTGGCCACCTGTGCCATCTTATGGTAGCACTGCCCCTGGTTGTTTCTCATGTGTCACCTATAGCCCTCGTTTGTCTACAGGGATATAATCTATTCACCTTGACATTGGTAAACAACAAGTATCGAATGATTCAAAAGATAAAACGTTTATAAATAGGATGGCGCAGATGGGAGAAGTACATGCAGCAACCAACAAAAACAAATCCTGGTAAAACAATTTGAACATAAAATAACTTACAGTAGTGATGGTGCACAACAACAAAAATCGTATTCCCTATGGATCTCTTATAGAGAGTGAAAGTACCCCTGTGTACATGAAATCAGGTGTATACAGAGTGGAAATATTATTAGTAATTGAAACACAAACAGTGGTGGTTGGAAAACACAGTTGGAAGCACGTACTTGCAAACATGGAAATCACTCTGACACCTATTAAGGAGACAAAAACAGAAAGAGAGCTCCTAGTGCAGCATAGTAATTCACTTATAGATATATAAAATAAAACAAACAGGGGTGCCCTTAAAGTATCACACTCACAATATTGGGAGTGGTAAAAGCACCACTCGTTGCTATAGCACTCAGGGAGGATCAGCCCCTAGAGTGCGTGGGATCTGTGGAAAAGAAGTTTGCAATCCGGATCTCAGGTAAGTATACTTTATTAATAGCAATTTAAAAACAGCAAAACTTGTTGTGGAGATAGTTAGTCCGCTCACCAGAATAAGGGAACCGCAAAGAAAGTTCCATATACTCATGCAATGTAAAAAAATCCTCTGGCTGCTGTCCTGGCTGCTGTTGTCGACTGTCTTCAATTCACTTCCTGGTTCCGGGTCCGTGATGCATTTCGCCCCGCCCACAGGGCTTTGTCAAACGGCTGTGATTTAACTCCTAAATGGCAGAGAATTGAGCAGTGAGGCTGCAGGGGCATGTTCTATACACCAAAACTGATTCATTAAGCTAAAGTTTTTTTGTGACTATAGTGTCCCTTTAAGACCATATATGTCTAGTTCCTGGAGCAGACAGCCCCCACCTGAGCTAACTCTCCTAAATCACTATGTTCTTTCTCTCTCTCGGAACTTATCTGTTAAATGTACATGACGTTCATCCCTATGTCTTATCTGTATTCCTTTCACCCTTTCACTCCCTTCCTACTACTTTCCTATGAGTATTTGTACGTAAGCATTTCCTTTTAAATGTATAAAAACACATACAGAAAAATAAATGACAGAGGTTTATTTTGATTACCAACACGTGTCTGGTGTCTGAATTCACGTTCCTCTAAGTGCACTTTAAATAACAATTTGGGCCCTTGAATATAACACAGATAACATTGGATCTATATCAAGCTCCATGTTGAGTGTAGTCTGAAACAAACAGCCTGATGCATTTTGGATCTCACTTTGGCCTCATCTTAATATTGTTTGATATGCTTTTCAAATTATTTCATATTTTGGATAAACCTTTAAAGTGATTTAATGTTATGAAAAGTGTTTAAATGTTGTAATATTTAGATATTTTTTTAAATTTTGATAATTTTTTTATATGGAATATATTATTTGATATTTTAGTTGTTTGAAAACTGTATTTTCAAAGTTTATCCAAAAACATTCCAATATCATTGGAAAAGCTAAAGGAACAATAATAAATTGAGGTCTAAGCGATGTCTGAAACACTTCAGGCTGATTGATTCTTAAAAATCCTTTTTTGTTGTCACAATTCTATTGCTCAATAAATCACCTGTTACTGGTAAGGACATAATTTTGTTACGCCCTTTGGGGCCTGACAAATATGTTATCATTTGTTGCTTAAGGTGTGGATCTTCCATGCCCTGAGGCTCCAGGATTTGCCATGTAAAAGTGTCATTCTATTATTATACATTCCATCAGCTGCACGTGGGACCAGTCCATACTTTTGTGCAAGAAATAGCACATTGTCATTTGACTAGTATAGTTAATTTAGTTCTCAAGACATCAATCTCTTAATGTGTATCTTATCTCTCATTTTGTCTTAAAAATGTAAAGCACAAAACTACTGTTGTAAACATATTCTTTATCGGCTAATGCTGACTATCACATGCAATACCAACGGAAGAGAGTTACTAACAAATTGCAAACAAGTGAAAACTAATCGAAATCAGCAGATCAATACAAGTCACCCACATAGCGCCCACATATTCCCAAAGATTCTTTCCTCATTATTGAAAGATAGTATATCTAACCTAAATAGTGTTTTCATATGTCAAATGTATTCATACAATTAATCAAAAGAAATGGAAAAGAAATAGTTACAATAATTAAAGATGCGTTATCCCCCCCCAACAAAAAAAAAACTTGTCTCAAAAGACACTGAAATCTATTGTTTTTAAATAAGTAATCCATGTGAAAGAGACAGAATGCATCACATTCACTTAGAATGTATAAGGATTGCTTTGCTTCTAGCTGGTGTACAAACTGTTTTGCTCGTCGAAGTGGAAGGATGCTCAATAAACCATTCAGCTGGTGCCAATGTGTTAATTAAGGTTTTTGAAACTATTCTTAGACTAGAATAATCAACCTTTCAGATGGTAAAGGATCATAGGTCTTGGTCTCAGAGAAATTGAAGCCAGCAAATCTTTTTACCTTTTCATTACCAAAGATGAAATTAACTGAATGTCCTAGCCTTATGGGCTACATAAATGAGATAGTGTGTAAAATGTAATCATTGTCTCTAAATTTGAGACTCTTCAGCTTTCACATTAGTGTGTGATGAATGTGCAGAACATAACTATTCAAAAGTAGTTTCCTTCTCTTTCTCCTAGAAAATCTAGAAGGTTTCGAAGAGCAGAAAGCAATAAATAAATAATAACTATATATATATAGTAATGTAATAACTATATATAAACATATATATATATATATATATACATTTATATATATATATATATATATATATTTATATATTTGTGGCTGGGGACAAAAGTCATGGTATAGAGCAAAGTCGGCTATGTGGTGCTGAAACCTGAATACGGGTAGGTCCTGTCACCAAGGTAGTGACATAATGAAGGGAGCAGTGGGTGGGGTGAAACAAATGGCAATGGCCCAGGTAAGGGGGTTGACTGAGTTTAAATAGGTCGGGTAACCCCTCACATATGTACAGGCCACAGCCTTAATGTAGCGGAGCTGCAATATTAAATTCCACGATCTCCGCTGGTACAGAAGGTAATCCACAGTCAAGCGCTGAAAAGTAAGGCAATATCCCAAATCCTCCAGTAACCGGACGAAACACAGTTCTGGTAGTCAACTGAGGTTTTTATTTAGAGGTCGCAGTATTTATGCAAGTCCCCATGCAAGGGGTTTCCCTACTGACATAGCAGGGGTAATACAGTAGGGGACTACATGGGGGACTTAACATTCTGGACATTTCTCCCATCAGGCACTGCTGGATGAGAGGGATACTCCCACTGGAATATACCGTTAAGTGGATTATCCCTCCGTGCAGCAGAACCGGCATTTTAAATTAAAATACATAACTTTGGCAATATTCAGGTTATTTAGACGAATGGACGTTCGGTAGATAGCTGGGGTCTGAGTGCACATTTCGTGAGAATACCGCTCAGATCCCAGCTTAGACAACCGAACGTCGCACGAAATACACTTTAACATTGGGTTCGCCTAAAAGTACCGAACACTGATGGGGAACCACAATAGCGAAAGACCGGAGCTCCCGAACGGCCTGGAAGTCCAGCGGTGTTCACGGCATCGAGTATCCGATTTCTGTTCCACGCGCTTGACGACCAAACACCGTTGGTGAAACAAAGGATCCAAAATGGCCGACCGCCGGGTGGTCGGTAGCCGAACGACGGCCACCTAGGAAAGTCTTTAACTACCGATTGCAACAATGTTGCAATCGGTTAATGAGTGCCACACGTCTCTCTATGTGTGGGCTAGTGGGGGGTAGCTCATTCGTTTCACGAACAGCCAGTAAAGTCGCTGTTCGTGAAACGAAATACATGAATGCTAGCGGCTTTCGGCTGCTAGCATACAAATTTTATACACATAGCACTACAAACCAATGTTACAATACATCATTCAGCGGTTATTGCAGACAACCTTTTGGTACATATAGTTCAGCGTCCCACAAGTGGCTAGGTTTGCCACACTTAACATTTGTAATCGATGACAAAAGCCATGGTATAAAGCAAAGTTGGTTGTGGTGTGCCGAAACTGATGCATGAGTAGGCCTGTAAATAAAGAGAGCAAAAAGAATTCCATAAGCTCACTTATCACATAATACAACTACATAGCCAAACTCTTAAATTCTTCCTTAACTCTTTCTCTGGTTGAGGCATATGTATCGTAACAGAGGATATCCAGTCTTAGTCTTTTTTAATTGTATGCGCTGGAATATCTCTGCTAAAGGCAGCTGAAGCTGCACCAATTCTAAATTAATTACCTGAAAATGTAGATGGGACTAGTCCAAGTTTCAGAGATTAGTGTTCTGATTAAAACATGATTTGAGAGGTTTTACTATGTAAAGACAGAAGTGACAAATTAATTGTACAACCTAAAATATTGTGCCAGTAGCTATTCAGGGTTTTAACTAAGCACAAATAGTCTGTGGAATAATAAGGTATTCTTACTGGAGGGCTTTTTTTGAGTACTTAATGATAAGTAATTTTAATGAGATTGTGAATATTGAGATGCCATGATTGATCTGACAATGAATATTGTAAATTATTTTGCCATAGGAACTGTAATAAAAGCTATATGTATATATAGCAGCTTTAATTACTGAACTGGTATGATATTAAAGTGATTATCTAGTAAGTCAGGTCCCCCTAGTTTTAACCCTGCAGCTGAAAACATAGCCGTTTTCTTTGACAGCCACTAGAGGCTCCACACGGGAGCTGACATCGGCGGGAGAGGAGAGGTCACCAGCGCTGAGGGAGCCCGGCGCTGAATTGAGGTAAGTGGCTAAGAGGGTTGTAACCCCTTCAGCGCCAAGGCAGGGGGGCCCCGAGGAAGGGGGGCTCTCCAAGAGCCTATAGTGCCAGGAAAATAGTTTTTTTTTCCTGGCACTATAGGATCCCTTTCATAATCTCGCCTGCTGTCATGTTATCGGAGAAGGATTTACTGTTTGCCCTTCCCATAATTACCCTTGTCTGTTCAGCTGATACTTTTGAGTAAACCTCAATAAGAGCTATGTTTTGTGAAATGACAGTAGGTTAACAGTCTCAGGAACCCACATGTTTCTGAACCATAGACCATGTGACGGACCGCCTGACACCCTGACCGGTCAATCGCTGCCTAACACTTGCGAGCACCATAAGCACTGCACTGGAACATCATAACAACCATAAACCCCACGAACCGCCGCAGCTTGATTGGGGCCTGCCATCCTCCACCCACTCTGGACACAAGACCAGGATCCAGCTTCCAGTGGGTAGACCTCTATCAGTCCACAGAAGTAAAGCAGGAACAACTCTTATAAGAGCTAGTGATTATACCCAGGGGAGTATTGTGATATAGCAAGCCCCAGAGTGAATGTAGTTCTCCAATCCCCAAAACATGAGCCAAGACTTCATGAAGGGGTAAATTAATCTCTCTTTAATGGGAGCCACACTTGGCCTTATATGACAATCCCAATGCAATCCCCATATGGACCTGATGGTAGACTGATTTCACAGACCAATAATAAGGTTACAAGGCATGACACTCCCACACACAGAACACAATCCCTCTCCTCTGCCTGGGAGATATTTGGATCAGTAACTGTACTAATTCTAATCCAATTATCTCCAAGCACAGAAAAAACACACTTTTTAAAAACACACCAAAAGTACCCTATAATACATAAAACCCCACAACATCCTTTGATAGCCCTGATCTGGGTGACCAACATATCCAAAAATCACCCAGGTCAGTTCAGGGGTTTAGGAATTTACTGGAAGTCTTATTTATGACCCAAAACAGTTCCAGGGATTCAAGGCTAACGGTCTGTCTCTCTGTCTGGAGTGCAAAAGTACATAACTCACATGAACAGAGCCTTTTAAAGTACATTGGGTGAGGTAAATTGTAGGGCCCATGGTCCTGAGGCAAGAGGCTGACCAGCTGGCCCGTCCTAGAACCCGTGACAAGGTTCCGTTTGTCACAGATCATTGTAAATAGCTGCATAGCCAGTATGGGCTGCGGCATCTGTAAAAATGACTGGAGATTGGTCTGTTAAGGGCAAAATGAACATACATTTGCCATTCCGGTTGAGTGTGAATTTGGGCCATATGTTTAAGTCAGCTCAAGCTTGTTTATCAAGAGCGATGGACTTAAGAGACTAAAGAGGAGATAGTGTAGCCTTGAAATTAATTGTCTTGTTTTGTGAATAAATAACACCCAGTATGTTCAAGGGAAACCAGATTGTAAGTTCGAGAGCTTGCTGTGACCTTTGTTGTGGCTTTCGACACTGGGTAGGCCTCAGGCCAACCTGAAAAGAGATCAGTGCACACCAGCACATATTCGTACACTCCTACCTTAGGCAGTTTAATATAGTCTATCTGCAGTCTCTGAAATGGGTAAAGTTGCCTTTGTATATGTTAACCTGGTGTTTTGACAGCATGCAAGCCTGGGTGTGCTTAGCTGCTACAAAGGTAAACCCAGGCGCCACACAGTGGGTGTTTTCTATACAGTTCATGTTCATTTTGAACAAATGGGTTGGTCCATCATAGGGTATAGAACTTGTGGTAAACATAGTCTTTTACCTTTTCTCCACATCTTGTCATCATCGAGTTCTGCATCTTCTTTCCTCCAGAGATCTTGTTCTTCTTTGCTTGCTTACTTCTGCAGGCTCAACAATATATTGTAGTCAATAGTCTCATCTGGAAGGACAACCTGTAGGATGGTATTACCTGAGAGTGTGAAAGGATGAAGTTGGATTGCTGCTTGCTTGGCAGCTTTAAATGCCAAGTGTACACACCACTACCATATGTGGATAATATCAGTGTTATATAACAAAAGAGTATAAAAATATAAAAATATTTATACACATGTAGACATATGTGAATGCTGTTCCATTATACATGTCCTAAAATAACATAAATAAAAAGCAATACATGGTGTTTACTGTCATAATAAAATAAATGAGTACAAAATATATGGATACATTTAAAGATTCCAGAGCCGTGCCAGGCTCTGTATATAGCGCCCGAGGGTGCCTGAAAAGGCTGTATGGAGAATCCTGGTTGGTAAGTTCCCCAAAGAATCAGGAAATGCAGCAAAAATGGTAGTAAAAAATAACAAATTTATTGGAATACAATATAAAATAATTCAATTGTAAGACAAGCTGTGCAAGTCCCTAGATGGTGACACACAAGCTTGAAAATATACAGACGCGTTTCAACTCTGATTGTGTTTTCATCAGTGCATTTTTGCTGCATTTCCTGAACCCTGGGGGAACTTACCATCCAGGATTCTCCATACAGCCTTTTCAGGCACCCTCGGGCGCTATATACAGAGACTGGCACAGCTCTGGAATCTTTATGCACTGATGAAAACTCAATCGGAGTTAAAACGCGTCTGCATATTTTCAAGCTTGTGTGTCACCATCTAGGGACTTACACAGCTTGTCTTACCATTTAATTATTTTATATTATATTCCACTAAATTTGTTATTTTTTACTACCATTTTTGCTACATTTCTTGATCCTTGGGGGCACTTACCATCCAGGATTCTCCATACAGCCTTTTCAGGCACCCTTGGGCGCTATATACAGAGCCTGGCACGGCTCTGGAATCTGTGAGTGTATCCATATATTTTTTATTCATTTATTTTATTATGGCTGTAAACACTATGTATTTCTTTTTCTTTATGTTATTTTAGGACATATACACCCTGTTCCAAATTATTATGCAAATGATATTTTTCTCATTTACCGAAATAATTGATGTAAATAACAGTTAGCATAATTCTCATGTTATCAACTATTAAGAGTACAATTCAAATTTTATTGAACAAACCTAATGATAACAGTATTTTTTTTAAAACATAAAAAACTTACAATGCACTGTTCCAAATTATTACGCACAGTAAGTTTCAAAACACTTTATAGGTTGTAAAGAACTGGAAATTGTCATTTGTTGTGTTTGCAGCATATTTACTGAAATCAAAAGCTATTTCAATCAAACTTATAACAACATTTTAACTTTTTAAACATTTTAACAGGTCATGTTACATTTTAACATAGGACCCCTTATTTGATAGCAGCTTCACAAGTCTTGCATCCATTGAACTTGTGAGTTTTTGGACAGTTTCTGCTTGAATTTGTTTGCAAGATGTCAGGATAGCCTCCCAGACCTGCTGTTTGGATGTAAACTGCCTCCCACCCTCATAGATCTTTTACTTGAGGATGCTCCAAAGGTTCTCAATAGCATTGAGGTCAGGGGAGGATGGAGGCCACACCATGACTTTCTCTCCTTTTATCCCCATAGCAGCCATTGATGCAGAGGTATTCTTTGCAGCATGAGATGGTGCATTGTCATGCATGAAGATGATTTTATTACGGAAAGCATAGTTCTTCCTTCTGTACCAGGGGAAAAAGTGGTCAGTCAGAAATTCCACATACTTTGCAGAGGTCATCTTTACACCTTAGGGGATCCTAAAGGAGCCGACCAGCTCTCTTCCCATAATTCCGGCCCAAAACATCCACCACCACCGCCTAGCTGACGTCGCAGCCTTGTTGGAACAGGGTGGCCGTCCATCAACCATACACTACATCCATCTGGACCATCCAGGGTTACACAGCACTCATCAGTGAACAGGACTGTTTGAAAATTAGTCTACATGTATTATTCTGCCCAATGCAGCCGTTTCTGCTTGTGAGCATTGGTTACTGGTGGCCGAATAGAAGGTTTATGCACAGTTGCAAGACTCTGGAGGACTCTACACCATGATGTCTGTGGGACTCCAGAGGCACCAGCAGCTTCAAATATCTGTTTGCTGCTATGTAATGGTATTTTAGCAGCTGCTCTCTTGATCTGATGCATGGATCTGGCAGAAATCTTCCTCAATGTGCCTTTATCTGCACGAACGCATCTGCTCTGAATCAGCCACAAATCTCTTAATAGTGCGATGATCACGCTTATGTTTTCGTGAAATATCTAATGTTTTCATACCTCGTCCAAGGCATTGAACTATTTCACTCTTTTCGGCAGCAGAGAGATCCTTTTTCTTCGCCATATTGTATGAAAATGGTGCTCTGCTTAAAGGACCACTCTAGGCACCCAGACCACTTCAGCTTAATGAAGTGGTCTGGGTGCCAGGTCCAGCTAGGGTTAACCCATTTTTTCATAATTATAGCAGTTTCAGAGAAACTGCTATAATTATAATGTTGCCTTCCCCTAATCCTCTAGTGGCTGTCTCGACAGCCACTAAACGCTATGCTTCTCACTGTGAAATCACCGCCAGCGTCCATAGGAAAGCATTGTAAATGCTTTCCTATGAGACCGGCTGAATGCGTCGCGCTCTTCGCATGTGCGCATTCAGCCGGGGGCATAACGGAGGGAGGAGGAGGAGAGCTCTCCGCCCAGCGCTGGAAAAAGGTAAGTTATTACCCCTTTCCCCCTTCCAGAGCCGGGCGGGAGGGGGTCCCTGAGGGTGGGGGCACCCTCAGGGCACTATAGTGCCAGGAAAACGAGTATGGAACACCATTCACATATGTCTACATAAGTATTTTTATATTTGTATACTCTTTTGTTATATAACACTGATATTATCCACATATGGTTAGTGGTGTGTACACTTGGCATTTATTGTCATTTCAACATCTAAACTGATTATCTTATCTTAAGGTGTTGGGGAACACCTTCTACATCCCACGACTATGATTATATTGTGATTATACTGTGAAAGCACCATTCACTTACATTTTTTTATTATTGCTTGGCAGCTTTGTCTGCTTTATGGTTTCCTCTTGTAATTTAATCTGTGATCTTCATGTGAGCTGCCACTTGATGATGCCTACTTGAGATAGCATTCATAATGGCACTCACGGTTTCAGAGTTCTTGATTGGAGATCCTGCTGAGGTGAGAAAATCACAAGCTCGCCATATAGGCCCAAAATCATGGGCTGCAATGAAGGCATTATGAGAGTCTGTGTAAATATTAGTGGTCTTACCAGAGGCCAGTTTGCATACTTCAGTGAGTGCCTTCAGCTCAGCCTCCTGTGCAGAGCATTGAGGTGCGAGTGTTTCAGCTTTAATTACCTCATGTGCATAGACAACAGCATATCCAGTATGGAAGTTACCCTTCTCATCAGCAAATTGAGAACCATCTAGAAAAAATTCACAGTCTGGATGAGACAATGGAGACTCAATTACATGCGAAAAACCTGCTGCCTCTTGTGTCATTAATGCTGCACAATCATGGGGTACCTGGGCTTTAGCTAACTCATCTGGTGACAGGAAATTTACAAAAAGATCAGAACCACAATCACCACTCCACTCTTTTAAATTCAGGTGAAGTAATGTAGATGGATTTAATACCATACATCTTTTTAAAGTTACATTAGGAGGCACAAATAGAGCACACTGCATCTTGAGATGCCTTGCAGTATGTATGTGTTTTGGCTGAACTTGTGACAGAATGCTGTTAATGTCATGCGGGGTGTATATGGTAACAGGATTGTCTAAGACAATATTGGTGGCTTTGTCCATTAGGGCAGTAACAGCAGCTACTGCTCTGACACAGGAAGGGGCACCTCTGGCAACAGGGTCCAACCTGGTGGAGTAGTATGCAATAGGTCTTTGTTTCCCACGTAGTCCTGCGTAAGGACGCTGTTGCATATCCAGCCTGCTCAGTGCAAAACAGGGTGAAGTGTTTTCAGTAATCTGGGAGCACCAGTGCCAGGGCTGAGGTGACAAGCAACTTAAGAGTGTAAAAGGCTTCCTCTGCTTCAGGAGTTTAATGAAAGGGTTCACGGGTGAGGCAATCATACATGGGCTGCATATAGATTGCTGCAGAGCAAAGCCATGGGCAACAATAGGAGACTAGGCCCAGGAATGTACGTAATTGGGCTAGGCTGCATGGAGGGTTAATCTTTTAAACTGCATTTTTCCTGTCTTCTGTGAGATGTTTTATACCATGGGAAATACAATGTCCTAAAAAGATAAGAGTGGGAACACATGCCTGCAGTTTGGCTTTTGTAGCTTTGAACCCTGCTTGCGTTAGAAATTTTAGTAAAGACAGGGTGTGCTCTGTACATGATTTCTGATCTGGGCAACATAAAAGCACATCATCAACATATTGTAATAACACAACATCATCTGCCCTTGGCCAAGCTTCTAGAATTTGGGCCATTGCCATGCTATACATGGTAGGTGACTTTTGTGCAACTTGGGCCAAAACTGTCCATGTGTATTGTTTGTGTTTATGTGTAAATGCAAAAAGCAATTGACTGTTTGCGTGCCAGGGAACAGAGAAGCATTCATTTGCCAGGTCAACGACAGTAAACACCATAGAGGAAGGTAGAATCTGTGACAACGGTGTTGTGAACATTAGGGGCAATTAATTCAGTTACAGCATTAACAGCTCTTAAATCACGCACCATGCGATACACCACTGGCTTGCATTTATCCTTTTTCTTCCTAACACGGGGGTATTTCAATTGGAGGTGTTTGGGACAATTATACCTGCCTGCAACAATTCCTGGATGGACTGACAAATATGATGATCTTGTGCTGGGCTTGGGGGATACTGTTTCTGACATGGAGGGGTAGCTTCTGGCATGAGATTTACTTTGACTGGGGCCACAAAGAGTCTACTGGTATCAGTTTTCCCGGTTGGCCATAGGGTGTTAAGGATTGAGATCAAGTCAATGGTAGGTACTGTCACAGGGTTGGGCAAAGTGAGGGTCGCTAGTAAATTGGCAAGGGATATCAGGTGGTTGTCCTCTAGGGGCAGGGACAATGATACCTCTCCAGATGGACAGTACTGAATGTTGACATTAATAGCAGACAGAATATCACTGCCTAGTAAATTGACACGGGCGTTAGGGCTTGTAACGGAGCTCCTTGTACTCCGACTGAGTACCCTCCATTGACGGATGCTCCTAGCGCTTCCTGAGGACTCCAAGCACTGCAGCAGACACCACAACCACCGCAGACTCCGCAACCACCGTATCTTGACTGGAGTCTCGCCGTCTTCCTTCCACCCTGGATCAGCTTCTGTCCTCCAGGACTGTGTGGGAAAGAACTCTTCCTTCCACCCTGTATGATCCTCCAGCATCCAGGACTGTGTGGTGAAGACCCCTCCTCCAAGGAGAGCGTGTCAGGAACAAGCTCTTAAAAGAGCTAAGTGACTCAAGTTCAGGGGAGCATGCAGAGCATAGCAATCCCCAGTGTGATTATAACAGCTCCATCCAATAATGAGACAAGGCTACGTTTAGAGGGATCAAGAAGAACTGTCAAAACCTTTATTCCCTTGGGACCAGCCAATACAGTCACCACAATAACATTGTTGTGAAACCTCAATAAAATCACAAACAGTCAAACCATATCAAGAAACACACAGTGACTTATCACAACACAATGGCACATTTTTAAAGGGGTGGGGGGAGACAATATTTAACAGTAAATATCTCACCTGCCTGCAGAATTAGCAATATGCAAATCTACCCGAATATGCAAATGAACCAGTCTTGCAATTCAGGTAGTGCATATTGCTGTTGCTACCAACAGAGGGCACTAGACCAGCTCCATAGCCAAACCCACCTAGTTGGTAGCAAACCTCAGCAATACAAGAGAGCAGGCAATACATTACACAGTACACACACACACACTATAAACAATTACATTACACACACCCTGCACCTATAATGGGTACAGGGTGACTAAAACATAGGATAAATAAAGCAGCCCACATAAATAGTCTGTCTGAAGGTAGACTAGAGGCTTTAAAGCCAGATAGATGAAAGAGTCATAGTCACAGGGGAGGAGGCTGGCAAGTAGGCCTCTCCAGGACCAAGTGGCGAAGGGCACTTCGTCACAGGGCTGACAAGCAATCTGCTAATAAGAGAAGTAGAGTCATGGAGTTTAAGCTTTATCTGGTGGGTTATGGGAATTTCTGCAGGGACCCATTTACACCCACACATGATAACACATCAGATTTCTCATAGGGAATATGTGCAGGATACTTCTCCTGCACAACAGAACGGACTGCCCCAGTGTCTAACAAAAAAAGGGACTATTCTATCACCTGGTAATGTAACATTAACCGTGGGAGAGTGTCCAGCTATGTCGGGAATTATTAAAGCATGCAAGGACACTAGGTTGTCAATTTCCTATGGGGAAACAGCAATATTTTGTGATGGAGGGCTAAGCGAGGGCGCTGCTGCATTGTTGACTTGATCACTTGATGTGTCCTTTTCTGCCACAGTTCCAGCATTCTACTTGCTGGCGGCTATTAGCCTGTCTGGGGGCAGTCACAGCCATAAGAGCTGTTGGTTTCTTGCGTGTATTAGAATTAGCCTCTACCCCCATGGCTACTTTAACTAAATCAGAGTAATTGAGTCCCCTCCATTCAGGGTGAGCTGCCTGAAGGGCAGTGTGTAAGGGAGGGTGTAGACCATCCATAAAACAATTAACAAGGTATCTGATAGATAGGGAATCTGCTTCAGAGTATCCTATCCACTGATTCCTCTTTACCTTGCACAATATCAGAGAGTCCCACCAAGGGTTAGCACAATCACATCTGGGACTGTGGCGAAAGTAACTGTAATGATATTGATGTTACAAAGTTTTGGAGTCCAGTAGCCAGATCAGCAATGTTTTCTGCCAGAGGTAGCCACTCGTTACCCAGGTGGTTGAGCTCCTGAACCTTGAGTGGCCGTCTGGTCTTAAGCAGAGATGACAGACTGGAACAGAAAGATGATAGTCGTAGTGAGGCAAGCCAAGGTCAGTGGGAAGGAGAAGCAGCAAAGTCAAAACGGTCCAAATTCAGCAACAGGTAGGAGAAATAGGATCAAGCTTGATTAGAGAGTATAGGAACCACAATAATCTGGCAAAGGTACAGAGACAGGAAGTGGCTTATATAGGCCAAGAACCAGACACCTGACCAGACACAGCTGAAGAGAGTTGTCACTGATATCATTGCTTGTAGAGTCAAGGTTATCAGATCTCAGGTATATTTGCAAAAGGCAGGCTGGTTACTGGTAAGGAAGATGTTTAGCAGCATGTAAACCAGGGTACGAACCCCAGCAGAGTCAGTTCCTCACAGTAACCTTGTTACTGGCTTTTGGTGGAGCCTGTTTGCCAGCCTCCTGCCCTGTGACTATAGCCCCTGTAATTGACTTTGGTTAAAGACCCTGTTTGTGCCTTTTGGACTTGTAGGGCTACACTTAAAACTCTCGAAGCGGTTCGAATTGTCACTTCGAACTCCCGAACAACCGCACGAACCAGAGACCACCCTGGAGCTTGTTAACACCTATTAAGAACTTGGAAAGTATCTCACCACAGTGTTCTAATTGTTCGTCTGGGTGGCTGCAATTCCTATTGACAACCACAAGGTGGCGGCCATCTTGTTCGCATTAACGCAGGCAGCGGTGTTTGGGCATAAATCTCATGGAACTAAAATCGGACACAGAAACTCCCGAACACCGCTGGACTTCCAACATCGCCTGCGTTTGGTTCTATACAACTTAGAAGGGCACTGTTCAGTGAAATTGTTCATCTGGATGAGGGGAATAAGCTCCAGGGTAAGACTATTGTCTCTGTTCAGTAGATTGTTAGTTTTCAAACTACCGAACTAGACTGACCGCAAGCCCTGATTCTCTGGAACTGTCTTGGGCATGGGACCATGCCTGCAGTCGATCAAATAAATGACTTCCAGGAAATTCCTGAACCCCTGAACTGATCTGGGTGATTTTTGGATATGTTGGTCACCCAGATCAGGGCTATCAGGTGATGTTGTGAGGTTTTAGGTGTTTTGGGGGTACTTTTGGGGTGTTTGGAAAATGTGGGTTTTTCTGTACTTGGAGATAATTGGATTAGATTAGAACAGTTCCTGATCCAATTATCCGATCATGTATGGGAGTGTCATGCATTGTAACATTGTTGTCATTGGCCAGTGACTCTGTAAATCAGTCTACCAGCAGGTCCATGTGGGAGTACCCCTTGCATGGGGATTGTCATATAAGGACCTCTTAAAATCAGTCCATTTCACCCTCAACACGCAGCCTCGTCTGGTGATTGTAGCGAACAGCTATACAGGCTATAACCACTAGCTCTTGTAAGAGCTCTATAGCTATACTCTCTTGGAGGAGAGGCCTTTCCACTGGAATCTGAAGTTTGGTCCAGGGTGGGAAGGGACAGCGAGACCCCAATCAGGATATAGTGACTAGGGGGGCTACGGTGCTTATGGTGTCCAGTGCGGTGCTTATGCTTCTCAGCATTAGCTAGGAAGCATAGATTGGCGGAGGCACCCAGTCGGGGTGCCAGGCGGTCCGTCACAGGGACAAATGCAGTAAGATTTTTGAGTAACTGGATTAGTAGTGGAGAAAGGGACTTGAGGGGTCTGTTTGAGACATGACTTAGGGCCACCCTCATCCTTACCCGGGTAAGGTGGTGGTTGTATGAGGTACAAGGGGCAGCTGTAGAGATGAATCCTAAGACGCCAAAACATTGGTATTAGGGTACCTCATTCCTAGTGGTTTTTCTACAACCACATTTAGTCAAATCTACGGCAATGTCATGCCATTTCTGTGCGACTTCAACTAAATTGTTATCCATTAACCATCCTTTATAATTGGCCATAAATTCTTTCCAAATCTGTGGGTCCAGGCAGCCTTCAGAGGGCATCCTAGCTTTCTTAAGAAGCTTCTTTGCATCTTTAACTGCATTTATGATGTTTAACTATGGTAAGGGCAGTAAATTCCTCCTGAGTACTCTGAATTCCCCATTAAAAATACTTAAATGCAGCAGCTGCTCTTTAAGTCAAGACAAGAATGTTCTTAATCAGTGTAAAACACTTAGGACCATTAGTGGAATTTATTTACAGGACATGTCTTCAATTTAAACATAGGTCAGTATACCTGTCCTGGGGACACACAGAATAAGCACAGTTCTGAGAGTGAAGGTAATAGGTAGAAAAAATAAATACTTTCTTAGCTTGCTGCAGCACTTGTTCACAGTCAGAGACACTTATTCTGCTCTCTAGTTCTGGATAAAGTGAACTGTAATTCCTGGGTTTCGGCACCAAATTGTTGTGGATAAATAATACAAAGTATGTTTAAGGGAAACCAGATTGTAAATTCCATCACTTGGAGAAGCAATCAGACACACACACACGGTTGTTTATGTAATCAAAAGATGCTTCTGCTTTTTAACGGGAGCGCATACAAGGTTATATAGCAAATGGCTTTGTGACTTGCGCGATAAACACAGGATGCTTGAAGGCACTTTTTACCATAAAACGAATTTACAGAACTAAGCATATTTCAATGGTTTTATATATATATATATATATATATATATATATATATATAAACATGAAGTTACTGAGCACATAAGAAGGGGGGCTGAGGGTGACAGCTGCAATCTTCTCTTTAGAAGCCACATAATGTCACAAGTAAAAGAGATTGTGTGTACATATCAGGCACTAAAACTAGGGTAAAGTTCATCAACATATAAAGCATAACACACTCCAAGTTAGCCAATTTTAAACAGACTGGTCATCCGGTCATCTGTAGCTTGAGCCTTGGTTTAGGTATATGCCTTCACACTTGCGGGATTATGCACATTGCATAGTTCAGTGAACTCAGTAGTGATTAAAGGCCCCTGCTTGAACAGAAACGTTACGTAAGGAATTTGTCCAAGTGGGATAGATTTCTTCTGGAGTAATGTGTCTACCATGAGGGGGGCATGTAAAGCGGATTGCCAGTTTATACATTCCAGTGTACCTGTAGTTAGTGATATGAGCCCAGTGTGGAACCCTTGTGGAAAATCCAAATTTTGGGGTTGTTATTGTTTAGAAAACAAACGATTAGGGCACATGTTCTTGGCGTCTGCACTAAAACACTGTGCACAAATGTGTAACAATCTACATGCACTAAAACTGTCACTGACGGCGTTAGTTATTACAGACCTGAGTTTTCCTAGAAACACAATAGGTCTGCCGAATATGTCTTAAGAACTTGCTCTGGATTGTGGGAGAAAGTGGAAGTCTGGCTTGAGGTGGTGAATCTGCCCTGTGTGGATGCACATATGGCATGTGATGGAGGTTTAAGTCCTGCAAAGGAACAGCAGAATAGCTCAGTATTTAGTTGACACCAATCTGTACAAATGTTTAACTGGTAGTTGTATAATGTGGCACCCTATATTGTGCCCCAAATCCACTAATATGTGTAGGTAGAAATTGAGTTCCTTCTTGCGCTGTGGAAATGAGGAGCAAATAATGTCTCTGCAGGGTTAGAAACTCCAGTATTGGAAGATTCTAATTTCGTCAGACTCTTGTTAATGGAGTGAATTGATGACAGGATAGTTGTTATCATTGCATGCAGTGATGGACCTACCGCGGTTGCAGGGGTTGCAACTGCTACTGGGCCTGTTAGTTCAGTTGGCCAAGTCGCCCTGCTGACCCCTGCGACCAGGGTGCCCACCAGTCATGTTTTGCAGTCCCGATCCCACGTGATACTACCACCATGGCCGCGCGTTCAGGACGCATTCCAGATGCAGTGTATTTCCTGAGGGCCTGAACATTGCGCCAAAACATTGGTGTTAGGGTACCTCATTCCTAGTGGTTTTTCTACAACCACATGGTCAGCGCTGTGGCACTTTAACAGCCTGACTGGGCCCCTGGTGATGCTGCCAGAGCTGGAGGAAGGTTCCTTCTTCCCAGGAATCACTAAGCTACACAGGAGGAGGGGAGGGAGTCTGAGTGGGAGCTCTGACTCCCATCAGCCAAAGCTAGCCACAGTATCTGCTCTTTTACTCAAATAATAGACCTCATCTATTTTTATTTTGCACTTACAAGGAGCTTGATTCACAGTAGACTTTCACGGTTATTGGTGTAGGTATGGCTGTTTTCCATTCCACTAACTTGGGTCCAGTTAAACCAACAAGAATGGCCCCGAGTTCATACACTGACACAAAACAAAAACACAACCTATTAAATTTACTAGACAATGTTTAGAGCCTGGTTTAACTATTAGAAACTGGTTTAAAGGTGAATTGCATAAACTATAAATTCTAAGCCAAATATTGGCAGGACAGATTTCATTTGGACCCAAGCTACATAGTTACATAGTTACATAGTTACATAGCTGAAAAGAGACTTGCGTCCATCAAGTTCAGCCTTCCTCACAAATGTTGTTGCTGTTGATCCAAAAGAAGGCAAAAAACCTGGTCTGAAGCGCTTCCATTTTTGCCACAAACTAGGAAAAAATTCCTTCTTGACCCCAAAATAGCAGTCAGATGTCTCCTTGGATCAAGCAGCTATTACCCCACTAATTAGAAATTATATCCCTGTATGCTATGTTTTTGTAAGTATTTATCCAATTTCAGTTTAAACATCTGTATGGACTCTGACAAAACCACCTCTTCAGGCAGAGAATTCCATATCCTTATTGTTCTTACTGTAAAAAAAACTTTTCTTTGCCTTAGATGAAATCTCCTTTCTTGCAGCCTAAATGTGTGACCTCGTGTCCTATGTATAGCCCTGTTTATGAATAAATGTCCAGATAAAGGTTTGTACTAGCCCCGAATATATTTGTATAAAGTTATCATATCCCCTCTCAGGCGCCGTTTTTCCAAACTAAACAGATTTAATTTTTTTAACCTTTCTACATAACTAAAATGCTCCATTCCTTTGATCAATTTTGTAGCTCGTCTCTGGACCCTCTCCAGTGCCATGATATCCTTCTTTACAACAGGCGCCCAAAATTGCACAGCATATTCAAGGTGTGGTCTTACCAGCGATTTATAAAGCGGCAAAATTATATTTTCATCCCGAGAATTTATGCCCTTATTTATACATGACAAAATCTTACTGGCCTTAGCAACTGCAGATTAACATTGCATATTTCTGCCTAATTTGTTGTCTATAACAATTCCCAAATCCTTCTCGTGTGTGGTTATCCCTAATTCACTACCATTTAGTGTGTAAGTTGCTTGTGCATTCTTAACCCCGAAGTGCATAACTTTGCATTTCTCTATGTTAAATTTCATCTGCCATTTTAGTGCCCAGTCCCCAATCTATCCAAATCCCTCTGCAGCAAAGCAATATCCTGCTCACATTTTATTACTTTACAAAGTTTTGTGTCATCTGCAAACACTGATACATGGCTTTCAATGCCTATTTCAAGATCATTTATAAATATGTTAAATAGAAGTGGTCCCAAAACAGAACCCTGAGGGACACCACTTACCACTTTTGTCCAGCCTGAAAATTTACCATTAATTACAACTCATTGTACTCTATCCTTAAGCCAATGTTCTACCCAAGAACAAGAATATTCATCTAGACCAATTTCTTTTAGTTTGAAGACTAACCTATTGTGAGGAACCGTATCAAATGCCTTGGCAAAATCCAAGTAGATCACATCCACTGCAACACCCTGATCTATACTTCTACTTACTTCTTCGTAGAATGCAATTAGGTTATTTTGACATGACCTATGTTTCATAAAACCATGCTGATTATTGCTAATAACAAAGTTCTTCCCAATGAATTCCTAAATATTATCCCTTAATAGCCCTTCAAATATTTTCCCAGTTACAGAAGTTAAGCTCACAGGTCTATAATTTCCAGGCAAGGATTTGGAACCCTTTTTAAATATAGGAACAACATCTACCTTCCTCCAATCCTCCGGTACAACACCTGAAACAAAAGAATCTTGAAAAATTAAATAAAGAGGTTCACTTATTTCCCCACTTAGCTCCTTAAGTACTCGTGGATGAATACCATCAGGCCCCGGAGCTTTATTTACATTAATTTTCTTTAATAGCTGTAGCACCTTGTCTCGAGTTATCCAATCACAAGTTGTTTGCAAGTTTTTTTCAGCAATCATTTGCATATCTCTTGCCATAGGATCCTCATTAATATATACTGAAGAAAAATAGTTATTTAAAATTTCTGCTTTTTCCTGGTCTTCATTAGCTAATAAACCCAACATTGTTTCAGCTTTCGTTTTGTGATTTATTTTTTGTGTGATATTTTTTCATTCCTTTTTTCAAGTAGGCAGCTCTTTCCCCTAGGCAAATATTGTCCTTGGGTCTTACTGTCTTACATGTCCTTGCTTTACACACTGAGATTTAATGGATCTAAAGCCAAATCGAAACCAGGATGAGACTGATGCACATGTAATGCTTAATTAAAACCGGATTATTTTAGCTTTGAAAAGTAGCCAACAAACCAGCTGACCTGTAGGTTTAAAACAAGAATACCAGAAAAAAAAATGCCCAATTAATCCGTTTAATGTTTTACAAAGTACATAATATATTAGTTATTTTCATTATGCTGTCATGTATATAGAAATAGCAACTCTTTAGCGATTATCTTGTAAGCCCTCGATAATGCAGGCAGATTTCATGATTTGATTAATTTTATATTTATCTAGAACAATTTTTTTAAATGTATCTACAAACCAAAAGCTATAACCCTATGATCCAGGGGCATAGTATGGTTTATTAACAGTAAGATGTAATGTTGGAAAAATGCCTAGGTATCTATCTTGAGTACAGGGAAACATGTTATCAAATGCATATTTTTTTATTTATATGGTTGTGCATTTATGGGAAAAAAGAACAATTTACTACATTTACTTTTCATTTTAAAAACTTGAGTGGGATTTGATTATTATTTGTCCATGAGAGACCTCTCCAACATATTCTGTAATATTGTTTTGGATTAGGATATTACTATTTTTCTGAATTTATCCGAACCAATTCACAGCCACAGAATTGCAAATTATCATTCACTTGCTATTAGCAAGTGAATGATAATTTGAAGGACTATTTTCCCGCTGACAGCGCTAGCATGCAGCAGGCAAATAATTTAAGATTATGCTAGCGTTAGTGTACTTATAATCTTAATTTTAGTAATGACAGGAGGCGAGTATTTTGCATAAAACTCTCTTTACTAACTCCACATAGCAGTAAAGAAAAGTGAAACATTAACCAATCAAAATGCAATAGGAAGCATAGTATTCACTGATGAGGCTCCTCCCCCTCTTTCGAAAGTGACATCATGAATAAAGTTCCACAGAGTCCAAAGTCTAGTAACAAGCACAACAGGTGACTTTTCAAGAAACAAAATTTTAACGGATGAGGTTGCAAAGGTGTCCATCCTGAGAATGAGCTGTGAAGCCATGGATTTACACTGAAAGAGAATGTGAAATAGGTTAGGTACCGGTCTGGAAACTGGTTGAAGTAATGGCAATAACCCACGATTAGCTAAAGGAATATCATATTATCGACTATAACGACTGATTAGCACATTCAAAGCAAGAAAAAACAAACCAAGTCTACTGACTATAAATATTCAGAGCGAGTATATACAAACAGAATCTGAAGCAAGATAGAGACAGAGGTGATATCGGAGGTAGATATACTTACCTGAGTCTTATCTTCCCAAGGGAGGGACGGACGGGAAAATACTCGCCTCCTGTCATTACTAAAATTAAGATTATAAGTACACTAACGCTAGCGTAATCTTCAATTTTACCACATGACAGGAAGCTTCCTATTTTGCATTTTTAAAGCTGATGCAGGAGAGATGAGGCTGCTCCTGAGCTCAGGAGAAAGTAAAAGATCCGAAAGGTAGATTCTCGCGACCAGTCCGCGGAATGTAGGATATCCGCCAGCGAAGCTCCCGCCAAGAAAGCCTAAGAAGCCGCCACCCCGCGAATGGAGTGGGCTCCGAAGACCTCTTACATTCCCACCATTGATAGAATCCATCTTATCCATCTGGCGAGGGTAATAACCGAGACTGGAACGTGTGGTCTAACGTAAGACACCAAGAGCTGTCCCGAAGAGGAGACCCGGAGCGGAGATGTGACCTCCACATACCGACGTAGGGTAGAAACCATGCAGAGCTGTGGATCTGAATGGAAGAACGGGTAGAACACCGACGTAGAATCAGATTTTGTCCGACGCGAGACTCGAAAGGTAACGCCCTCTGGGGAGACCGAGAAAAGGCATCGATGTCGAATGCTTGGACGTCCGATACCCGGCGGAACGAGACTAGGCAGAGCAGGAGTGTCATTTTAGCGGAGAGCTGTCGGAGGGAGAGTCTGCCGTTGTCCGGTCAGTCCCTCAGGAATTGTAGGACAACTTCGACGTCCCATAAGCGAGAGTATTTGGGTTTTGGGGGCCTCTGTAATCGGATGCCCCTCAGAAGTCTGCAGACCAGGGGGTCTTTCCCTACGGAGATTCCCATGACCGGAACATGGGCCGCCAAAATCGCAGAACGTTTAGAGAGCGGTAAGAATGACCCGCGGAAAAGAGAAAAGAAAGAATATTCAGGATAGCCATTATAGGTGCAGTAAAGGGATCAATGTTCCATTCACTGCACCAAGAGGACCAGGAATTACAAGCTGATAGGTAACATTGTCTGGTTCCTGGCGCCCATGAATCCCATATGAGTTCTCTAGCTGCCTGCAATAACTCGCTGGTCTGCCAGGCACCCCTGAAAGAGTCCAAGCCACCAAGGCGAGATGGTCTTCCAGGATGAGAGGATGAGGGTTGCCTTTCGGATTCGTGAGGAGCGTTGGATAGGATGGTATGAGAAGGGCGATGCTAGGAGGTCCGGGAACCAGGGTTGGCCCCACCATAGGGGAGCGATGAGGAGCAGAGACCCACATTGGGTCTTCAGGTACTGAATCATCCTTGCTATCATGGTGAATGGGGGAAAGGCATATGCTCCCCTGGTTGGCCATGGTCGGAGGAATGCGTCCACTGCCCTGCTTTCCGGGTCCGGGAGCCTGCTGAAGTAGTTGGTTATCTGTTTGTTGTTGCGTGATGCAAACAGATCCAGGTGAAAGGGACCTCTCCTGTTCGAGAGGCGCTGGAAGATCTGTGGGTCCAGTCTCCAGTCGCTGCTGTCTCGCCAGTGGTGTGAAAACTAGTCCGCAGTCAGGTTCGTTTCTCCCCGGAGATATACTCCTATGAGGGAGATTTTGCGTGGCATGCAGAAGTCGAAGATCTTTTTTGTTATCTCTAAGAGGAGTCGGGATCGTGCTCCTCCCAAGCGATTGATGTAGCGGACCGCTGAGACGTTGTCCATCCGGAGGAGGATGCAGTAGTTCGCCCTTTCCCTTGCCAGGCTGCGGATCGCGAACGACCCCGCCAGGCGTTCCAGACAATTTATGTGAAGGGCGAGGTCCTGGGAAGTCCAGGCGCCTCCTGTCGACCTGCCTTCGCAAGTGGCACCCCAGCCCCAGAGGCTGGCGTCCGATTCCAGGACTATGTCGGGTGTGCTCCCGAAGATGGCCCGGCCGTTCCATGCCTCCATGCTGTCCAACCACCATCTGAGTTCCTGTTTTACCTCCTCCGTTACTGGGATGGTTTGGTCGTAGGAAGGGTTTTGGCGAAGAAAGGTCGTCTTCAGGCGTTGCATCGCCCTGTAGTGGAGCGGTCCCAGGAAGATTGCCTGGATGGAAGTGGATAATAAGCCTACTATCCACGCCAAGCTGCAGAGTGGAATGGAGTGGCAGCGCATGACCCTGCGTAGTTCCTTTCTGATGGCTGTGATCTTTGAAGCTGGCAGTCGTAGAGTGCAGGACATGGAGTCTATCTCGAAGCCCAAGAATTGTATGGTCTGGGCTGGAGATATCGCCGACTTCTGGTAGTTCACCACAAATCCTAGGGATGTCAGGAATTGTATGGCATATCATGTGTGTTGAGTCAGCCTGGACTTGTCTGAGCAAAACAGAAGCAGGTCGTCCAGGTAGCTAATGCATCGAATGCCTTGTGTTCATAGATGTGCAACTACTGGTGTCAGCAGCTTGGTGAAGCACTATGGGTCTGAGCTGAGGCCGAAGGGAAGGCATGTGAACTGCCATGGTAGGCCGTGCCACTGGAACCTGAGAAATTGTCGGCAGGAGAAGTGGACGGGTACTGACAAGTATGCGTCTTTGAGGTCCAGTCTTGTGAACCAGTCCCCGTCTTGAAGGAGGTCTCTTAGAAGGTGAATGCCTTCCATCTTGAAATGCCTGTACATTACGTATGTATTGAGCCTCCTCAGATTTATGATGGGTCGGAACTCTCGTGATTTCTTTTTCACCAGAAAAATATGGCTGGAGAAACCCCCTTCGTCGGGAGCAGGTTCGATCGCTCCTTTCGTCCAGAGTTCGTGCAGTTTGCCGTCGATGAGTTGGTGATCCTCCGCGCAGCACTGTATAGGGTGCGAGGATTAGTCTGGCGTGGGAGGTCCACGAAATCGATGATGTAGCCTTGCACTGTCTGGCGGATCCATGCGTCCGCGGAGATGGTGGTCCAGTTCTGAAATAGAGCGATACGACCTGCAGTATGTAGGGAAAATGGTACAGGAGTCAAAGGTCTGCTTACCTGTGTGGAAGCGTGCTCTGCCACGGCCACGTTGTCCTCTGCCTTGTTCGGCTCCTCTGGTATAGGAGAAGGGTTGTCTGAAGCCCACTTCCTGGTAGAAGGGCTGAGGTGAATGGGGACTGATGGCAAGAAGCAGCTGGCTGCACGGCCCCTATGGCGGCCAGCCCATCCAAAAACACCCCGACTGGGGTAGCCACTGAAGACTTGCTTCATCGAAGTCTGAGCTTTATTAAGGAACGTGAATATATTAACATGTTTGTTCAGTTCTTTTAGGAAAGCTTCCCCAAACAATTTGCCCTGTGCCAGTGGTCCTAACTCCTTGGTGCCCAATTCCACCAGCTTACCGTCTATGCGGAGCAATGCTGCTTTACGCCTCTCAGAAGAGAGGGCTACGTTGGTGTTACCAACGAAACAGAAGCACCTTTGTGCCCATTCTCTTATGTCATGTGCCCATTCTTTTACCATGCTGGTATCAAACTGGTCAGCCCGTGCGAAAGCGTCATCCGCCAAATACATGATGCAGACAAGTGGGCCAATAGAGTCCAGCAATTTGTCCTGGACTCCGTGGAATCCTTTTTCCATGCCTCTTCGGTGGTCACGGCCACCCCGAGACATGAAGGTGGTCATGACCTGGTCAAATTCCGGAGTCTGAGCTACGTGGGAGCGAAGGGCGAGGGCATTCGGAGCGTAGGCGGTTGCGCACCGTTTTGTCCAGCGGTTTGCGGAGCCACAGATGCATAAATTTGGAGAGGTGTTCGGGGGGGGTCCAGTCTGCCGAGCGTGGATGTCTGATATTTCGAGGGTTGAGGAGGCGTTGCCCTGTGGGGTCCAGGATGCTTTCCCCCTCTTCTTGGGCAGATGCGAGGTCGTCTGGCAGTTGGATGTCATCCAGGAATGTGCCTCGTAAGAAACCGGTATGGGATCCGGCGTCTGAGCCCCACTCATCATCATGCGAATCGGAATCCGCGGCCTGCCACTCGTCCAGTACGGCCATGGAGTGCGAGTGGTCTTCCCCCTCATCCGAGGAGAAGCAGTGTTGTGGGGCGGGGTTAGGTGGGGTCGGTTTATGGCATTTGGCTGGAGCCTTGCCTTTGCCCAGGATAACGTTCCCCTTTTCGCCCTTCCAGTGGCGTTTGCTAGGTCGTGAGTCAGCCTGTGCCTGCGATTCTGAAGCCTCAGAATCATAGTCATGGTGTGGGGCTTTATTGGTTGACATGGTTAGATCGGCTGATGCCGTCATTACCCTGGAAAGCACTTTCTCCATAGATGCGGAGATGTCTTCAGTAATCATTGCCTGAAAATCTGCAGGATTCTGGGGAGTTTCCATAGTGTTTTAGGAGCAGGACCGGTATGGATTAGAATATTGGCACATGGTGTACGTTGGGCTAGGGGTCAGTCTGTGGTGTGGATCACAGCAAGTGATGGTACCAGCGGTACCTGTAGAACCCCCGCAGGGTATAAGTATATATAAAATAAGTATATATAAAATAAGACTGTAAGCACCCCAGCTGGGGTATGTTAAATCCAAGTATGTGGTATAAGAATACCAGCTTCCCCATCAGGGTATTTTGCGTTTTGCACTGGGCCTCTCCCAGGTATGTATATATATAGGAAGATGGCACAAAATCCACTTGAATATTAAAATTACAGGGCTTCACCTGATGATATACATATATAGGTGGCACAAAATCCACCTGAAAGCAGCAGTATTTAATGGGCCTCACCCAGTTATATATATATAAAGGTGGCACAAAATCCACCTGGTATAAGTATGAGGTATGAGGATAGTGGTCCACCACTGTATGGGGCTAACAGCCGTTATAGCAGGTTAGATAGGCAAGTAACTAACCCCTGCCTGGAGCGTTAGTGAGCCATGTACTGTGCAGTCGGAAACCGGAATGACGGAGATCGCGGATCTCTTAAGATGGCGGCCTTAAATCTTGCGAGACAGATTTTCTGTCTTGCGAGACAGAAAATCTTGCGAGACGCGAGATCCAATATGTCCGCCGGAGAGACGGGAAATGGGTTTCCCGCCGTGCCGGCGAGTGATTACGGCTGAGAGGCCGCGAGGAGAGCGTTCAGGGGGCAGGGTGAACGTTCCCTCAATAATAAAACCAACGATCTGATCTCGGGGAGAGAGTGCGATCGGATAATGCGAAATAAAAGGGGTTAAATGTAAAATAAAATACCAGCACACAAATACAAGTCCCTGAGGGCAGGGAGAGAAAGCAGCAGGGGAGAATCCCTGAGTGAAGAAAGCACAAAAGTAAAAGGTGACAGAAAGTCCTAAGAAACAGATAGGGAAAACCCTAGTATATAAACATCCATAAATAAGGTGAAATCATATAAATTAACAGAAATCAATACAATTAAGGGAAGAGCCCAAAACTCTGACCTGTCTGCTGATGGTGCAGTAAAGAAAGAGGGGGAGGAGCCTCATCACTGTGAATACTATGCTTCCTATTGCATTTTGATTGGTTAATATTTCACTTTTCTTTACTGCTATGTGGAGTTAGTAAAGAGAGTTTTATGCAAAATAGGAAGCCTCCTGTCATGTGGTAAAATTACAATCTCTAGGCAGCATGAGGGGTAATTATGTGGCGGCTGGCCAACACTTGTTAATCATGGCATACATTTCAAGGGGCACTGGCCCCCACCCATGCCAGCAGGTGAGGGCCTTGATAAGTATAATATGGGGGACCTAGTGTTTCCAATGCCCTAGCCACCCCTTAAAATAAGTTACCTACCAAGTCCCCTGACCCCTGACCCTGAAGAGAGAGCCAAGAAAATCTAAAACCTGTAAAAAAATATATACTTTCCAGAAGTCTTTCTTTTAATTCTTCTTTTCTTGAGACCCCAAAAAGGCCAATTAACTACCCATAGTTCCCCCCACTGTTACAAATTAAGATATCACTTCACGTATAACCAGAAAATTAGAGGCTCAAATCAAGAAAGGGGGGAGACCTAGGGGGATGCAGTGCATGCAAACCAAAGCAATTAACAAGGAGAACATGCAAAAATGGAAAATCAGATCATGAGTGATTATATGACTGGTTTGTACCCAGACTAAGATACCTAAAGATGCTTTATATACATATCCAAAGCATGTTCCTGCCATGCAGCCCTGAACAAATGTCATGAGTGTAAAGGCCCTATTGTGTTTGTTGTACTGGACAATGTTGTATTGTACTGTGACCCCGATACAAACCCTCTTTTATTCTGTATCCCATAACGATCCTTTCTGAAGTCTCAATAAATATTATCACATTTTAAAAACAAACAAAAAACAAAACAAAACATAGTTCCCTACTCCACTCATTAATATAAAAAAGGCCCCTCTGACTTAGGCTGAGTATTCATTAAAAATTAACAGCTTTGTGTGCTGCTCATGAAAGTGCCATAATCCACTTCTTTTTTAAATATAGGATTCAGTGTATGTGTATAAAAATGTATTCCACATGAGTAGGTGACTGTGAAATGCACAAAGCATTGTCATTGTCCAAATTTCATCCACTCAAAAAGATTCGGGAAGTGACTCAGAAAAAATGAAAGAGTTTGAAAATGGCCAATCAGTGTCCTGTAAAATATATACATAATATAAATATCAAGTTATAAAAAGTAACCAATACAGGGAAAAAGGAAAGGAGTAGTAAATCAATATTTCGATATATTTATTTAATGTATAATATAAATATAAACAAAAAGATGTTTATTTTTTTAACTGCTCCTCATTTTTCGAATCAAACATGCTCAGCCATTATGTGAATAATATGCTGATAAGTGATGAGTCTTTATGGCACTTCTCAAATTGGGATTCAGACAATTACCCATTTGGCTGAAATTTGGATGAATTGCATTTCATTGTGAAACAATTCTCATAGTTTAATATACACATTCTGGATCATAAACAATGTTTTTTCTTGGACAGGTGAAGAAAGAAATTGGAATAAATATTCACTTGATAAGACAAACTATAAAAAAAAAATAATGAAAATTTTGAACATATATATAAAAAAAATTACTTAATTTAGATTTATTCAAATATTTCTGTACATACATATATGTCCGTATATATTCACAAAATATATATATATAAACACATATTTACATATGGATGTATATGTAGGTCCATACACATGATTTATATAAATATTTAGAGTTCAACATTCAATTCTGCATTAATTATATTATTCTAAGATTACATTTGATCCAAAAGTGTTTTACTGGGACGAATACATAGTTTATGTACTTTATAGTACATGTATTGGATTGCAGGTAAGTAAATTACAGTTGATTTACAGAGACAATTCACCTTGATCAACAGAAAATAGTGGTTTGTTCTTGGTAGGAAATCAAATCTTTTCATCTGCTTCAAACAAGACTTATTTTTTATTTTTTGCTTACCTCCTAATGCATTTCAACTCTCTCTTGCTGATTTCCCTCCAAGACACAATGTCGTTTCCAGTAGCACAGACACAATAATATCAAGATGTGCGGAAATGACTCATACAGGCCACAAATGGACCAATATTTAATTGTAATTGAGGATTTAGTTTATAGGAGCTCTTAACAGTGAAGATTCTGTATGCTATTTTCTTATGTCTTCCCTGAGTCAAATTCTGGTTAGTTCTCTTCTTAATAATTATCAAAGGTTAATTTTATAGACTGCTTTATACATAGATTTATAATATGGTTGTTTGGCTGGCAAACTTACAGACGGAATGCAATAAAACATTTAATAGATCCTAGAGGGCAGTATAATTCAATTCACAATTTATGATTAAACTTGGTGGGGCTTTTTTTTTGTATTGGCCACAATGGGTTTGTAGACTAGAAGAGAAGATTCCTTAGTTACATATTGTATAGTTCAATCTTGTAATAACAAGTTTATAAAGAATATGGAAACAGGACAAAATGCTTTATTACATAAGAGATGCATTTTTGGACATTATAAATCTACTTTAAACCAATTTGGGATTATATGCAATATGTAATATTCTTGCATGATGCTGGCTGCTGTTTCCAAAACTTTGAATTTAAAAACATTAATTAGAATATTTTAAAAAAAATACATTTTGGACATAATGGGTAGTGTAAGCAGGGTCCATATTGACGAGGATTGATAATAATTTTCTCTCAAAGCATAAATCAATAGCAGCCTACAATCAGGTACCAAATAAAAACAATATATCATATATATAATGGACAAAAGGAGGTGTTATCCAATTATGATAACCCTTGCCACCTCCTAAGTTTACAAGAACATTTACATAATACACTGCTCAAAAAAATAAAGGGAACACTTAAACAACACAATGTAACTCCAAGTCAATCACACTTCTGTGAAATCAAACTGTCCACTTAGGAAGCAACACTGAGTGACAATCAATTTCACATGATGATGTGCAAATGGGATAGACAACAGGTGTAAATTATAGGCAATTAGCAAGACACCCCCAATAAAGGAGTGGTTATGCAGGTGGTGACCACAGACCACTTCTCAGTTCCTATGCTTCCTGGCTGATGTTTTGGTTACTTTTGAATGTTGGCGGTGCTTTCACTCTAGTGGTAGCATGAGACGGAGTCTACAACCCAAACAAGTGGCTCAGGTAGTGCAGCTCATCCAGGATGGCACATCAATGCGAGCTGTGGCAATAAGGTTTGCTGTGTCTGTCAGCGTAGTGTCCAAAGCATGGAGGCGCTACTAGGAGACAGGCCAGTACATCAGGAGACGTGGAGGAGGCCATAGGAGGGCAACGTGACAGAGTCTGGAGACGCCGTGGAGACCGTTCTGCTGCCTGCAACATCCTCCAGCATGACCGGTTTGGCAGTGGGTCAGTAATGGTGTGGGGTGGCATTTCTTTGGGGGGCCGCACAGCCCTCCATGTGCTCACCAGAGGTAGCCTGACTGCCATTAGGTACCTAGATGAGATCCTCAGACCCCTTGTGAGACCATATGCTGGTGCGGTTGGCCCTGGGTTCCTCCTAATGCAAGACAATGCTAGACCTCATATGGCTTGAGTGTGACAGCAGTTCCTGCAAGACAAAGGCATTGATGCTATGGACTGGCCTGCCTATTCCCAAGACCGGAATCCAATTGAGCACATCTGGGACATCATGTCTCGCTCCATCTACCAACGTCACATTGCACCACAGACTGTCCACGAGTTGGCAGATGCTTTAGTCCAGGTCTGGGAGGAGATCCCTCAGGAGACCATCCGCCACCTCATCAGGAGCATGCACAGGCGTTGTAGGGAGGTCATACAGGCACGTGAAGGCCACACACACTACTGAGCCTCATTTTGACTTGTTTTAAGGACATTACATCAAAGTTGGATCAGCCTGTAGTGTGTTTTCCCACTTTAATTTTGAGTGTGACTCCAAATCCAGACCTCCATCGGTTGAAAAATTTAATTTCCATTTTTTTATTTTTGTGTGATTTTGTTGTCAGCACATTCAATTACGTAAAGAACAAAGTATTTTAGAATAATATTTAATTCATTCAGATCTAGGATGTGTTATTTTTGTGTTCCCTTATTTTTTGAGCAGTGTACAATATAGTCCATTCATTGTACAGCGCTGCGTAATTGATTGATTTTAATAATAATAACTAAGGCATTTGTTCAAACACTCATAATTCCCAATATTGCAACTCACTACTCATCAGCCTTCTGAATTCCTGCTCATCTTCCTTTCTGGGTGACAGTTCCCTTATCAAAATTGCCCACCTCTGTTTCTTCGCTACTGTGGTCCAGCTCACATTTTCGCCATCACAATGCTGGTTATATGTTAGCGATCCTCTGAGATCATTGTTTAGTGGATCTGTGTTTACCTTAGGGGTATTCCAGTCACAGCTGTTTTTTCCACGGCATTGTGATCAGGAGCACACCTACCATAACCACTACTTCTCGGAGAACATTGCTTTTTATGTCTTATATTGATTCTTGTTACACTGAACTGATACTTTGTAGCTAAGTGTTGGTTTGAATGTGTGGGATTTTAGTCAGATATTTTTATCTGTGTTACGGCATTGGGATTAGAGAGACCCCCTTTTTTCTGTATAAGAATGCCATTTTATAGTGTGATAATACTGATTTGATAATACTACAGCAAATGTATTGTTAATTAGTAATGGGTATCCTTATAGATATTATATAATGATATATCTATATTCTGAACTTTTTCTCAGGAGCTCTCACATACATCATACATCTAGGTTTTTTCCCCCAATAACTTAGATGCTCCTCTATGGGAAGCTGCCCACTCATACCTAATCCTTTCCCCATTTCATGTGACCACATTTGCAGTTGTTTAATTACTTTGTTCTTTATATAAGAATATTTTTTATTTCATGACATCTATTTATTTAAGTTTAAGTGAATGTAGCTTGGCCATAAACCAGTCATATTTTGTGTAATATTTAAACAGGAGTACACTTGTTTTTTTTTTTTATTTACATACTGGGCTAATAGCCTTTTTTCTTCAGTTAGGAGAATACAGTTTATGAGAGTAACTTAATCTAATGAGTTCACATGAAACTCAATATGTTCTAGGTTTATTCATGTAGACTGTATTGTTAATATATTTATTTTTCTTCTAAATCACAGCTTTTTAAAATGCGTAATTAATGAACTGCTCGTAAGGTACTGAGCCAGACAGACTTAATCCGTTTCCGTTCAAATGACTAAAACATATCCCTCGTTACAGATATATGATAATTGAAGAAAATAGCATGTCAGTAAATAGCATTACACACAGTTTGTTCTTGTTGATGGGATTTGACCAACATGATAGTAGCTAATTGTTTATTTATTTCAAAGGTACAAAAAAAAAAAAACCATAAGATTTACAATTAAAATAAAAAAGATAATGCTACCTTCAGTATTATGTTTTTTTTTTTTTATATTTTATGTTGTGCATAGGTATACAAGCAGACTTGCAGAGCCCCAACAGCTAATGCAAGTATTATAAAACAACATAGTAATACATTTGTGTGGCATAACGGGTAAACTGCACATTTTATAATAGTATTGTAGTGAGGGCTAAATCACAGGGATTAGAGAGGAGTAGTTATGTCATGTGACAACCATAAGAATGGAACCCTCTGTGTCCAAGATTGATGAATGATGGCAGTAGAGACATTGACAATAAAGTAAAGATTAAGAGTTAGAACAAGTTAGGCTTGCCAGCTCAGAGTTAAATAAGGAGGTTATTGCGCGAAATTGTGTTGAGCTTGGCTACATCAACATAGTGTGTGAACACCCCATAGACCCCCACCTTGGGTAGTTGGATAGTTAGGCCCCAGAAAGAAAAAGTACACTGAATATCTGGATGCATTTTTGCCACTTGTGAGACTTGTCTGGCATATGCTGGGATGGGATTCCCCTTTGTTTCTGCTGAATAGGCTGCCACAGATCTGTAGTGAGCTTCTGCCATGAGTCTGTGTGGATTTTTTCTAGCAAGGATGGAAGGTTGGAGTCCACTTTGGTGCGAGCTGTAGGAGTCACAGCTTCCACCATTTTAAGTGTGGTATACGGTACCTTGGGGCTGCAGAGTCGCGGTCATGGTAGGGGACACAGGATGTGTACCGGGATCACCCCCACTGGTCAGGAGGGTGGGTGGACTGGGCCAGGTGCACACAGCTTTGGGAGTCCAGCTTGATATAGTCAGGCAGGCTAGCAGGGCAGCGTGAGTAGGCCTCATTCTAGGAAGATGACAAATATCCTCCCGAGGGACTAGAACAGAGTTTGCAAGCCTCACCTCGGAAACCAGTACTCCCTTGTGTCCAGGACCACTGCTTCTGGCTGCCAGGCAGGTACAGGATCAGCTTTAGTGGGCTGAAAAGTTGAAAGATTGTTGGAGCTGCTGTCTCATGCAGCCCCCAACTATATAATCAATTGTGTTCACTTCATCTTTCAGTGGTTTTAATGTTGTGACTGGTTTATCTATCTATCTATCTATCTATCCACCAAAAAGAGCTCACTCAGTCGGATTTAAGCTTTAAAAAGACATTTGTACTTTATTTACATAATAGTCGTATCAATACATAAAGTAAATAAATAAATAAAACCATCCCTATCAATCTGAACAACCAATCAGAATGTAGACATAATAAAAACTGGACTATTCACAAATAGATCATGTGCAGAACTGAGACTATTGACTAAGGAGTTAAAACGACAAATACATTTATTTATTCAAATGTATACTGATAGAATCACTGCATGTACATGATGTATTAGATCTTAAACCAGAGATTGTAACAATGAAATTAATATTATGTATCCAAAAATAAGATACAGTGACAGATAATATTAATTAAAGAAAGTTTCAGAATAAGAAATATAAGAGAATAGATAAAAAGCACTATAATATTAAATATCAACTATTGCATTTACTAGGAACTACTCAATTTAGTTTCTCCATTTTTATGTCAGATGGAATAAGACCCACTAAGAGCTTACCCTTATTACATTGGTTAGTATAAAATATGTTGAATGTGACTAAACTGTGATGTTAAAGAGGATAACAAAGGAAACTAATAATACCACAAGAATATGGAATAAGACATACGAGAGTTAACCTAAAGGTTAAGAACAACCTAAGGTTATTATTAATACAGAGTTGTTAAAAACAACTACTTGTAAATACACAAGAACTGAATACAAAGAAAAAATAGAAAATTACAAAGAACTGAAACATAAAACACACTAATAATAATGAGTAATTTAACATTTCCAAATTCAATATGTCTAGTGAAATCTATATTTATTTTGTATATACCTACATCTACAAAGAATCAGGCATTTTTAAAAATTCTTTATTTTTTAAATCAGTTCTGCATACGTGCAGTATACAAGTAATAAAAACAACAATTTTGCATAATGGCAGTACAAAATATAAAATGTAAAGCAACAAGGTCAGCCATCAAAGCAGAAGCATATGACAGAATTAACTCTTGCAAAACTTAAGGAGATAAAATATTAGCCAGATTCCCATACAAGACAATAATGGGAACACAAAATATGAAGAACATCTATACATATGATGGGGGAATAATAAATATTAGGGGTCAATCTGCAGGACTAAGGCATAAGTCTGCAGACCCAACTAATTATGAGAAAAATAGAAAATCTTGGCGGGCTGCACTAGGTAGGGGTCACCATAGACTGTGATGTGGAAGGTCCTGGGACAAAGGGAACAATATTATTAACATTCCACTGTTATTGAGCTTGTGATGGAAAATTAGGAGCATCTGAGAAAGGGAGGTGACTTTTCCATTTCTCTCCACCCATAGTCATTGAGGTTCCCACTTGTAAGAGATCGATTTGTCCTATAATAGTTTGGTAAGCAGATGGAGGAATTGTCACCAGATGACAGAGGATACAAAAAGCCAGCAGACACTGTAATGAAGGGAAACTCCCTTAACCCCTTAAAAGGGCAACCAAAGAAAGCAATAAAAGAAACACGGTTGTGCCAAATACCAAATAAAAGAGAAAATAGTCCAACTGGATATAGTCTACAACTTTCTCGTGTCCATGACTCTTGTTTCCAGTAGGATGGGGCTAGATCCACAGATACATACAAAAAAAACATAAAGTAAAAACCAACAGTGCAGATTAATATAGGCAAATAGACAACAGATAATGTGCACTTTGTGAATGCTCACTCACATTTCACAGAGCTTATGACCAGCTTTGGTTTTGGTAATATGCAGTGAGATATGTCCAACAACAAATGGATGCTTCTTGTGATTAACAACCGTTTAGTCAATAGTGGATAATACACAGGCCCTCAAAAAGAAAATAGCAGGCAATAGTGTAATACTGTGGATATATACATAAGTGTAATGAAAAAAAAAATACACTCACAATGAAAGGGCTCATAACACAAGCTTAACATATCAAGCGTCTTGTGGTATAATCCCCAGCAAGTGAATATATATATATATATATATATATATATATATATATATAATATATATAATATATAATCATGAATATATATATATATATATATATATATATATAATATATAATCATGACAATACATATAACAGAAAGAAAGCAATATTGTGTTCTCTGTATAACTTTAAATGTTATAAAAAAGTGGAATCTAACTCACACTTTATTGAGCAGTTAGATCTAATCAAGTTTGTCAGCTCTGGTGGTATGACCCCAACGAGGATTAGGTGACTCTCAGCAGATACATGTTTTTATAAAGTGCCAGGAACAGAAGCTAAAAATACTTTAAAAGTAAAAATAAAAAATACCTAGATCAATAATAATGTACTTGATGAAGCCTGTTTTTTTTAAGGTAAAATGTGTATATACAGCTTTTATCTTGTTTTTTTACTATCTAATAAAAAAAAGTTTTTTTTTAGCTAACTATTCTTTTACTCTTGGTTGTACACCTTTAGGTATATTTTATTTTTAGCAATATTTTAGCAAGCATGATAACAAATAGCAAATGGTCACTAAAATTACAAGACTGATATCAGCCAATGCATTTATTGTTTAACTACAGCAATGTGAAAACGTTATTATTTTATGCATTTCCCATTCAAAGGGAAAAAAATAATAATTTAATAATATTATGTAATTAATTCTATCATTGAACATTAGTCTACATATAAGTATCACATATATTTAGTGTTTATATTATTATTATTATTTGTTTTCTTGTTTACTTTATACATTATTATATACTATAGTGGTACTGCCAAAAATTATATATATATATAGATATATATAAATATATATATCTATATATATATATATATAAAAAAAATATATATATATATATATATATATATATATATATACACACACACACACACACATATTTATAATGTGAAAATTGCTAAATGTATTCTCTATTCACATTAATACCTTTAAATCAAATTAATTAATTTAGAGCATAACATGTAAGCAATTATCAAATAAAATCATTTTTTTTCGAATTTGACCTCAAATCTCTGTACAAGCATTGAACTTATCCATGTTTAAAAAAGTAATAATGAATATTTTATATAAATATATTTATGTTTAATCTTTTTCAAGGACAAGATATAGTTCATTAATCTAATAATCTGTAATTGTTTTAGGTAATAGTTATTATTTGTTATCTCTCAGTAATACTTTGTTTTAGTTCTTCAATGAATGCATATGAATTGCAAATCTTTTTATATATTTGTTTGCTTAAAGGAGCCTGAATGTCCTTGCAACACCAGCATGATTACACATTTATAAATATCTTTTTATAGCGTAGGCTAATTTATTTTTCTTCCTGAAAATTCATTTTGTCTCCTGCTGATTAAACATCATTAAAACTATATTTTTCTTGCCACAGTGCTCTTTTCTTACCCCATTTCTATATAATCCTGCAAATTATTTACTTAAATAATTAAGGTTTGCAAAATACCTCTGAATAATTTGTTATGATGGGCACGTATAAAGATTATTCCTGCTCGATGATTTAACTATATTTAGGGGATATTCTACATTTAGCTTTTATTCATTATTGTATTTAAAATGTTGCAAAAATCTTGCTGAGACAAAATATTTCAGGAAACTGTGAAATCTACAGTATAGCCCCTGTTTGAGTCCATTTAATTGATATGGAATAAATCCCACATGCTGAATCTTATACTGAATTTAAAAAAAGTAAAATAAACTTATCAGACTTATATTTATAACTGTTCAGTCACTTACCAACTTAGGTATACCCGTAAGATGCAAAACATGTGAATGGAAATATCAGATTTAGCAAGGCACAGATATTCATCATTATTTCAACCGGCATGTTTTAGAATCCCATATTCTAAGGATTGTCATCTACCATCCTCTACCACCTACCATATTCTAAGGATTGTGATGTCATCTGTGCCATTATTCCCATAACGAATAGGCATTAACGCAAGGGTCAGCTCTGTGCAGTCTGTGTGCCCTAATCTCAGGCAGAACTGGGGCATAGCAATAATAAAACAAGCACTGACAAGTACAGAGCATACAGCTGTGTACTTTTCAATAGAGGAAAACTAAGCTCCACTTAAGATCCAAGTCAGGCTCCGGGAAAGGAGACTCGTCTTAAAATCCTAAAGTATAGTACCAAGAAAGCTGAAAACAGGTGCTCAGAGTGAGATGGATTGAAAGAGTTGAAAAAAATAGATAGACAGACAGACATAATAGAAAATTTGCATAAACAATAACCTTGGGAAAACACTATATTTTTGAAACTTGCTTAACAGACAGTATTTGTTTATAAGTTCTATAGATTTCTAACAATTAACGGAAACTAAAACAAGTATCAAATCTAGTGTTGAATTATATTACTAATGTCCAATGTGCTTCTGGTAGTCAAATGAAAAAAAATCCAAATTGCTTCTCTTTTATTTAATATCCATTCTACCTCTTTTGGGTATCAAACATCTTTGCATACCCTGTAAAGAGAAGAAAGAAATGTCACTTCCATTACATGCCTGAAAATGTCCAATACCGGGGAATTGGTATTCTCTTTAGAGACATCTAAAGTGTGTTCTTTAATACGTTCCCTCAGTTCCCTTAGTTTGATCCACATATTGAGCCTTACATTTGTGATGAGGTGGATTACAAATGTGGTCCTAGAGTTGATAACTGGGAGATGGTATCAATCTGTCACGACTGCTAGTGTGGTCCAGCACGCAGCACGCAGAACTATGTAACATCTACATAAACAGAACGGAAAAAGACAGAACATGGTTTATAGTGGCAGCTAGCCATTGAAAAAGTCTCATTTAGGGATGAAATGCATCTAGTTGCTGGGATATGGATGTAAGGTACAGAATGTCATGGGGAGTTAAGAACAAGAATGTACTGCAGACCGACCATGACAGTGGTATTTGGTGCATTATTCCTCATTGAATATAAGCATATTTTAAATAATAAATGTTTAATACTTTTTTAAAAATGGAGTCTGTTAAAATTCTAAGGTCACTGCAAACACTATATAGCTGGCAAGGCAAGTTTCATATAGCATGTGCTGGACACTATCGCAAGCTGAGAGCAGATATCTGGAAACCACTCCAGCAACAATTCACAATGGCAGTGTCATTGGGCAAATGTACCTACATTGAAAAATAATTATACCGAATATTGATTCATATTTCTCTTTTTCTGGTTTTATACATGAGTTTTTATGTTTTGATGTCCACTGTAAGAATCTTTTGACTTACAAGACAAGTTGCAGATTAAAGAAACCGTATGCCACCTGGAACAGTCCTTTTCTGCTGAAACTATATTCATTGTGCTGATCATGCATGGAGTTGGAATTCTTAAAGGGGACTTTTTAAGATGGACTTGGCATATTACATACGTAATCTGGGTTGAAAGAAGACAAAGTCAATCAAGTTCAACCTTGAAACCCATTATTTTATGTTGATTCTAAGAAAGGCAAATAAAAAAAATAAAAAACAATCGTAGTCATTTCCAATTATGCCACAAAAGGTAAAATAAAAACCTTCTTCACTGCATAATGTCAGATTTCACCTTGGATCAACAACCTGTTCACATACCTATCAATTATATCCCTGAATATTGTGTTTATGCAAAAAAGCATCTAAACCATTATAAAATTATCTATTGCTTTATGATTAATTTGTTTTGCAAGCATATTTACATATTTATGCTATATTGACTATTTTACTTTTTCACTAACACTGTGACTCAGCATGGCACAGTTCATCAAAATTGTACATATTCTGGGTTGCTAGTACCTTTTTGTGACAAGTAGTGTGTCAGATGAACAGCAGCTTGTGAAAATTATTGGTGCTTTTATAGACTTGTTTTTACATAAATCACTTACAGCCCTATTTACATACTTTAGTAAAAAATGAACAATTGCATGAGGTTTTTTTTCACATACTCTGCTGTGATTTACGTTATGTAGTAATCACCTCAAGTAGATTACTCATGATTTTACAGTAGCAAACTCCTTGAAAATTACTGCACTACCCATCATTTATTGGTGTGATGTTTCCATGTGGTTGGCCGGGTTACTGCACAAAAGGTACTATGCATGTTGGCAGCCATTTTATAAGTCCATCAGTGATTCACTCCTGCATTAAAATAGATAATGCATTAAGTTGCAATGGTGGGAGCAGCAGTTAAGGAAAAGTGAGCTGGAAGGACTGGAAGATGGAGTCTGAAAGGCTATTAAGAGGTATGTTGGATGACTGGAGCTGATAGGTATTGAATGTTGCCTAGGATTCATGGCTGTGTGTGGATTGGACTAATGGCTGTGGATGTATGTCTGATAACATGTTGAAGAACTGTACCCCATTCATGTCTATCTGCTCTCTCCTTCTAATTTGTGGAATATGTCACTGGATAATAGCACCAATGATGTATCAGAATCAAACAGGTGTGCGGATACTAGCATTTTTTCTTTGGAATGGAAACCTCTACTCAGTTGTATATTCCCACTCCTCACCTTCTATGGCTTAGGATTGTAGAATAGTGCATGTGTGATTTACTCAGATTTGTTGGGTAAAAATAGTTGAGACAGCATACTTGATTTTTGGAAGGGAAAATCAACTTTTACCTATTACATACTCTAAAAAATGAGCAAGAAATCAAAGTAAAATTGTTCTAATAAAAAGCAAATCACAGATGTAAATAGAGGTTTTTGAGCAAAAATAACCTACTTAATTTTTACTCAAACCATTATTTTTGCTACAAGATGTAAATAGACCTATTAAAATGGGCCTATCATGCACAAAATGTACATAATTTGGGAACCTTCAGCCAGTAAAAAAAAACAGCTGGTCATATCCATACATAAATAAAATTGACAAACGTACCAACCTGCAAAGTGAACAGCTCCTATCCCAGGCACACCAAACACCTAACAGTTTACCCATGTATACCTATTAATGTTTTGGCAAAAATGGCACAAAGGAGCCATGTGCCTTTGTTGGTCAGCTACTGCCTTGGCCTTGAAGTTCTGTTCAAGATATATTGGGAACGTAAAGTGGCTCAGACAACACCCCCGTTCCATAATGAGTATTTCATGAAAATAAATCTTTTCGTTAAATACACACATCAACTGTGTTAGAATTTCACTGAAATACTAACATATTTGAAAGATATGGGGGGAAATAAGTGAACATATGTATTTCATTTTTCAAGATTCTTTTGTTTCAGGTGTTGTACCGGAGGATTGGAGGAAGGCAGATGTTGTTCCTATATTTAAAAAGGGTTCAAAATCCTTGCCTGGAAATTATAGACCTGTGAGCTTAACTTCTGTAACTGGGAAAATATTTGAAGGGCTATTAAGGGATAATATTCAGGAATTCATTGGGAAGAACTTTGTTATTAGCAATAATCAGCATGGTTTTATGAAACATAGGTCATGTCAAACTAACCTAATTGCATTCTACGAAGAAGTAAGTAGAAGTATAGATCAGGGTGTTGCAGTGGATGTGATCTACTTGGATTTTGCCAAGGCATTTGATACGGTTCCTCACAATAGGTTAGTCTTCAAACTAAAAGAAATCAGTTTAGATGAATATTCTTGTTCTTGGGTAGAACATTGGCTTAAGGATAGTGTACAACGAGTTGTAATTAATGGTGAATTTTCAGGCTGGCAAAAGTGGTAAGTGGTGTCCTTCAGGGTTCTGTTTTGGGACCACTTCTATTTAACATATTTATAAACGATCTTGAAATAGGCATTGAAATCCATGTATCAGTGTTTGCAGATGACACAAAACTTTGTGAAGTAATAAAATGTGAGCAGGATATTGCTTTGCTGCAGAGAAATTTGGATAGATTGGGGGACTGGGCACTAAAATGGCAGATGAAATTTAACATAGAGAAATGCAAAGTTATGCACTTCGGGGCTAAGAATGCACAAGCAACTTACACACTAAATTGTAGTGAATTAGGGATAACCACACACGAGAAGGGTTTGAGAATTGTTATAGACAACAAATTAGGCAGCAATATGCAATGTCAATCTGCAGTTGCTAAGGCCAGTAAGATTTTGTCATGTATAAATAGGGGCATAAATTCTCGGGATGAAAATATAATTTTGCCTCTTTATAAATTGCTGGTAAGACCCCACCTTGAATATGCTGTGAAATTTTGGGTGCCTGTTCTAAAGAAGGATATCATGGCACTGGAGAGGGTCCAGAGACGAGCTACAAAATTGATAAAAGGAATGGAGCATTTTAGTTATGAAGAAAGGTTAAAAAAATTAAATCTGTTTAGTTTGGAAAAACGGCGCCTGAGAGGGGATATGATAACTTTATACAAATATATTCGGGGCCAGTACAAACCTTTATCTGGAAATCTATTCATAAACAGGGCTATACATAGGACACGAGGTCACACATTTAGGCTGGAAGAAAGGAGATTTCATCTAAGGCAAAGAAAAGGTTTTTTTACAGTAAGAACAATAAGGATATGGAATTCTCTGCCTGAAGAAGTGGTTTTGTCAGAGTCCATACAGATGTTTAAACTGAAATTGGATAAATACTTACAAAAACATAACATACAGGGATATAATTTCTAATTAGTGGGGTAATAGCTGCTTGATCCAAGGAGACATCTGACTGCTAGTTTGGGGTCAAGAAGGAATTTTTTCCTAGTTTGTGGCAAAATTGGAAGCGCTTCAGACCAGGTTTTTTGCCTTCTTTTGGATCAACAGCAACAACATTTGTGAGGAAGGCTGAACTTGATGGACGCAAGTCTCTTTTCAGCTATGTAACTATGTAACTATGTAACTATATACTGAGACAAAGTATATTAGTATATTCTCCTACCTCTGCCAAAACTTGACAAATGTAGAACTAATATACCTCCTTCAAGATTCTCTCACTATAAATGACTATAGGGAAAAAAGCAATGTCTATGCAGGATCCCGCAAGCTTATGATTGAGAATACAACACTAATGTGGGCTCCTGGAAGAGGTGCTGAAGAGGACCAATTAGATGAAGATGGTGGCTGCTGCGAAGGACACGTTCAAGCAAGTAACATTCCGTCCATCTCACTGCAAGCAGAGATGTCAAAATCTGGGGTCTTTGTAAAATAAGCAAACGCCCCAGACAGTGATAGAACCACATTAAAACAATATAATATGTAGAACTCAGAAAAATAAACTTATAACATGCTTTACTTTCCTGCAAAGAACCACAAATATGTAAATCAAGTGATTATGTTAAAGTGTCTTTAAAAAAAAAGAAAGAAAAAAAAACAGTAAATGACACACCTCCCTACATATAAAAAAATATCTACGTAATAAACATGGCTGCTATACTCTACTCTCGACTACTTCACTAAGTCAATGGTATTTGTAAGTGCAACCAACTGATCATATATATATATATATATAAAGTATTTATCATGGGAACTATTCTTTCTATGCATTTAATTTTCAATTATTATTTTTATTAAAATGTTTATTATTTTATTTTTTGCATAACAAAAAATAGTATTATTTATGGTGCCAGCTTGTCTGTTTAAGGAGGGTTTTTATCAGATTTTTAAAGATAGCCCCAATAATTAGGTTCTGCTGTCCTTTATATAATGTCAACATCCTTGAATTCTTTAAGTCATTTCTGCCATCGCCACTCTATTTATCATATTACAAATAGGAGTTTAAATGCTCTTCAGAAGAAAATTAGAAATCTGTATTTGTCGTAAAACAATCAACTACATTACACATTATACTCTCTGTTAATAGATTCCAGTAAATGCATTCTTTATTATCTTATTTTTATTACATTGATTTTATTTTTCTATAATTGTACAGGACATATTTTACGAACTGAATTGGTTTGTATGGAGAGTAAAAATATCTTCATTATTGTTTACTAAATAATTCAAAGCTTCCTAGATAGAAAGATGCACAGGCTGTTTACATTTTGACTTTATAATTATAGTACTCGCTCTTCTGGCTTCTAAAAATATCAAGAAAATATTGTTATTTTTAAAATCCAGTGTTTAACCTTTATTTAGTTTTTTAATATTGCAACAAACAAACACAGGTGTCATCTACATTATTTATGCTACATATTTATGGCTTATTGATACATTCACTAGTCTAAAGGTCACTCTTTATTCCCAACAATTAGTTTTATTCTGTTTAATAGACTTTGCTTTGTCTTATTTGCAGTCCGTTATTATCGTATAAGTAGTGGTAAGAAAACCAATTTTCCAACTTGTGCCTGTTTTCTAAACACATACTTTCATTCTAAAACATGTTTTGATGAACACATATTCATAATAAGTATTCTTAATTCATCATATAAATTCTGATTTTACTGTATACTATTCACATTTTGTCATTTCAGCAGATAGCATTTTGCAAAATGCTGCAGCATAATATAACTTTATTGTAATATTTTAAACAATATATTTGTCAAACAAGTTAAAAATACAGACTACTCACCAGTATGAGAGGTCGGTCTGGGAGAATAAAGGATAATCATCAGGATTGAGAGCGATGTTTGGGTGATAATCCGGTTAGTTTTAATATTATAGCGAAAATCCAGAAGGTTTGTTAAAGTCCAATCCGGTTTGGCAACATTAAACCAGTCCGTAGGAATATCCAGGAGAAGGGTCAAATCCAGGCCAGTTCGGCAACAGTAAATCAGTCCATAGGAATATCCAAGAGAAGGGTGAAATCCAATCCGATTCGGCAACAATTAATAAGCAAAGTAAGGAAAGTCCGAGAGAAGTGTCAAAGTCCAATCCGGGTCAGTCATAAGTAATAAGCAAATAATTTTAACTGGGAATTAGCTTTGAGGGGAATTGGAAGAGTCACTGGGACTTAGTAGAAAGGTACCTGTAGCAGAGTAAATAGGTGTCAACTGCACACAGGTAGAGACACATTAATTGTGCACTGAGACATTGAAGTTGAGGGTTTAAATAGGTTGATCCATGAACTTTAATTAGACTCTTAAAGTGATAGATTGGAAAGTGAAGTGAACCATTTAAAAGAACCGTTACATTTATGCTGTGGTTAGCACCTGCCTAAGAAACAAATTTCTCAAATAAAACTTAGGTCAGTTCCGCTGTTTTGTGCAGAGAGATTGTACACTGCATGAGCTCTTTTTGCATTGAACATAAGCCTACGCAGATACATATAAATTGGGCATCCAGGCTAAAAGCAAGGGGAAATGGGGATTAGATTCAGGTTTATTTCTTTAATATATTTTTTTACCCACACATTCTGAATGCTACAAAATTATGTTTGTGCCTCTTTGCTATATTTTAAGAACTTCTAAGATCTTTTGCAAGAAAATTGACCAGCATTTTAACCCATCTTTCTCATTGTTCTTGACCCTAAACATATATTCATAGTACACTTTTTTACAACTGTCTGCTTTCAAGTAGTAATTTTTTTGTTTTTTATTATTAGAGTAATAATTGTAAGTGAATAAACCAACAATTATTTACACAATAATTGCTGATTCTCAAAACATCCATTTCCCAAGGAAAAGTAATAAATTGCCCTTGTGGTCCCTCTAGGTGCAAGTCAAGAAAGAAGTGCCTAACAGAGGGGCTACACACTTGGTACGGTTTGCTTGGAGAGGTTGTGACTTTGCTAGAGTCTTAGGGTAAGGGTCAACAAGTTTTGCTATGGGCTCAAACCCCAGGTGTTTCTGGAAGTCAGACACACTCCTGGCATTCAACATAAATTTTGAATCATAAAACTGAAATTCCTCACAGCATGTGATGTTTTCATGATTTACATTTTTCAAGTTTTATTCATCACATGAATGATGTAACCTCATATTCCTGCTCTTAATTGATAGTAATGTAACCAAGTGTGCATATTTGCTACTATTGTACACGGTTCAATATGTTGTGCATTTTGAAATGCCATTTTCAGGCTTACACTGTCTACTGTGCAAGTGTGTCATTTGCCACAACAGACATGGACTGGGGGCCAAATGGAGAAATAAGGAAATCTATCTGTGTCCCTTTGAAGTGACTCATGGGTTATATACTGTCCTTACACAGTTTCCACTTCGTTCCCCACTTGTGGACAGTGACTTTACGGTGTTATGGAGTCCTGTTCTGCTTCATGTTTGCATTGGAATGCAATTATTAGAGGTCTGTAGTGGAAACAGCATTGGTTTATATCCACACATCCCATTTGTTTGAAGTTCCAAGTGGCAGCAGAGACAGGGTTCCCAGTATGGCCCAGACCTTTTTGTATTACTGACTCCTACTATGAGTTTGGTCTTTATTCTTTGAATCTCTAATCACCAAGATATTTCCCTCACAGAACTGCCGTGTTTATGTATGTGTATTTGAAATGTATATTTTCTGTATGCAGGTGAGAACAGTCATCCGAACTTCTTGTTAAAAGCTTTGCATTATTATTCCTCCCCATTAAGTTATTCCTCCTGTTTGGAGGAAACTATTCTCCTGTTCAAAAAAGGAGGAGACCACAAGACAAGGAAGAAATTTGTTATGCAGATTCTTGCCAGACATCACATCAAACTTAGTTGTACATTTTCAATAAATAAATATATTAATGCTTAAAGCTATGCAAGCCAGAGGTCAACTTTAAAAAGAATGTGGTTGCTGCTGTTTTATAGCTAAAAATATATGCATGAAATTTTTGAAGAATTTCATCAGCCTTTCACAGCTCACAATTGGGTTTCTCTGTTGGTGAATAACTAGGGTATTTGTGAGTAGAACATCTTAAACTAGACAAAGTGAGAAGAGATAGTCAAAGAAAACAATCAGCAAATCGTAATGGTACATCAACGAAAACAGTGGAATATTAATTACCTGCCAATCACATCCCAGCCTATCACATGTCATATCACTGGGAAGCCCAGTTCCTCTTTACAGTAGAGCAGGGATTGATAGACTAGCTCAAAAGAATAAAAGGAGATGCATGTGAACAAAATGTCCAGTACAAAGGATACAAGTTAATGGGTTGGGTCTCAGGAAGCTATAACAAAGTGATACAAACATCAATTACAGTGAAATAATAACACACGGTGACACAAGTTCAGAAATACACAGATTTAGAAATTCACAGATTAATATGGACATCAACTGAAAGCAATATATTCATATAACATTCATTTTCACATAGACATTTTCAGTATGTTTTTGAAAGAATTTCTTATAATAAGGGGCAGACAAGAATATGATGTTGGAACAGAATTAATTACATTATTCAGCTACTACCAAATTATGTAACTCATCCAAAACCACATGAACATAGTAGAAATCCCAATACAAATGAGAATTGAGTTATGCTATTTAAACAAATAAATCAGTATACATACTTATCTGTGTCCTTGAATGACTCCTGTGTACACCTATATAAACAAAAATAAACATCATAGTACAACCATTATAAGCATACAATAACCCCCAATCCCAATATTGGAACACTCACTTTGGAGGAGTTGAAGAGGTAGCTCTAACTTTAATAGCCTTTGGGCCTGTTGTGGTGGCCATTTCCTTAGAGGAAGTTCATATGAGATTTATCACCTCAGTAGGAAATAGAAGAATGTATGGAGCAATTAACTGATATCAGCATCTCTGTTGTCTAAATTAAACATTATAAACATCATTGGAATTAATTTCCCCCTAAAAGCAAAGTATATATGATGAAGGGGAAGATCAACTGTAGAGTGGAGAACACACAAATGTCGAAAAGTGGCAAATCGGCAAAACTTTGGAAAAACCAAGGTACATTCAAAGACCAGGGGAAACATTGAGCAGCAGTCCCACTATAGGCACAAGAAGGGAGTAGCCTCATTCTAACTATGTACAATGCAAATAAAACAATGCGGTGCAACCCACAAAAAACACTTTTAATAAAATGAAAATGTTTACCCCTTTTAAAGAGCATAAAATTATTTGTTTCTTATTTTATGTCAAATGGTCAGATATTGTAGATACTTGGTTTTAATATTACTTTTATGTATACAGGGTTTTACACCCACATTGCTCGGGTGGTGGGCATTCTTAGAACTAGGCATCCTTTTTACAGTAGAATATTAAATTACCTCTGGCAGGCAACATGAGGCTGAAGAAGTGACAACCTCTGCTCTGCCAACTAATGAATGAAAGCCATTTGTATGTTTAAATCTGTATATCTATCTCTGCATTACTGTAAATGTTTGTGTGTCTGTCTCCATATTTATGAATCTGGGGGGGTGTGTAGTATTTGTCATTGTATATATGTTTGTGAGTGTGTGTGTACCTGTGTTTGTGTAGATGTATGTGTCCACTATTTGCAATCTGCCTCAAAATCCAGCAGTGCATCTCCTGGATTCATGCTATGGATTCACCCTGTCTTGTAATTTGTGAAGAGGTCATCATCGTATCTGTAACGGATCACCTGGCACCCCGACTGGGTACCTCCGTTGAAGGATGCTCCTAGCACATCCTGAGGACTCCAAGCACTGCAGCCGACACCAAAACCATCGAACCGTAGGAGCATATGAATGCTCTCAAGCATATGAATGTTGTATACAGCCGAATAGGAAAAACCATGCGAATAGGTTTACACTCCTAGCAGTCAAACTGGAACAGCATACAATAAATCCTCCCCCAATAATGAGATGACACTTCACTTTGAGGGTTAAGCAGGAACTCCCTGTACTGTCACATACAGTCTCTTTTATTCCCAATCCACAAACATAGTACAGCCCACAGGGCGTTACAAAACAACCAATCAATCCGTACAATACACCCAGACCCTCCCACACAAAATCCTCCCCTCTGCCTGTGATATGATTACTGAACACAATGGGTAATCTCATTATCACCGGCAGAGGAATACAGTTTTTACACAATATTTATAACTTCTAAAATATACATGTCACAAACATAAAACATACTTTTTCATAATCAATCCATTCAGGGGAACAACATATTAAAAAATGGCACGAATCAGACCAGGGGTTCAAAAGTTAAGGGAAAGTCCTTTGTGACTAAATGAAGCATGGTTTCCGGCCCAAACCAGTTTCAGAGTGTTCTATCCTGGAGATAAGTGAGAAGTAATTCAGTTATCTCCCAGGACAGACACAAGACTCCATTATGCACATGGTGAGCACAAAGCATTAAAATATTATAAAATACACAAAGTCACATTTTATACCTAAAACACAGACATGTCACATATCCCCAGATAGCTGGGATCTGAGCGCACAAAACTACCGAATAGCGCTCAGATCCTATTCACACAGTTCAATTGCCATGGAGCCGAAGTCTTTAACTACAAGAATGGGCTCCATGGCATAGCTATCTGGGTTAACACATTCACATAAAGTCTGGTCCATAGTCCAAAGGCAAGAGGCGGGCAAGCAGCCCCCTCCAAGGACACGTGGCGAGGCCGGTTTCGCCACATTATCCTATGATTTGATTTGATTGGATGAAGGGTTAGAAAGTCTCTGCTGCTTCTGCCTGATATATTTGACCTTCATCACACAAGGTTGTAGGCAGAGTGCCTTCTGCTTTCTTGATGGATGGTCCGAGGAATCATCTACTTCAGTAACCTTCAACATATGTATTATTGTGTTACACTGTGTTAAAAAAGCTGTATTTGTATGAAAGTAAGTAATAAACCCACAACAGTTACTGAACAGCTTTATACATATAACAAAGCAGCACTTTTGGAATTATTTAACAGCTCTACTTACTAAATTATGCTGAATATCTTGTCAGAAGCACAGAATCTATTTTTTTAAGAATTTCTTTTTAACTTGCTTAAATATAATCTTGTATGGATATGCCAGAACAACAAAAAACCTTTTATGAGACAATCAATCTATTATGCCTTTCAACTGCTATCAAACTGTTTTTGCAAAATGAGTCCTAGTGCACATGTATTTTGGTTGTTTAAACTACATAATCGGTACGTGTATTACATTTCTAGTTCGGAATTTACATAAAACTTTAATAGACCTCAACAAGCGGAACAAATGTATATTACCATCCCAATTATTTTAATTTGTCTTTTGGTGCTTTAAAATTATTCTATTGGGGGAGGAGGGAAAATCATTCTGCCAAGTATTAAGATCAGACTGGCATCTTTATTTAAAATCAAATTTCATAAAGATTTTACATTTTCAGATGTAATTTGTTTTCATAATGGTAGTAAAATATAGGTTTGTAAAATCAGAATGGATTTAAAAATAATTGATGATTACGATTAATAAACGAAAGTACTTTAGAGACATATCGCCCAACAGTGAGTGATATAAGGTTTGTGCTAGTCAGTGTATGCTCCTCATTAAGCATTAACAAAATCATCTGACAATGGATTTACTGAGAGATAATCATCTTTATGATTTCCAATATACTTGATTTAAACTGAGATGCAATATAACCAAATTTGGGCCGATCGGGTGTTCTGCAGAATTCACAAATTCTGAGCATAAATATACCCAATAAACCAAAATACAAAATGCTGATTTTTTAGAAGGGGAAGGCCACTATTCTAAATTCTGCCTGGAGTGTCCAAAAAAAAAGGTGATTGATTGCAAAAAAAGATGATGGCTAGGGACAGTTACTATATGGTGATATTATTCACATATTAAGTGAGATGTGAAGAATAGAGGGGAAACAGTAAAATAAGTAAAACTATTATATATATATATATTTAATGAATAAATAATATATAAATATACCAATATGTTTTTTTTACCGCTCCTTCTAAAGGCATCTGTAAGTTTATGTCTTCATTAAGCAACATTGCCTCATGATATATTTTCACTGCATTGGGATTATTCCAACATAGTCTTTGTCAGCATCTTAAGAAGGTGGAGCCGAGACCAAGCTGTTTAAAGTCCAAAATAGTTAAAATGGAAGCATAACTGAGTTAGAGATTTTTTCCTGTTTAGCTATTTAGACCTTAAATTTTAAATAAACTTCTCACTATAATAAATAACTTACTATATATAGCCACATCTCTATTGGATAAGACTCAAATAGCCTCCATACACACTTACTGAAAAAAGAGCTCAGATGCCTATTCATTTTTAACATTCCCTTAGCATTCAGATGAAAGGTAGCATATAATATTATGCAGAAGTTTTCCCAATTCCTGATGAACATTCAAAGGACCTGGTTATAAATGGCCAGGGACCTTCCACAGCACCTCATACTCTACAGCAGGTTTCTCCAAACTCTAGCACTTCAGATGTTGCTGAACTACAATGTCCATGATTCTCTGAATATCTATTTCATAGTAGTTTATCAGCATCTGGAGAATCCAACCCTAAAAAATGGATGAGGGAGGATGGAAGGCAATAAATCGGATGGGGTTTTTGACAGGTGGTGTCCAAGAGGGAATTTTTTTCCTAGTTTGTTGCAAAATTGGAAGTCCTTCAAACTGGGTATTTTTGCCTTCTTTTGGATAAACAGCAAAAAAACTAATGTGAGGAAGGCTGAACTTGATGGACGCAAGTCTCTTTTCAGCCTATGTAACTAATTAACTAACTAACTAACTATGTACACACCAAAGAGCACAGAACACCTCAGCACTGGGTAAGGGTAGACTGAGATTAAATAGGGGAGAGGTATCCAGCCCTCACACACTACTGGATGAAAGTGATTAGTCCTTTTAAAAGATTTCAGGTGTTTTGTCTATTTAAGATGCCATCTTTCGGGTGCGCATGAGCCTAGAGTCTGTGGAGTTCACACGTGGGTTTGGCTGGAGCTTCATCCGGGCCACGGTGTGGTGGGGAGAGCCGTGGCACCTCGTCCATGTGCCGCTGGGACATTGGCTGCTTGTCCCTGCAACTGATTATGCCGGAGTCCTTGGCGTGTGCTAAGGGGGAACCACAACAGCTGTAGAAAGATACACTGCGAGGGACCTCCAGGTAAGGGTAACCATGACACTTTGGTAATATGTGGCTTAATTTATATCTTTGTGGAATTGACCTTTATCTACACTCTCTCATAATTTCCCTTTTATTTTTTTCTGTTCCACACTGGTATAGCACTCATCAGGAGGAATTAAGATTTTATAATTAAGATTTTACTGATTACACTGTTAAAATCCTGATTTGGCATGACAATAAAATGGAATAGCCCAGTAAATAAAAGACTGCAGGGCTGTGTGGCACTGCCAAAACTAAATAAGTAGGTAGTTCTATGCTGACATAAAATTTTAGACACATGATTATGCCAGCATCAAAAACTAACATGTGTTTTTTAAGGGGTTAAAATGAAAGACTAGTTTGTTTACAAACCCAGTATGCTCAGAGAACTACAGCAAGGCTGAATGTAATCAAAGCAGTGCCTTAATTTCATGAAAACTAGTTACAAAGTTCCAGGAATTATCTAGGGGGAATTTGTATCATAAAAAAATATAAATACAACCTGGCAGCCTTATCCATTAAGCTGTCTTGTTTAGCTCACTTTCTCTCACCTGGGTCTTCTTTGATTTCTGTTACTTTATTTTGCAGCAATAAACATTAATAATAACAGCTGCTCCCTGTGATCTGTACGTTATGTCTGGTGTGCCTTTGTTTTGACTTGACGTTAAGTTGGTATTTGATAAACTAGCTTAGCAGTTAAAGAGACACTCTAGGCACCAGAAAACTATGTTTGTTGCGCATGTACGAGAAACCTCCTCTCCCTCTCTCCGTTTATCTAATTTGTTATACCTGTAGTGATTTTTTAAAAATATGACATTTCAGCTGATAATGTTTATCAGCAGTTTATCAGCTCCTGATAAGCCTTTTATCATTTTGAACAGTAGCCTCCCATTGGGGGCATTAGTTGCAACTTGGGGGAAGAACAAGGACATGTCCACCTGCCATTGTACTGCCAATTAGAGTCTTCAGGTCCACAGGTAAGATCTGAAAGGGGTACATGAGTTCCCCTGCTCACTATTGGTGGGGGCTTAGGTGGGCTAAGTCCTCCTGTTTATTTATTTGCCACCACTCTGATGGTAGGGGAGACACCTAATCTAATAGTTCCCTAAGTGGCTATGCTGTGAGAGGGGGTATGTCTAATGAACAGTTATACTGAGGGGACCTGGCACAAGTTCCCCATACGCTCACCTGTGGGCTTGGATCACTGTCCATCTCCCATTCTTTAATTTGAATACAATCTATCCAATGCCCATGGGTTAGGTATGGAAGAACCTGTGCCAAGTCCTCTTGTATGTTATTAGTGACTGGGCAGCAATGGCATCCTAGTCACTAGTATGTTTGACATTGAGTAAGTAACCACTGACTGCTCCCTGTTTAGTGGACATGCCCCCACTTGCGGCATGGTGAGAGGAGATATAGGGAAGGTTTAACATACTGACCTCCATTGACCTCCATAGACCTTTATTAAATTTCTCTTTTTAATGACTAACTGGGTAAGTCATTAAAAAAGTTGATAAATATACTTCTGAAGTACATTTATCAGATGATTGGTTTTTAGCAACTGACCCTTTTAACAGGTTTGGCTACTGTTATTGTGATTTGCAATTGCCTGCTGCAAATTTAAAATACAAGTTAAAAAGACATGACAATAGATTATTCTCACAGAACTATATAAGTCAGACCTGATTTAAAAAAAGGCAATCTATGTATGTTTGCACCTTCTAAAAAAGGGACCTTCTAAAAAACGGTGGTAGTTGTTGCAAAAACAGAAGATGTGGAATTGAGACATCTGAGGAGATCGCTGGAAACATAATGGTATTTTACAAAGTTAACACAAAAAAAATGGAATCTTAATTGCAATTAAATTATTCAGGTGTCATGAGGGCAGCAATATTAGTAATATTTTGTTTTTTGATTTTGAATAACACAAAATCAGGAAGAAAATTGTTAGAGTAATGTTGTAGTTTAATTTGAAATAAATGGTTAAGATTTTTTAAATTACACTTTTAAATTTGATTCTAGCTGAGACATAAAATATTCATTACTTTGACAAACAGAAAAATCATTTTCTTAATTACAATATACTCTGACAGATAATTTATCAATGTATGTTACTTTTGTGCAATACATAATAAGACATTCAATGTGTAAACTACATTACACGGAGAACACAAAATAGAAGTCAATGGTTACTTTTCATAATTTGAAAAAATGTCCCAAATCTAACCATCACTCAAGTGATATTAAATTTATCGAAATTAAATTATAAATCACTTTAAGAGGCAGTAAAAATGGTATGTAGTTAAGAAATTCCAAATCCCTTTGAACTTTATTTTCTAATTCCCTTTATATTAGCTTGTTACCAAATAATTGAATGTTAGCACCTTTTTGTTATTAATAGCTCCATTGCGTATGAATGGGATTTTATTTATTTATTAGTTTTATGGTAGTTTCCATTGAACATTACACTATTCAGTATAAACTTGTACATTTGTTGTGGTCCAATTATGTATTTGGTTATTACTTACTCATGATGTAAATTATTTGTTAGTACTGTATTTATTGAAATCTGCAGATGTATTGAGTCTTGAAAGGAGTATCCAGCATTTTTTTTAGTTTAGTAACTGTATATAGAACACACATTAAAAATATTTAACACATGTAATATTTGGCCTTAACCCCTTCACGACCGAGGACGGTTCAGGACCGTCATCGGCATTTTTGCCTTGCAGACCGATGAAGGTCCTGAACCGTCCTAACGGTCTCCGTTACTTACCTGATCGCCGTCGTTCCCCCGGCGGCGATCAGCGTGGCTCCGGTTGTGGGGAGACTGCCTGCAGCCCAGATAGTCTCCCCACACTGAATTAGGACCCCTGTGGCCATGTGATCGCTTAACACAGCGATCACATGGCCACAATAGGTGTCCATGTGTCTGCCTGCAGGGGGACTGCCTGTGCTGACAGCCAGTCTCCCTGCATGTGTAAAATAAAAAAAAATAAAAAAATAAAGTTAGTGTTAATAAAAAAATAAAATAATTATATATGTGTATATATGATATATAGACATATATTATATTTATATAATATATGTCTATATATCATATATATAATGCCATACTAAGTGTATTTTTATATTAATATGTACTTATATTAATATAAAAATACACTTATAATTAAATTACACACGTATATATATAATATATATAATAACTATATATATTGTATATATATATATTATAAAATATAAATAATAAGTAATTTAAATTAAATAAAAAATTTTTAAATAATAATAAAAATTTTAAAAAAAATTATATATCTATATGAAATTTTATTCTAACTGTATTTTAAAATTAATATATATATATTTATATCAAAATACACTTAGAATGAATTTGTATATATATCTATGTATATATAAATAAATAAAAATAATACGAAATATACATATGCCCATATACAAAATTACATAAATAATTATATAAATATACACGTAGACTTCAAATATATAAATATGCATATATATTTAAATTCTACGTGCGTATTTATGTAATATTTTTACATAATTCAGTAATTTTATTGATTGCAATTTGAGGGACCTGCCTGCCAACCCAGGCCGAAATTCCAGAGAATTTAATTTGCTAGCACTGTATTTTACCCTGTAACGTTCTACGACACCCTAAAACCTGTACATGGGGGATACTGTTTTACTTGGGAGACTTCGCTGAACACAAATATTAGTGATTCAAAACAGTAAAACATATCACAGCGATGATATTGTCAGTGAAAGTGACTTTTTTTTAATTTTTCACACACAAACAGCACTTTTACTGATCATATAATTGTTGTGATACGTTTTCCAGTTTTTAAACACTAATATTTGTGTTCAGTGATGTCTCCCGAGTAAAACAGTACCCCCCATGTGCAGGTTTTATAGTATTTTTGAAAGTTACAGGTCAAATATATGGGTCAAATATTTTTATATTGAAAATGGCCAGGTTGGTTACGTTGCCTTTGAGAGCGTATGGTAGCCCAGGAATGAGAATTACCCCCATGATGGCATACCATTTGCAAAATAAGACAACCCAAGGTATTACAAATGGGGTATGTCCAGTCTTTTTTAGTAACCACTTAGTCACAAACACTGGCCAAAATTAGCGTTCAATTTAGTTTTTTTACTTTTTTCACACACAAACAAATATGAATGCTTACTTTGGCCAGTGTTTTCGACTAAGTGGCTACTAAAAAAGACTGGACATACCCCATATTGAATACCCTGGGTTGTCTACTTTAAAAAAAATATGTACATGTGGGGTGTTATTCAGAGATTTATGACAGATAATAGTGTTACAATGTCACTATTGATAAATTTTAAAAATGTATGTTTTGAAACCGCAATATCCTACTTGTACCTATAGCCCTATAACATGCAAAAAAAAGCAAAAAAGCACGTAAACACTAGGTATTTTTAAACTCAGGACAAAATTTTGAATCTATTTAGCAGTTTTTTTCATTCGCTTTTGTAGATGAGTAAAAGATTTTTCAAGTAAAAGTCAAAAAACATGTATTTTTTTCAATTTTTCATCATTTTTTTTATTTTTTTTAAATTAAAATACATGAGATTATATAAATAATGGTATGTAAAGAAAGCCCCTTTTGTCCTGAAAAAAACAATATATAATTTGTATGGGAACAGTAAATGAGAAAGCGAAAAATTACAGCCAAACACAAACACCACAAAAGTGTAAAAATATGCCTGGTCGCAAATGTACAACATCGCAAAAACAGTCCAGTCCTCAAGGGGTTAAGTTTGACTCACTCTGAATTCTTACTTTAGTGATTAACCTGTCAATGTCCCTCTTTTGGCAGACTTTCTCAAGAATCTGACATTCCTCCATTGCCATTTTCACCACTCAGAAAGATATTTCAGCCAATCCCTAGATACTAACAGATTTTTTTGAAAATAATTATTTATTTAAATTTGACAAGCAAAATGTGATACAAAATTTCTGAGCATGATTACTGGCAAGATACAGAGCACAAATATACAATATTATTCAAAACAGTGTTGCTGCCACAAAATAACCCACTCTGGTTGCTTATCATAGTATTGCTATTCAAGGACATTATATTGCATCTCCTCAAATCGACCCCAGCATAACTGAACATTGTAGGTGAGGTATCAGGTAAAGGGGAGGGGGATAAATGTTTGACTCCTGCAGTTGGGCAGGGACTGTATAGGTGGTGGGAGGTTGTGCTCTCAATTCCTAGTACTAATAAGCTAGATGCAAACCTAGAGTGGTGTCTACCCACCCTTCACTAATTATACACTCTACGTGGGTTCTATCAGAGAAAGTGTAGGGTCAGGGCGAGTTAAAGGGACTCTCCAGTGCCAGGAAAACATATCCGTTTTCCTGGACTGCAGGTTCCTGCAGTGCCCCTCTCCCTCCCACCCCTATGCCTCTCCTCCCAATCCCTTCAGTGACTTAATATGAATCCAGTGCCAATGTCCCTCGGAGCTGGGTCAGGGGGGAAACCCAATGCGCAATGGCTGATGTCGGCGGGGGAGACCTAATGTGCAATGGCCGCACAAACGCTTTAGACCTCCCCACTTTAGACCTTGTTTAATGCTTTCCTATGGGGGATTCTGGCGACGCTGGAGGCCCTCATGCATAGCGTGAGGACGTCCAGCATCATTTCAAACACTTTTCGGGTTTTAAGAACTGGAAGTCCCTCAAGTGGCTGTCTGATAGACAGCCACTAGAGGAGGACTTAACCCTGCAAGGTAATTATTGTAGTTTATAAAAGTGATGCTTAAAAGATAAAGAGAAAAATAAATAGAGGAGAATTAGAAAGAGAATTAAGAAAAGAGGAACATCCGGGTATACTCCAGGACTGAAGAAAGAATAGGACGGAAAGAGGGGAATTTAGTGAGTGCTCTCTGTCCCATTCTTGCTCCACTAAGAAGATCCCTGTTCTGTGAAAAATCAGAAACTGATTGAATTATTATATGTTTCAATTTAGCTGGGGTCCCACACCTTATGAAATTATTTGGATGAGTCATTCAATTGTACTATCAATTTATCCATGTCTTCTGCCTCTCTTGTTAATGTTACTCATTAACTACAGTTCCACAAGGTACCAACAGATTTTAAAGGGAAACATTAATAGAATGTATCATCACTTCAGCTTGAAAGTGAAATATCTGGGGATGTGACATAGTAACAGTGTTTTTGAAAAAAAGTTTTTAGCGTGCAGACAGATGCAAACAAATGTGTAACTTAAATAGCTTTCCAGAATTTTAAGTACCAGACCCTTTTGAATAATTAGCATTTTCAGATTCTGTCAATACCTTTGAAACTCAAAGACAATCTCTTCACACTGTAAGCTCAGAATTTGAAACTTTTCATGCAAGAATTCACACTCCAGGCCAACATGGATTTACTAATCCTGACTATATAAAGTTTAGAACATAGCCTTCTCACGTTTGTCAGCTATGTGCACATGTCCTAGACCAGGGGTCCTGAAACTCCGGCCCCCCAGATGTTGCTGAACTACAACTCCCATGATTCTCTGGCTATCTATGTAATTCAAAGAATCATGTGAGTTGTAGTTCAGCAACATCTGGGGGGCCGGAGTTTGAGGATCCCTGTCCTAGACCTAGATGGTACACTACTTTGTAATTTTTTCTTCTTCTCACTTGAGATAAAGATGGAATGTATATTTCATAGTCAGGATACAATTCCTCCTATATATTGTATTTAGAAACAAAAAGGCTTGGTTTATGTTATCATAACATATACACATTTCTCAGTCATCAAAATCTGTTGATGTTGAAAACATGACAACAGGTTTTCAGATTATTTTGTAAAGTAAAAATTGTTGGGAATTCAAAGTGAATTCAAATTGAATTTCACATTTTAGCCCAAAATAACCAAACTAAAAGCTTAGCTGTCTGGGACAAGTTTTGCCAATTCAACTATTATGGCCTTTAATTGAAAGTTCCTTTGAATTCTTTTTTATTTTCCTGCAATTCTTTCTTTAATAAATCACACTGTTTGTATTTAATGCACTGGACAAGTAATGAATTCTAGTGCTTTGTTCATAAAGGAAGTAATTAAATTTGCTCTGCTCCATCCATCTATCACCAGTCCTCTGGATCCCCCTATATGCATGTCTTCCAAATATGCTACAGCAAATGGCTTTCAAATAATTGTTTTTGGAATGCAGATAGGTGTAAACATATATTCTAGTTGTGCAGTGCAAAATATCTTCTATCTTATTTTATTTTTTTATGCTTTGGTGCTCAATAACCTTACAGTTAGAAATACTGGTCATCCCTCTCACTCTTGATGATAAAAAAAAAAAAAAAAAACTTGTCATGTTTTCAGATACATTGTTATTCATTCCACACTGTTATCCTCTAATTATTCTACTCACCTAAAATATTACTTTTATGTAAGGCCATCTTCCTAATAATCGTTTATTAATCAACTCAAACCACACGCTGATAAGAAAAGAGTAGACGTACATTAAATAATACTCAATATTTTATACTTCATAAGGATATATTCTTCTTTCTTCTGGTAAACTTGACATGCCTGGTATCATATACATTCATAGTTCAAAGTCACATGAAAATATAACATAATCAACCTTTCCTGGCTTTTCTCATAAAACCAAATTTATTATTATTGCTTCACAAACACAAGGTCAGTTCCTACAGTGTCATTGATGTTAAATGTTCAACAGCTGATGGTGTTTGCTGGACATCCAGAGCGTTAAGTAGAGAAACCCTGCCCTTGGTGTTCTGTGTTTCTATGTCTCAGGGTCTCATCTTACATATGTATTACATTCTATATATACACCACAACAGTGTGTGTAAAAGAATATATTATATTTACAAAGTCATGGCTATTCAGACAATATTCTTGTAAGCAATTCTAATACCTTGTTTAGCTCATTCCCATGATCCATGGACATTCAGAAACAGAATCGAGTTTGCAACACGTTTTATAATTTGTTCATCTTACTCAACATCAACCATGCCTAAGTGTAGAATGCATGCAAGAAAATAAATCCCCCAAAATAGTATATTCTACCCAAAGAGTTATTCCTCTATGACACAATAACTCATATTATGACACTCAATTTCTCTTAGCTTAATTTTTATGTTCATACTTATTGCTTTCTCGTTTTTTGTTTCTTCACTTTTTTTGAGAGTATAAATTTCAATTAGACCAATTGGAAATCAATTTAGGGTTAAAAAAGATGCGTGAAAGGTTGAACTTGATGGTCTTGACTCTTTTATCATAATAGCACAGACAACGCTACACATGGAGATGGTTAGCTGACAAAGAAAACAAATGATTGTCCACTGAGTGGTTCTGTAATGTGTTCAGAAATAAATGACATAATGTGTTGTTTCTTGTCCCATCTCCCATAAAATAAAAATGTATGCACATCTGTGTTTATGGTTAGATGTACAAACAATTATTTTATTTTGAACATATTTTTATGGCCTTGGAAGTGGTTCTGTGGATAAAATGTTTCACCAATTAGAGAACGTTTTTGGGACAGCTCCTACTAGGTATTATGAAATGTGGCATCCTCTTGTGTCTTACCTCATGCACAGGTTCATGAATACAGGGTTTCTTCTTATTCAGTACCATGGAATGCTTTCTTGACAAGTGATCACATTTTGTAGTGATATGCTTTGTGTGCAATATTAAATATACATTAATTTGTTGAACATCTAAAATCACATGGATTTCAAGATCAGAGACAACATAGGTTTACTTCAGGGAGATCATGCCAAACTAATCTTACTGATTTTTTTGATTGGGTAACTAAAATAATAGATCAGGGTGGTGCAGTAGACATTACTCACCTAGATTTCAGTATGGGTTTTGATACTGTTGCAAATAGAAGGCTTATCAATAAACTGCAATCTTTAAGTTTGGATTCCAATATTGTTAAATTGGTAAGGCAGTGGCTGAGTGACAGGCAACAGAGGGTTGAAGTCAATGGAGTACATTTGAAGCATGGTGTTCTACCATTGGGGTACTTCAGGGATCTGTACTTTGACCCATTCTCTTTAATATTTTTATTAGTGATATTGCAGAATGTCTTGATGGTAAGGTATGTCTTTTTGCTGATGATACTGAGATATGTAACAGGTTTGATGTTCCAGGAGGGATAAGCCAAATGGCAAATGATTTAGGTAAACTAGAAAAATGGTCAGAGTTGTGGCAACTGAAATTTAATGTGGATAAGTGCAAGATAATGCATCTTGGACGTAAAAACCCAAGGTATAGAATATTTGATAGAGTCCTAACCTCAACATCTGAGGAAAGGGATTTAGGGGTAATTATTTCAGATGACTTAAAGGTAGGTAGACAATGTAATAGAGCAGCAATAAATGCTATCAGAATGCTTGGTTGTATAGGGAGAGGTATTACCAGTAGAACGAGGGAAGTGCTCATGCCATTGTATAGAACACCGGTGAGATCTCACTTGGAGTATTGTATGCAGTACTAGAGACCGTATCTCCAGAAGGATACTTTAGAGAGAACTCAGAGAAGGGCTACTAAACTGGTTTATGGATTGCAGGATAAAACTTACAAGGAAAGGTTAAAGGAACTTAACATGTATAGCTTGGAGGAAAGACGAGACAGGGGTGATATGATTGAAACATTTAAATATATAAAGGGAATCAACACAGTAAGGTAAAGGAGGAAAACTTCTATTTAAAAGAAGAAAAACTACCACAAGAGGACATAATCTTAAATTAGAGGGGCAAATGTTTAAAAATAATATCAGGAAGTAATACGGCTATCCTAGCTATAAGATAAGGCCAGGGACTAATGAAAGTATTTAGAAAATTAGGCAGACTAGATGGGCCGAATAGTTCTAATCTGCCGTCACATTCTATGTTTCTGTGTTTCCATGTTTATTTTTGCAGTGCAAGTAAAAACATATATGTCATTGTAGCCAAGTTAGCATAGACAATAGTAAGATATCAAACAAGTGGTTACTTAGGCATGGCATGCGATTAGATTACACTATATTTTAATAAAAACACAAAGAAAAATAGCATGTCAGAAGTGTAAACAGGTCAATTCACAGGTACAAGTATTTTACAGGACATGAAGTGTGGAATGCGATAAGAAAAAGTACAGTAAATAGGGATGCTGATTTGGCCTGAATGGATCAAAAAGCTCCATGTTAACTATTTAGGCTCCCAGATGGACACCAGCTGAGGAGCACTTAATCTTAAGTGACTCCTTTTACAATAGGGATCAGTATGGAGTGGGATTAACACATTTTTAATAATTAAATACATCATTACATGGTTAGTTCATTTTTTCCTCTTTTAAGTACATGAATATGTACTAAAGAAATGTTTAAGGTTTCTAAGTATTTAAGTGCCCAATCTTAATTTAGGGCATTGGACTATAAGCCTGTGTGGGATACTTTAACCCAATGTTCTCTCCTTCCAGTTACAAGGATTCATTTAAAATTTCCAGTAAAAATAGTATTTACAATTCCCCTAGTGGGCATATAGTCTAATATTTATAACATAATAGCCAATTGCTTAATTTGCAATTTTACCTACAGGTATATATTCTACTTCATGAACTTTAAGATATCTAAAGACTTGGCTTGGCCTAAATACGGGATCTGACATCAGCACAGTAAAAAAACAAAACATAGGGGACTATTCTAGCTCTAAATATAACTATTCAATTAAATATTTTGAGGTACACTGCCTGCTCTATTCTTATTCCTGGTTTGTCAGAGCCAGCCGTCTATCTTAGTATTTTTGGTTTTTAGACGGCATATAAAAAAAACAAAAAAAAAACAAAGAGAGCAATTAAGTTACAAGTAAGAAAGAAGTTTGGGAATTAGACATTTTAATGTCATTTTTTTGTAAGAAGTAGGTATTATGATCAAGCAGCGCAGATGGACATCCTAGTTTCCGTTAGTAAAAAATGACTAACATGACTAGCTTTTAATTCACTATTCAGATGTTTACCACTCAGTGCTGTTACTTTGATGTTCTATGTAGATCAATAGAACAGCAAGGCTTTCTAAAGCACCACATGTGAATTTGAATGAAAGGCAAACTTCAAACTAAACAAAAATATAACTTTATTTCTGAACTTTATAAGAAATTTTTAAAAAGCCAAAACATTAATTTCTATAACCTAATCAGTCCAAAAAGTACTCTACAAACCAAGATCCCAATAGTTAAGGATTTATGGCCTATACTAGTACAGGCACACTCTTGTTAATGATTTAAATATTCAAATACATAGGTAGAAAATTCTTCAAACAAAGAATTGTGAAAAACAAAAACAAACAGTTTTAACACAAAGTTAGTAGAATATATAAAGGCACATATTAGATACCATAAGACAATAAAAAAAAAAATATATATATATATAAAAACCAAGATATTTTCGATTACTCCTTTGATGCTTTGCTAGCATTATGGCTATTATGGCATTATGGGAAATTTAGTCCAAAACATCTGGAGTGTTGATGGTTGCCTACACCTGACCTATAGTTTATGTAATTACACAAAATATATTAAATTCAGATTATTTTTAAATTAATTCAATTGATTTCAAAATATTGAATTCAAATTATTTTCAGATGCTATTTGCTGTGTTGTTGTTTATTTGTCCAGACCTGTATATAAAAAAAAATTATTCCAACATATCTTTTTTATTGGTCGATTCTACCCTAACAGCAGCATCTATTTGACAATCCTTTTTCTCCCTGCTGTGTCATAACAATTACATCTTAACTTCAAGATTAGTCTCTGTAATGCGATTCCTATACTGCATAGTTCTGTAAAAAAAAAAAAAAAGTTTCCCGTATTAAAATTCTTGTTGCCTAGGCAACAACGCAGTGTTATGGGACCACAAAAGACGTCTATTAAATCTCACCTCTGAAAGCTTACTTGCGTAGAATAACTGATGCACTGTCATATTTTATAATGCTTTATAGATGGGTACAAGCTTTAGGTTTATTTGTTAGTCACTCGATTATTCTGTTCTAAAGAGTGCTGTTTTTAAACCCTTTATACTTGTCAAAGCTCCTTGAAACATAAACTTTCAGCAAAATCAAATGAATCTGTACATCGTATTAACTTAACATTTATTTTAATATCTGTAGATAAAATAAACATACTGTTAAACTACTCCATTTATCTTCTCTTCATATTAAGTATTTTATAGACTTATATTTTAAGAATTAATGCACAATAAATATTAAATGACAATTTAATATATGGAGCACGGGGTGTCTCATTTATTTTCCAAATATCCTGAGTATTCATTTGGTTCAAGTTACTAAAGTCAGGTCAACATTTTTTTTGCCAATTATCACCCATAAGTAATATCCAATCCTTTATTATAAAATATTACTATTCTTGAAATGTGTCTGTATGTGTGTGTCTGTCTGTATGTGTGTGTGTGTGTGTACGTGTCTGTATGTGTGTATGTCTGTGTGTGTGTCTGTATGCATATGTTTCTGTGTGTATGTGTGTGTCTGTATGTATGTGTGTGTTTGTATGTCTGTATGTATGTGTCTGTGTGTTTATATGTGTATTTATATGTGTGTGTATGTCTGTATGTTTGTGTGTGTCTACATGTCTGTGTGTATGTATGTGTGTCTGTATGTATGGGTTTCTATGTGTATGTGTGTGTGTTTGTATGTGTGTTTATGTGTTTCTAGTTACGCTTCTGAATGTGTCTTTCTACTGCCCCCAATTTATGAATATATTTTGGTATTAATCTAATAGAAAACATAAAACACAATAAGTTGTGCTCACTTTCATCTGAATTATTTAAATAGTGTCTAGTCTAAAAACAAATCAGCATGAAAGGGACACTATTGTCACCAGAACCACTACAGCTTAATATAGTAGTTCTGGTGTCTATAGACTCTCCCTGCAGGGTTTTCAATTTGAATGCTGCCTTTCAGAGAATCTTTAATATATTTAACCATATATAAAGTGGTATCTAGAGTAAGTGAACAACTCAAAATTCTGCTCTCATAATTGCCTGAAAGCACAAATTCAATAGCTTAAACATAGATTTCAGATACACTCAAACTTACAAAGGACAGCCCAGGGTAAGACAGTGGCACATGAGTATCCAGAAAAAAAGCTTGTAAACATGCCAATATTTTTCCATTGATTAACCTGGCAAATCAAACTAATTAAAGTGTTAATATTTTAGGGGCTTGGAGATACCAAAAGAGGGTTGCTTTGCTGTAACTTGATCAACATTTTGGCTAACTCTACCAGTTGTCATGATGTCTGCCAGTGTGTGTGTCTGTCTGTGTGTGCCATTGTGTGTGTCAGTGTGCATATTTGTGTATCTGCATGTGTTTCAGTGTGTGTGTGTGTGTGTGTGTGTGTGTATCGCAGTTTGTGTGTGGCAGTGTATGTGTGTATGTATGTGCCTACATCTCAGCATTCAAATGCTAGCACTACACACATATACTCCCCTACATTCAAACGGCAACACTACATACAGACACACGCCGGCATTAAAATGTCAACACTAAATACAAACACACCTCTGTGTTAAACCCCATGTTATATATGAACACACCACTTCACTCGAAAACCAACACATAAATGCATGCTTTTATTCACACACCAACACCACATAGAAACAAACCCCTACATTCACACAAACATACTTAATACAAAAACATACTTACATTCAAACACACAAACACTACTAAATACAACCCTGCATCTTAAAAAAACATAAAAAATTGTCCCTATCTAACACAAAATGCTACTAAGGCACTTGCTTATGCGCTCATCATTTGACACCTAGATTATGAGACTCACTCATCATTGACATTCTTCATTCCATATAGCACCACTCCAATCTGTTAGGAATGCTGCTACCATGATTATCTACGTCACCCACTGCTCCTCTCACACCTTCCCCATCTGCCAGTATTTACATTGGCTTCCCATATCTTGCAGGATCCAATTCATTCAATTGACGTTAACATATAAAGCCCTTAACAACTCTGCACCTCATTACATTTCCTCCATAACATTTCCTCTCTAATTTCCACAAATATGCCAATTTTTATTACCTTATCTCCAACCAATTACCTTCTTTTGTCCTCTATTTGATTCACCTCTGCCAATTCCCATCTACAGGAATTCTCAAGAGCTTACCTTTTCTATGGAATGCTCTAAATCATTCTCTTAGAATTTTTCCTAGCCTCCAGTCCTTTACGATATTGTGAAAACTTACCTCTTCCACTTTACTAGTACTCCAAACTGGATTACGCAGTCTAAAAAACTGAAAACTAGGGATGTGCATGTGCAATTTGGTTCAGTTCGTAAATTCGTGTAAGTAAAAAAATGTGTCTGCTTCTGCAATTCGCACCAATGGCATTCAGTTCGATTCGGCACTTTGACAATTCGGACCTAAATCCTAACCCCTAATCATAACCCCTAACTCCTAACTCTAACCCCTAACCCTAACACCTAACCCTAACCATTTGTTTTGCCACTTTTCAGAAATCCAAAGCACTTTGGAACTTTGGCAATTCGGAACTTCAGCAATTCGGAACTTCTGCAATTTGGTTAGGTTTGGCACTGTTTGGTAATGTTTCATCTGACTATTCCGACACAAAAAGGCCAAAATAAAGATATTTTTTTAAATGCACCACTTTAGGAATACTTACCATCATTCTGAGTAACTTCTCACATCATAACAGTCCTCCTATTGCCCACACATAATTTCTGCTGTCACAGTCCACTCAGCTATTTCTCTCCTTCCACTCTACATTGCCACTACTCTCACACAATAACAAATCACAGGCATTGTATCCATCATCCTCTCATCCACTCTAACATGTTTTTAGATTGTCAGCTTATTTAAACAGGGTCCATTTCACCTATTGTCTCTGTCAACACTATTTGCTATGTCAATACGTGTTTTATATCCAATCCAATATCCAATCCATAAGTGCTGTGGAATATTGTGGCGCTATAAAAAAAATACTACTAATAATAATGTATACATAATAAAGCATGTTTAGACAATTTTAGGATGTGGAAGCAATATTCACCCAGATATAAAAATATATTTTTTTTACTGCTTTTTACTGTTTATTTTCAGTGTAAACTTTATACAGACATTTAGTGAGTAACTTAGGAGGACTTTCTGTTGCAGAAATTAAAATTCTGATCTTAAGAAAAGAGATGAAAACTCAAAAAAATACACTGCCCTGATAAATTCATTTTAAACTGATAATTTGCTCTGTTAGAAATTTGCTCTGTTATTCCACTCAATCACGAGTAGTACTTGTTTCGGTAATTTCATGTGTAATTATTCTTACATATCGGCACTATTGTACTGGATCACTAGGTTGCAATGATTCTACAAGAGGAGGGGTTCTTCATTATTTAGCTCATAGTGGCTACTAAAAAACACTGGACATACCCCATTTGCGATACCTTGGGTTGTCTTCTTTTGCAAATGGTATGCCATCATGCGGGTAATTCTCATTCCTGTGCTACCATACATTCTCCAAGGCAACATAACCAACCAGGCAAATTTCAATGTAAAAAAAAAAGGAAAATCAAGCCTTATATTTTACCCAGTAATTTTGAAAAACACTATAAAACCTGTACCAGGAGGTTTACTGTCATACTCGGGAGACTTCGCTGAACACAAATATTAGTGTTTCAAAACAGTAAAACATATCACAACAATGATATCATCAGTGAAAGTGCCATTTGTGTGTGAAAAATGCAAAAAACTTCACTTTCACTGACAATGTCATCGCTGTGATATGTTTAACTGTTTTGAAACACTAATATTTGTGTTCTGTGAAGTCTTCCGAGCAAAACAGACCCCCCATGTACAGGTGTTAGGTTGTCATGTAAAGTTACAGGGTTAAATACAGTGCTTGCAAATTCAATTCTCTGGACTTTCGGCTGGGTTGTCAGGCAGGTCCCTCAAATTGCAAACAATAAAATTACTTAATTATGTAAAAATATTACATAAATATGCACATAGAATTTAAATATATATACATATTTATATGTTTGAAGTCTATGTGTATATTTATGAAATTATTTATGTAATTTTGTATATAAATACTTCGTATTATTTTTATTTATTTTTATTTATTTATATATACATAGATATATATATAATTTCATTTTAAGTTTATTTTTGTATAAATATATATATATGTTAATATCAAAATACAGTTAGAATAAAATTACATATGTATATATAATTTTTTAGATTTTTTTATTATTTTAGAAAAAGTTTATCTATTTTTATTTACTTATTATTTATATTTTATAATAATATATATACAATATATATAGTTATTATATATATATTATATATATATATACATATGTAATTAAAATAGAAGTGTATTTTTATATTCATATATGTATATATAAAAATACACTTAGTTTGACATTGTGTATATAAGATATATATAGATGTAAAAAACAGATAAAATTCGTATCTTGTAATACCTTTTTTATTGGACTAAGAATTTTTTAATGACAAGCTTTCGGGAGAACCTCCCTTTCTCAAGTCTGAAGCATTTCTAAGCAAGACGACACATAGAATTCAAAGTTGAGTTGTGATACAGGGGTTAAAGCGACATAAGATATATATACATATATATATAGATTTAATACATGTATATATATCTTATGTATGTATATATATATATATATATATATTACACTGATTGCTTTTTACAACTTTATTTTTTTTATTTTACACATGCATGGAGACTGCCTGTCAGCAGCACAGGCAGTCCCCCTGCAGGCAGATACATGGACACCTATTGTGGCCATGTGATCGCTCTAACTGAATGGTCACATGGCCACGGGGTCCTAATTCACCGGGGGGAGACTGCCTGAGCTGCAGGCAGTCTCTCCACACCGGGAGCAATGCCGATTGCCGCAGGGGGAACGACGGTGACCTGGTGAGTAAAAATTTCCGTTATGATGGTTCAGCACCGTCACCGGTCCTCAAGGAGATTTTCCCGATGATGGTCCTGAACCGTTACCGGTCGTGAAGGGGTTAATTACTGAGTGGGGGGGCGGAGCCTAACCAACAAGCTGGCAAGACGTGCTCTGCTAGAGCTCCTGCCACAAATCTACAAAATCGACAAATAAACCGGGCTGCAGAGCCACAAACCCCCCGTGCAAAGGCTCACGGCACTGGGGTAACCTACCGAAATCGAATGATGCCCAACTCGACACCCAGGACAACCGGGCACCATAACGGCAAAATGAGGCGTACCATGGGCGGTGGCGAGGAGAGACGGTCGCTTTCCCGCCAACCACAAGCAGCCATAAGTGAGCACAACACACTTCCCCCCCCCCCATGGACCAGTAGGGGACATCTTGGTCCCCGCCAGATGGAGAACCTCTGACCCTCGACTAAGCCTGCGACCTACCCAAGCAAAGTGGGACCCGGGACCTCCAAGATGGCGAATACACTTGCCTCAGAAAAACGAAACAAGCAACCACCTATTAGTTTGGGCGCAGACACCAACGCGAATAACTACACCATGGCGGAAGGTTCACTCACCGCAGCCCAACACGAGGTCAGGAGGGAAACCTAGCTCCGCTACAACCGCATCTTCAGAGCACTGTGGGACAAGCTGGAGGCCCTCATGCAGACCCCCAAATCGGGGACCACACCAGGTGGCGTATCACAGGGCCCGACACACAGCAGTGGCACCCGAACATCACGGGCGTCGGAAAATGGCAAGGCGGCCCAAAGGAGCCCTCTTCTTCCACAAGCTAAGCTGCGCACGCGGCGTCCACAAACTGCAGCATCCAGGCGACGAGGAAATAAATACCAGGCTGCAGGGGCACCAAAAAGGAAATAACTGACTAAAGCCGACATGTAGAGCCCGAGTAAGAGCACCACAGCCACACACGAGAAGACCCCACAAACCCCCCTGACACGAAAGAAACATAGACACCGAAAACGAGAAATGCACCATCATGGAGACGGGGGGCTACAGAGACCACCAGACCCTTCGATGAGATGGGCCTGGAAGGCTGACATACCAAGCCTCCCGCCCTACCCCCAGTCACCCACAGCTCACCTCCACAGCCTGGACCTGAGACGCTACGACTGCTGCTACAAACCAACAAGTTAGTGCAAGGGGAAGCCACAACATCACCTGAACAAAAGAGGCACCTACCAAACACCGGAGTTGGATGAAACCCCGATCTGGGAACCCAGAGACTGAAAGCCAGGATCTCTACAGATACAGTATTATTTTATGACTGGACTTTTCACCAGCACTAGTACACCCTTAACTCTACTATCCATTAGGCTAAGTCTTACATACCCCAAGGGCAGACCACGATGCACACGCCTACATAGTTGCTACCAAACTACCTACAAACAACATACTACCCAGCATAACAAAACAACATAGCAACATAACCCACTACGTAAAATACCTATTGCTAAGATGAATGTGCATGTGGTGCTTTACCTCTTTGTCACTCCTCTTATCTCTTCTAATGCAATGCTACATACCTTCCCATGATCATAATCTTAAGCGTAACAAACTTTATCGTATGCATATCTAGCCTAGCATGTTTACTACTTACTATGTTAACTTCATGTTTTAGCATGTTTACTACTTACTACAAACTACTGATGTCTCATAGCTTGGTAATTTCACATTATACAAAAAATGTGCTGTCTAAAGTGCCACAATTTGAAACGTTATGACAATGCTTGCAGTGGCTGTTGTGGCTCTGCATGCTTGCTGTTACTTCAAGCACAAATAAAGAATAAAAAAATAAAAAATACTGAGTTTCAAGTGCCTCAGACCTGCGTGTCCACTGCTGATGTGTTAAGATGTATTTAATAACTTTGTACATTTTTTTCTCTTTTTAATAAAAATCCTATTTACAAAAAAAGGAAAACTCCAAAAAATTAAACTATCCCAAAGAAATCTGCTCACTTTGAATGATTTTCACCCATTTCTCCTTCTTGGTCAAAGTTTTCAGCCTATATAAGTCTATATCAAGCTGAAACAAACAAATATTTTTCTTACAAACATTTACTTTCGATACTAACACATTATTGACATACTTCTCAATGTATCCCTCCTGCTAAAATATTTTATAAATAAAAATAGATAAAATATTTCTCCAACTGTGTTTTACAATAATGTTTCTCTTATCTATTGTCATGCTGACCAAACTTGCTCAGAAATTGATTATTTAAATGGAAACAAAGGAAACTTTTTAAATTATTTTTATTTAGTGTGATTAATGATTACCACTCAATACACTGCTTAAGATTTTGCTTCCATTCATCTCCACTTGGCTGATCTCTGGGAAATAGCTTCACGTCATATGCAGTAATCTCCTGCCTGCGTGCAGATGTAAAAAAAACTGGATACTCATTTGTACTTAGCCTGCTATAGAAATGAGAGATATATAAGTATTTTTAGGTTTATTTGCAATGTTCAATGTATAAAAAGATGATGTTTCAGAAGAATATGAGAACTCATGTTTTTTATTTTATCTGTATACTTTTAAACACATGATGTTATGATTGATTTTTTTTTTTTCCTTTCATGAAATGTTTCATTTCATTAAATATGTACATAGAGTGCTAAGACCTAACACCATTTATCGCTCACTCTGACCTTGAGACAAGTTTCAGTAATATATGGACCATGTAATATGAATTATTCATACACATATAAAGAATTAAATCCTAGCAGCCCCTAATTCTACAAAAGAGCAAAAAAAAAAAAAAAATGTCATCTTTTATGTACAACAGATGCACAATCCTTTTATCTCTAATAGAAATTTCTAAATCTTTATGTCTAAAGTTTTTAGCTAGACATCTTACCTTTTTCTTTTTTTTTTAAATGTTTTGTTTTGTTTATTTTTTTGTGTTTTGGTATAAGAAATTCTCAATCTCTGGAACTCATGCTACTGATGAATGTAACTAGCTTTTAGATTTCTTGAGGCCTACACATATAGAAATCTGGCAGTTCCCTGTATAATGAATAAAATCCTCTTATTTATATCAATATGTCATGGCATTGTTAATATGTACTTTACCAATAATGTGTGCTATACCTCTTTGTAGAGAGAATATTGAAGGAAGGTAAATGCACCTGGTCTTGAACACATGCAGCACATAGCTAAGGCCGCTGTTTAATATTTTTGGATAAGTTTTACAAATGATTTATTATTTTTGAATAAGCTGTTAAAGTTATTTAAAATATAGAAGTATTAAATAATATATAGTGTATAAAAATATACAGTTGCAAGAAAAAGTATGTAAACCCTTTGGAATGATATGGATTTCTGCACAAATTGGTCATAAAATGTGATCTGATCATCATCTAAGTCACAACAATAGACAATCACAGTCTGCTTAAACTAATAACACACAAAAAATGAAATGTTGCCATGTTTTTATTGAACACACCATTTAAACATTCACAATGCAGGTGGAAAAAGTATGTGAGCCCTTGGATTTAATAACTGGTTGAACCTCCTTTGGCAGCAATAACATCAACCAAACGTTTCCTGTAGTTGCAGATCAGACGTGCACAACGGTCAGGAGTAATTCTTGACCATTCCTCTTTACAGAACTGATTCAGTACAGCAATATTCTTGGGATGTCTGGTGTGAATCGCTTTCTTGAGGTCATGCCACAGCATCTCAATCGGGTTGAGGTCAGGACTCTGACTGGGCCACTTCAGAAGGCGTATTTCCTTCTGTTTAAGCCATTCTGTTGTTGATTTACTTCTATGCTTTGGGTCATTGTCCTGTTGCAACGCCCATCTTCTGTTGAGCTTCATTTGGTAGACAGATGGCCTTAAGTTCTCCTGCAAAATGTCTTGATAAACTTGGGAATTCATTTTTCCTTCGATGATAGCAATCCATCCTGGCCCTGACACAGCAAAGCAGTCCCAAAACATGATTCCCCCACCACCATAATTTACAGTTGGGATGAGGTTTTGATGTTGGTGTCCTGTGCCTTTTTTTCACCACACATAGTGTTGTGTGTTTCTTCCAAACAACTCAACTTTGGTTTCATCTGTCCACAGAATATTTTGCCAGTACTGCTGTGGAACATCCAGGTGCTCTTGTGCAAACTGTAAACGTGCAGCAATGTTTTGTTTGGACAGCAGTGACTTCCTCTGTGGTATCCTCCCATGAAATCCAATCTTGTTTAGTGTTTTACGTATTGTAGATTCGCTAACAGGGATGTTAGCATTTGCCAGTGACTTTTGTAAGTCTTTTGCTGACACTCTAGGATTCTTCTTCACCTCATTGAGCAGTCTGCGCTGTGCTCTTGCAGTGATCTTTACAGGACGACCACTCCTAGGGAGAGTAGCAGCAGTGCTGAACTTTCTCCATCTATAGACAATTTGTCTTATTGTGGACTGATGAACAGCAAGGCTTTTGAAGATACTTTTATAACCCTTTCCAGCTTTATGCAAAGTCAACAATTCTTAATCGTAGGTCTTCTGAGAGCTCTTTTGTGCATGGCATCATTCACATCAGGCAATGCTTCTTGTGAAAAGCAAACCCATAACTGGTGTGTGTTTTTTATAGGGCAGGGCATCTGTAACCAACACCTCCAATCTCATCTCATTGATTGGACTCCAGTTGGCTGACATCTCACTCCAATTAGCTCTTGGAGATGTCATTAGTCTAGGGGTTCACATACTTTTTCCACCTGCACTGTGAATGTTTACATGGTGTGTTCAATAAAAACATGGCAACATTTCATTCTTTGTGTGTTATTAGTTTAAGCAGACTGTGATTGTCTATTGTTGTGACTTAGATGATGATCAGATCACATTTTATGACCAATTTGTGCAGAAATCCATATCATTCCAAAGGGTCCACATACTTTTTCTTGCAACTGTATATAAATATATAAAAAAATATTTAAATACACTGAACAAAATCATAAATGCTACACTTTTGTTTTTGCCCCTATTTTTCATGAGCTGAACTTAAAGATCTAAGACTTTTTTCTATGTACACAAAAGGCCTATTTCTCTCAAATATTGGTCACAAATCTGTCTAAATCTGTGTTAGTGTGCACTTCTCCTTTGCCGAGATAATCCATCCCCCTCACAGGTGTGGCATATCAAGATTCTGATTAGACAGCATGATTATTGCACAGGTGTGCCTTAGTAACTCTTAAGCATTTATTTTGTTTTAACTTCTTTTACTGTTTACATCTCACTTTTGGGAATGTGGGCACTTTTTCAAGTGTGCTATCATTTTCAAGAATTTGTGCTTTTTCCCTTTGAGAATTTTATATACTATGTGCTTTAAGGGTTTGCTCAAAATTTTTTTCCTATGCACTTAATGTATAGGACACTCTATTTATTGGTCATTATATATTGCACTTGATTGTGTATATGTTGTTAGATTGTGAATGTGTATCATACTAACACTGATGATTGATTAAATCACTTCTTGTTACAAATGTAATGACACTGTCTCATTGTAAATTGATAAAGGATCTTTAGTGAGCTGAAACATTGCTCTCATGACAGTAAATTGTCCATTTTATTACTGCCTAGTCCTGCTTGTATACAAAAACATATTTTCTAAACATAAATACATCAATACTGTTCAAGCTAGATACATTGTTACTTTTTGCTAGATACACTGTGATAATTCTAGATGGGTTGCAATAAATTGGCAGAAATAGCACTAACTTCAAATTCACTCAATATGTCGATACATTTTACACTTACATCCCTTACATTAAGGATGACAATGCTTTAACTCACATTCTTTATAAGAAATAACTCATAAATAAGAAAATTTATGACAGCATTCTTATAAGATTTAGAGGACTTTGCCTTTCTTTCTCACAGATTTCCTTTAAAAATAATATAACTATTAGCCTGCCTATCTATCTAGACATGCATATTATCTATCTATCCATCTGTCTGCCTGTCTATATCTATCTATCATCTATCATTTTTCACTCTTTTTCAATCTCCATTTCTTGATCCATCTGTCAGTCTTCTTGGCAGTGGAGGTTGGTCCATAGGGGCAGGTGGGACAGAGCATACCCAACTTTGGGATGTCTTGGCTTGGTAACTCTGTGTTAGAAAAAATATGCTTTAACTGACATAATTAGTTCTGCAGTCTCACCCTCCCCCAATGATGGCTGAAACTGTTGCAGAGAAAATGAAAAACTAATCATGTTAAGATTTTGAGTTATTGTTTTTAAAAAGAACCCATTTTCTGAATATAGGTGCCTCAAACACAATTAATCTACTCTAAAAAGATTTCTGATATCACCTATTGGCCTTTTGTAGGACTGTCAAATCCTAGTTAATCCTGCGTATTGTTCTGGCTTCTAGGAAAGTCATTGATTGAAAGCATTCGGAGATGAAGCCTGACATATTTTGCTGTGTCCCAAATATTGGTATTTAATTGAACAAGGCATGACACGTCATGGTTGAGCACATGGGGTAAAGGTGACAGACACCAAGTCATCAAGTGCCGAAGTCAAATTCTGGTGGTAAACTCTAGCCCCAACCTTCATTAAACTTCACCAGTCACCACTACTTTTTGTAATTTTTTGCATATCATTATTTTTCTACATTTGTATCTATCTATCTATCTATCTATCTTTCTGTGTGTCTACTGTCTTTCTCTCCCTGTATTCCTCCTTCTTGACCTATCTGCCTGTTTGCCATGACTGATGTTTCTGTCACTGATGTAATAAATATAAAATATAGAGATTTTGATTTTTTTTATTATTCCTCCTTTTTTTCCCCCTCTTGTGGTCACTTATCACTTCATGTGTGAGTGAAAGATGTATGTATGTATGTATCCATCTATCTATCCATCTCATGCCCAGTTGTCTGTCTGCCTGCCTATCTATTTATCGTTGCTTTTCTATTCTGATCTATATATATTCTGTATTCTTCTGTCTTCCAGCTTGTCTTTCTAGAGTTAGCTGCATATTTCCATCTGTCTGTCTGTCTATCTATCTATCTTTCTATCTATTATGATTATCATCAGCAGCAGCAGTATTCGTCTTTCAAGACTGTCTCTAATCTGTTTAATTTTAAGTAAAACTTAATAATAGTATATATTTTTTTTTTCTTCTATAGTTCTTTCTTTCTTTATGTTTTTACATGTTCCTATTCAGTAGAATAAAACCATACCCAGGTTCCTAGTTTCTATTGAAATGTTATAAAAACTGCAAAGTGTTTTATTTATAAGTGGTGCTAGTGTTTTAGAATAGATGTTCTATTGTTGCACTGCTGCTAATTAGCTGAGACAATAAAGGTGTGTGCTTATCAATGAGAGGGTGCTTTTTCTGGATATCCATTGTTTAATGCTAGCTAAGTGCAAATTGTTTGCTATATACGTAACAGTTTTTGACTGAAATAAATGAAGACAATAGCTCATAAACACATACTCACATAAACATACATCAATGAACCACTAGATGGCACACTTTCCATGTTCGTTCATAGCTATAGATTTTTGCTTTTTCTACTAAACATTTTAGTCAATCTAGAAATGGCTTTGAAACAAAGTTGAACATTATTTAAAGATTAAACTTTCATTTCTAGAGCAGACAATTTCATCATCTGTTTACCAGCATTGTAGCATAATCTAGTCATCTAGACAATTTTGTTACTTACAAATGCCATGAGTTTTAATCCCATCATGTAGACAACAATATTTCGACATTCTTTTAGAACCCTGTCATCTCTTTCAGCCCTGAAAAATAGCCCTTGAAGGATAATGCTGACAAACAAGCCTTGTGCATTGTCTAAAATAATATCATAAAGGTTTTCCAATTGTTATGATGAATTCTGCATGGAAGGTTTAGTGTGTCAATGCTTTACGGTTAGGATGCCATTAAAGACATGAATCACTATGGACAGGTATGGACTTAATTGTTCAGACTTGGAATGGGTTAGTCATAGATTATTCGCGTTTGGAACAGAGAACATCAATCACACACAAGATGTTAGTGTCTGATGTGACCCTGAGGGAGTTTATGGCTCATACATAGCCTGTGATTGAAAGAAACCCATCCCATAGCTTTCTACCTGAGGAATGTAATCCTAACGCAGGTAAAACCAACAGGTAACCTTCCATGTTTCGTGAGTCTACATATCCTATGATGGCTGCCGAGCAATGTAGGAGTTATAGTACAATGAGATTTTAGGATCTAGCAGTTGGATGGCCAGCGTTGGGTTAAAATATTGACCCCCCTCCATTTCCCCCCATGTTCTGGGAAATTACTGCGTAATTACAAGATGCTCTAAGCATGTATTATCTTGGGAGGTCCTTGGTGGTCTTCCCACGTACTTGTCATCATCTCACGTCATTATCAGGAAAAAAAAATGGAAAAGCAATACTTTCATATTCCAGCTTCCTAATATAGGGATTCCCCGAAGAGACCAGAGTCAAATGAACTTCTAATGCATGTTCTATCAATCCTGAAACACCACAAATTGCCCAAATCTGTAGCTAAGAGCTCACTAAAGAGGAAACAGATCAGTAGTTCTTCATTGAAGAACGTTTAGTGCAGATCTTCCTGTTCTCTGTTAATACGCAGTAATAACACAGCTAATAACATGATCCAAGCAACACAAAGAATGGGAAATCAAACATATGGATCATGGAAAGTTCTAATATGTATAATAATATTATGTGTGTGTGTGTGTGTGTGTTTTAACAAATCAAAGCCCGCACAGTTATGGATGTGGATTTCAGGTTCAGCACCACAATAGTGAACAGCTCCTTGCATTAACTCCTTGGAGATTCTGATAGTCATAAGTGACAAATTACAATTATTAGTCATTTAAAAAAATAAACATTAAAGAAAAACGCTCGAGATTAGATGAAACCTTTTAAAGATTAGTAATTTACATTTAATTGGCATCATATATTGATATTATTAGTAGTATTTATTACATTTGATACATATTATTGAACATTACATATTGTAAAATATATTACATATGTATACCATATCTATCTATCTATCTATCTATCTATCTATCTAGATACATCAAGCTATATACTATATATTATACACTGTCTGTAGATAGAAGATAGACAGATAGATGATAGATGGATAGATAGATATATAGATAGATAGATTATACATATATAATATATATTGTACATTTATAAACTTCTAATTTTGTCCATCTAGTCCTCTGTCTAGCTATATGTCTGTCTATCTATCTGTTTGTCTAATTTCTTGGAGTTTTTTTTTTGTTTTGTTTTTTTTGACAAGCAAAGAAAAAAAGATATGGATCTGTGGTTAGAATAAAGGGAAAATGCGTGTTGGTATATTTATAAGAAAACTTATGACTGTGATCGGATCATCAGTGGGGAAAGACGAGAACTGTTATTATGCTCCTGGAGGAATTGGTTTGATGACGTATTTTCTGATAGCGGATCATTACGTGACTTACACTCTGGAAAAAAAAAAAAAGGCAAGCTGTTTGATTCATGGATAAAAATCCCAGCAGCACAGCCCCTCAAACAATAGCTGGCATTTAAAGGTAATATACAGACAAACAATTATAAAGGGAGCTCTTCCTAAAGCAGTGTTTGCAGAAACATCTCTGCTTATTGCACACGCAGACAGAGACAGAGAGGTGCAAGACATATATATTTATATATATAGATCTCCATATATATGTGTGGTATACATGCAAGAAAGGAGGGCTGGTCAACTTGGATAGCAGCACAAGAAGGAAGAAAGCAGCTAGTGGAACGCCTCAGGAGAAGTATCTCAGAGAAGATTTCTTTGTCAGCAACTCAGCATCTCAGCCAAAGACTCAGAAAGAGTCTGCACCAGGCTCTCTGCCTCACTAGCTCTCTGCATTTTTAACATTTTATTTTCCTTTAGCAGTTTCTACATCATTATCATTTATTCTTTTTTTTTTTTTTTTGTCCACATACTTGTAGCCTGCTAGGGAAGTTACCCATCATCACACCTCTGTTGTGCTAGTCTCATTTGTTTTTGTTTTTGTTTTTTTCCTTAAAATCGATCCAACAGGAATCCCCACCGTTTCTTTGATCAGAATAAGATTTTCTGGACTTGTGATTTACATCAAACTTTTTTTTTTTTTTTAAATCGAAATCTCATTGACTGGTCAGTCAGTCAGTATCTGCTTATTGCAACTTGAGAGACAAGGCAATGCAATTCTCAATCTGACACCACAGACCCAGGGGGAACTTCCAAGACACTTGTCGGGAACTTGGAACAAAGCTCCTCTTTCCCTTTCTCTCTCGCTTTTCAAACGGAGTGGATTTTGTCAGTTTTATATGGTAAGTATATCACACCATTCTGTTAGATCAAAGCATGCACAGTTATAATGCTTATAGTTTCATTTTTTATTTATTTTTTAAGACTAAGGGGGCTGTGGTGTGTATAGATTTTAAAGAACGTGGTTACCTGTTAGTACTCCAGCTGCTGTGAGCTGCCTCTCTCATGATGCTCAGTCATCATCACGACTGGCTAAGCCTTCTGTGAGTTGCTGTCCACAGCAGCTGGTGTGTCAGAAGATTAAGCCATGACTGGCCGTCGGAGTTGGCACTATAGTCGCCCTGCCTGATTATACTCTGGTCTAATTGAGGTCAAAACACACATGGATCTGAGCTAATGAGAAGTGCTTGTTGAAAAATGTTTTCATCACTTGTATCCTCCGCAGAATGACAATGTGCAGGAAAGCTGTGCTCGCCTGGCTGCTGGTCTATGGCATAATGAGATGCAGTGTCCACTCCTCACCTGCTGCCCTCAAGTACCCAGCCATCAGGTAAGTACAAGGATACCTGGCTGTTAGAATCACCCAACACCTGTGTTTAAGCAGGGCAGGTAAACCATACCTCTGGGTATGGCTGGTTCTCAGACTAAAAACCTAAATAAACACAACGATGTTTTTTTTTTGTTTTGTTTTCCCAAAAGGATTCTGAAAAAGTAGATCCCCATCAGGTTTTGCAGTACCCCAATTCCCATCATGTTCTACCAGGGGCTTTAGCATCATGGGAGTTGTGGTAATAAAATAGCTGGGGATCTACCTTGTGAGCTCCTAAAATACAAAGAGTGCCTGAGCTTTTGCAGCCCAGAATGTCTGTAGAGGTCTCCCCTGGGGGTACATCGCTGGTGTGATTTTCTTTACAATTAAACCAGTATGAGGGGAGGGGGCAGGTAATGTCTGCATAGTATGAGATAGTATAAGACTGCAGGTGCTAGTACCTTGAATGAGCACCTGTAAGCAATCCCAGCAAAATATTCACAGACCAATAAGACATACAGGGAATTCCAAAAAATGTTGACACAGCCCTAATATAAACTCTTATTATAATTAGTCGACTTCTTTCTTTTTAAAAATGAACCATGGCGTGCAATTTTCTTTTTACATATTAGCTCGCCTCAACATATTTTTTTTTTTCTAAATAAGATCAAAGCCAAATACAGCCTCAGGCTACCTGTCCTGACACAATAAAAAAACCCACAATTGCCTATCTACAGACTATGTCATTATCAAGGCTGTAATATTGATTTTATGTTCGGTGATCACTCCAGTGATAGATGCTTATATTCCGAATGTCTCTGTATTATCTGATGTCAATTTATTGCAGACAAGTAACCAGTGACAAATTGGGAATTTAAGGCTCATTTTCGAAAATGGATTCAAATACATTGATCCGGTTAAAGACAGGGGATGCAGAATGCAGAACAAGCAATGCTGCAAATGATGCTGTTGACTAAAATTGAACCTGCATCTAGGCAACTCAGTTAGGAGATCATTAGATTAGATCATTAGCAGAAACACACAGGGAAAAGACTACAGAGGAAAAAACTTATATGTAGCCATATACTTAGTTTAGAATCTCCAAATATCTATTCTTTGTACAATAGTTAATTATATTACTAATCGGATAATGCATTCATTAATTCTGCTGGGGATAAATTAAATATGGCGTTTTAAAATGCAGAATTGTTATTTTTTTGGCATGTCTGGCTGCTACTTTTGGTCCAATTTCCCATCTGATCTGTTTTTTTTTTTAGTTTATGAATAATGCATCTGCTGTGAGTTTCAATCGCTCATGGTTTCTTTTAACACAGCATTATATCTGTAGTATTTTTATAGTCTCCTGTAAAATAAGGACATTCACATAATTATATTAAATATAAAAATAATTTGATAAATTAGTCTGATCTGTTTAGGGATGCATGATTGAAGTGAGTAAGTTCTATATAATATTGCAAAATAAAATAAAATACATTATTTAAAAAAAAAAAAAATCGATTTAATCAGTTAAATTTCCTATGCTAAACTGCGTATAATGTCAGACTGGCCCTGTTTGGGTGCATTGCCGGTATACCCACTTGTCACAGATATTCTGTACAGTACCCAATATCATTGGCCTGCGTTATGGAGAGTCTGACACAGCTAAACTATGATCCACATTTAGCAAAAGTAAAACACTTTCGAAACATTTATTATTAATAGAGCTGCTAGAGCGAACTGACGAAAATAGCTTACGGTGACCTACATCCCGGCAGATACAAAGTATATAGAAAAAAAGAAACTTAAGGAGGTACTTGGAATTGTAAGACAACGAAAATGGGATCAATCAGTGCCAGGATTCATTGAATGTCTGCCCAACTAGCCCTCCTCCCACATTGGCAATCTGAGGAATGCTAAGTGCTTTCTGTGCTTTAGTAAGAGCTATGTCTGATTTAATGTTTGGACAATGCTTGTGTGTTTCATTATTGTCTGTCTGTCTGTCGGTCTGTCTATCTCATTAAATTTACACATACACTGGCATGTACACACAAACTGGCAATATCACACATAGTTTGGTATACAGACACTGGCATACACTCACATTTACACTGGCATACACATGAACACTGACATATACACACACATAACATGGCATATACACATACATACACACACTCATTGGCAGTCACCCACGCATACACTTGCTCATACACACTGCATAAACACACACTGAAAAACGCATGCTCTAGCATGCACACATTAACATGTACACATATACACTGACACACACACACACACACACACACACACACACACACACTCAAACCAGCTCATTTTCTCTCCCCTCAGTTCTTGTACTAATGATTGTAGGATTTGGCAGCTCATTCTGGCCCATCCCCAACCTCAGGTCAGCTCACAGATGGGATGCTCTTGTTATTTCTCTCACGCCCACCTACAGATTGATGGGGTCTCTGGGGGTCTTTCTCCATCAGCGTCTGGCATCTCATCAACAATATTCAGGATAAAAAAAAAAAAAACCCACCAGTAATGTACACACATGAACTGAACCTCTTCCAGGGATTACATTGCTCTGAAAGGCACTGATCAAGTCATTAGGCATTTTCTGATTAATTAAGAGGCTGACAATTCATTCCTTGTTTTCTTTCTGTTTGCTTGTTAGGCTTGAAGATGATGTCTATGATGATGATGCGAACACACTTCCAGATTTTTCGTTCGATAACGATCCGATTAGTATCAGGAGTTCAGGATCGGTGTTAGACGATATGTACTCTTTTTATTATCCTGCGGAAAAGAGGTGAATTCAGAATTATTCATTTTAATATTTTTATTTTGTGCAGCCTCTCTCTAATGCAATTAAACTGAACTAAATCGACTTGTTCCATAGTCACAAATAAAATCTGTAAACACGCTACCATAAGAACATTGTTTCTGTTTCATGTCATGGAATACTGCAAGAGTTAAACTGCATCCAATTTGTTGAACAGAAGATGCACATTTTAAGGGGGGATGGAAATTTATGGAAATTTTAATGTAATTCAGCGCTAATCAGGTGGCATCTTGCAATTAGGCAGCATTTCTTGGAATTAAAGAAATATATATGTTTCACTGTGACAGAACATTGTGACACTGTGATTGTAGATGTAGGAGGAAGGGATGTATATCTAGAATAAAACACATGAACCAGAGTAAAACATGACCCCATGATAAATCACTGTGGAGATAATCAGGAAACAGCTATGGACAGATGTACCCTTCCTTACACACAGACAGAGACAGACACAGACACACAGACACACAAACACACACACACTCTCTTTCTAGCTCTCTCTGTATTGAGATATGTTCGTTTGGTGAAGTAGAAAAAAAAACGTTAATGTCACTATTCTAGAAATCATATATTTTTTTTTCTTTTAATTTACTTTTTTTTTTTTCTTTGCTGTTGTCAGACATGCTGATGATCTATTAAGCAAAGCCTATAGGAATGTGCTGGGACAATTGTCTGCGAGAAAATACCTGCATACCCTGATGGCCAAACGCTTAGGGTAAGCTTAAACTGTTAAATCCAAGTAAATATTTGACAAAAAAATAAAATAATAATCCTGCAGTATAGGTGGTGTTTAACCCTTCGCTGGCCAGATGAGTTTATATGCAGAACGTTTAAGATTAAAAAAGATATTGATTTTTTTTATACTAAATTATCCTATAGGGAAGTCATATATATATATATATATATATATATATATATATATATATATATATATATATATATATATATATATATATATATATATATATATATATATATATTTCATCACCACACCCAATTAGCTGCACAGCAATTTCTTCCCACCTCCAGTCTTCTGTTAAATAGGCTGAACTACAATAGATCATTTTTTTATTGTTGAGAATTGTAATGTATCCCATTATAATTGATCCCCATTGCGCTATGACACATCCTGCAGCCTCCTAGTGTGTACCTCTTGCAGTGTACATTTCAGGGTAGGGTAATATTTTAATATAGCCCATGAGACAGCCCTGCATTTTCATAATGATTTATTCATGTGATGAATATATTGTTTCTGGTCTGTCGAGTTCAATTACCAAGCTACCACGTCACAACATATGAATCCCTTTTAGCTTTTAAAACCTAGGATTTCAACTTGTAATAGATTACTTGATAGCACACACACACACACACACACACACACACACACATATATATATATATATATATATATATATATATATATATATATATATATATATATATAGCGACCCTGCATCTTAAATACTTGCTTGGTTGAAGGAAATAAAGCTTTAATATCTGTTTCAGTGTAGGTATATGGTGAAATATTAAGCATTTATTATCTGAAATGGTTTCCATTAAAGTCTGAGTATCGATCTGTATATATTGGCTTTTCCAAGATTCTATTTTAAGTTGTAAATTGGCAAAGCACACATAACAGCCTATTTGTGTATATAGTACATTGTATTAGATACACTATGGCTGTGGTTAGGTTGGGAATCTTTAACAAGTCAATGCACTTGTGCTAACAATGTTGTGATTAGCAAGGGTTTTATTAAATATGCCCCAGGACATTTTTTTATGGTTTGTACATTAAGAGGAGATAGGTTCTGATGAAGATGGTACCCTGTACCACCTTAGTCTGTATTGTAGAAATGTAATAATGATTGGTTTCTTTAATATGCTAGACCCTACACCTGGTCTAGCCCCAATCAGTGCAATGATAGCCAGCTACATGTCTGGCAGTGAGAACACAACCCTTTTCATGCTATTAGACAGAGACCCCAGATGCAATTATGGTAGCAAAGACAGGAGTCAGGGCAGCCCTGTAGTGATTGGTAGTGAGACAGAGGCCTTTGGGACTTGTCTTACAGGAGGATGAAGGCATAGCCTTTGCCTAATGGAGCCTGGGCAGCACTGTAGCAGATGTTTGTAGTCTTTGTTCAAGATTTACACAGCAATAATTGGGCCTGACATTAAGATATTTTCTCCCTCTTTCAGAAAATGATAAGACATCATTCTGGTGAAAGGAAAAAAAAAAGCATTTGCTGATTTTTGACACACTCCTGTATAGCACGGTGTATGCTTAAATATTCACAAGCTGGAGGTGGTAAAAATAGAACCTCTACTGCAATAATTTATGGCCTTTGTGTTACAAGGCATTTTGATTGTCATTCCATCTGTTTGGGACTAGTGTAAATCAGTTAGTGTTGGAATAAATCAGATCATAAACATAAAATATGGAGAGAATTATAAAAATGATCTCTTATCTACAGATTTATGTAAATGCAGTGTTTAATTGTGAGATAGAATGTGATAAAGAAACACAATAGGGGAGGGCTTTGCATCATTAAAAATATCTAGTTTATAAGTCATATTTCTGAGTCAGGGTCTGAAAGGACAGTTCTAGGGAGCTTGCTTTGTAATGTGTGTGAGAACACTATAGGGAATTTCCTAAATAGGGGTAGGAGCTAATGTGTTCTTGTGGTAAGGAAAATGTATGTATTAGTTGAATCAGCAGAGGTGCTTTCTTAAAGGATTTAGATTAAAGTGAAGAAAACGAGACTGTGATTGCCTTGCGTGTAAGCATTATACCTTCCTTATAGCATTAACATTGGTTTCAGAATTCTGCAGGTAACCTTTTAATGTGCAATAAATGTTCAGTGTCAGATACAAAGTTTATTACAATACTGGCAGATCTGGTGATTCTGGGTCTGAACTAGATCCAAATAAAAAAAAACAGCTTGGGAGATGGGGAATGATACAAGTGGATACAATCTTAGTGTAGACATAACCAGTTGTGTCCAGAAAGGTATTGAAATTACTGCTTCATGCCAGTGAGGGCAATACTAAGGAGGACAATTTCTATCATTTTCCTTCTCAAGTCCATGGTAGGATGAAGATAACTTGCTGATAGGAACAATGATACCAGATATTTGGTTATCCAGACATGCCTTAACAGTCTCAGGGATGATCTAAAGGTAGAACCCTCAGATGATGTAGAACTGTGATGCTTTGCCAGCCTATGATGCAGTGCCATCCTTTACAGTGGCAAAGTATCATGGGAGTTGTAGTTCTGCAAGTTCTGGGCAATCTACCCTTCGGCCACCCTTGCTTGGCATAATTGATGTAGTAGACAGAGAGTCCCCAGTTTTTTGCAACTCTTCCTTTTTTGCCATTGCAGTGCAGTGAGTAGCAGCCTGGAGGATGACTCAGAACCCTTATCCAAACGACACTCAGACGGTATCTTCACTGACAGCTACAGTCGCTACAGAAAACAAATGGCTGTCAAGAAATATTTGGCTGCAGTCCTTGGGAAAAGGTATAAACAGAGAATTAAAAATAAGGGACGCCGGGTAGCGTACTTGTAGCGATGAGAAGGCAGCCTCTCCCCTGTATACAGCCCCAACAAACCAAGTCACACCAAACTGACTGAACAATCATCGCTCCTGTGTTATTTACAAACATGTATTTATGTATGAAGTAAAGCCATTAAATGAATATTTTGATAATAATATCGTTTTTCTTTTGTACAAAAAAGCACTAGAGAACGTACAGATCTACTTTGTGGAATACATATATATATAAATTCATAGAAAGTGTGCAGAGAAAAAATAGAATTCGCACGAGCTGTTTATGTTTTTATATATAAAGAAACAAAAATATATAGACAAAAAAAGACAATCATTGTTTTGGATATTTTACTCCTATTTTTGTAACAGAAATTAAAAGGATAGTATTTTTATCCACGACAGGATTGAAGACAATAGTTCTGAGCAGACATTGATGTACTTGACGTAGACATTGATGCCCTGATCCAAGGGGATTAAATAAAATTTATAATTTGAGGAAGCAGTGAATCCCTGAGTAGGGCTTATTTAAGGCAAACGTACATATGATTTTAGAGGTCTGCTAAATATATATATATATATATATATATATATATATATATATATATATATATATTTGAAATAACAGATTGCATTCGTAGCTTTTTTGGACAAACAGAATTTTGGAATGACCAGCCGTCCGGAGAACCTTTCTTTCTCATGTTTAAAGCATTTCTGGCTTTAAACTCTAGAAAGGGAGGTTCTCCAGCAAGCTTGTCATTCCAAAATTCTGTTTGTCCAATAAAAAGAATGTATTACAAGATACTAATTGAATCTGTTATTTTACATCTGAATCACTGTCCTAATGTAATAGAGGTACAATCTATACTCTAATATATACAGTATATAGTAACTCTAACTCTAGTAAATATATATTTTTATATACATATATAAGAGTATATATATATATATTTATACTCTTATATATGTATAGTAGAGGCGCTGCCATCCTGATATATGCTAATTATTCTGCTTTCTTAAATCCCACTTTTGCATGTATTTATGTATTATAACACTGATGTTCTAAAATCTAATTCTTCCGTGCTGAATTAACAGCTCTATCGAATTATCAGTCTTAGACTGACATAGAAAAAAATATCCCCATCCTTCCCCATATTTTTCAATTATTAACTTCAGTTAACTGATTGAAGAATACAAAAAAAAATGCCAAAAGTTTGAATATATAGACACTAGAGAAAGGGGAATAGTAGTCTTGGCACTGCAGATATTTGTTAACTCAATTTCCCATAATAGCCTGCCTTGAAACTGGTAGAGCATCATGGGAAATGTAGTCCACACACATCTGCTGTACCTAGAATAGCAATCCCTAGAGAGAAAGAATGGGAAAAGGTACAGCACAATACATAAATTGAACTGCCCAAAAATGAAGTATGTGGTTCTGGGCCTGTCTTGAGAAGTGAGATGCTCTGTGCATTTCATCTTAGGTCCATTACCCAACTGACAATGGGCAGCTTCACAGTGGAACTTGAAAACAAAGTACAATGTGTATGTCTCCAGTGCTGTCCATTTATTTATTTCATCATGTGACAAGACCAAAATATCCTGATGACTCTTGTTTTTTTAAAATATTTCTTCATTGATTTTGCTGTCTTCTTGTAGACTTTTACTACTCATCTTCTTCAGTCCATCACTGTTTTGGTAATGTTTTTCTGAATTAACTTATTTTATTACCTGTGAGCACCTCTTAAGTTCTCTTTTCTGTTGTGTTTTATGCAAGCTCTTATTGTAAAGTTAGGAATCCCTGTTGTAGCTATTACTAAATAATTATGCACTACTACTAAACTTTTGTTCTTTGTTTTTTGAGTCTTAAAGGTAACAAAAAAAAAAGAATGTATTTTTCTACATTATGGCTTGATGCTTAGTAAAAGTTATTTCATAAAACAACGTCTTGTTATGTCTAGCGTTCACAAACTATTAAAGAACAAATGTAGTTTTAACTAATGCTAATCCAGCAAAACAAATTTATATAGCTTCATGTTGTATGTTATAAACCGACACCATGCTATTGTCTGATAAAAAAAAAAATGTATAGAATCCCATGTATATACTTCTTTTTAACCTTCTTCGACCTTCATTTATTTTGAGAGAAAACTCCATCCGAGTCTATAGCCAGAGCAGGAGTTGTGAGAGAAGAGTTGAGAAAATATGGCAGTTTCCTTTGCTAGACAGATCAGAATGTGAATGTGGGTGATAAGTTGGTTACCATGCTGTCCCTATAATCCAAGATGCCTTCTGCACTGCACTGTTTCCTGTAAGCATTTTTCTGTTAGCAGTCCAGCAATGAAACAGTTAACGAAGCGAACCGTTTAGTACAGTCAAAACACTTGATGCCCTGGAAACTACCCTGGATCTCTGAAATATCCCCTCATTAACCTTTCTGGCGCTGGACTGCCAGCACAAGATGCTTAGAGGGAACATCGCTGCAGGGATACGACTGCATTATAATTTGATGAAGCATCCTCTTTAGAATGCAAATGATGTGGTCACCTAGCAGTGATTAATCATGGATTCTAGTCTTGACACTTGATATTCCCTCATGGGTTAAACATTCCACTGCCTTCTGAACCCATTGCGATCAGTAGTTGCCCATAGGCAATCGGTCTGTGCTCGAATCCTATGAGTTAAAAGATCAGTCCACCTTTAATTTTGCATTCCCCTCAGGCATTGTGACGTAGGATGCAGTTTGCAGCTTAATGTGCCTTCCCTTGCCTTTTAAATCGCCACCAACCACAGATGGCTGTTTTAGTGGCCCTGCAATGCTGCAACCCATCAGCTTGTATTTAAATTTCCATATATTATGTATTCGCTAATAGTTGGCAGGAATATTGTATTATGTGTTAGGTGTAGTGTGTTAAAATGTTTTTTTTTTTTTTTTAAATCCCCCCTTGAGGGTACAGATGAATCAGCAATTCCTGGCTCATTCTCGTGGCACTCAGGGGGTTAACCTTCTGTAGATGAGTCTAGTGATTAGATAAGCCTTTATTTTAAGTAATCAAGTAGCTAATCTCTTTTTGTACAATTGACAAAAGCGCCAACAGCCTTACTAAATTAAGCAGATTTGATATACATTGATCTGCATACATGTAAGAATCTATTTTGTGTGCAACATATATTTAAATTAACTAGAATATATATATATATATATAAATACACACCTATATATAACTAGGAGATTGATAAATGTTATATAAAGTGTGCAAAGTTTGTATAATAATAAATTTTTGTAAACAATGCAATTTCGTCTAATGTTTGAAAAGAAAAAAAACAAAACAGATCAACACTTTGATTATCGTGCGTTAAAGTAAAGCTTTAGTTAGATTCTTTTTTTTTAATTGTTAATTGGAAATATATATTTTGCTTTGGAATCTTAAAAATAGCCTATCTGTTTACAAGTACACCAAATCACTGGCATATTTTGTAATTGTTAATACCACTTAAATGTTTCATTTGTTATTGTAAATATTAGAAAGTTATACAAAGTAGCTATGTTTTAAATTCATTATGCCAAATCAGTTATTAAATATGCAGTTGCTTACACTGATTTTGAACTTTCTCCAAGTGATCAAGAACGTATTCATAGCTTAATTCCTTTCATTAACCATTTCAGAGACAAGGGGGCGGGGGACAGACAAAAAGTCCAAATATTTTGTTATTATTCCCTATGGCACGCATCTTAGATTTAAAGAAAAAAAAATTATTAAAAAAAAGTCTATAAATTATTGTTCAAAGTAAATTGTACATTTCCTTCATTGTCCTAATAAGTCATGAATTGTGACATTTGTCATGGGAACGAATTTGTTTGCACAGTACACAAGGAGATGCAGAAGATATATGATACACTTTGCAAAAGCTTAATTTTAACCTCTTCCCTGCAATAAGGCTCTCACCGGGAATCACGTGATCTGATGGAGGTGGAAAGGGGCAGAGTTTGCAATATATTGGATGAAGACTATGCCAGAACATATTATATTGTATGGAGATTAGATTGTATGGAGATTAATTTCCATGTGGAATGTGGATCTTGGAACTGGGTTGAAAAAGAAAAAAAAAAATGTTGAATACTCTCCAAAATTTGAAAGGGCAGCAGTACATAGCCTCAACAATATTACTTTGACTTATTATATTTTAAAGTCGTGATCTCCCCCTCTCTCTTTCTCTCTCTCTCTCTGTCTGTCTCTTTTTCTCTCAAACGTTATTATGAGAGTGAAAAACGATTCTACCAAGTGAGGGATATTCTGGCAAAATGTTCTGTACCATAGTTAATACTTAAAAAAACATCAACAACAACTTTCTAAACAACAGTGCAATGCACAGCCTCAAATACATTATTGGGAGTTTTATTTTAAAGTAATCTAATTCATCTTTTTGTGTCAAAAACACGAAAACACACTCTCTCTCACTTTCATGTTATTACGAATGTGAAAAAAAAAATAATTCTGACAAGTGATGGGTATTCTAAAACTTTGAATAAAATGTTTACTACCACATGCAAAATTAAAAAAAAACAAACAATAAAAAAAACGAAAAACCAAACAAAAAACACCCAGCAATTACAAACTGGTATAGAGGTAAAATTAAATAAGCAAGTTTAATAATTTGGTCCAAAGTACTGCAGTCCTAAGACAAGTAGACGATCCTTAATTCTTCCAAGCAACGATTGCATGAACTCCTTCGTTCTAGATTCCCCTCTGCTTTTCTAGACTCGTGTTGTTAGAGCCAGTTGCTTGGATACCTACCTGTAGATGCTCTTAATATATTGCCACACTGACCTTGTAAATCACCTTGAAGCCTCCTACTGTACGTTCAAAGGCAGTTTTTTATTTTCTGTTGAATGTGCAACATTTAAAAAGAAATATAATCTTTCTCTCTTTATATACCCTCAAACATATATACTGATAACTAATATACTAATATGGGCATTAAACATCTAACATGAAAATACAATTATTACCCTTTTTCCAAATTGGAAGAAAACCAACTTTATTTAAAAGAAAAAAAAAGAGTAATTTTTATCCACTCAAATCAAGTCCTACATTTCTATGACTCAGAGAATGATAATAAGGACATAGAGAACTCTTTTATATGGTTAAATAATTCTACATATTCATGACTGCAGAATAACTGATCATCACTTGACTTGGCTTCAAAAACAACTGAAATCACAAGGAAAAAAAAATGTAAATATATCCTAACTGTATTCAGTGCTGCAAATATGAAAATCTGTCATGCCAACAAAGTGACAACGTGATTCTGGGTTAAAGATGAGAAAAAAAAGATAAACAAACATCTTTCTCAAAACGAAAACAATATATTTATCTTTTGCACAGTTCACTTTGATATTCATTGTCATCTGAGTTTATTGGTGCACCATTTTATTAAAAAACTGCTGTTCAGAAGACAAATTAATTAGACAGAAATTTATTCATAAAACATTGACATTTATTTGTTAAACTCCTACTCACAAATACGACATTTGGAATCCCTGATGAAGTAACAGGTGTTCAATGTGTCAGGGACACAGGGAAGTGGGCGGGCCAGTGAGTATTTTAATAGCCATATGGTAGGTGACTGAAATCACTTCTATGTCTATGTGACTAATTACTCCATGTTAAAGGTTAATATGCATATATTAATGAAGAGCTATTGGATCAAGGGGTGTAATATCCAAGAAATATTACAGCTGATATTTTGGTGCATTTGAAAGACTTAAAGCTAAATTTCTGACATTAGATGAAATAAACAACAAAAACAAATATGAAAAAAACAAGTAAAATATCCCTGAAATTTGTCAGAGGCAAGAGGGTATTAATGTAACTTCTGATTAATTATATAAAATCCCTTTTTGGAAAAAAAAAGAATATTTTATATCTACTTATATCTACTTATAGAATATTCTATATCGACTTATATCTACTTTAAAACTTAATGCAAGAAACACGTTATCAATGTGTGAGTTCATCACACAGAAGGTTACATTTATTCTAGACATTCAATAAACTCTAGAATAAAAGAAACTTGGTAAACCTGCTCGTCTGTTGGGGAACAAATAGAATGTGTTTTGGTGACGTCATTCACACCATGGCTTCCTTACCATTCCATGAAGAAAAGGCGTCACACTGGCTTCTTTTTGTGATACTTTATAAAAAGAATTCTTTCACTCATTCATATTGCAGTGCTGTGTTGGGAAGACTCCAAAATGACACACCGATATCTCTTGCTAAAATGAAAACACTTATACCTAATTAGATGGGTGGATCAGTGCTCAAGTATAATTGAAAGATTAATTCTATCCAATTGGAATCATAATCACCTGTCACCTGCCTTGGTACATTTTGCACAGAAATTAATCAATGATTATGTCAATATGTAATGTAAAGGAATTTACAAATAAAACAATCACAACTTGAAATGAATATTAATCAAATTATGTCTAATTTTCCATTGAATTTAAAGTGAATATCAATACACAATCAATTATGAAGACAGTTTCTTTTTTAATAAAAACAGCACTCATTGTAATGATTACAGCTCTCTGTTGTGGTTATGGTGCAAAGAGTGTCCTGGAGCCACTCCCAATTTAACCAGTCCAAATATTTTGGAGCAGATTAACTTCAAACCTGGGGCTTATGTCCCATGGTAAAATCGATGTAAACATCTAAATGAATTGATCCATCTAAGATTTACCTGTGGTCAATAAATAAGACTCCACATGTAAAGCAGTTTGTTCAAGTATGGATTAAAAGGAATTTGATTTGGATAAATGGGTTAAAGCTTATTTTGCACAAATCTACTATTCACTAAGTAAAAACTTCAATGCCCCCTACTCTCCAAAAATAGTACATCTACTGTTTAGTAGAGATAACCCCCGTGAAAACATGCATGAATGTAATTGTGATTTTTTTCATTTGGGGTATAGCTTACAAAATCTGCAGATCTCTTATGGAAGGAAGATGGGTAGAGACATGGAAGCAAGGGGTGCAGTCTGGTGCATTGGTTGCAATATATGTGCTGTGGAAAGGGTCAGTAAGAGTGAAAAGCTGCAGAGAACATGGTACAAAGAGGAGCAAAGAAGTGGAGTGAACCACGATAACCAACTCATCTAGTCTAGTGGGAGTGAGAACTTCATCTAACCACGGTGATACTAGATAACATGTGTAACGGAGCTTCCTGTACCCCGGTTGGGTACCTCTGCCGATAGATGCTCCTAGTGCTCCCCAAGGAATCCGTGCACTCCTCCAGACACCATAAGAACTGCAGACCCCACAACCGCCGCAACTTGGTTGAGGTCTCGCTGTCTCCTACCCACCCTGGACCTACGACAAGGCTCCAGGTTCCAGTGGGTGAACCTCTCTTCCTCCAAAGAGTCAAGCAGGCATAGCTCTTACAAGAGCTCAGAGAATCCAAGGGAGTATATTGATTATAGCAATCCCTTGTAGTGATATAGCTGTCCACTCCACACAAGAGACAAGATACAGTTGAGGGTGAAGAGGAACTCAGTTTTAATGGAGGCACACTGCCTTTTATGCAAGTTTCCCAACAAGGGTGACACCCACATGGACCTTGTTGGGCACAGGGACACAAAGTTAACAAACCAATAAAAACAGAGTTATACAGTGAGACACTCCCATACAATATACACAATCCCTCTCCTCTGCCTGGGTGATAATTAAGGCAGATAATGCATTAACTTAATTATCTCCAGGCAGAAAAAACACATTTTTATAAAGTCCCATAAGTACCCAAAACACAACATATACACATAAATGTTACATCCCCTGATAGCCCTGATCAGATTAGGGGTTCAGAAAGTTTATGGAAGTCATAGTTTTGCCCAGGCGTAGGCATGGTCCCATGCCCAAAACAATTCCATAGAACCGCGGCTAAGTGCCACTGGAGGACGGGCAGAAAATAGTTCCAGGGCATTCACGGCTAAGTCCCCATGAAGTCTATTCGCGGTTTTGGTCCATGTGACCAAGATGGCCGCCACCACGTTTTGAATGGCGGCCACTTCGACTATTCAGGAGTTTGAAGTGCCACTTCAAAAGTTCGAACTGTGGCTATAAAAATCCAAAAAGGCATGAACAGTGATTTAAAGTTTTATCACAGGGGACATAGTCACAGGGTAGGAGGCAGGCAAGCAGGCCCCTCCAAAACCTAGTGGTGAAGTTGCTTTTGTCACAACATGTATGAGAGGTTCTTGTCATTGATATGGTTCAGAGTGAGTGGAACCCTGAGATAGGCATGGAAAATGGATATATTCCCTGTGTACTAGGTGGTAGATGCCTATGATCTGCCCTAAGGTCTTCGTGTTATCTTGTGTTAAAGAGAAACTCCAGTGCCAGGAAAATAATCCATTTTCCTGGCACTGCAGGTCCCCTCTCCCTCCCACCCCCCAATCCCTGGTTGTTGAAGGGGTGAAAACCCCTTCAGTCACTTACCTGAGGCAGCTATGATGTCCCACGTCGCTGCTTCTTCCTCCGCGCCGCTCTTCCCTGTGATTGCGTCGGCCAGTGTGCGAGACTGATCCTGCCCACCGGCCAGGGAGACCTAATGAGCATGCTTTTCAATGCTTTCCTATGGGGAAATGAGCGATGCTGGAGGTCCTCACATAGCGTGAGGATGTCTAGCGACGCTTTAGCACAGGTTTCCTGTGCTATGATCCAGGAAGTGCCCTCTAGTGGCTGTCTAGTAGACAGCCAATAGAGGTGGAGTTAACCCTGCAAGGTAATTATTGCAGTTTATAAAAAACTGCAATAATTACACTTGCAGGGTTAAGAGTAGTGGGAGTTGGCACCCAGACCACTCCAATGGGCAGAAGTGGTCTGGGTGCTTGGAGTGTCCCTTTAACACATCTCATCTTTAGTGGTATAGTAACAATATTTAAAGCTAAATCACAAACCAACTTTTAAGATCTCTTTTTATACTTATAACTTAATGATCAATCTGCAAACCATGATACATTTACAAAAATAGATTTGGATATAGCAGATTAAAACAATTCAATTGTTGTTCTGAATTAGTTTTGAAGACTTTGATAAATAACTGCCTGCTATGTATCTGGATATAATGAATCTAGCAAATCACTTTTAAAGCCCTTGTATTTAACTTCATGACATTAGACATTTCCCTTTATCAAAATGCACCAATTCATTTAATTTCCTTCTCATAACCTCTTTAGAAATGTAGTAGATGTTAGTGAAGATGCAAATCTCCATTGACTGGTGACTCAGTCCTGTTTTACTTAAAACTGAACTATCTTTTATCTCATTGTGAATATCCTATTAATTTTCTGTCTACTCCTACAATTAATATTATAGAGCAGTGTTTTTATTTTAAAACAGGCCAAAGTTTCAACATTAGATGAATTATACTATAAATGTGCACTATGTATGAAATTATATTTAATGATGTATTAACATAGTGTTTGCTAATGATGAAAACGGTTTGGCACGCTGAGATAGGGATCATTTATTATACTAATCAAATTTTAGGTTTAGATGTTAGAAGACTTGTACAAAGCGAACATTTTCAGTTCTCCCAAACCATTTTCACAGAATATTTTTCAGGTTGGCAGAAATTAGTTCAGTTGAATTTTTGTACCTAAAAAAAGGTAATTTTGACAACCAAAACAATAGCAAAAATACTGCCTAAGACTGTGCTGACATGCAAAAATAATCCACTGGTACGGTATCTGATTCTGTGCAGCAGTGGCGTAACTACCACTTTTGCAGGGGTCACAGGGGCCGCAAGACCGACCAGGCCCATCACTCCAGGGGCCCCAGCCACTGCTGAGACCCCTGTGACAATGGGCCGCTGGCATACCTTTAGGGCCGCTGCCCATGGTCACAGGCTGACCAGCAGGAGGGGAGCGATGTGCTGTGCTGCTTTACTCTTGCCACTGTGTGTAGCATGGCCGAGTGATCTGATAGGAAGTGCTTGTGCTCACTGAGAGAGCACTTCCTGTCAGATGGGTACCGCGACCGCGGCACAGGTATAGAGGGGGAGAAATGGAGGGCCTGGAGGGGATGGGGCAGGGAGAAATGGAGGGGGCTGCAGGGGAAGGAGGTGGAGAAATGGAAGGGTTGAACGGGAAGGAAGGGAAGGGGGGAGAGAAATGGAGGGGCTGCAGATAAGGGGTAAGGGGGAGAGAGAAATGAAGGGGAGGGTGGAGAGAAAAAGCAAGGGGTTGCAGGAAAAGGGTAGAAAGAGACAAATGGCAGGGCAGGGGGAGAGTAAAAAGGAAGTGGCTACAGGGGGAGAGAAATGCATGGCTGCAGAGGAAGGGGGGTGAGAAATGGAGGGCTGCAGGGGAGGAGTGGTGGAGGGGCTGCAGGGAAGGAGAGAGGGAGAAATGGAGGGGCAAGTGTGGAGAGGGGAGAAAGACACATGGAGGTCCCTAGGGGGAATGAGACACTTGGAGGGGCTTTTGGGTGGGATGAGACACCTGTAGTGGCTTGTGGAGAGCAAATGAGACACTTGAGGGGGAATGAAACTCATGGTGGAAATGAGACATGTAGCGGAGTAGTAGGGGTTAATCCAAGGATGCGCCACTGGAAACAAAGATTCAGCATACAGAAGTATAAAACACAGCATAATCCCTCTCCCCAAGGACTAGACGACACATAGTCTGGGAGTCAACTGGCTTTTAATGCACAAGCTTTGCTTTTATGTGTTTTTCCCATGCAAGGGAGGCAACTTCCATAATCATTACAGTATCCAATCACATAGTCGGTATCTCCCCCACATCTCCTCCCCTTAGCTTAACAGTTAAACTTATTAACATGTACACATTTTTCCCCAATTCTTGGATGTACCTCAAATACAGGGGGTACACCTTTAAATGAGGGATCCCCTGGTAGCCCTGATCTGGGTGAGAAGCATACTCAAAAATCACCCAGATCGGACCAGGGGTTCGGGAGTTATTGAAGGGAAAAGATTTGACCAACCACACGGGCGCAGTAGACGAAAATAGTTCCATGAGTTCTGGCCCTGCGGTCGGTCTCAGTTCACTTATAAAAAGTCACGAAAGTCTTTGCCATGCATGCTTGATTTTGCATTCGAATGAATCCTTTCGTTTGCTGGATTCATCCTTCCGAATGCTGGGCTGTTCATGCGTAAGATTCATCCCTTTCCGGAGTGCTGGAGGTCTTAGCGGTGCTTGGTTAGTTGAGTGTCCGATTTGAGTTCCAGACACTCGACGACCAAACACAGCTGTTCGTGCGTAAGATGGCCAGCGCCACGTGTTCGGCAGGCGAATGGCGGCCGCACACGAACCTCAATTACCAGCCTTTGCAACATTGTTGCCTTCAGTAATGAGGGACACACGACTGCACCGGGGTGGTCCCTCATTCGGTATTTTACACACTTTCGTAGGTAATGCAATGGATGTAGTTCGTGAACCGATTGCCTGAGGATAACCATTCTAATAGCAATACGGCCATTTTAATCCAAGTTCATTCGAATTTCGAAAGTCCTTTCTCAGTCTCTTGGTGGCTATGTTTGCCACAAGACACATGGAGGGGCAAGAGTTGAGGGGGGAGAAAGACACATGGAGGTGTCTCGGGGGAATGAGACACATGGAGGGGCTTTGGGGAGGGGTGAGAAACATTAAGGGGCATGGGGGAATGAGACATGTGGAGGGGCTTGGGGGGAGGGAATGATACACATGGAGGGGCTGGGGGCAGGAAATGAGACACTTGGGGGGAATGAGACACATATAGGTGCCTGGGAGCTACAGAGGGGCTCTGAGGGGATAAGACCCTAATAGTGCTGGGTGGGAAGAAATACGACACTTGGTGGGGATGAGACATGAAGCAGCTGGGGGGAAGGAATGAGACACATGGGGGCCCTGTGGTTTCTAGTTATGCCTCTGCTGTGCAGTACTCACCACCTACCACCAATGGTATTTCCCCCACTACTACTCAGAGCAGGGCAGATGCTGAGAGTAGTGTCAGTAGTCGACAGATTCTCATCACCCCAGGAACATGCCCACCAGCCCAGTCTTGAATATTTCACTGAATTTCATTCCTGGCCATGTCAAAACAGCAGGCTTACAAAACCACCTGCCTTACTGCCAACTGAATGCTGTAGGGTGATGGTTTTTTTTTCCATGACAGAAAAGGAGCTCTTTAAGCATTGTATTGCTCCACAATATATAATTCCCTCACCATCCACTTTCAGCAGGAGCATAGTCCAATTTCTCTACTGTTCCTGAATGGTGGTATTGAAGAAGGAACAGACTGATGGTGAACTTCTTAATCAAAAAGCAATTAAAAGTCCAGTTACTGAAATAATAAAAATGTCCAAACTTAAAAAAGTCCAAACTTTTAGGTACAGCTTTTACTACGATCATGATCGTTTGGAAATTTTTTTCTTGTGGGAATAAGAGATTCAGAGATGACTTTGAGTCTGTATTACCATAAGGAGAAGAATAAAAAAAGAAGAAACCAATAGTGTAATATGCCAAAGACGAATAGTGCGTGATATAAAATTTTATATATTCTTACACACATTTTATAGAGCTAATACAAGATCTGGTGTAGATCGTGTTCAGTGATGTTGTAATAATAAATGTACTTTTTTAATAAAATTGTTTTAACAATCTAGCTCATGTTTTTAAATTTTAAGTTGTAATGAATGTATTCCCTATGTGCCAATTCAGATGCTTTTGTGATCACTTGATGAAGCCCAGTGTTGGTGAAGCACGTTGTGGTTTGTTTAAAAAAATATTTTTATTACGGGGGCGGAGCTTAGCCTCTGAGGAAGATGGATACTTTATTCCAAAGCTCCCACTCCCTATAGCACTTAATCCGCTACCGTTCTCAACTCACACGGCTATTAGCCCCCAAATACTGCACCCCACAAGCTCACCACTACCCGCTGTACCTCCACGAAGATGGGCGGCGGGAAAAAAAGAAAGGAACTTACCCCATCGGTCGCCACGCTCTTCCGCATGCCGGGAGACCCGCTGAGGCCTACTAATTCCCAAAGGACGGACGACTCGGGCTCAGACTAGGATGGGAATGAAAAACTGCCCGACCCAACTGCCCCACTCACAGTTGGAGATCTCCGCAACATGCTGCGAGACGCGACAACTGACATCAAGGCCCGCAGAACTTGGGAAGCAGATCTTGGGCCTCAGAGAAGACTTGGAAGCACCAACCAGGCGGAAACCTGGATCTCAGCACTATCCACTACCACTTCAGCACAGGCCCAGGACATAGTGTACCTACATTGGAGCATGTCCACACGCAAAGATGGGCTAGAATACCTGAATAACAGATCAAAACGCAACAATATCCGCATTCAAAGTCTATCGGAGACTGTTCCGTCTGCACTACTCATCCCCACACTCAGAGAAATATTTAAAGCCATGTCTCCTTATCTATCCTCCCAAGATCTAGAAATGAACAATACCCAAGATCCAGCGCACTCTCTTATATACTAAACCTCAATTTCAATGTTGACAGATTGTATTAGTTTTTTTAAAGTTTTTTTCTAAAGGTTTTTTTTTTAAAAAAAAACACCTAATCTAGGCAAAAAATAATGGGGATTTAGTTACATTATATGATCATGCATTGCATAAGCCTGCCACAACGTTAATGTACCCCATCTTGAGGAGGTCCTACTTTGACGGTCTATTGTCTACTCTTATGTGAATAACTCACTTACTTGGGGAAAAAATTCCATCTGAGGCTCTCTGCAGTACAAGGCTAAATAGGGACCTGAGATGAGACACCTGTAACAGGGACGGGTGCAAAACCAAGGAGTTGGCTAGACTCCCAAATATAGACTCCTGATTACCTAAATGCACCCCACCGCACCGACTGACTCCCAGTGGGCCATCCCCCCTCTCTATCAAGCCTTGCATAATGCACAGACCTCTGTACAACCTATCTCCTATGCATCACCCGAGACCACTCACCCCCCCCCTTGACCCTACTCATTAGCACGACTGATACATCAACCCGCTCATGCAGATCTGCTGACTGACGGGACCCCTGTGGGTGTGAGGCCTTCACCGTCCGACTACTGCCATTGCCTGTCAGCCTCACGCCCCTGGGGGCATATTCCCCACTTCACTGGCCCGGGAGTACCCACATTGCCCACAAACTGCTCACACTCCCGGGACAGATTGGTGACAGTACTAGTGTGGCCAACCTGTGACCCAATCCTTCTCGCTATTAAAATGTTACCTTCTATTTAGGGCCCCAAGCACTCAATTACCCACTGGGTCTTAACACATGACAGGTTCACATATTAATGCTATTGGACCGATCCTAATCCTATACATCTGGGCTACCAACCATACGGTGACTTGAATGTTTTGTATGAATTGCATGATTTAAATGATATGTTCCAAGGCCGACACTGTTGTACTTGCACCACCTAGTGCAATTCTGGAAGGATCCCCACCCCCCCAACACCCTTCAAAACATCCATCCATTAATGAGCCTTCTAGCTGGGGCTTAAACCGGAGAGGGGTCTGTAACGGACCGTTTTGCACACAAGGGGTAAAAACCGTTTAGGCGATCGGCCCCCTTTCCAGAGATACAGGCACAGCTACTGCAGAACATCAAACTCCCAAACTGGATACAAAATAACACTCCAACTCCCGAACTGGAACCTCCCAAATAGCTGCTAGCAGACGAACAGGAAAAGCAGACAAGCAGCTTACACTCCTGGCAATCAGTCTCTAACAGCATACAGTGAATCCCCCCAAGAACGAGACAAGGCTCCGTGTTGAGGGTCAAGCAGTGGTCTGAGGTGCTGGCACACCCAGCCTGGTTTTTATTACAGTCTTGCAAATACAGGACCGCCCATTACATAAAGTCACCTTTTATACATAAAACACAGACATTTCACATATCCCCAGATAGCTCAGGTCTGAGCGCACATTATTAAGTGAATGGCGCTCAGACCACACGAATACAGTTTAATCGCCATGGAGCCAAAGTCTTTACAGTCAGTTTCATACGAATGGGCTCCATGGGATTCCTATCTGAGGTATAACACATTCAAACAAATCTACCGAACCCCAGGCAGAAAAGCACGAATGAAGCTTTTCTGCAGGTAAAAAAGATGTCTTTTAACAGGGGGCCATAGTGCAAAGGCAGCAGGCGAGCAACCAGGCTTCTCCAATGCAATGTGGCGAGATTGGTCTCGTCACAGGGGTCCTAGAAGGACAAGTTGAACACCTGACACGGGACACCTGACCTCATCCATTCGTAAACTGACTTAGCTTTCAGGACCTGGAAAATCGACTCTCTAACACCCCCTGGAAGGCACATGTGAGTCCAACCCGAATATAACATCCTTCCCATTGGAAAAGGGAGGTCCACAGCACACCCTACAGAACCACTGAGTTCCCCTGATTATATACTAGATCTGGTAAAGAGTGGGATCCCCGTGGGAATATTGCCCCTCTCCACTGAACGCCACCACGAGTTACCAGGGCTCATCGCCCTGGGGGAAACGTCTCCACAGCACCCAACCACAACAGCTCAGGTAGCCCTTCCTGGTAAGGCCTAAAGGAAAGGGGGGACAATACCTAGGACCCCCTCGTATGCTCCACCTCAGTATAACCTTGAGGCTCTCTCTACTTCCCCTTAATTATCACAGACCACACTGCAACCTCAGGGCCTCCTCTCCGAAGCGAGGGCAATTTATCATGGTTTAGTGGTAGCAATGGATGCCACACTGACTAGATATGTTACAATGTTATGTTATGCTTTCATGTTAATTATGCTATCCTGCCACCCGGGTGCTATACATGCAGCGAGGTAGGGGGACATAGGAACACTTTGCCACACTCACCGAGACCGGACAAGCTCTCAACCCCTCCATCCCACATACACACAAACCCGCTAGGACAACAGCCACCCGGAGTTCCTCAAGTAGCATGGTCGTGGTCTTGGCGGCTAAACCCCACCCTACTACATAACCCACACATCAGAGCTATCATCCAACAATTATTAACTAACTATTTCACCCTAAACGCAAACTCTGTCCCCTCAGTTAGCACTCTAGGGGCAGCCCATAAAGCTGTTATTAGAGGTAAACTGATAGCCGTAGCTACGGCTCACAAAAAACAATGACTGGAGGAACTTAAAGCACACCTCCTTTCTCTCAGGGATATGGAGGCAAAACACAAATGATAGCCCACCCCCGAGCTGTCAAACCAGATCAAGCTACACCAACAAGCCATTAAATCATACATGACCAAAGACTCCCAGAAAACCCTACAGTGGTCGAGGCAACTATTCCACTAGAAGTCCAATAGAGCAGACACCCTTCTTGCCCGTCAGCTTCGACACAGGGTACAAGCCAGACATATAGAAAAAATCAACTCACCCAATGGCCACATCTGTGACACTCCCGATCAAATCTCCTCGATCTTTTCAAAATACTTCTCATCCCTCTATGACCATAACCCAGGAGTACGCCAGAACCAAACACAACTCCAAGCCGCAATAGAGACATACCTCAGAGGGATCCCTTTCCCCTCACTAAAAGATGAAGCTATAGACAGACTATCTACCCGGATCACAGACGAAGAAGTAACTAACACTTTGAAAACCCTGAAACCCAATAAATGCCCAGGCCCAGATGGCTTCTTTGGTCTTTACTACAAGACATTCTCCACCACCCTAATTCCCCAACTCACCACACTCTACAATTCTCTCTCAAAGGGAGAACCCCTACCATCAGAAATTCTCAGGGCAAACATCTGTCTTATTCTGAAACCCAAAAAAACACACCTGGACCCTGGACAATTCCCACCCATATCGCTTCTCAATGTAGACACCAAACTATTCACAAAATTACTGGCCAACCATATCCACCACTTCCTCCCAAAACTCATCTACTCTGACCAGGTAGGCTTCATCCCTACACGCCAAGCGTGTGACAACACGAGGTGCACACTTGACCTAATATGGGTAGCCCAACACCAACAGATACCAACACTTATTCTCTCAATGGATGCGAAAAGGCATTTGACCGGTTACTCTGGCCTTTTCTTTTCGCTATCTTACAAAAATTCCGCTTTCCAGAACTCTCCATCACCACACTGAAAACTCTCAATGATTGCCCAACAGCCACCCTTCTCATACCCAACACACAGTCACCAGAATTCACCATCCGGAATGGGATGCACCAGGGCTGCCCACTATCACCTTTTCTATTTGCCCTTTCCCTGGAACCCCTTCTCCAGAGCATTTGAACCACCCCAACAATCAAGGGTATCAAAGTTAGGAATGATGAATACAAAACCGCGGCCTATGCAGACGATATCCTCCTAACCATCACAGACCCGTGTCACTCCCTGCCTCCCCTATTAGAGCTTTTAGAAGAGTATTCCACACTATCAGGGTATTCTAGGTTTCTTATTCGACCATATAAACCTTGAAATGGCAGTTTGGAAAAAAATCTAAATGTTATTGCTCACTCTCGCAGGGATCGTTCTGAGCAAATATATCATTTTTGGGAGCAAATACGCTCTAGTTGATGCTATATTACCCACCCTGGATAATTCAATCTTACCCTATTTCATAAAATATTTTCTAAATTCGTCTAGAAGGCTTAGCTAGTTAGAATTAATCAGGTCATCTAGAAAATGAGTGATCTTCACTCCCAAATAATTGATGCTTCTGCCATCCCAGTTAAACTCATACATAGATTTAAGCTGGGCCATTTCTAAAGGCAGAACCCTATATGTCAGGATCTGAGTTTTAATTATATTTAATTTTAGATTAGAACATTCACCATATTCCTTTATCAATTTCATCACAGTATGGATTTGATTCAAGGGAGTTCAACAGGGTCAGAAGGATGTTGTCTGCAAATAAAATAGTCTTATGTTCAATTTTGCCAACCAAGATTCCCTGTACTACTTCTTTTTGCATTATTAAGGCTGCGAAGGGCTCCATAGCTAAAATCAAGAGCAAGGGAGCTAATGGACATCCCTGCCTTGTTCCATTTTTAATATAGAAGTATTTTGATTCCATAGCCGGGCCAATAATCTTTGCTGTTGGATTTGTATATAAGATCAGAACACTTTCTCTAAAATTACCTATTAATCCAAATTTTTGTACAACCGGATCCATAAATTGCCAGTTCAATCTATCAAAGGCTGGCATCTAGTGCCAAAAAGGCTGCTTTGATAATTTTAATATTAATTTTATGAATTAGGTTAAGGACTCTGTGAATGTTATCAGATGCCCCTCTGTTCCTGACGAACCCCGCTTGATCACCGTGAATTAAAGATGGTATTATCTCTTTACGTCTATTTGATAGGACCTTTGAATAGATCTTAACATCCAGATTTGTCAAGGATATGGGCCTATAATTAGAATTTTTAGTAGTGTCCTTACCATCTTTTGGCATAGGAAGAATGGAAGCCTTCAAGTATTCCTCCGGTAATTAATCCTGAGCTGGAAGTACAGAGAATGCCCGCAATAACAATGGAGTAGCTAGTGTCTGAAAATTACTAAAAAAAATTGACATAAATCCATTGGGCCCTAATGCTTTGTTTGGCTGCAGAGTGTCAATTACCTCATTAATCTCACTTAGCGATATTGGTCTGTTCAAATTATTTAACTCTTCTTTAGTTAAATTGTTGAGAGGAATAGATTAGTCAAAATAGTAATCTCAAAAGGCATTCAAAATACTTTGTGGTGACAAAAATGTTTGGTTATCTACAATAATTTTTTTTATTACTTCTGTCCTACATTTATGTTTTGTTAAAGATTTCTTACTTCTGTTATTACTGTAGTACCACTTCTGCTTTACACGTTGGATATTTTTGTTAATATTATCTAATATCTTGTCATTTATTTGTTTGTATTTGTATTATTATCTGTTAGTCTGACAATAACTTATCGTTAAAGTTATTCTTGTGTTACCTCTCAGTTTCTATCAATCTTCTATAAAATTGTTGCAAATTCTCACTTTTTTTTATTATAAAGCAACCAATTTTAATGCATAATTCTCTCATAATGCACTTAAAAGTAGCTCAAAGGGTCACATCTAAAACTTCTCCATTATCGTTTATTTGTAAGGCACTCTGTGATTCCTTGAATAGCAAATAAAAATTTTCATCTGACTTTAAAAGATCTTTGTTCAGCCTCCATTTGGATAGTGTTTTATATTGGGTATTATTTCGAATAATCATTATCAGTGGCGCATGATCAGACCATGTGATTGAGCCTATACTAATACTTTCGATCAAAGGAAGTTAATTGTTTCTGGTTAAGAATAAGTCAATACGAGAGTAAGATTGATGAGTTTTGGAAAAAAAAGTATAGTCTCTAGTCAATGGATTTAAAACTCGCCAACAGTCATACAATGTGTTTTGCCATAGTAAATTTTGAAATTTTGTAGTATCTGTACCTGTTGAAGAGAGGACGTTCTTAGTGTGACTTCTTTCTGAAGCAGTGTTAGGGACACAGTTAAAATCAACTCCTATTTTCAGAGTTCCCATTACAAGCTTTTCAATTTTTGAAATGAAACTATGTATAAATCTGAAGGGGAAGGTATTAGAAGTGTATACATTAATTAAAGTATACATTTTGTCATTTATTTTGCCTATTAAGATTTGATATTGCTCATTAGTATCCTTTTCCTGAAATATTACTTAAACTTTTAGTTTACTAGAAAATATAAGGGCCACTCCTCTTTTTTTTCCCCTCCCTCAAAATGTGAAAATAACAACAAGGAAACGCTCGTGAATTTCCACATTTTTGTTGGGTCCTCTGACCAATGGAATTCCTGGATAAAAGCAACATCTGCATTCTGCTCTCTCAAAAGATTATATAAGCAACCTCTCTACTGTGGAGAGTTAAGTCCCTTGGTATTAATTGATAGAAACGTCAATGTCATTGTTATTTATATATTCATACTTCCCCTTTTCATGTCCCTGATATTTCCCTGCCTAACTCAACCTCCTTCCCCGTGACTTCAAACTTCCATGCATTCCTCGACAGAATAGGCATTTTATCCTGTGGAGAAAACTCATCAATTATACAACTTTCATACCAGATCAATACAGTAATTCTGTGTATCCTGTATTAATCTTTCCTGCAAAACCTACCAGGAGGAAGAACCTAGTAGGGGGAGAGAGAGTGATAGACTATCTTTTCCCTTTTTCCAGCTCTCCTCATATTATATAAAAAGTTTCAGCTCACTATCTTTTCTCCCCTATTTTCCCAGTTCTATACAAAAACTATAAAAACATCAAAATGAGAGGAAAGAAAAAGGAGAGGAAGATAGTAATGGACATATGTTAAAGGTATAGTCCTTAGTTACTAAGTTGAATTACTTTCTGCCCATGGGATATATTTTATCTCCTATACCCTATTTGCTACTTATCTATCTTACGACCTAAGTGTCACGGGTGGCGGTATGGAAACCGGGACCCCTGAGTGCCTGATGAGAAGTGGGAGTCTTCAGCGTGGTAATGGACTATCAGGGCCTGGTGCAGGGTAACCACACGTCCTCTGGCGTTGAGCACCAGCGTTTGCGCGGCCACATACCAGAACCCTGATGCAGCTTCAGCGGATCCCAGGAACTAGGAGCTTGATATGCAGACCTCCCAGGAACTGGAGAGGGGGGCTCTGCAGCAAGGCAAGGCTAGGATAGTCACCAAACATGAAAACAAGACAGAACTAATAGAACCCAGAACCAAAGCAGGACAGAAAGCAGAACCCAGAACATGTACATGAGGAAAACAAGAACAGGGCAGGACAAGACTGTACATGAACTGGGATTACAAAATAAAACAAGACAAGATATAATAGGCAAAACAAGAGGAGACATAACTAAGCACTATATATGAAAGGAATGGGAATTTAGTTACATTATATGATCATACATTGCATAAGCCTGCCACAACACCAATGTACCCCATATTCGGCAGGTCCTACACTGCCTAATGTTCGCTAAAAGAACCATACTAAACCACAATAGCACTTACCTGCAAGAAAGGACAGAGACTTGAAACACTGCTGCAGGTCCAGACTGAAACAAAAGGAAAATGGAAAACAAACGGGTGTGGCAACATAAAACAAACATATAAATGAATCTAGAGGACTGGGAATTCCAGGGATAGAATAATGGAATGAACCTAGAAAACCCAGCATACGGAAAACCAGACATGGAATTGAAAACCAGAAAAACCAAGAAAAACTAAGCAAGAATTGTAAAAAGAGTACTGGATACCAGAGACCAAAGCCAGACATCTCCGCAGAACATGGCACAATGTGACATAACTCCCCTCTTAAGGAGCGACCTCCGGGCGCGACAAGCAGCTCTCAGGCAGAGACCAGGAAAGAAGCGAGGATCCAGCAACTAAGTCCTCAAGACTTACCGGAGGCAAGGATTCCCAGACACAACAAGAAAGTAGTTTGCGGCTCACAATGTCATTCCAAACTACTTTACTTCCTTTGGAAAGGTCTCCTGCAAAGGAATCACCAGCCAGGACCGAGATCCATACCAGAATAGGAGCACTGCCACGAAACAGGAACCAAGCATCACAAGAGAACACCTGAAGCGACCACCGTACAGCTTAGCAGATCAACCTCCTCCACGACAAAAATAAGGAAGCCATCTCCAGCAGACTGGTCCAGATACAGGATCTCTTGCATGCAGAAGAACCAGGCATGATACGACACAGACAGAACTGGAAAGCTGCGAAGTTCACAAACTCCAAGTGCCTACGGCCATCTGTCAGGGACCCCTGAGTGCCTGAAGTGGAGATGAGCGGAGTCTTCAGCGAGGTAATGGACTATCAGGGCCTGGTGCAGGGTAACCGCACGCCCCCTGGTGTTGAGCACCAGCGTTTATGCGGCCACAATCCAAGACCCTGTAGCAGCTTAGTGGAAGCCAGAGCAGACATATGCTGAGATGTATCCCATATTCGACAGGTCCTACACTGCCTAATGTTCACTAAAAGAACCATACTAAACCACAATAGCACTTACCTGCAAGAAAGGGCAGAGACGTGAAATACTGCTGCAGGTCCAGACTGAAACAAAAGGAAAATGGAAAACAAACAGGTGTGGCAAAATAAAACAAACATATAAATGAATCCAGGAGACTGGGAATTCCAGGGACGGAATAATGGAATGAACCCAGAAAACCCAGCATAAGGAAAATCAGACATGGAATAGAAAACCAAAAAAAACAAGAAAAACTAAGCAAGAATTGTAAAAAGAGTACTGGATACCAGAAACCAAAGCCAGACATCTCCGCAGAACATGACATGATGTGACACTAAGATCAAAGTAGCCACTTTCTTTCATTAGTCTCTTATTGTTCATTACTATTACATAAATACCCTTCCAATCATACATTACCTTATAACCTGTGGCTTTCTTTTATTTGGTTATGTGCTTTTATACCTTATACGTTTACTTCTATGAAATATAAAATAAAAATATGAAAATGTGTATTCTCCATAATTCTAGATTATTTGATCTCAAATCAACTTTGAATGTGAACTTAAGAATGATATCCCATATCAGGAGGATGTATTTCTTTAAAGGAGAAAAAGGATCTTTTAGTATAAAATTCTTATGGGATCTGATCTGAGGTGATTCCTCTCGTCCTGATTTTTGTTTGTTATTGTAAGAGGGCTTCAATTAGAAAGCAGACTTCTTCTAGATTGTCTTAATACTTCAAGTAAAGCCTCTTCCTCCTATCCTTTTCCTTAATTTTATTTTTATATTTTATGTTTTTTTCTCCTTTTTTTGTTTGTGTTTTTGTCCCCTTTTACTCTATGATTTCTCCCTCTTTCTTCTTCTTCTTAATCCCTTCCCCCTTCTTTCTTTCTATATTTAAAAATTTATATTCTATCTCTTGTTTTCCCAAGTCAAATAATTGAGAGGTGTAGATAGATAAATTGTGCTGGGTATATGTAAATATGAAGTCTCGGTATGTTTTGGCTGCCTTACTTGTCTTTAATAACAAAAAGAAAGGAGATCTTTTTGCCCAATTGATTTAATTTTAGGCATTTTCTGTTAGCTACTGTGAGTTACTAAGTCTGTAAGATGTACTATAATGATTTGAGAGGTAGTTAATTTTGGTGAGTAAATTTGTAAGTTGATTACTGTTTCTTTAAGGAGACTGTGCTATTTTGTCAGAGACCCAAGGTTTGCACATATCATTAAATCACACAGTCTATCATTGTCACAAAATCCCGCTTATGGTTTGACATGCGTTTTCTAACTACTAGCATTGACAGGGGGTAGTTTGCTAACTCACGGCACCAGGCTTCGGTTACTCCTTTAAACTCACTGCTTTCTGTGCTACCGCACGCCTTTGCCACACACCTCCACCGATACCCCCTTCACTCTCTGGGGTTGCTCCGCCAATTACTCTGTCAGGTTCACCGTCAAGATTTGCATCTTGCTCACCCGTCTCCCCTGTACCGTTCTCCTTCTGTCTACAGTATTGTGTCTCCCCATCTGTAATCACTTCGTCTGCTCACTTACTCGTTTGAGATAGTGTCGGTGATTCATACCTCAAGTCTATTTCACTCCCCCCTCTGGTTCACTCTCTCTAGCATCGTTCGTTGCATCCTACATCATTGGGCTGTTTTAAGGGATTTTCAAGCCTGCAATGGCCCAAGTTGTTCTCTTTTCTGTGGAGTGTTTATGCCCTGAGCGTTAGTTGACATCAACTTAAGGATCATATTTAAACCGTCCTCCATCAATTCCCCTCCTCTCTACCAACTTGGAGCCAATATAATAAATAATCTATCCAATCGAAAAAAAGTGATATAACATCGTTAAAAGCCACTCAAACCTAGAAAATACACATTCTACATACCACAGGCAGTTGTCCTGTTTAATCAGAAATTCAAAGATTCCTGATTGACGTACTGCTGCCATAGGTCACTTGAAAGCTGGGTCAGGTCCACGCTTACAAGGTCACCTTCCCTTCCTTTCCCTTCACCTAATTGCTTATTATCTAAACATTTTCCTCTCTTTGCCTATATGCGAATGTATATACGAATATACATATACATTTAGCAAATTAAATTAAAACTAGTAAAGTAAAAAGGCAAACCTGAACAAAAGCGGTGAAAAATAGTGTCTATTATAAAATAGCTATGAAATATTAAATCTTTTTTTTATTATTCTTTATTTTAGCAGTGCTTCACAACAAACATGTTATAAGGCACACCATAATATGCCAGTGGTATATATAGAGTTAACATTCAGGTGGTGAGAACAAAACACATTTTTTTCTTTTTTACATGTAAACACAAAGTGGGGTTGCCTGAGGAGTCAATGGCAGTTGGGGACCATGGGGTCGGTTCTCAGGTTCCCTAGTTTTTAAATTGGGGATATGCTGGATACTTTCCATGTGGGGCCAAGGTGGGTGCTGCATATCTGTGATGTCAATGCCAGACTAGTTGCCCCGGTATCTGGGGGTCAGTTTGCTGACCTGTCAAGTCATGATAGGAGTGTGGGTGGGTTAGAAAGTAATGGGGGAGAGGGATGGGGGGTTACCCCTTACCATGGGGGCAGAAGCAGGGTGAGGGGGGGAGAGAGAGGGGAGGTCAACCAGCTGCTGTGTGGATACAGTCTGGGCCCCTCTCTAGGTTTCAACATGCGTAAATCAGTCACCAGTGAGGTCAGTGGTCGTAAGCCAACTTAAATACATTGCAAAGGCGAAAGGAAAGAAACTTTGACTAAACACATATTAACAGATCAGAGCAGGTGTCTGTCCGTAATGGGACATTTGCATGACAGTTCGTGGTGTGCGTCTGCTCCTAGTGGAGTCAGGTAGTTGTGCCACGTAACCCTCCAGCTCTCTGTATAAACGGAGTCAGGATTCCAGGTGTCCGTGGGAGCGGCCACAGTTGGTCTCGCGGTTTGATCTGTCAGTCCCAGTGATAAGAGGAATGTGGGTGCCTCTTCTTCCGAGGTGAGTGTGTGTACGGCTTCGTTGTGTTGAGCTACCAGAGTTCCAGCTGGTTACCATCGGTATGCTATCCCTGCAGTGCATAGTTTTGATGTGGTCGGTCCCATTGATTTGCACCACTGTAGGGTAGCTCAGGTGAGATCTTGAAAGGAAGACGATTAGGCCTCTTTGAAGGTGAGTGGAGTCTTGCCTCTCATGGCTGACATGATCAGACTTTTGTCCTGGTAGGTCAGGCAACGCAGAATGACATCTCTGCTCATGTTATGTGAGGATTTAGGGGGTCCTGCCACCTTGTAGGCTCCGTCGATGGACAATCTTTTAGCAGCCAAGTGAGGTAAGAGCATGCTCAGTAGTCTTCGGATGTATTGTGATAACTCCTCAGAGGAGATATTGGCTGGTATGCCACGAATCTTTATATGGTTCAGGCGCTGCCTGTCCTCCATGGTTGTCATTTGGAATGACATGGACATTTGAACATTATGTAGTTGTTGAATACAGGCATGTATAACTGTGATGTCAGTTTGCACGTCTGTTATGTTTGGCTCCGAGGTTTGCACGTGGTTTGTGACCGCCTGGATCTCAGTTTTGAGGAGATTTATGTTGACTGCCCAGACTTGTTGTATGTCCAACAACAGGACCCTAAGGTTGCTTTTGTGGTGGGAGCTGAGCCATCATAGGGCTCTAAATCCTGAGTCTGTCTGTTTCTGGGGAATTCTGGTGCTTCTGTTGTCGGTCTCTCTCCGGCTCAGTGGGTTATGCGGCCTTGCCTGTGTTGTCCGCGAGGCTTGTTCTGTGTTGGGCTGAGTGTTGAAGCATGGTTCCTATATCCCTGCCTTCAGATGTTGTGTTAGGCTTTTGGGATCGGCGGCCCATGGTCGACATGCGTCCTGGTGGGGCTGATGAGTCCGCGGCTGTGCGCTTTGCTAGTCCGCTGAGTGGTGGCGGGAAGTGGTGGCCTTGGTCTTGCGGTGCTGCCTAGGCTGTTTAGTTGGTTGAAAAAAAGGCATCTAGTGATTCAACCCGGTCTGAGAGTCAGGGTACCCGGTTTTGCTGGCTAATTGAAAGGGGAATAAGGGGTATTTTGTTTGTTTGTTTGTAGGAGCAGTTATAAATGGCGACTGATCGGGTTGCTTGCCAGCTCCGCCCCCCAAAATATTAAATCTTAACATTATAGTCAATACTCAGACATTGGGGCACTAGCATTATTTTTAAATTTGTACTTGAAACCCCCATTTAGCCAATTGGTATTTTGCCTTTCGTGGGTTCAGTAAAGGTGTGGAAATTGCCTCCATAATGAATTATTAATTTAGGTGGAAATCCCCAATGATATGGGGTTTGTCTTTCTCCGAGGATCAGAGTTGATTCATGAAAGCATCTCCTTGTAGCGACAGTCTCAGCTTATAGGTCTCAGAAAAAACTTATCTCCCGGTGTTTCTCAACATTGATAGGATTTTTCCTAGCTTCTTTTGTGATTAATTCTTTAAGATAATAATTTGAAAAACTAACTATAACATCCACAGGAGCTATAATTAGCCTATTTAAACGTTCAAATGGATGTGAGCTAGAAGGTCTTATATTTTCTACTGTAGAGAACAAATTCAGTGGGTATTCTTCAAGATGCTGTCTTGAAATATCTTTGATAATTCATTTAATTCTTAAAGGGACACTATAGTCACCAACTTTAGCTTAATGAAACAGTTTTGGTGTACAGATCATGCCCCTGCAGTTTTACTGCTCAAATCTCTGCCATTTAGGAGTTAAATCACTTTGTTTATGCAGCCCTAGTCACACCTCCCTGCATGTGACTTACACAGCCTTCCTAAGCACTTCCTGCAAAGAGTCATCTAATGTTTACACTTCCTTTATTGGAAATTCTGTTTAATTTCAAATTTCTTACCTCCTGCTCTGTTAATAGCTTGCTAGACACTGCAGGAGCTTCTTGTGTGTGATTAAAGTTTAATTTAAGAGATAAAAACTTTTAAAGTAAGCTACTTTCTGATTGAAAGTGAAACCATTTTTTTATGTAGGCTGTGTCAGATACATCGTTGTGACTAAAGTGGTGTTTAGAGAATGTGTTAGAATAGATCTGTCTTCTTCCTCCATTGATTTGCAGTTGTTGAGGCAATTCCTTATGATTTCCCAGTGAGCTTTTGAGTGAATTTTATTGGATTCTTGCCCCTTTTGAGAGCAAAATATATCTATAGGCTACATTTTTTTCGGTTACTGAGATTTTATCTTTTTTTTGGTGCCATTGATCCAAAAAAGAGTCAAGGAATTGATTAATTGAGAGGATGATTCTGGCAACAATCCGATGTTGGATGCGATATAACACAGAGAGAGAAATACAAAAAAAAGTAAGTAAATAAATAAATAACCAAACATTTCCCTCTTTTTTTCTTTTTTCTTTTCTTGAGCTTCCCTTTCTCTTCATCTTTCTTCTTATTTGCTTCTATTCTTCTAACCCCTTCTATTTCAGTCCTCTCTTCTCTTTAATCCTCTTTTCCTTTCCCATTTATCTAAGTTTATCTAAGTTTTAACTAAGTTTTTCTTGGTGCCTTCTTTCCTTTCTTCTGTTTTAAGAAAATTATTTTTGGCTTTCTTGGTTTTGACAGGAATAGGTGTTCCCAGCATTTGGTGGACATGCAACTGCCTTAAAATTCACATTAGATGGCTGGTTCTTTTTGATAGAAGTGAGAGGGCTTTTGTAGCATTACAAAAACAAATGCTTCTTATTTTTTTTATAATAAAATACATTATGCAATAATACAGAGAAAAATAGATTGGCACTCTATCATCCTGCAGGAGCATCAGAAGAACAAAAATGGAAAAACAAAACAAAAACAAATAAAATAAATGGGTCAATAAGTAAACTAAAATCAGCTTAAAGTCCAAGAGCCTTTTCTCTTTGGTCCATATGCTTAAACAGTATTTCTTCCCCTGAGGCATACTCATGGCCCTATTTGCAGGGTACCAGTCCTTACTAACAATAGCTTGTGTCAGAGGACCTGTGAGTGCCTTTATTCACACACCTGCCTTTGTCTGGTCCTATCCCACCTTGACATGCACTATAATTGTAGATATTCCTGGTATCTGTCTCTGCATTCCACCGAGAGGACGGTGAGGCAGGATTATTTATATAATTCACCCAGGACGCCATTCTGATTAGTCTTCTGCAAATGGCTGCTGTTATGGGCTTCTAGACCCAAGAGAAGGGTAGGTGCAGAGTAATATTAGAGCATAATAAGGCT
>OW240915.1:241906418-241925117 GCA_933207985.1 Pelobates cultripes | reverse complement strand
AGATCCAGCGCACTCACCTATCCACTAAAAACTAATAAAATCTTTCAACATTGAAGTTGCCGTTTAGTGGCTAGGTGAGTGCGCTGGATCTTGTGTTTTGTATTATTTGGCCCCCAGCAGCACCCCCATTTATGCATGTTCAGGTGAGTGCAGCCAACCCCCCCTTGTTTCATATATATATATTTGGGAGTCTAGCCAACTCCTTTGTTTTGCACCCCTCCCTGTCACAGGTGCCTCATCCCAGGGCCCTATTTAGCCTTGTACTGCAGAGAGCCCCAGATGGAATTTTTTTCCTCAAGTAAGTGGTTAATCTCATAAGAGCAGACATTAGGCTGTTAGTGTAGGACCTGCCAAAGATGGGGTGCATTGATGTTGTGGCAGGCTTATGCAATGTATGATCATATAATGTAACTAAACCCCCATTATTTTTGCCTAGATTAGGTGTTTTTAAAAAAACTAATAAAATCTTTCAACATTGAAGTTGCCGTTTAGTGGATAGGTGGGTGCGCTGGATCTTGTGTTTTGTATTATTTGGCCCCCAGCAGCACCACCATTTATGCATGTTCAGGTGAGTGCAGCCAACCCCCCTCTTGTGTATTGTATATATATATATATATATATATATATATATATATATATATATATATGTATTAAGGCAATTTGCCTGAATTTGTGGGAGGTGCTGGTTTACTACCCCTAGCCTACTTAAAGCACTCCCCTTACCTTGCTCCTTACTGTTCGAGGTCAGCGTTGAATGAGGATCCACTTCCGGGTTCTCTCAGACGCCATCTTGGCGTCAGTATCCACGAGGTTTTCACCACGTTAGCTGTGTCCAGGAATCCTGTTCAGGCCTTTCCGCCCATCCAGCTTCTTCTGACTCCGGTCTTCGTCATAGATCGCGTCCCAGGGACTCCTAAACTGTAAGTCAGACCTACCTGTCACACCTGGACCGGTTCCCACGGCGTACGGTACAGCACGGGTCCTCGCTTTGTGTTTTTTTCCCTGGTTATGACACGAATGTTTCAAGCCATTCGCGGGCTTTTTCATTCGTACGGACACTCGGCTGAACAAATTTAATCGTTCAATAGTCATTTCGCATATCCTATTTCATGTTATATTGAAACGAATTATCACTCGGTTGTTTTGCCGTTCGGCAATTTTCACATACGCTCAAACACGCTTTCGGTTCGCATAAAGTCATACGGTTAAACTATTCTAACTTCTGTGTTTCCCTCACATTTGCTTTCGGCTTTATTTCTATGTATTACGTATAATCCTTTCATGCATTATATTCACCATTTCATGTGTATATAACGTTCGGTTAAGAATTGCTTGTTTAAATAGATTATTTCTATTACTTTCAAATATTGTCAGTATTGTATTACGTCCACAAATCAAGTCCACTTATCTGTATAGACCATTTGACTCCCACGCTTTCAGGGGTCTGCATTACTTATCCATTCATACAAATGGACTCAGCCTATGTTACAGGCCTCATTTCTGTGTTATTACTACAACACATACAAAGGATACAGGTTCATTTAAGCAATAATTCTCGGGTTGATACATCTTTTCAATACAAATATATCATATAGATATACATCACTTTAGATCATTTTGGGTACCCCTGCCTTTGGTTATTCTGCTACATATCATACATAACGCTGTGTAAAATAGGCCATGACCTCATCCATGTCCCTTTCTATAAAACCAGCTACATTTCTGTACAGATCATTGAACTCCCACGCCAGGAGTTTTATAATTATCCATTTCATTTCAATTCACTCAGCCTATATTACAGGCTTTATTTCTCTGTCATGACGATGACACATAAGGCTTAATTCCTTTTTCATGCATACTCGGGTTGAATCACACGTACTGATCCAACCAATCATACGTTTCCTGCACAGTCATATACATATGTATATAGCCTACATTTCATGTTTTCCTTTACACACCATTATCACATAACACATAGATTGTTTATACATAGGCCACGGCCTCCCTCAGATGTCTTATTCAAGCATGCACACATTTCTGAGCCACTCATATCTATTCCCATGGTTTCAACATAATTTTAAAACATTGCTGCTACAGGCTATAAGTCTGTTTCTTTTCACACTCCACACTCATCATACTACTCTCTTTTACCCATTTTTAGGCTGGCAAGCTTATATATTTGCTCCACACGGTTTATTCCTGTGATTTGTCATACTACCAGGTACGTACACCTGCTCATATGGTATTCTACCATACATTTCATTTCATCCCCCTAGTTTACAGTACTGGCAATAGGGTCACAGGATTCCCAATAGGTATTTACCCCGTCTTGGCAGTCGCCATCAGTTAGTGGTCCCGCGAGGCCAACACCCCGCCTCAAACGTTCCAGAGGCAAACACCCATCGGGCCACACATTAGCTAGCCGCCTCGCATGTTGCAAAGAGAGGGCCTCACCTGTCACTCCCTTCCCCTGTTTTCTGTCGTACAGTCACCGAGAGACCTAAAACTCCTGCCACTACATCAAGTGGCCTCAATAACCCCTCGCGCCAACGCATAGATAGAGCCTCTCAAGCCGCTTGGCAATTAGCAGGGCCTCACCTGTCACCAAACAAGTATAATACTTTCACCATCTGGCCTAGCTAGCCTGCCAGTACAATTTGGTGGTTCTATATACTAATTGTTTTATTTATAGTATGTCTCAGGAAGGGGTAGAGGATTTCTCCCTGCCTAGCACCCCGGCTAGAGCTGTCACTCCCACACTAGGAGGAGAGCTAGCTAGTCCAGCATCAATCAGATCCTGGACGATCCCGCGCATAACCACGGAATTAAGGAGACGACAAATCCCCTACCCTGCTACAGCAAGGAAGGCAGAACTTTTCAAACTGCTACGCACATCGACTAATAACATGGATGCCGGGGAAGGATCTAGCCAGTCCATCCCAGGTGACATACATGCCATGTTATCCTCACTCATGGCATCCATGAGCAAGGTCAACTCCAGGCTGGAGAAACTTGAGTCGGTCACCACGGCCCTCACTCTAGCAGGGCCACCCGCTGCTGCGGTACAAACACCAGCCTTGCCATTAGTCGCTCCAGCCAGCACCCTGGATGACCAGGAAGTTAGCCCGGCCCACATGATACCTGAGCACATCAAAAGGTATATCCTGGAAGGTAAAGACGTCAACCTGGCTTCCCTGTTGATTGCCTCCCAGGACATTGTGGAACATAAGACATATGCTTATGATGATGTATTTGTTATTGTCAGATCTAGGGATGCCCGCCTGAACAGGAAACTGACTATCCCTGAATTTGTACTAGCGCTTGGTATTTACAGGGATGTCATCTGTGCGGTTTATCACAACAGAAGAGAGGAGTTTGATCTCTATATGCACAAGCTGGTAGACCTGGGCAACAAATATGGTGGTTCGGCATTCTATGACTACCATAGGTCTTTTTCTGCAAAAGTGGCTGGAGCCTTCTCCCAGTACGGAACACGATCCAACTGGGGAAGGATTGATACCGTCTTATTTTGCAGACACTTTGCAGGTCTAAGAACACCAGCTTGTGCATACTGCTCCTCCACAGCCCACACTACTAATTTTTGTCCCAACACGGCAGACGGACATGCCTCCACGCAAGGAGCTAGTTCCTCTGGGGATCCAGGGAAATTATCAAAAGACAAATTGGGACGCCCAATCAAGTTTCTGGGCAAGTCCCAGCTATGTAATAATTTCAATGTTGGGTCTTGTAATTACAGTGGATGTAGACTATTGCATGTCTGTTCAAAATGTTTTAGGGCACATGCAAAGACCATGTGTCCAAATAAAATGTATTCCAAGCCTTACCTTACGTCCATTAATATGCCAGTATTCACAGCATTGATGTCTCAGCACCCATCTAGACACCTGGTAGACTTTCTTATTTCTGGTTTAACAGAAGGCTTCCACACAGGTATCCTACACATACCAGCCGAACTCTGGAATGCCCTAACCTACAATCCGCCCAACACAACCCCACAGTGGTTGACACCCTCATAGGCCAAGAAGTGGATGAGGGCTTTGTATTGGGGCCTTTTAGAACTCCTCCATTCATAGAATGGCGCACCAACCCTATTGGTATTGTCACAGGGAAATCTTCCCAAAAACAGAGACTCATCATTGACTTATCGGCTCCCCACTCATCGGCCAACCCCAGTCTTAATTAACTTATACCCTCTGAGGAATTCTCTCTGCAATACACCACCATAGATGACGCCATTACAGCTATCATACAAGCAGGGGTTGGAGCCTGGCTCAGTAAGACCGACATTACTAACGCCTTCAAATTACTCCCTATCCACCCCACACTGTGGCAGCTGCATGGCATCAAGTGGTCCGGGAACTACTATTTTTTTCTCCTGGTTAACTTTTGGGTCCAAAAGTAGCCCAGCTATTTTCGACACATTTGCTGAAGCATTATGCTGGTTACTATTGAACATAGCCGGATGCCCTACGGTATTACATTACTTGGACGATTTCCTACTGGTCGAGGAGCATACGTCACCTCCCACTAGTCTCAAAGCTACCACTAAGCTGTTTGAGCAACTAGGTGTACCCATCTCCCCAAAGAAAACAGAAGGGCCAGACACGGTTATCATTTTTCTGGGTATCCAATTAGACTCTGCCACAATGCAAGCAAGCCTACCATACGATAAGATAGAGAATATTCTCACTTACATAAACAACTACCTACAGCTCGGCACTTGCAACCGCAAAGAGCTACAGTCCCTGCTAGGGTCACTAAATTTTGCTATGCGCATCATACCTCAAGGCCGCTCCTTTATTTCACGACTATTGCATCTTTTCCCACTTTTTCTACATGACACGCACAGGTTGTCCTTAGATGCCCAAGCTACGGCAGATCTAAACATGTGGAAGAGATTTTTAACCACTTGGAATGGTAAAAGTATGTTCCTCCCTCAATTGACTGAATCATCTACTACCATTTGGTCAGATGCGGCATCTACCACTGGTTTTGCATACATTTTTGGGAACGAATGGCTTTGGGGCAGCTGGCCTTCAGCAGTTCAGGATTTGGAAGGTTTTTCCACTACCTCAGCTCTTTTTGAGATCTACTCCATAGTGGCGGCTGCCGTAGCATGGGGTCATTTATGGGCTAATACGCCAGTGCGTTGTCACTCAGACAACCAGGCAACCTGTCACATCATCAACAAAGGTCGTTCCAAATCTCTTACGATCATGAGATTTCTGAGGAAACTCACTTGGTTGGCAGCTTGTCATAATTTCTTCCTATGTTGTTTCCATGTGCCAGGTGTATATAACACAGCTGCTGACAATTTGTCTCGCTTTAAATTTCAGGAGTTTCATCAAGCACTCCCGTCAGCAGCACCCACAGCCACCATCACTCCAACATTTCAACAACTCATACTGGACTAGACGTCATCATGCAGCATAGCAGGACATTGTCCCAATTGGCACTTTCAAACAATACAAACAAAACATACAGCAGGGCTTTCACACTATTCAAACGATTCCTTCTGGAACATAACATCATACAACCGTTTGTTATGACATCTTTTTTGGGGTTTGCTTCCTTTTGCCACCTTAAACTCAAAATGTCATACAACACCATCAAACTCTATCTCACTGGCATTCAACACCACATGCTAATCTTACACCCAAATAACAACAGTTTCATGGCCTCTCACCAAATTAAGACCATACTCAGAGGTATTCAAAAATCAGAACCCACACATATGGCCCAGAGGCTACCCATAGATAACCATATCTTCAAAGCATTATCTAACCTACTTGACTTAAAACCGTTTGACACTAATACAAATTCTATCATCAAAACAGCAATATACATCGCATTCTATGGATTTCTACGACCTAGAGAATTCACTACAACCTCCACGACCCAAACCACTCCATTCCTCCTCTATTCCCACTTGACAAAACATATGGATCATTACATCCTGTCTTTACCTCACTCCAAAACCAGTCAGTACATACCTGTAAACATTCCGTACTATCCCACGCACAACAGATGGTGTCCCGTCAAGGTTCTTGATGCCTACATACAGCACCATCACTTATTGCCCTCGCAACCGTTATTACAACTGCAAGGTGCAGTACTCACCACTACAACCTTCATGACCTACGTCAGGTCCTTGCTCACACAACTGGGCCTCAACGCAAACAAATACTCAGGACACTCCTTTCGTATAGGAGCCGCGTCCACAGCCTCCAGTGTCAACATCCCAACTCTTGTTATCAAAACACTGGGGCGCTGGAAGTCATCCGCTTACTCACGGTACATACCGAACCCAGTACAAGAATTAAGGGATGCTTTCATAAACATGTCGGGTTGATAAAATGTATATGTATTGGTTGTCTGTTAATAACTTTGATTACTTAATTTTTGCCCTCTTCTTTCTCAGGCCTACCTCATCGTCGGTTTCGGCACACCACAATCGACTTGCTCCTTTTATTATCCTACGCTTATTCATGGTATTTCACACTGTACTATCTTAAGCACCTAACACAAATATATATATATATATATATATATATATATATATATCATAAGTTCCCCCACATTTTCTGTCTGAAGATGTCACCTCTGCCTCTGCGCAAATCCGCCCATGGAGATTCTACATCCATGCTACAGTTTTTTTAGGTATTTTGCCTCTCCGTTCGTCATTTCCAATATAGTGCATGGGGAACTACCATCTTAGATACTGGTATAGTGTGGGAAAAGGATAAAAAGCAGAGAAATGCAGCATACATGTCCTTTTTTTGTTATACACTGTCCAATACACAGAAAAAGTCCATAAATAAACCTACAAAAAAAAAGAGAAATCTTGAAGAAATATGATATAGGGAGAGGAGAAAATGTAAGTATATATAACAATAAAAAAGGTACATTTAAAACTCTTCTTTTATAAAATAGTCAACATCAAAACCTAAACCGATAGGGGCTATATAATCTAATTCAAACATCCAGTTCATCTCTAGTTTATCAATATATCTCTGATATGCTTTTCAAACCTCCAATTTTTTTTTTACTAGACTTATCCCTTATATAGACTTAAAATCTAACTTTTGATGGTCTGATTGATGAACTTCTAAAAAGTGATTAGAAACTCTGTGATTTTTAACCCCACATTCTTATATTATACGTTTATATTGGTAAACCTGTAAACAATATTGAAGAAGCAGATACATTTATATTTATTTCTAATATTTGCAGTCACCGTTGATGCTTGCTTTATGTGATACTCCTAAGGAGGTATTGACGACCTATTACTCCACCAAAATAGTTTTTTATTCACAATCACTTCAAATACCTTGCTCAGCACAGCACCATCAGTTGATGGGTGAAACTGCTGTATTGTGTAGAAAATCTTTTTTTTTTTTTGCATTGGTTTAATAGTCATAAAACAGACCTACAGCCCAAATACAGCTGTAAGATTTATACAATAAACTTCAAGGATCGACATGTGTCACAATGGAAATTGGTATGCCACATGTATCTACCTCCAACCAAGTGAGTCTTTCTTCATGTCAAAAGTGCTTTCAATTTATACTAACATAAGCCTTTACCAACATCAATGGGATTTAATAAGTAGAGCCCAAAGATTTGTCTCAAGAAGCTCATGATTAACCCCTTAAGGAAGAAGGCAATTGTACAAGTTCTGATCAAAACAAAACCTTTAAGTTAAATGTCTGTTGTATCCACACTTACTGTATAACATTTTATCCGGAGACACAGGGCTTTCATTAAACATCAAATATTTATGCATCAAACATAATTTAATATTAGTAAAATCTAAAATGTTTGAAAAATGTAGTTATATTCCAAGTTCTGCATGGCATTATAACCATGAATACCACAATATTGTTATCTTTTACAGCAATAAAACACACATATTTGTATGCTGTGATGTCACATGGGTACAACGATATCCCCAATGAACAGGTTTTATGGTGTTTTGGAAATTTACAGGGTCAAATAAAGGACGAGAGCTAGCCTTTCTATTGGAATGGCCAAGGTTATTGTGTCGTGTGATTAGAACAAAGGACCCCTGAGGATAACTAGCTCGACATAATTTCTATCCCAGTTCATGCTCCTATGTGTACATAATTGTAAATACATTTCCTTTGTGTGCTATGTTCTTTAAGAAAAGCTGGGGGCTGCAGAATAAAATGTGATTCAACAAGTTGCCAGCAAGAAGCGTGTTGTCTTGTCTCTATCTGAGGTCTTGGTTGAAAGCCATGCTTTCAGTGGGACAAGCTAGTTAGTATACTCTGTAACAACCGGAAGATACAACCACAGTATATATCCTGGGTTGCCAGTGAGTCTGCTACCAAGCAAACATAACCTTGTGGCTTCGTTGAACAGTTAGCGGTGCAAGTTAGGCAAATAAACCCATGAACTAAAGCAGACTCAATCTGGTACACCTTTAGTGCCAGAGATGCCAAAGCCATATTGTCACTGGAACCATTAAGACAAGAGATACAGATTTTAGCTGCCAATTATCATGTCTTCTTGAAAAACATTTAGCAGGAATGTAGTGTCCTCTATCTACCACTAATGTGCATCACTTTTAAAGGAGGAGCTGTCTAAGGCAGATGGCCAGAGTGTGCACTTCACTAAAGACATATGGAGTGCCCCCTAGTTTTTAGCATGCTTTCTTGTCATAACAGTACATTAATGTCAGCCAGATGTCCCCTGTGCAGCAGCAGGCATATCAGGTGAAATTTAAAGCTGTATTTTTTTTTGTATGTGCGTGCTGTTCCTGTGTTGGTCTTCAGGGCAGCACCACTACTGAGATGTGCATGTTCTGAGTGTGGCTCCCCAATTCTTTCTTTTTCGGTGTATATTTCTATATGTGGAATCCATACCAGAGTCCTTTTGGGTTGAGCATCCAACCCCTACACTAAAGGTGCCCATTTGAGGATGACCACAGAAAAGCATACAATTTTGTTTAAATATAAGTAAAAAGAAAAACCAGGACATGTTTTGGGTATTGTGGGAAATCATTTTTCATATTGGCAAAAGCAACTAAAGATGAGAGAAAAACAACCAGGAAATTTGTAACTCCTATCTGTACAATTTTATTCCCGCTAAGCTTTTTGAAACACTATTTTGTTTATAAGGAATGCAGTTTGCAATTCATTGTCTAATCTGCAATCTTAATGTCAATATCGTCAACATCTCTGCAGGATATATACTTTCTCAAGTCATGTCTCATGCTGTAAATAAACTTTTGTGCACATTACTCTTGAGTGCTTCCTCGTATATCTCCAGATCCTGCGTGTAAAAATGTAATCAAACCATAGTCACAGTCACAGTCATATTAAGTCATAATTTAGCTTTAGCTATCCATTCATTCTCTCTTGTCTTCTCAAGGTAACTCGTGTAAAGTATTCTTTGCATTATGCCTTCATTTACAAGCCTTCTTACCTTAGATTTGAAATAACATCATTCATTTTATTCCAAGACACTGAGGGCTCTTTCTTTTCTTAAACATAGCAGCAAAGAAAAAAACAATAGGAAAAAAGGGTGCCAACATGTGACTTCACAAACTCCACCCCTCATGACTAGCCATCCCTATACCATCTTAAACCAAGCCCCAAACTTCCTCTTTCTTTGCTGCTCCTTTGAATGTACGTTAAGCATAGATTACCTCCCTTGTGTTTTATCTATGTACATTATTTATGTGCATTGTTTCTCCCACCCTTCATTTCTTGTGCCCTCTTGGGCCTCTAATTTCAGTTTTCCCTTTTAGGCTTTTTTAGCCTTTTCCCATAACCCTTTTTGGTTGTGTGGTTTTCTGGCCTTCTTGTCCCTGCTGTGTGCTCTCACATGCTGTGCTGCATCCAGATATGTGTTGGCTCTCTATACCCCTGCCCTGGTGATTTTTCCTATCTGCCTTTTCTTTGGCTTAAGCTTGTCCCAGTCTAGGCAGTCTGCCACCCCTGTTACCAGGATGGATGATGGAGAGGGCCACTCCCCTGAACTGGAGGTCCTCCAGTTCCAGACTACCACCTCCCTGAGGCCAGGGATCATGTCCAGTGCCACTAGGGATCCAGGATCCCCTCTGCTCCATCCCGAATAAACTGTGGACCTCCTATCTCAACTGAGTTTTTTCGTAAATTGGGACAAATCGTAGTTGACTCCCATGAGGAGGAGGGAATTTATGGGATTTCTGATAGACTCAGTAGACGAAACACTGAGTCTGCCCACCTCAAAGTTTTGCTCCAATCAGGAGAGAGATTCGTAGAAATCTCACTACTGGGTTTCCCGCAACAGTTGGCATGGGTGATTGGCCTACTGGTGGCCTCAGTCTAAGTGATCTTTAGGGACTCCTGCACTCTTCAGTGCCTCAAAATCTTCCACCTCCATAGGGGCCTATCATAGAAAGATTGCGCCATGCTGGATGCAAAATGAGGGATATGCTCCGTCGGTGGATTCTGAACTTGGATATCTAAAATGGCAAGGCCATCTTTAGGCTGAAACCAGACCTATACATAGAGCCGGATGCAAGTCTCCGCTGCTTGGGATTCCGTTGTGGTCCAATCTTCATGGGTGGTTTCTAGTCCCAACTTCACATCAACTTTTGAGTTTGGAGTTGCTGGCAGGTTCCTTCACTCTTCAGAGTTTTTTGGAAGATTGTATCAATGTTTGTGTCAGGCTCCACATGGACAATGTGTTGGCTGTCTGATACATAAACCACCTAGCCAGGGCATGTTGCTTCGCTGTGCTTTATCCAATAACGCTGGAGTGCTGAATATGTAATAAGGTATGCTGGACTATCTTTATTCATATTGACATCTGGGCTGGCACATTATATAGGGCGATTAAGTGGCCGCCTAGAGCTCTTCTTAAGGGGGGTGCAGGCAGCAAATTGTGTTTACGTGCCATAGGTCTTGGCACTGGGTGCTAGAGACCACTTACATGGCTGCAGACTAGTGTCCAGTGCCATCAACCTCAGCTCGCAAGGATCAGAGAGAGCCTCCTACTACACACCTCATATGATGGCAGTCCAAGGGTGCATCATACGATTGCTCCCACCTCTTGCCCTGTACTTGGGGTCAAGTGGGTGGGAGAATAGCAGGGGCTGAGAGAGAGTGAAGGCAGCCAGGCCTGGACTGGGACCCATGGAGAGACCATATTAAATGAAGGCAAAAGTCTTTGTGTGTGTCTACTTGGGTCAGTGTGTGGGTGCTTGGGTCTGTGTGTGTGTGTGTGTGTGTGTGTGTATATATCCTTGGGTGCTTGGATCAGTGTGTGTCAGTCTGCATCAATCAGTGTGTGTGTATGCTTAAGCCAGTGTGTGTATGTCAGTCTACATGAGTCAGTGTATGTCTGCTTGAGTCAGTTTGTGTGTGTGTCACTCTGCATGAGTCAGTGAATTTGTGTGTGCATTCATCGCTGATTTGATTGTGTGGACCATTGAGTGTGAGTGAGTGAATAAGTGTGAGTGTGTGTGTGTGTATGTATGTATGTATCTATCTATTAGTGATTGCATTTGGGCAGAAGGGACCATTTTAATAAAACAAATCACCATTAAAAAAAATACTGATAAAGGAACACTATAGTGTTAGGAATATGAACCTATACTATAGTGTTTCTGTCCCTACATAGATTCAAGCCCTCCCCTCCTTCCCCCTGCCACAATAAAAATGATTTAGAAAAAAAAAAGAGGTGGGGTGAGGTTGGAGGGGTAACTTACATTTATCAAGCACCAAGACTCCCTCTGCACTGCTTGCCTCCTTACCTCGCTTAATGTCACTGATGGGGCAATGCAGGTCCAATCCAATTTTCCTCATATAGGAGCATTGGGGACCTGATGCACATAAAGTGCAATCGCAATGCACTTCCAACGCTTTATATAGTTAAACATGGCATTGTAGCAGACATATCTCTTGTGGCTCTCAGTGTGACAGCTACTAGAGTCTTCATTAACCCTTCAAGGGTTACATCTCCAGAACCACTGTGAAGTGAATTGAGCAGCAATTTGTTTTGCATAGGGCGGCAAAAAATCCTTGCATCGGCCCTGACTGACCTTGTATCAGTTTGACTGGGCTTGGTCACTTGCACCCTCTGCAGAGTAGGCTATGCTGTAACTGTGTGTGTGTATGTAAGGGCCCTTCTTGCTGTCATCATGCAATCACTTTTACCACTACTTTGACAAGACAAACAGTACTCTATATCAATGTCAATCCCTTTATGGTGACTGAAGGAAACTAAGGAATACCACTCCGTAACAGTATAAAAAGGATCCAAAAGAGGACATGCACAGTTCAGATGATCATAAAGAAGCTTAACGTATTGAAGTACTTATGATACATTACCATTATATCACAGGCTCTCAAAAGAGTTAACAGCTCTAAGCTTCACCAAACTCAAAGGTTTTATTATTATAGATTATAAAGCTCATAAGCTTCAATGTTTTAAAATCTTTTTAATGTTTTATGTTATGTTGTTGTGTGCTCGTACAAATCTTATAAATTCCTTTGAGCCTTAGTTGGGAGAAAAACATATAAAATAAAAAGTATATATCTAAACATATATATATATATATTGTAGATTGGATTAGCCGTATTAGTCCAGTAGACAAGATGCCAAAATACCAGAGTATTGCAGTATGCAATGATACCTTTTTGATTGGGCTAACATAATATTTCCAAGACAAGCTTTCAAGAGTTTTCTTCTCTTCCTCAGGTCTTCTATTGCTCATATATATATGAGCAATATTGTGGATCCTATATATATATATATATATATATAGGAGGTTCTTCCGAAAGCTTGCTATAATTTAGAATTACAGTAAATAAAAAGGATGTCATGAATGGGAATAGACGAGATTTGTTTTCCTTTATTTTGTATCATCAATTATTATCTTACATAACTCATTGTTTGAATTTCCTTAATGTCTTACATTTGACTGATTTTATTAATACCGACACCAATTTATGAATGCAAATACATTGTAATGTCATTTTTTTATGGCATTGATTTATGTTGTACGATAGACAGAACATTTGTGAGTAGAAGTAAAATATGTAAAAAGCTTGCAGGATTTTAGGAATTATGTAAAATCATAACAAAGCAAAATGATATGCATTAATGTTATGAAATTAATCAACACAACTGCTCTTTTGATGAAATGTCTGCCACCTGCAAGGTGTAAATCATAGCAGACTGTCTTGTTAATGTGTTAATTGTGCTACTTAGTTATCAGTATGTTGTTTTTGAGTCACTGCATTTGATATATTTGAGCGCCTGATGGCTCTTATCCAAAGGTTTTGATTCACAAGCATAAGCAGTAGTTTTCCTGCTTACTTAAATATTGATATTACCTTCATAACTCTTTTGTGTCTCACAATGTTTTGACTTTTTCATATGAATACAGTAATGTCATGTGCATATAGAACTCTTTTAGTGCAGAGAAAATTCAGTACAATAAGAGATATATCCCCACTGTTCTTTACAGAACAGATTTCTGCTAACACCAGATGATTCCACTTAAAGGCTGCATGGATAAAAAAGATAAAGTAGTAAAAATGTTAAACACACACTGTCCAGAACTGTTTTACTCTTTTGACATTGGGGTCAGAGCCTTGATGCCTGTGTCTAAGGATACTATTAAACCTAAAGCCCGTCACCTCCCCTCTCCTATGTAGCGTGCTTATTCACTCTCTCTGATCTATTTTTCTCTATTGATTTCAGTGTGTTCCAGCCCTATTTTCTCATGTACTTTTCTGTTGTTTGTGTTATTTCTTTAGATGTCTACAATGTTTATTGCAGCAATGGTAAAGACTTGCTGGTTGTGCTCATTGATGGTAAGTGGTTACTACCAATAGAACCATGAGAGCTATTCACCAGGGGTAGGCAACCTACGGCACTCGTGCCATGCACGGCACTTGAGGTGTCTTTGCACGGCACTCAAGGCTGCTAGAGCCAAACAGGCTCTGGCCTATCAGGAGTCCCAGTAAAACTTCAAATATCTGCTAACACGAAAAGATGGTGAAGGACAATCCTCAATTTAAGCATTGCAACACATAGAGGAAATGATCTCAGATCACTTCCTCCAAGCACTTGTAGTAGAGCAGCCTGCAGCTGCTGTTGCAGCTCCTGTCTTTGACCTGTACCAGGCCAGCCTGGTCCCCACTGGAACCCAGGGAAGCCAACCATACTGCTAGATATACACAGATATTGTGGATCAAACCAAGTGTTTATCTGAGTATCTGCTCCTTTCCAAATTTTTAAAATAAATGCGTGCACGCTCTGAAGTAAATCACACTGAGACACAGGTATCAGGTTAATGAAAAACTCTGGAATGTTTACTCAGGGGGCGGCAAGCCCCTTATAAAGGCAAAAATATATCATACGCAAAAATGTAGATAACAGAGAGAATACATCTTTAATTGGTTAGGTGTTAAGTGTCTTATCTAATGCACATCCTACGAGGCGTGATGTCACCATCATCCCGGAATTTTACTCCGGATGTAGGCGCCATCTTGTTACACGAGGTAGTTAGTCAGTGGGAGGGGCTGCTCTAGCAGCCATTTTGAGTAGATATTGAATACAGGTATACACAGTAAATAGACATTTTACTATCACTAATTTATAACACAGAAATGAAGACTAACCCTCCCCTTATACAAATAATACGAACAGCCCACACACAAACATACACACAATCTGCACAAACGTAACCTGCTAACAATCCACATACATGCACACAACCCCACATGCAGCCTCTCACATCCAATACCCCAAACAGCCCACACACACTACCAAACACACAATGTGACATATCCATCCACACACAATTCCACAAGCAGCCCTCATACACAGCCCACATTCATATGTATCATACACAACACCATAAACTACTAATGAAATATACAATATAATAGCTTAAATACACACAAATACAACAATGCAAAGCAACTGCAGTAAAAATAACACAAGCAGAATACGGCAGCATACACACCTCAATTTAAAAAAATAGGACCGGCATGCTACGGGACATCACAATCCTATATCGGCACAGTGCTGCTAAAAGGATGCCTACCCCTGCACTAGACTATAAACTATCAGAAATTAACCAGACAGCTTTCAAATTTAGACCAAAGCTGGCAAAATAGTTCAGAGAATTGTTTTAAATGATTCAATTTTTGCCAAGATAAATATATTTCCTGGCTATTTCCAACATTTATCACCTCAAAATGATATAGGATTGTTACAAAATACTACTGGGAAAATATTTTGTAATGACAAAAGTTTCGTTGTTTGGAAATAAGACGCAGCACCAACATCGATGCCTGTATTGCCACAATGGGGGTCTGGCTGCACTCATCTGAATATGCATAAATAGGGTGCTGCTGGGAGCCAATTTATACAATAAAACCAGAAAATCCAGCACACTCCATTATCCCCTAAACAGCAACTTCAGTGCTGACAAATTTAGTTAGCTTTTTAAAAGTTTTTTTTTAAAAAACACCTAATCCAGGCACAAAATAATGGGGAAGCAAACAAAAAGAAGGATGGGACTGCGCCAATAAACAAAATTTAAAAAGTCCTAATTAGGGTATCTGAAGTTGTGGAATTTTGCTCCTTACTGATATATGGAGGATGGCGATGGATGATGAGATGGTAGAGAATGATCCAAAAGGTATCCAAATAAAAGAGAAGAGATAATACTCACTTTTAGTAGAGCTTAATCCAGCTCTGGTATGAATAGTTTGCAGCGGTATTATCCCTGCTTGTAGGATACAGAGTGAGCTTCCTCTTCAGTGTAGTGACAGGCAACCAGGGGGAAGATAAAACGAAAAGCAGTGATAGTGCAGTATGTCCCAAAAGTGAATAAAAAGTATTAAAATATAATAGATACACTCACATTTAATAGAGCTTATACTAGCTCTAGTATAGTAGGCATGCAACGGTATGATCCCCGCCTCTGGGATATGTGATGAGCGTTCTTTGAAATAGTTGTTTAAGATGGTAACAGGAGCTTAGGGAGAAGATAATAAAATAGCAATAGTGCTCTCAGTAAAATAATGCTGGTATATAAAATATAATAAAATATACTCACAATGTATAGGGCAGGCTAACTGCTCTATGGTATAGGCACGGGTGGTATGATCGCCACCTCGGGATTCTTTGGAGTATAGGAGACAATAGATAAAAAGCCAGGTAGTTAAAAAATAAAAATAAATAAAAGATAATGGTGCAAAAGAATAAAATGACCAAAATCTATTTATTAACAGTAATTAAAAAAACAGTACAAGATCCAAACGCGTTTCACCAATATAGGCTTTATCAATGGATTAAAAACATGTCAACCTGGCTAGTTAGGGTATATATAGGCTTAGAACAACTTTGAAAATTGCGCCAAAACTGCTCTGACCAATCACAGAGCAGATTGTAATTACTCACACAAAACAGCAAAAAAACATTTTAGATACATAGATATAGCTAATACAATTTAAAATATATAATTATAGTATAAAAACTAGGTGTATGTAAAGGAATATTATTGCTAATTCCTGAATCATGTGACGCGCGTCATAAGCGCAACGTCACTTCCGGTCACTCGGTATGCTGGGGCATGTAGTTGTATCTTAAACTACATGTTAAGGTGCATGGGTTGGTATGGGTCTGAATGTCTAAAAATTTTTCGTCTGTTTAAATTTCAGAATCCAGTGATAGTAGTTGGTACCTATTTGGATGTTGATATGTGATTGGGGATCAGGGCCGGACTGGGAAAAAAATTAGGCCCGGGCATTTTTCAATCAGAGCGGCCCCCTAAGAAGGGGGCGGGGTCAGAGAGTGTGTGTTTTGTCATCACTAATGACAACACGCCCCCTCTCAAAGTGAGCATGTTGGTTCAATGCCCAGAGCCCTGCTGAAGAGCTCTGGCATTAGAAAAAGGCCCTGAATTTGTTCTGCGCAGCGCAAGCAAATTTAATAACATGCTTGCGCTGTGTTTGCTTTTAAATTGTCTCTGGTGTCTCCACAAGTGGGATACCAGAGGACAAAAGGGCCAGGAAAGTGCATGGTGCATATGTTTGTAGCCTGCTTGTGGGATTGCGTGTGTGTAGAGTGTGGTGTGGTATTGTATAAATAGGTCAATTTAATTTGTGTTTGTGGTGTTATATGTGTGGCTAGGGGCTGTAGTGAGTGTGTGTATAGGGGGCATAGTGTTATAGGGGATGCAGCGAGTGTGTGCATACGGGCTGAAGTGTGTGTGTATAGGTGACGTAGTGTGTGTAGGGGTTGCAGAGAGGGTGTGTTTAGAGAATGTTGTGTTTGCTGACAAGGAATGTAGTGTGTGTGTGTAGGAGATCTACTGTGTAAATGACCTAGTGTGTGTGTGTGTGTGTAGAGGATTAAGAGTGCATATAGGGTAAGGGATCTAGTGTGTATCTGGAGCGTAATGTGTGTAGTGGTGCAGTGTGAGGGGTGTTGTAGTGTGTGTGTGTATGTATATCTATATATTCGGACTTATTGTATGTGTGAGGAGCGCAGTGTGTGTATGTAAGAGGGGTGCTGTGTGTGAGGGTGTTTTTATCTGCTGTCACATTCTAGGTTTCTAATTTTCTTTGTCTGTTAACTCACTGAGGGTTATTTTATATATATATATATATATGTGTGTGCTGTATATGTGTGGGATAGTGCTGTGTGTGAGTGAGGGTGCTGTGTGTGTCTGGGGGGTGCTGTGTGTGTCTGGGTGCACAGTGTGTGTCTGGGTGCGCAGTGTGTGTCTGGGTGCGCAGTGTGTGTCTGGGTGCGCGCAGTGTGTGTCTGGGTGCGCAGTGTGTGTCTGGGTGCAGTGTGTGTCTGGGTGCAGTGTGTGTCTGGGTGCGCAGTGTGTGTCTGGGTGCAGTGTGTGTGTCTGGGTGCAGTGTGTGTCTGGGGGTGCTGTGTGTGTGTCCTGAAGGATGTGCTGTGTCTGGGGGCTGTGTGTGTGTCTGGGGGGTGCTGTGTCTGGGGGCTGTGTCTGGGGCTGTGTCTGGGGAGCTGTGTCTGGGGGTGCTGTGTGTGTGTCTGGGGGTGCTGTGTCTGGGGGCTGTGTCTGGGGGTGCTGTGTGTGTCTGGGGATGTTGTGTCTGGGGACTGTGTGTCTGGGGGTGCTGTGTGTGTGTGTCTGGGGGGATGCTGTGTCTGGGGGCTGTGTCTAGGGGGTGCTGTGTGTGTCTAGGGGGTGCTGTGTCTGGGGGGTGCAGTGTGTGTCTGGGTGCTGTGTGTGTCTGGGTGCAGTGTGTGTCTGGGTGCTGTGTGTGTCTGGGTGCAGTGTGTGTCTGTGGGTGCAGTGTGTGTCTGGGTGCGCTGTGTGTGTCTGGGGTGCTGTGTGTGTCGGGGGGGTGCTGTGTGTGTCTGGGGATGCTATGTGTGTCTGGGGGTGCTGTGTGTGTCTGGGGGTGCTGTGTGTGTCTGGGTGCAGTGTGTGTCTGTGGGTGCAGTGTGTGTCTGGGTGCGCTGTGTGTGTCTGGGTGCAGTGTGTGTCTGGGTGCGCTGTGTGTGTCTGGGTGCAGTGTGTGTCTGGGGGTGCTGTGTCTGGGGGCTGTGTCGGGGGGGTGCTGTGTGTGTCTGGGGGCTGTGTGTGTCTGGGGGCTGTGTGTGTCTGGGGGCTGTGTCTGGGGGGGTGCTGTGTCTGGGGGGATGCTGTGTCGGGGG
>OW240915.1:241883046-241906318 GCA_933207985.1 Pelobates cultripes | reverse complement strand
CTGTGTGTGTCTGGGGGATGCTGTGTGTGTATGGGGGGGGATGCTGTGTCTGGGGGGTGCTGTAAATCTGGGGGATGCTGTGTCTGGGGGTGCTGTGTGTCTGGGGGCTGCTGTGTGTGTCTGGGGGATGCTGTGTGTGTCTGGGGGATGCTGTGTCTGGGGGTGCTGTGTGTCTGGGGGCTGCTGTGTGTGTCTGGGGGATGCTGTGTGTGTATGGGGGGTGCTGTGTGTGTCTGGGGGCTGTGTATGGGGGGTGCTGTGTGTGTGAGTGAATGTATTTTTTATGTAAATTTAAATATTTTTTTTTTTACTAATAAAAATAAAAAAAATTATTCCCCCCCCCCCTCCCTTCTTACCTTTATCCTGGGAGGGGGAGGAGGAGATCCGTTATGCCTGGGGAGGTGGGAGCCATGCTGCCTTCCCTGGTGGTCCAGTGGTGAGAGTGAACTCTAACCTGGAGGTTAGAGTTCACTCTCGCGAGATCTGAGCGTTGCCACAGCAACGCTCAGAATCCCGCGAGAGGACCGGCGGAGCTGCTTGTAAGAGCTCCGCTGGGTCCTCTCTCCTCCCTCCCTCTCTCCCCAGCCGGCGGCCGCATCTCCCTGTCTGTGGGCCGGTGAGGGAGATCTTTGATCTCCCCACCGGCCCATGGAGGCACACAGCGGGGCCGGCGCTCGGGTAGCGCTGGCCCTGCAGGGGCCGTCCGGGGAGATCCTGTGATCTCCCTGCCGGCCTCGGCCCCACGGCCATCGCGGCCCACCGGGCATTTGCCCGGTATGCCCGATGGCCAGTCCGGGCCTGTTGGGGATTGAGATATTCATTTCTCCTTTGGTTGGTGAACCTTGTTCTTTGGGGTTTGGGTGATGTTGGTTTGATTATAGGACTGGGTACATTATAGTAATCAGATGATTGTGCATATTTAGAAAGTTCTCTACGTGAGGTAGTGCGGTATTTTTGTTGGGGTTGGTACTGATAGTGTGAATTGTGTGTTGTCTAAGTGAGGAAGATTAAGGAGAAACTGCTCTCAGATAGAAGATTTTAATCAGCAAGCAGAGTTTTTAAGAGACAAATTCAAAGAAAAAAATTACCCGTTGGATACCCTTAACAATACTATAGATGTTATTAGAACTAAAGAAAGAACAGAACTTTTAAACTCTAAAGAAAAAAATTCCAACAACCACCCCAGTCTCCCCATCATATTTAATTTTAACAATAAAAGTAATCATCTTAAAAAAATAAAAAGAGAAACATTGGCATTTGCTTAAACAAGATGATATTTTAAAAGAAATTATACCAGAAAGACCTAGTATTGTATTTAGGGGAGCCCCTAGCTTCAAATCAATCTTAACTTCTTACTTCACTAGGGAGGATGTTGTAAAACCCCAATCCCGCCTCCTACCCAATACCAAAGAGTTCTGTAAGTGCAAACGATGTAAGGTTTGTAAATGCACCAACCAATCCACTAAATAAAAAACCACACAATTTAAATCAAATAAAACCAACAAAATATATATTAAAGATTTTATCACTTGTGCATCTAAGAATGTAATTTATCTCCTGAAATGCCCATGTGGTTTGCAGTATGTTGGCATGCCCACTAGGAGCCTAAAAACAAGACTAGGCGAACACTGCCGTAACATTACAAATGGATACCAAAACCACACCGTATCCAAACATTTTTCTATCCATAACAACGATCCAGGACATTTAAAATGTATTGGTATAAAAAAAATGCACTATTCCATGGAGAGGAGGTAATATACAAAATATTCTGGGAAAATGTGAAATGGAATGGGTTTTTAACTTAAAAACCCTAACTCCAAATGGTTTAAATGCTGATTTTGATTTATTTAATTTTATATAATATTGTATTTTTATCATTCATTACTGTCTGCTATTTTTATATATATATTTATTTATATACTTTTATACCAATTTTATTTCCTTTATAACTTTTTGTTGATTAGTATTATACCTCACTCCACTATAAGTTTTAAGCTACATGTCCTTTTTAATTATTAATATGTTCCTATTACTGTTTCCCCCTTCTTTTTTATGGAAATATCTTTATTTACAGCATATATGTTTCTGTAAATAATTAAAGAAGAGAAAAGGAGAGAAAGAGAGATTTTTGTATAAAACCAAGATCATATGGAATATCCACCAATTGTTGGATATTCCATATGATCTTGATTTTATACAAAAATCTCTCTTTCTCTCCTTTTCTCTTCTTTAATTTTGTATGTTTAAATGGACTTGAAATATGAACTGGGAGTGATAAGAGTGACACTCCTTTGAACCAATAATACGTCCGTATGTTATTCACGCCCCCTTCGGTGTCACGTGATCGGAAGCCATATCACGTGACCGGAATTACACGAAACCGGAAGTGACGATTTGCAACCACATGGAAACGACGCGCGGCCATCTTGGGAAGGTCACGCGTACCTATATGGACAATACTATACGGCGGCCATCTTGGAGGAGGCATACACACTCGTTTTCGTGCCGGAAACACTCCGAAGATAGGACGGACTCTACAGCTGTTAATATTTTACCAGTAATTATATTTATTTTATATGGTATATAAGAATGTTGTTTGGATGTTTGTCTTATGCTATGCACCTGAGGAAGACCTATTGCATTAGGTCGAAACGCGTTGTGCTGTATTTTTATTATTTTCTAATTAAAGTACTTACCTTTTATTCATCTGGTGATCCTGGTTCCTGATTTTCTGCACAAAGAAGACTGTCTGATGTCTTTCTAAGGGACCTATATTGCATTACCTACACCAGGCTGACAAATCTGCTTTAAAAGTTTAGAGCCAACTCAGAAAGGCTCTAAATATTGTGAGTTTTCCAAGTTTTCCTTATATTTTATTTAAGTTTAAGATATATTGCCCTATGATGGTTTTTTATGTTTACAGAACCTAGGGACTCTATTTTAACCAAAGATATCATTCATTGTGTGCGCAACCACCGTCCTCTCTTATTTTATCCTTGTATGTAAGTATTATACAGTGACTATACACTTGGGTGGTTAATTGTGTGTGCTGCACTGGTTTTTTATATATGATATTCTACATTTTATTATTTATAGCGCCATCTTTTATCTCTGTTCTTTTCACATTTAATCAATTAACTTAGAGTGATACCCCCCTTCGATCCCCATGATCAGCCAAAGAAGATCAATAAATTTGCTGTAGCTAAAACTAAACGCATATGAGTGTTCAACTTAAGTACATAGAGGTACGAAGCAGTAGGCACTTTGCCTGGTGTAGAGTCCCAACCCTGATTCTTGGATCAGCTGTTGTCCTGCAGGGGCCGAGTGTACCCCCACTGTACTGATCGATGCATCCAGCTCGGTAACCCAAGAGTAAAGGTGTGTAGAAACCCTGTGCAATGAGAATGTGAGCTTGGTGGGGTATACAGAGTCCTCCTTGCATTCCCTGATGCTAGGTATGGCTTATAGCCTGACCGCGGGCTGCCATGGCTCCGGGAGGGCCCACCTGATGCTGTTGCCTTATTGGGCCTCGTGCCCCGCCATTTCACCAGTCGTTTCGGGCTAGATATGCCCCTCCAGGATTTATGTCATGTCTCAACTCACAGGTGAGGTGGCCTTAGGCATTTTCTCTTGGGCCCTCCCAGGGCTCCGGACAATGACCCGGTCTGCTGATGCTCTCTGTAAGGCTCCATGAGTATGGCACTGAGATGACCCTTGCAGGTGCTGGCCTCTCGTGGGTGTATAATTAGGGGGGGTTACTGCTTCCCTCCGCTTGTCCACCTGTGATGGGCTCTGTGGCAGGTCGTTGGGCTGAGTCTCTGGCACCGGGGGTTGCATGCGAGCCTCCAATTTCTCCCAAAAGAACGTAAGGTTCATCTGGAGCTCTGTTTCCAGGCTTGCACTGCATGGGTCGGTGGTGTGGGAGGCATCCACCATTTTTTAAGCCTTGTTGGCAGTAGGAAAAACATCATGCCAATTGTTATGTATAGTGGTTCATTATTTAACAGTGTTTTATTGCACTGGGCCTAGACCACTTCCCATCATTGAGGGAACAATTAATGCCCAAGGTTATCAAAATATCCTAAAGGATAATATCAGGGTTTCTGTGCACTAGCTGAAGCACAGCAGAAGTTTGGTGATGGAGCATGATATTGATCCTAAACATCAAAGTAACTCCACTACAGAATGGCTTCAAAAAAATAAAATCTACCTTTTGGAGTGGCCCAGTCAGAGCTCAAACCTTAACACCAAACAGATGCTCTTTAATGATCTCACAACAGACATCCCAAAAATATCACTGAGCTGAAGCAGTTCTATAAGGAAAAGTGTTGTGGAGTTCTAATCCGCAACTACCGGGAACACTTGTTGAGGTTATTGCTGCCTAAAGAAGAGTAATTCACTATTCAATCCAAGTATTCACTTAATTTTTCTACAGCGCTGGCAATATGTAATGGGATGTGTTCAATAAAGACACAAAATATTATAACTTTTTTGTAGATTGTTATTGTAATCACTTTGTGTTTGTCTATACTTGTGAAGGTGAGATTATACTTTATGAACAATTCATGCAAAGAAAACATCCAATTCCAAACAGTATTTTTACTTTTTCTTCCTACTTTATGATTTTTTGTTTGAGAATGACAAACCACAGGGAAATTTGTTGTGTAATTTGGGGCATTTTCAATTACTAAGTGGGTTCCCTGAATGATTTGAGCATTAGAATTTTTTTTTTTTTAGCTTTGTCTAACGCAAGCATTTATTTTGTTTCGTGTTGTGAATTCAATCTACTGCCATTTATAGAAAACATGTAAGAGCCATGTTAAACAAAGATGAATTTTGCTAGGTTACAAAATAGTTGCTATGAAATTTGGCATTATGAATTGAACTTGAGTACAATGGAAGCATAAATAAAGGTAAAATGACCCAGTTTCTTATAGGAGGTTATCTTACTACATGTACTTCGTGCAGCTTTGACAAAGGAGCTGTGAAATTCAAAAGCCACAAGGTAACTAGAAAAAACAAAAAAAGGAAAAAGGAAGAAGAAAGTGCTAATAACAACAAGGGACTAAATGACTAAACCACAGAAAGGTGACAGAGGTTGTTTATAGAATAGCACACAATAGAATATTAACAGTTGCTGTTATAAGTGTGTGTCAAGAAACTAGGAAGGGTAAAAATAAATGGTGATCTAGTATAGCACAACCCCCCCGATATTGTGTGTAGAAATGACAGATGCTTACATATAGAATTACTTCATGCTCATCGTCTATGAATGACATGGACAGTCAATCATACTCTTTAGTAAAGGATATTAAAATATTTTGTCATTATTTATGCCAATCACTGTGGTAAAGAATCATGCTGGTGTAATAAATACATTCACTCATTGGTAATCTTTAACCACCATAATAACCACAGTCCACTATAGTGTTCATGGTGCTACGAGGTCCCCTGGAGCCATTCTATAGTAAGTAGTTAAATCAATTTAAAGTGGTTTGACAATTACCTGGGTCTTCCAGGTACCCATAGTTCTTCTGGTTGTCTTTGCATGACTCAATCAGAAATGGTCAATTCAATTTAGATTTATATGGAACTTTTTACTTCATTCATTAGGTGAGTGTCAGATGATACTGTCAGCCAACGAAGGAAGTAAAAAGTTTCATAAAACGGATATCACTAAAGGTCAATGACCATTTCCCTTTTAGCTATATTGAGAGGACCAGAAGGACAGTGGGAATCTGAAGGACACTATAGTTATAGCAACCAGTAGTTAAGATGTTCATACTCTTTTACAATCACACATTTCTAGCTTATGCCATACTTTTGTTGGAAGATCATACAGAATGAACGCAAACAAAACTAACTGTTAAAGACATCAAAGGTACATCTTCATTGTAAACTCTGAAATTTGATTCAAAATTGCAGTTAATTTGTTTTTTAAATGGCAATTTATTGGCACATGTAGAGATTCGACCCTTCCTAATACCAATAAACTCCATCCAACAATCCTCTGATATATACACTCCAGGCATTTCTGACTGGCATTTAAACAAAAGACAGTCAACACATATCTAAAATATTTTAAGATTAACATTATAATGTTAGTATTAGCGGTGTGTTAATAGTAAAAAAACAACAATATAATAAGAATATTACATTATAATGTGCCATCTGTTTTACAACATTATTGCATTTTTTGCAGGAAATATATAAAGCAAATTAAAGGGTTACGTCAAGGATGATGCCCTCTTCAGTGATTTAAAGTGGTCATGGTGTCATGAGTCTATATGTGCAACATTTCACTTTAAAACACTGCACATATGGAGTTTATCACCTCCCCTGCTAGAGGTGTAACTCAACCTTAGTTGAGATTATTCCTGACATCATAACCACTAGAGCGGAATATTTTGAGGCACTTCTCACAGAAGGTGACAAAAGCTGATTTTTGTATGTCGTTTTTACAACTTGTGCCTTGAGAAAGACAACAGGAGCTGTTGAAACATTGGGATAGGGTCTCATTATTTTGTTATCTAAATTTATATATTTGTGGGTATAAGATTTTGCTTTGATTATATTGTTTTGTTTTCAGTTATAGTTTACTTTGCACTTGCTATGACATTTTAATGTGTCTAATAATTGTATAGATGTATGCATATCTCTCATTGTAATTTTATTTTACATCTACTTATATATATTGTGATATAATAACAACGTTTTTAGCCAGGACACATACATTCAGATTGCTCTGGTAACCCATCATGGGGATGTTACCTCTTCCCAACATCCAGAGGATGTTATTATTACCATTAATAATAATTACCATTACTATCTCACCAGCTATACTTAAAGGATTACAAACTGCAACAGAAAATTCAACATTGTCAAAAAAAGTGCAGAGAGTAAAATATTAACACAGAATGCAATATTGCACAGTGCAAATAGGTCTTCTGTAAAATAATTTTTGATTTCTGGAAAAAGAGGGATAAATATAAGACAACAAAGGAAAGTCTAGTACAGGTTTCTGCATTGAACCAGAATACACCTTACAGATGTCTATTGTATAATATAATTCTGAAGAACAAAAGTCAAAAGTAATCATAAAGAAAATTGAATCAGCTCTTAAAATGCCAAAAAGTCTGACTTCAAAGTAAAAGCCTACTAGACCTATGTAGACTCAAACTGATCACATTGAGAGCGAATAAAAAAATGTAGACAAAGAAAATTCTTGTCAAATATCAGCAGGCTATGAACAAGAAAAGTCAACTTTTCAACAAAAAATAAAATAAAAATATAAATAAATATAATCTAACTAAATCCCTAAATGTTACTCTATTCTACCCTTTTACACATACAAACCCAAACACATAATTATAAATAAATACATATTAAAGCCACTACATTAAAACCACTGACAGGTGAAGTAAATATATAGGCAGCAAGTGAAACGTCAGTTCTTGAATTTCATTTGTTGGGGTCAGGAAAAAAAAGGCAATCGAAAAAAATCTGTGACTTTTACAAGGGCAAAATAGTGATGGCTAGACAACTGGAAATTGTGTAGTGCATTCAGAATTTGGTATTCAGGTTAGTAACTACCAAATGTAGTAGTGCAAGGAAGAACAACTGGTGAACACGTGCCAGGGTCATGGGTGACCAAGGCCCAATGATGCATGTGGGGAGCAAAGATTAGCTCATCTGGTCTGAACACACAGAAGAGCTACTGTAGCTCAAATTGCTTAAAAACATAATGCTGGCCATGATAGGAAGGTGTCAGAACACACAGTTCATCACAGTGTGCTATGTATGGGACTGCATAGTCGCAGACTGGTCAAAGCGCCCATGATGACCCCTGTCCACTGTTGAAAGCCCCTTCAGTGGTAGCATCTGAACTACACCATGAAGCAATGGAATGAGGTTGCCTAGTCTGATTAATCATATTTCTGTTAAGACCAGATGAATGGTCAGGTGCATGTGCGTATTTTATAAGATATGGCAGCAGGATGCACTACGGCAGGGACATGGAAGACAGGTAGGCAAAGGCAGTGTTATGCTCTGAGCAATGTTACATAGAATAAAAATACATACAATAAAATGTCAAAATTTCAGTTTTTAAGCAATCCTTCTTAAAAAATGAATACACATGCAAAGGCACACACTGTTATACATATACACAGACATTAAGAAAGATAAAAAGGTGTCTAAATGAACAATACGTAAGTCCAAGAATGGAAAGTAAAAAGTTCCAATCAAAGTGGTAGAATATCTCACATGTAGAAATAGCCTTCTTAACCCCTTCAGGATGGAGTCAATAGTGCACGTTCTGATCAAAACAAAAGGTAAACAAAAACTGGAATTTGCGCTATATGTCTGTTCCACCGCTGTCACATTAAGTGCACCCACACTTATTATATATCATTTTGTTCAGGAGAAACAAGGCTTTAATTTATCATTAACTATTTATAAATGGAATATAATTTATTATGAATAAAATTTAAAAAAATGTGAGAAAATAAGATTTTTTTTAAATTTGTATTTCCGTCTGACATTTTAGCTGTGAATGTGATAATACTGTTAGTTTTTACTGCAAAACAATACACATATTTGTCATCAGCGATGTCTCATGAGTGCAACAGTACCCCCCATTAACAGGTTTTATGGTGTTTTGGAAAGTTACAGGGTCAAATATAGAACGTTCCATTTTCAAATTGAAATTTGCCAGATTAGTAATGTTACCTTTGAGACAGTGTGGTAGCCCAGGAATGAAAATTACCCCCATAATGGCATACCATTTGAAAAAGTAGACAACCCAAGGTATTGAAAGTGGGGTATGTTTAGTCTTTTTTAGTAGCCACTTAGTCACAAACACTGGCCAAAGTTAGCGTTCATATTTGTTTTTGTGTGAAAAAAAAGCAAAAAACTAATATTTGGCCAGTGTTTGTGACTAAGTTGCTACTAAAAAAGACTGGATATACCCCACTTGCAATACCTTGGGTTGTCTACTTTTGCAAATGGTATGCCATCATGGGGGTAATTCTCATTCCTGGGCTACCATACACTCTCAAAGGCAACATAACCAGTCTGGCAAATTTCAATGTCAAAAAAATGAAATGCAAGCATTATATGTGACTCTTTAACTTTCCAAAACACCATAAAACATGTACATGGGGGGTACTGTTATTCTCGGGAGACTTCACTAAACACAAATATTAGTGTTTTAACAGTAAAACATATTACAACAATAATATAGTCCATAAAAGTGCAGTTCGTTTGTAAAAAATGCAAAAAAAGTCACTTTTACTTAAAATATCATCGTTGTAATAAAATTTACCAGTGTGAAACACTAATATTTGAATTCAGCAAAGTCTCCTGAGTAAAACAGTACCCCCTCTTTGAGAGCGACCACATGGCCCCCGGGGGCCTCATTTGCCGGGGGAGGGCTGCCTGGGCTGTCAGGCAGCCCTCCAGAAGAGGATCGCGGTGGAGGTGAGTACCGCGGACCTCCAGGGGCTCAAAGCCGTTACGGCATTCTATGCCGCCACAACGGCTCTAAAGCCCACTTAATGCGGGACGGCATAGAGTGTGGTGTAGATAAATGGTTAAAGTGTGGTGTAGAGAAATGGTTTTCTTAAGCTCAGAGGATACGGTGTGGCTCCAATTTTCTCAAGTGTTCATAACATATGGAGATATAAAGGGTAGAAAAATCCAATAGTGTAAAATGTACAAATAATAGACAGGATAAGATGGTGATAATAAACTTACATTTATTATAGCTTGGCCAGCTCTAGCGTATCTTGCATACAGTGGTACAATCCCCAATTATCGGATATGATGTAAGTGTCCTCGGTGTAGTAGGGAACCAGAAATAAATAAAAAGGCAACAATAGTGCTCTCAATAAAATACATAGGAATGATAACAAGTAATAAAAATGTACTCACAAAGATAGAGCAGGCTCACTGCTCTATGATAACAGCGTTGGTGGTATGATCAGGGCCTGCCTTAGGGGTGAGTTGCCGCAGAGGGCACCATGGCAACAGGGGCGCCATTGGGCTGGCACAGCTTGCAAATTCTACTGACATGCAGGCTGTTTTAGGGATTGGAAGGTGCCAGGATTCTTCTCTTACCTAAAAGATGTAGGACTAACTTATCGCTCCCTGCAGTGTCTTCCTTGCTGTAAGAGTCAGAGACAGAGTGCACAGGTGGATTTCTGACTTGACACTCCCCTGCAGGAGTTTCCTGGTTCAGGAACAGAGTGAGTCATGGGAGGCAGAGTTATGCTCTGTCTCTACCCCCACACAGAGAATGGCTGCCTGCCACTGAGACCTGCGAGGGAGTGCACACGAAGATCACCACCTAACACTCCTGTCCAGCACAAAATAGTAAGTAAATAATATGGACACATATGGGTGAGAAGAAAGCACACTATGATGGAAATAGAGATTGTGAGACAGCGTGGCTGAAGGACTTTGATGATAAAGTGGAGAAGTGTCATGTGGCTAATAGAGGTTAGCAATGCAGGAGGGACAGGGGGATAATGGAAATAGAAAATAGGTAATACTTGAGGAAGAGAGGGCGTGGAATGGAGAGACAGCTATGCCAACCTCTTTATAGAACAAAAATGATTTATAACATTAAACATTTTATCAGTTGTGGTACAAAAATTAAATGTATTTATTAGACTGCGCTTGTGACCTCCAATATGTGTGGATGACCACAAGGAGCTTAAAAATCAGATTGGGTGAGCATTGCCGCAATATTTTAAATGGATGCCAAAATCGCTCTGTATCTAGACTTTTTACCATACATAATAATGACCCTAAACAGCTCAAATGTATTGGGATAACAAAAATGCACCATTCCCTGAAGAGGGGGTGATATAAAAAACATACTGGGCAAATCCAAAATGGAGTGGGTTAACCATTTACAAACTTTAGCACCTTACAGTCTAAACGTGGACTTTGACCTGTTTAATTTTATTTAAGCAATATTTACTATTCTACCCACATAACATTTTAGCTTTGAATTTAATGATTTGCTTTTATTATTTTACTTACATAGGATTTCATTTAAAGTAATATTTATTATTCTACCTACATAGAATTTTAACTTTGTATTTTATGTTCTGTCCTAATTCAGCATATACATTATATTATGGTTCTAAAATTTATTGATATTATTATATTATCTGTTTATATTGTTTTTCTGATTAATAAACATTTCCTTCCCATCCTCCCCCAATATGGCCATCACGTTCTTCCTCTTCCCCTCATAATATGGATGTCGCAACACCTACCTAGTGTTCACTGTTTGCACTCCCATTTTACAAGGTACCGGCAGAGTAAGAAACGCCCGCCGACATCTCGTTTCCAATGTAGATGGCCAGCCTCCACTTCCTTTTATGCTGATTCTGGTGGGTAAGCTATGCCTGCCAATGTCCTATTTCTACTACAACCCCCACGATGCTTTGCGGCAAACGAGCGTGACGTGCAAATAATGCATGTCAAGTGTTTCGGCAAGATATGTTGAAATTAACTTCTTAAACTCTCATTCTAACATAACTTTTCAGATATTTATGTGTTTTAAAAGTATATTGTTGCATAGAGATGATTTTAAAGTTACTTTGAATATGTGATTAAAAACAGTTTTATGATTAGATGCTGTATTTTTGGCGCAAATTTTAAATTTGTTTTATACCTATATAAACTCTACCCTGCCAGAATGTATATTTTACACCTTTGAAGAAGCCATTTAGGTGAAACGCATTATGGATGTTAACTGTTTGGATTTTAAATATTAACCCCTTCAGGGCCGGACTGTTTTGGCCATGTTGTACGTTAAGGACCAGAGCTGTTTTAACACTTGTGTGGTGTTTGTGTTTAGCTGTAATTTTTTACTCTCTCATTTACTGTTCCCATATAAATTATATATTGTTTTTCAGAACAAGAAGGGCTTTCTTTACATACCATTATTTGTATCATGCCATATAATGTACTTTAAAAAAAATAATAAAATATGGTGAAAAATTGAAAACAAAACATGTTTTTTTACTTGTACTTAAAAAATATTTTACTTACCTATCAAAGCTAATGAAAAAAAATGCTAAATAGATTTAAAAAGTTGTCCTGAGTTTAAAAACATCCAGTGTTTACCTGCTTTTTTGCCTTTTTTTTGCAAGTTATAGGGCTATATTTACATGTAGGACATTGCAGTTTAAAGATATATATTTTTAAAATGTATCAATAGTGACATTGTAACATGGTTATCTGTCATAAATCTCTGAATCACACCTCACATGTACATATTTTTTTAAAGTAGACAACCCAGGGTATTTAATATGGGGTATGTCCAGTCTTTTTTAGTTGCCACTTAGTCACAAATACTGGCCAAAGTTAGCATTTATATTTGTTTGTGTGTTAAAAATGCAAAAAACAATTATGAACGCTAACCTTGGCCAGTGTTTGTGACTAAGTGGCTTCTAAAAAAGACTGAACAAGACTGTGAATGTGATAATACTGTTAGTTTTTACTGCAAAAAAGTACACATATTTGTAATCAGCGATGTCTCACGAGTACAACAGTACCCCCATTAACAGGTTTTATGGTGTTTTGGAAAGTTACAGGGTCAAATATAGAATGTTCCATTTTCAAATAGAAATTTGCCAGATTAGTAATGTTACCTTTGAGATGGTGTGGTAGCCCAGGAATGAAAATTACCCCCATAATGGCATACCATTTGAAAAAGTAGACAACCCAAGGTATTGAAAGTGGGGTATGTTTAGTCTTTTTTAGTAGCCACTTAGTCACAAACACTAACCAAAGTTAGCGTTCATATTTGTTTTTGTGTGAAAAAAGCAAAAAAACTAATATTTGGCCAGTGTTTGTGACTAAGTGGCTACTAAGAAAGACTGGATATACCCCACTTGCAATACCTTGGGTTGTCTACTTTTGCAAATGATATGCTATCATGAGGGTAATTCTCATTCCTGGGCTACCATACAAAGGCAGCATAACCAACCTGGCAATTTTCAAAGTAAAAAAAAATTACCCTTATATTTGACCCTGTTACTTTCGAAAACACTATAAAACCTGTACATGGGGGGTACTGTTATACTTGGGAAATTTTGCTGAACACAAATATTAGTGTTTTAAAACAGTAAAAAGTATCACAACAATTATATCATCAGTGAAAGTGCCGTTTGTGTGTGAAAAATGCATAAAACATAATTTTCACTGACATTATCATTGCTGTGATATGTTTTACTGTTTTGAAACTCTAATATTTGTGTTCAGTGAAGTCTCCAGAGTAAAACAGTAACCCCCCAGGTACAAGTTTTAGGATGTCATAGAAAGTTACAGGGTTAAATACAGTGCTAGCAAATTCAATTCTCAGGACTTTCGGCCTGGGTTGTCAGGCAGGTCCCTCAAATTGCAATCAATAAAATTACTTAATTATGTAAAATTATTACATAAATATGCACATAGAATTTAAATATATATACATATATTTCTAAATTTGAAGTCTATGCGTATATTTATGAAATTATTTATGTAATTTTGTATATGGATATCTATATATTTTGTATTATTTTTATTTATTTATATACATATATATATATATATATATATATAATTTCATTCTAAGTGTATTTTGATATTAATATATACATATATTAATATCAAAATTCAGTTAGAATAAAATTATATATATATATAATTAAAAAAATAAAAATAAAATAATTTTTACATTTTTTTAAAGTTATTTTTATTTACTTATTAGTTATATTTTATAATAATATATATATATACACAATATATATAGTTATTATATATATTATATATTTTATATATATGTGTGTACGTAATTTAATTATACATGTATTTTCATATTAATATATGTATATATTAATATAAAAAAAATAATTAATATAAAAATACACTTAGTATGCCTTTATATATATATATAAAAAAAGATATATAGACATATATTATATAGATATACATATACAATATATTTTTTAATTTATTAACAATTTTTCTTTTATTATTTTACACATGCAGAGAGACTACCTGTCAGTATCGGGTAAGTAAACATTACCTCAAGGGGATTTTTCCAAAGACTGTCCTGAACCATCAGCGGTCCTTAAGGGGTTAAAGAGATTTTTGGTCGCTAAAATTTGTCTTTTGTGCCAATTATCCTTTTAATCCTATATTTTATTTTTTATTTTTATTCTTACATAAAACCTGGCATTTATATATCTTATCTCCTACTCCAAAGAATCCTAGGTCGGGATTATACCACCAACACTGTTACCATAGAGCAGTGAGTACATTTTTATTACTTTTTATAGTTCCTATATATTTTATTGAGAGCACTGTTGTTGCCGTTTTATTTCCTTCAGCTTGATTTCTGGTTCCCTACTACACCGAGGAACTTACATCAAATCCTGTTAGTGGGAATTGTACCACTGTACGTGAGATACGCTAGAGCTGGCCAAGCTCTAATAAATGTGAGTTTGTTATCACCATCTTATCCTGTCTATTATTTATACATTTTACACTATTGGATTTTTCTACCCTTTATATCTCCATATGTTATGAACACTTGAGAAAATTGGAGCCACACAATATCTTCTGAGCTTAAGAAAATCATTTCTCTACATCACACTTTAAGAAGGCTATTTCTACATGTCAGATATTCTACCACTTTGATTGGAACTTTTTACTTTCTATTTGATGGACTTACGTATTGTTCATTTAGACACCTGTGTGGTGCAGCCCTCCCCTTTTTATCTTTCTTTCTTTGTTATTTTTTGGAAAGGGTTTGGAGGAAATCCCTTTTTCAGGGTTGCTGCCTTTTTTAGTTATTTGTGTTTGTTAGCGGTGACCTATTTGTGTGTTATTATCTGTATATGGTTAAAACCACCATCTAGCCACCCTGGTCTCATCATACCTCCCTAAATATAGTAAAAGCTTACTTGTATTCAAGTCTGGAGCTGCTTACTTTGTCCCTGTTTCCTTCAGACCTGCCCACTGCCTGCTGACATCAGCAGAAGTGGTAGCCTGATCCAATCACAATGCTACCCCACAGCCCTGGCCAATCAGCATCTCCTCTCAGAGATGAATTGAATCAGTGAATCTCTATGAGGAAAGGGCAGTGTCTGCATGCAGAGAGAGGAAACACTGAATGTCTGGAAGCATTTTAGGCAGCCATGACCCAGGAAGGATCTCTAACAGCTATCTGAGGAGTGGCCAGTGAAGTTATCACTAGGCTGCAATGTAAACACTGCATTTTCTCTGAAAAGACAGTGCTTACAGCAAAAAGCCTGAAGTTGATGATTCTACTCACCAGAACAAATACAATAAGCTGTAGTTGTTCTGTGACTATAGTGTCCCTTTAATGTTTTCAAGAATATTCATTGCACAAATATGTAAACTGTATATTAGAAATAATTGGTCCTGGAGAGGATTATCTCTAACACTCTGGCCCCCATTCACAATATAGTAATCTAACATAGCTCTCTGCTACCCAGTTGTCTCTTCACATCTTAATTACAGTTGCTGACTGGATGCTGTGGCTGGCTGGCCTCTTTCTTCCCCCAGCAGGTGTCTGTTTCTACCCGCATCTCCTCTGTGTGTTTTTTCATCTCACCAGTCCTTCTGTGTGCCTTGTTGTAACCCCAGCCCCTTTGTGCATCTTTTTCTCCTCCAACTCCTTTCTTTGTCTCCTTTTCCCCTTGCCCAGCCCCTCTGTGTGTCTTTCCCCCCAGTGCTTCTATGTTCCTCTTTGTCCTACCAATCCTTCTATGTGCTTCTTTGTGCCCCTCCAGACATTTTTTCTGTTTCTTTGTGCCCCCAGCCTCTCTGTGTGTTTATTTGGCCCACCTTAGACCCTCTGTGTGTCTTTGTGCCCCCCAGACTCTTTGTGTGGCTTTTCCTCCTAGACCCTCTGTGCTTCTCTTTGTGCTCCCTCCTCCTGTGCCCTTCTCTCCCCCCTCCCCCCCCTGTGCTCTTCTTTTGTCCCCTTCCCTCCTATGCTCTTATGTAGCCTCCTTCCCCTGCTGTGCAGTCTTTAGCCCCTCCCCCGTGCCATTCCAAGCCTTCTCCATACTTTTTTCTTCCCATCATTCTGGTACAGGTTGACCTTAGTTTCATCTGTCCAAAGAATGCTGTTCCTGAACTGGGCTGGGTTTTTTTGTGTGTTTTTTTTTGCTAAATTCTAATCTGGCCTTTTTATTCTTGAGGCTCGTAAATGGTTTGCATCTTGTGGTGAACCGTCTGCATTTGCTCTTGTAAAGTCTTTTCTTTATGGTAGACTTGGATAATTATATGCCTACCTCCTGATAAGAGTGTTCTTTACTTTACTAATTGAAATAGAAAAAGAAAAGAAAAGAAAGAGAAAGGGAGCCTTATCTAACTGGTACCTCCATATGGGGGATAACCCCTATTTAAATGTAAAGAAAAACAAAGAAAATTGGAGATAGCAGTTAATTAAATAGTATAACCAGGGGATAACTTTAATCTGACTGTATTACAATAATAGAAAAAAATAATAATATGCTAAAACATGACTTTTAATAAATCTCTTTAAAAAGCTCCCTTTTTAGAAAAAGAAAAAGGGGCTATATATACCACACCAACTAAATTAAAAACACACAAATCGTAATATTAATCAATATAGTAATTATATACTAAAATAATTCCCAGAAGCCTTAATGTGTCAATAAATACTGCAGTTCATTATTGACCAGTGTTACTGGGATGTGATCCTAAATAGGATCTAGACACCAAGAGCTTAGTGTAATTAATAGGAGTTGACTTCCCTCTCCTTAGATAGAAAAGAAAAGAAAATGGCCTCTGCAAACAAGCTAAATGAGAATAAATATTTCCCTTTGTAATTTTCCCTGCCATAGACAGAATGGTTAATTAAGACATTATATCTATACGGGTTAACTACCCGACGATAATCATTTCATTTCATGATGTCATAATGAACAGCTGCACTTACAGCCCATTGGCCAATTCAAATTTAACTGTCACCAATCAGAGTACACCACCACCTATTTAAACCGGGAAAATCTTCTCTCCAGTTCCCCTCTGAAGAGCTTATGAGCGAAACGCGCGTCAGGGCAACCAGAGAATATTGGCAACTAAGAGAAAATAGGAGTATATCAAACTGACCAAAATACTTAGGAAGAGAACAATAATTGGGAACTAGCTACAAGAGTAACTTATTGAGTTGACGTACAATCTATTTAGGTGTAGCAACAGTGTTAATCTGCACACTTGCAACGATTATCTGTATCAACTTTTGGACTTGCAGTGTGTATAAAGGTTTCCTGTTTAGCATCTTTTCTCCTCAATACTCTGTCTCCGACTTTTGGTTATATTATTTATATAACAATACTTCAGATGATGGGAGGGGGAAATTATTGCTTATCAGACCCTAATTAGGGAGAGTATTTTTGGGATAAGGGGTGCCCTCGAAGGCACAGTAGGGAAAGTCTATATTCATTAGTACATTTAAGAAAGATATTCTCCCTTTCCCCTTCCTGTCCTCTGTAGACAAATAATACTTTAACAATTGAATTATTTTTACATTCAAGTCTAATTCTCTCCAGAGGATTTGTAAGAAGTTATTATCTCTTAGATAGAAGAGACCCACTAAGAGTTCAATGATAACAAACGATTATTGGTGCTCCTTACTAATTCCTCTAGATATTATCTATTAGCCGGTATTAGCACATACAAGCTATTCTTGATTTAGCCATTGATTTGTGTATAATTTGCGGATATTCTGTCAGCTATTTAGTTGCCATTCCCATTTTTTGCACCGTTAAAGTGCGTCAGTAGGGTTAATAACCTATGGTCACTAATTTTTCTATCAAGCAAAACAAATATCGCAATGATGCTTTTACACATAAATAACGAGGGATATTAGCAAAATTGCAATAGCCATGTATATGAGTTATCAGGGGCCATTTGAGTCATAAGTGATGTACGATCTCGGCTGCAAGTGCAGCTTGGGCATTATCATTTAGCTTGTTTGCAGAGGCTATTTTCTTTTCTTTTCTATCTAAGGAGAGGGAAGTCAACTCCTATTAATTACACTAAGCTCTTGGTGTCTAGATCCTATTTAGGATCACATCCCAGTAACACTGGTCAATAATGAACTGCAGTATTTATTGACACATTAAGGCTTCTGGGAATTATTTTAGTATATAATTACTATATTGATTAATATTACGATTTGTATGTTTTTAATTTAGTTGGTGTGTTCTTTACTTTGCTTTATGTTGTGAAGGGGTTTTTCTTTACCACGGAAAGTATCTTATTATCATCCACCACTGTTGTCTTCCATGGACACCCAGGCTTTTTGTGTTGTAGAGCTCACCCATGCATTCTTTTTTCTCAAATTTTACCAAATTGTTGATTTGCCCTCTCCTAATGTTCTCATTATCTCTCTGATGGATTTTTGTTTGCAGCCTAATGATGATCTGTTTCACCTCCTTGCATGTTTATGGTTCACAGCAACAGCTTCCAAATGCGAATGCAACACCTGGAATCAACACCAGATCATTTACCTACTTAATTGATTAAGAAATAACAAAGGAATAGCCCACAACTGTCCATGAAACAGCTTTTGAGTCAATTGTACATTGCTTTTTTTGTCCTTGAAAAACTGGGGACAACATATTAAAGAGCTGTAATTTCTAAAACTTTCCTCCAATTTGCATGTGAATGCACTCAAATTAAAGCTCATAGATTACACTGTATGCCCATCTTCATATTTAAACTGTAGGTTTAACTTATTTTAATAAACAGTCTCATAACAACACTTGTGTCAGTCCAAATTAATGTTAATTAACAGTACAGGAAAAAAAGAACTTCCAAATTAAACACACAATGCCCTTAACTCGTGATTTACCTCCTAAACGGCTAAGATTTGACCAGTGCAGGGGCATGACCTGCACATCAAAACTGCTTTATTAAAGGGACACTATTAGGAACAGGGAGAACATTAAGAACAGAACAACTACTGCTTAATGTAGTTGCTCTGCAGGCTCTTTAATGTAGACACTGCCTGTCCCTGCAGGATTTTTAATGTAAACAATGCCTTAATTCAATGCATCTCTACGAGAAGATGCTGATTGGCGTACCGTTGCTTTTTCAGGAATATGCGCCCTAGGCTCCATATGCTTTCCTATGGGAATTGATGATCTCATTTAGGAGGTGGGCCAGCCGCAACAAGACTGGTACGGTGCTGGAAATCAGGTGAATAAAATCACATTTTTAAGGAGGGGCAAAGGGGGGGGGGGGTCTGGACATCTAAACAGCAATTTTAGAACTATAGTGTCAGGAATGCATGTTTGTATTCCTGACACTATAGTGTGCTATTAAGGTAAAGTTGTTTTGAGACTTAGAGCACACTTTAACATACACATAATAGCACATACAATGTGGCATGCCTCAGTGCATGTGTATAGAAGTAGGATGATATATATATAGATATTAGATAGACCGATAGATAGATAGATAGATAGACAGACCTAGAACTAGATAAATAGGTAGCTAGAAATACAGTCATTAATTGAGCAATCAAGTCAAGAATAAATTACAACATTTCTTATAACACTACAACATAAATTATAACATTTCTTAGTATTTTCTTAATACGATATCCGTTTTAAGCATGGAAAAGCCTGTGACATTATGTTTCTCACTAAGTTCCCTAGAGTAAACACTTGTTGTGCAAAACGTTTTACACCATCTCCCTCTTTAATCAGATGTGGCACATGGTCAATGTCCATAATGTCCATAAAATGTAGAATGGACAGTGGGTGCAAAAGTTCAAAAAGTATTCAAGTTACCGGTTTGTAAAATGTCTAGTTTTTTGCCTGAGGGGTTTTATTTCTTTCATATTATAAGTGACACTTTTGTCATTATAGTGTCTTTCTGCAACTTTTTTTGAGGAGCTCAGCTTTCTGTGTAAGGCATATTTGTCAGTAAAGTTATGTCTTACTCCTAATAAATGACTTTTAGAGAATTTCTGTTACCTAATTAAATGTCATTTTTGAGTAATAAAAAAGGGGTTTCACTTCCATTCTCTGCATACCTTTTAGAATCACTCATGACACCGGCAGGGTTATTTAATAAAGTGACAAATGTCAGGATATTTAAGTGAATTTCAAACTTAAGTTCAAAGTAGTAAAATTGGAAGCAAAGCTGACTGTGAAAATTTTTCAAGTTATTATTATTTTATCATTTAAATAGAGCCAGCAAATTCCATGGCGCTGTACAATGGGTGGACTAACAGACATGTAATTGTAACCAGACAAATGGACGCACAGGAATAGAGGGGTCGAGGGCCCTGCTCAATGAGCTTACATGCTAGAGGGAGTGGGGTATAGTGACACAAAGGGTATAAGTAGGGACAATGAAAGAGGTTGCTGGAAAAGTATTAATTGAGGACTTAGTAGGTTATTTTTGACAGTTGCAAGAGAGGAGTCATGGGGAGGGGGGATGAAAATGCTAACAGTTTAAATGATATGCTTTCCTTAAGAAGTGTGTTTATGAAGATTTTTTGAAGGAGTGGAGACTTGGTGAAAGTCTAACGGAGAAGGGAAGGGAGTTCCACAGAAAAGGTGCAGCCCTGGTGAAGTCTTGGAGACGACCATCAGATGTGGGAGTACAGACATAGTGGATAGACGTAGGTCTTCGGCAGAACGCAGGGGCCTCGACGGGACATACTTGTGTATTAGGGAAGATAGGTAGGTTAGAGCAGCATTGTGTAGGGACTTGTAAGCAAGCACCAGAATCTTAAATTGAGCCCTATATCTAACTGGAAGCCAATGTAAGGACTGACAGAGAGGAGGCAACTTTGAATTCCACTACCCTGCATGTAGTGTAAGGGATAGTGTGGTCATTCTTCACTACCCCTATTTGTAAACTGGGTTAAAGAATAACCTTGTTTAATTATATACATTTATTTGTATTTATTTTGTATTTTGAGCAACAAAATTGGAAGTACCACTCCTGTGGAACAGAGGCCCACCTAGATTATTTGGCATGATGCATCCACTGCCTTCCACTCAATTACCTCCTTGTATCTCTCGTGCTCTCACTACTCCCTTCCATACCACAGCACCATCTAGCTATATTGTAGTATATGTGAGCTGGACTGTGGCAGAAGATATATATGTTCATTTGCCTAATATAAGTTACAAGTGGAGTGTTGAGTGAATGTCAATAGAGGTGGGATGTAATTTCCAATTACTACCTCCTCTATCTGCAGCATTTGGCTCCAGTCACAGACAGTGGCATCTCCAGGATTCATACTTAGTGGGGGCACATAAGGGGCCAGGGACTTAAGTAGGGGGGCAGTTATAAAACGTGTGTGTGTGTATATATATATATATATATATATATATATATATATATATATATATATACACATATACACACACACACACACACACACACACGTTTTATAAGTGTGTGTGTGTGTGTGTATCTATATATATTCCAGGCTCCAGGTCACCATGGCGACTAGACATTTCGCCCTGACACCTGGCATTTGTCAGCCCTTTGCTAAGCCACGCAGGAAACATTAAATTCGGCCGCCGTGGGGAGCATGGAGGTGGTGCGTGAGGAAGAAGTAACCTTCCTGCAGTTCCTCTCTGCTCCCTTGCATGCTGTTTAATGACATGACATCACTCCGGCCCCAGCATCACTACAGAGAGCGCCAGAGGAGCAGAGAGAAACTGCAGGAAGACTGAGAGGAGACACTCTGGACGCCAGGGAAAGATTCACTCAGCTCTCGCAAAGGTAGGGAGGCTGAGTGGATTTAAATGAAAATAAAAATAGCAATTTGTGAGTATGTTCGAAAATGTGTGTGTGTGTGCTGAAATGGCCTGTAAAGTGTGTATGTGCATCTAGGGGCTGCATTGTGAGTGTATGTGTATTGGGGTTGCATTGTGTGTTTATCAAGGAGCTGTAGTTATTATATATATAAATATATATATATATATATATATATATATATATATATAGTAACAAACCACCTATTTTACTGGTAGGAGTTTGTCACAACCTTCTAGAGTAATCAAAGTCCAGGACAGATCCAGCTCAGTTTTTCTGATTTATTTGGTGCAAAATATATACAGGTGCGTCAAAATAAAATAAACAAAACAAAATTCCTTGCTCTTGTTTGAGCACTTACTAAACACAGTAATCTAACCGGAATTGGGTGGCTTTCCCACTTACCAATTTACAATAGCAAAATATAGCTGCAAAACACACCATTCCTCTGGCTCTTTCTCCCTCACTCTGCAGCAGGCTGATCCCTTCTTTTAAAAGCCTGCCTGCTAACTGACCAGCTACAGGTGAGTATGAATTAGTTTATATCTCTGGAACTCCTAAGGTATATACATAAGATCTGGTCTGGCTGTTCTATAGCAACTAGTGCTATTGGAGCACTGGCCCACCCTGATCTCCAAATGCTCCACCACAGGGACCCTTACCATGGTTTGCTGAGTACCAACAATGTATCTTGCAAACATAACATCTCTCCCTGGAGCATTTAATTGAGAAACCTCAGACTGCTGTTTAGTAAATCAGGCCTAATATATATTCCCTCAACAACCATTCCACATTTTCTCTCACAATATATATAATTTTTTATAATTTTATTGCTCACATAAAAGTACAAATAATGCCATAAAGTGTCAACGTTTCAGTCCCAGGTCGGGACTTTCCGGGACTGAAACGTTGACACTTTATGGCATCATTATTTGTACTTTTATGTGAGCAATAAAAGTTATGTTTTAACGGAGACCGTGAGTGCGGACCATCACTTCGATTTTGTGTATATATATATATATATATATATATATATGTAGGTGGGTGAAGCTATGTGGGGAAGAAGTGTGTATGTGGGTGGAGAGATGATGTGTGTGAGGGGTGCACTGTGTGTGTATGCAAAGGTATACTCTATGCTGGTGGGAGTGTACTGTATGTGGGGTGTTCACAATAGGGAAGAGCTTTACAATTTTTACTTTAATAATTGTTTACAAAATAAAAGTATACTCCCCTTTCCCTCATCTTACCTTGCAGGGAGGGGGTGGCACAATCACACACATACACACAGACTGAACCACACACACAGACTCACTACTGCAGCTGCCTGGATGCTTCTGTGCAGAGATCAGCTTCCTCTCCCTGTCTCTCCCCTGCGCTGCTCTCTATGATCCAGGAGGAAGTCCTCCCACACAGACTG
>OW240915.1:241856827-241881513 GCA_933207985.1 Pelobates cultripes | reverse complement strand
GCTTTAAGGACACTGACTGCTATTCAATCTATAACAGTGAAAAAAGTTTTTTGTTTTTAAATCCAAGCTATTATGACACCAGTTAGTAGTGGCACTGGGCACCGTATCCACTGTTAGCGTAACACTCCTGCCTGAAGATAACTAACTGCTATTCAATCTATAACAGTGAAAAAAGTTTTTTGTTTTTAAATCCAAGCTATTGTGACACCAGATGAAATTGGTGGCACTGACTGGGGAAATGGGCACAGTATGCACTGTGAGCCTGACACAGAAGCTGGCAGCAGTGGCAGACAACTGACTGCTATTCAATCTATACCAGTGAAAAAAGTTTTTTTTTTTAAATCCAAGCTATTGTGACACCAGATGTATTTGGTGGCACTGACTGGGGAAATGGGCACAGTATGCACTGTGAGCCTGACACAGAAGCTGGCGGCAGTGGCAGACAACTGACTGCTATTCAATCTATAACAGTGAAAAAAGTTTTTTGTTTTTAAATCCAAGCTATTGTGACACCAGATGTAATTGGTGGCACTGACTGGGGAAATGGGCACGGTATGCACTGTGAGCCTGACACAGAAGCTGGCAGCAGTGGCAGACAACTAAGTGCATTTACATTACATAGAAAAAAAAAATCAAAAAAAAGCATACCCTTATCCCTAACCTAGCTATGCTTTTCCCTATCTTATGAACAGCAACTACACTTTCCCTCCTCTTACTAAGCATGCAGCTTGAGAATGAATCTAAAATGGATGCCTTCCAGGAGGTGGGAGGGTCTGCTAGGGAGGGTGTGCTGCTAAGTGGCTGGAATGTGTCTGCTGACTGTGAGGTACAGGGTCAAAGTTTACTCAATGATGACGAATAGGGGCGTCGAACAGCGCATATGTTCGCACGCCGTGTGCGAACGAGAACATGCTATGTTGCCAGGAACCGTTCGCCGGCGAACCGTTGTTACATCACTAGTGAAGACTAACCTGTCAGTCAAATTGCAGGGCATGAGTAGCCTATATAAGGCTTCCCCCGCCCTGCAAAGCTCATTCTGTGCAGAGCCCACCCTGGGTGAGCATGGATTATTTTTTCCGCAGTTTTTTTTTTTTTGGCTTTTTTTTGTTCTCTGGTTCTTTTTTTTGCTGTGACAGATAAATGTAGAGACTTACCTGTCAGTCAAATTGCAGGGCATCAGTAGCCTATATAAGGCTTCCCCCACCCTGCAAAGCTCATTCTGTGCAGAGCCCACTTTGGGTGAGCATGGATAATTTTTTCGGCTGTCTTTTTGTTTGTTTTTTTAGGCATTTTTTTTGTCCTCCGGTTCTTTTTTTATTATTTTAACAGTTGCGAAGGGACAATTATGGATTTTTATTTGGCCTTTTTTGGGGATGAAGAAAGAAAAGAAAAGAAGAAAGAAGACATCTGGGTGTTGGTTTATTGCCCCACCTCTTTACTATTATTAGGGTGAGGGGATGTAGGTAGGGTATTTTTATTGAGGAGGGAGTGACTAGGGGCTTGAGGACCCCTCGTCACTTTATTATTTGTGGTCCCCACCCGTTGCTTATGGGTGGGAATCTGGAGGGACATGAGGTTCCCCCAATTATTTATTTAATTAGGGTCCTCACCCGTCGCTCATGGGTGAGGACCAGGGGGGAATTAGCCCCCCCACATTTAATTAATTAGGGTCCCCATGGGTGGGGCCAGGGAGGGGGAGACAATAGGTCCCTCACTCTTTTGTTACTTAGGGCCCCCACCCACTGCTCAGGTCCCCCCATTGATACTTAGGGTCCCCACCTGCCACTCATGGATGGGGGCTGGGTGGGAGACAATAGGTTTCCCCCTTTTGTTACTTAGGTCTCCCACCCGCCACTTATGGATGGGAGTCGAGGGGGGACAATAGGTCCCCCCTATTGATACATAGGACCCCCACCAACAGCTCATGGTCTCCCCCTATTGATACTTAGGGCTTCCACCCACTGCTCATGGGTTGGAGCCAAAGGGGGAAAAGACAATAGGTCCCTCCTCCTTTTGTTACTTAGGACCCCACTCGCCGGTCATAGCCACTAGCTGCTCACTGCTTAGCAGACATGCCCTTACTCGCGTCACAGCGAGTAGGGGCATTCAAGAGATTTTAATATAATTTAATATTGACCTTTATAGAATGACGGGAAGCATGGGGGAAGTTAGGAAGTGGTGAGGAGCACTGCTCCCTGCCGCTTCTATTTTCACATATTACAAGGAGGGAACCAGTAGCTCCCTCCTTGTAATAAACTAAACATACTGAAACGAAAAGGTAATTCATTTGGCATTTGCCCTTTCATTTTGTTCCTAATTCATATATAGGACTTTTATGTTATAGTAAACAAATACGAAAAAGTCAGAAAATTCAGACAAAATCGTATTCGTCCTAAACGAATGCACATGTCTACTAGACAAAAGCTCTTAAGGTTCCTCTTGAACAAGGCCAATTATCTTATACCTAGGCACTGGGAAACAGCCTCAAAACACCCCCCCATCTCTCCACTTTAGAGCAATTGGTGAACAGGGTAGAGGACAAGAGAAGTATTGAGGAACTGCATTTGGGAAAGGGTGGCTATACACTAAAATGTATGAAAGTGTGGAAACCCTGGATAAGTTACTGGTCACATAATCGCAATAGCCCACCATAAGTCCCTTTGCTTCTCCTGTCTGCTGCAACCGTATTGGACCACTTACACTCAGACATCACACAACATTCTATCACCCAAACAAGACGCAACTTTAATTTCTCTATTTCTTCATTGACATTTCAGCTCTTTCGACATAGGCTATATTTTATATCATGAAGTGTTGAGACCACTTGAAAATGACTTACCTACCACAATTGGTATCTGTTTATGTTTATAAATAATGTTGAATTTGCTTTCTACTTTTTAAGCATGCCATTTGTAGTGCACTCTAGATAACCCGACTAGTTACCTCCGCTATTTTCCCTCTCAGCCAGACTGGAACCTTGTGGGATTATTGTGAAGAAAATAGACTTGATTTCGAGATTTTCTTTTGTCATTCGTTTATTTTAAGTTTTATTGGTTCGGTAGATTAAACTACCGAACACAGACCACCCTCCTGGCTCATTATCTACAAAGGGAACCGTCAATTGAGCGCTCTATGGGCGGCCGCAGTTCACATAGTCGAACGCCACATGGAAGAGAGCACGGTGGCCATCTTGTATGCACAAAAGGGAGCAGCGGGACTTGGTCTTCGAGTGTCTGGAACTAAAATCGGACACTTGACTTCCCGAACACCGCTGAAAACATTTGAACGCCTGCTTCCTTTTGTTGCCGAAAAGCTAGGAGAGCGCCGTTCGGTAGCTCGATTCCCATGAACAAAGGGAACAAACGCTCTTATGAGCCAGGAGGCTCCGTTCGTGGTTTTATTCATTTTTATGCACTTTTTGAAATTGACCAACCGCACACACTGAATTCATGGAACTGTTTTGGGCAGGAGCCTCGTGTGCGGTTGATCAACTTAGACTTCCACACTTTTTGAGAACCCCTAAGAGAGAACTCATTTGTGGGATACCTTGTGTGTAAAGAGGTGTTCCAAGCTTTGGGTAAATTGTGTGTCCTTTGCCTGGAGATAATTGGGTTATCCTTTAACTTATCTACTTATCTCCCAGGCAGAGGAAGGCAGGCTTTTACTGTAAATCTGTATTATGATTGGTTGTCACTTTTGTTTACTGTGGGAGGTCCTCTTGCAGGAGGATTTCCATAAAAGCCAGTGTGGCATCAATAAAACATTATTCTTGTTGTACCCTTCATGAAGTCTAGGCTCATGCTTGGGTAACCTTTATTTGCTGGGGAGATTCGTCTTGGAAACTGCATTCATCTTTACTATTCCTCTACACCCTAGCTACAGCTATAATCATTTATGCTCAGCAATTGTAAAGGAAATAGGCAAACTCAGTACCATAACCACTGACGTTCATAACAATTATAACTTGTATCACCCCAGTAAGTAGATGAGACATCATTCTGGGAGTCATCTAGTTTATTTAGGCACAACATGCTCAATTTATACACAGACCCCCAGCATTGGGTCTCCATACAAGAATATAGCAAGCCAGCTGCTGGCATCCCTGTGTCTAGGAGATAATTGAGTCAGCAAACTGTAACTCAATTATCTCACAGTTACATGGAAACATACAAAATATATTCACAATCCCCAAAAAGTACCCCCAACATTCACAGGAACCACACATTATATCCCCGGATAGCCCCGATCTGAGCACCCTAGTTGACCAAATAGTGCCCAGATCCATTGAGTAGAAGTTCTGACCGGCCAGCCACGAGGTCATAGCCCAAAACAGTTCCTTAGAAAGTGGGGCAACGAACAGTCTCAGTTCGGGAGTTCCTGTACAAATACTGTCAAAGGTATCCCCTTGCTTCTTGTTTATCCGAAAAAGATTTCAGGTGTTCGACGACCCCGTCCCGCTACCTGTGTTCGGGAGACAAAATGCCTGCCATTCCTTCAACCACGTGCGTTCGGTTATGTGAAATGGTGCCCACCCAGTGGAAGCACTAATTAATTGGTTCTTTTGCGGTTAACAAACAAGGAGGTGGTCGGTGTTCGAGTGTTCTAACAAGTTGCAGGGGGTCCCCGTTCTGGAGCCGAACCAGGTTGGTTCGGGTAAGATAACTCCCGAACGTAGTAAAATTCAAACAGTCCCAAAAACAGTACGTTCCACCACACCATTGTTTTCAATTGATTCCAACACTTACAATATGCAACTGTTGTACTCCTACCATGATATTTTTTTTAAAAATGTCTGTTACTGATGAAATAACCTATAACATCACTGATGCCTGTATACTCTATCAATGGTATAATTGTGCTTTATTTTGCTATAACATGTACCTATTTTTACATGCTGTATTGATGAAACTTGATTAATAAACAGAAAAATAAAACAAACAAACAAATAAATAAATAAATAAATAATAGCTTTTTGATCCAGTGACATATCTAATTGACATTTTCAAATGAAGAAAAAAAAATCTTCTATCAGGAGGTAATATTTACACTCTCATTTCAAAAACACCAGAGATTTACTTTAAAGATTAGATACCATTGCTGTAGAGGAGGGAGACTTATTGATTGGTCTGAATGTTGAATCAACTTATTTAATCATTACTCATGAGGTAACTGTAAAGACATTTTTTTTGTTGGTACTTGTATTTCCAATGGAAAATTCAAGATGAATTTTGAAAGCACTGTTATAGTTTCCTTTGCAGTACAATTATTTTTTTATGATGAAGAGTTCAGTATGCAGCCCAGTGGACCAACAGTTGGGCCAAACAACATCAAGGTATTAGTATTTATTGAAAGAAGACTAAAATCATATTTTTCATTCTCATTTTTTTGTCAGACATTGCGATACAGAGGTGACATTGTCATTTAAAAGGTAAGCAACCAAGCATAACAGATCATAGACTGAGGTGCATTGATGCAACTGAATGGTATCTAGTATGTCACATAGTAATCATGTAGGACTCATTTTAATTTAAAGTAAAGAAAAGAAGCTAGCAATTGTACATATAACTAAGGGTGGTTTGACCAATATGGTAATAAAAAGTAACAAGCAATATCTCAACCTAAGTGATAAGTGAGAAAACCACCACGCAAGTAGGAGCTTGATTAATCAATTGAAAATTGATAGTATGCTCTCCACACATTTATAGCAATATCAGGCACATTAACTTAATATGTAATAAACTCCTGTGGTGGAAATGATGTTAAGCACAACATATTATGTAAGAGGGCAGCAATGCCAGGCACATAGACAGAGTCAGCCAATGCATGTAGTGCGAAAGGCCTTTATGAGCAGTGTTAAGTGTAGGTTGGCAGAGCGTGCTCCATATCGTCTCTGAGGTCTGCTACTCCAGCTCCAGACATCTCTAAATCCCTCAGCACAGTGTCCACTGACCCTTTTAACCAGGGCAAATTCCTGGGTAAGACTCTGTTGTGTGGCCCCTGCTGGGTTCTCAGCCCAGAACGCAAGTAACAGACCGCAGCATGACTAGGGGTCGATTGCTCAGCAGGTGAGCCAGCTTGTGCTGCCTGTGACTTGTATATGGAGCCCAAATTGTACACATATATGGTTGAGCAAATTCATCACTGACACCTGTGGAAGTGCAAGATCCACCTCCATGTTGAGGATGGACATTCGGTACACCGCTGCCTGACTTAGATGTGCTCGGATATAGGTGAGTACCGGGGCACTGTAGAGGTGGGGACCAGTATAACCCCCATCAGTCCAAAGTGGGGTAGGATACAGGACTCACCTTAAGTACATATTTATTTTTTTTAAACTGCTTTATAAAAATAAAAAGAATTGCACTTGCGCTTTAAAATAAGTTACTGTGGCACTGGTGGGAGGTAAGGAAATTTTACTATCAAATTTTACTATCAATGGTTGACTACCCCTGATCTATAATATAACTTCTGAATAGGTAAATGCTTTCACCACGAACCACTAAAAAGTCAGTTTCTAATTGTAAGACCTGTAAGTGCCACCAAGTCATGAAAAGCCTAAATGATGATGATGGCTGTAATATTTTTTTGGCAATGTCATCTATTTATTAATTTTCCACCACTTTTTAATGCAACAAGTGTTCTTTTGTCCTGCCACTCTAAATTTCATGGTCTCCTGAAATAAAAATTTCTGCAAAAATTAAAGGAATTTTCTGTAAAGAACACCAATTCAATATTTTTGGATAAACTTTTCAAATTATATAATATTTTATATATTTTTTTTCACATTTTTACATATATTTTTATGATATATTTTTGGTTTTATAATATTTTGGAGAAAAAAAATCTAAAAATATATCCAAAAATATTAAATAATTTGAAAAGCTTATCCAAAAATATTAAATCAAAGCACAAATGTTTGGAAATTTGTATTCAATATTACAAAAGGAGTGTCCTATTGGGATTTAACCTAGGAACTTTGCAATAAGTTAACTTTTCTACCATTTTCACTCTATTTCTGTTAATTTGTAAGGTAACCACCTTTATAGAATTATATTTTTATGCAAGACTACTAGGGGTCTGGGCATACAGCCAGGGATCTGGGCATACAGCCAGAGTCTTTGCCTGTAGACAGCGATCTGTTTGACAGCAGAATAAGAATAATCATTTTGGATCTACTTTGTTTGCCTAGCCAGTTGAATTCAATAGAGAATGCATCTTCTCTGAAAGATAACTAAACATATTGGTATTAGATTATTTTAAGAAATCTAGCAATATACTTACTTTTTTCTTATGATTGTTATTAATATTGCTTACTGGTGGTATATATTTAATTGTCATGTCATTACAGTAAATGATTTTCATGAGTGAGAGAATAATTACAATGCTGCAAATTTCAGCAAATCCATGTAATTATATTTTATTAATTTTCATATAAAATTTATAAATAGGAGCATTACAAATCCACAAGCAATTTTGAAGTTCTGTTGTTGAACCTGTTGCGCATGAATATATTAGTCACTATTCACTGTATTTATGTTCATGAGTGATCTCAGCAGTTAAGACTGATGCAGTTTAGTTAAAAGGATATTATAGTGCCAGGTATACAAAGCTGTATTCCTCTAGTGCCCCCCCCCTCCCCCACACACACACACCTTGCTCCCACTGCTGTTGTGAATAAAGGGTTAAAAACCCTTAATTTACTTACCTGATCACAGCACCAATGTCCCTTAGTGCTGGGTCGTGGCTCCGTCTCCTCCAAAGTTGCTCAACGACAGAGGCACTAATGCACATGAGTGGCAAGTGTCCCGCTCGAATTATGCCTCACCATAGGAAAACATTGAATCAATGCTTTCCTTTGGGGAAATAGCTGAAGCTGGAATCAGAGCATGAGGGTGTCCAGTGTCAGTTAGCGGAACAAAAGTCTGATAACATTCCGGAAGCGCTTCTAGTGGCTGTCTGGTAGACAGCCACTAGAAGTTGTCTTAGTGCTGCAATGTAAACATTGCAGTTTCTCTAAAACAATACTGTACCCAGACACTTCAATGAACTGAAGTGGACTGGGTGTCTATAGTGTCCCTTTAAGTCCTTCCCTCTACAATCACGGGTTATTGCACCATAAAAAAATATCTGTGTCCTTGCTTCGCTCATGTCGCTTGTGAAGTGTTCTCTCAGTTCTCCATACTAATCCAAGCACAACCTTGGCCTGGAAGTTTCATATCTCTGCTACCATTGACATGTCTTCTCAAGCTTTGCAAACACAAAAAAAGATTGAGAAGGATTAAGAAGTCTTTCTTCTTTTCTATCACAGAAACAAATGTTAGAAAGGTTGAACTTGATGAACATGAGTGTTTTTTTTTTTTCAATCCAGACTACTAAATAATCTAGATTGAAGATATATGAAACTCTTAAACTGCAATCCAACCTGCCATTCAAATACTTACCAATTCTAAATCGTAAGTTCAGTCCAAAATAAATCCTTAGGTAGACGCAAAGGCTAAACTAGAAAAAGAGAAAGTGATAGCCAAAAAGAGAAAGAGTAACCCCAAAATATTTTTGAAATACATACATTCTAAATAAAAACAATGTACATACACTGAAATCAGAGATGGTTGTTTTAGTAAATAAAGATCAGAAAAAGGCAGAGATTTTAAATAATTATTTTTCTTCAGTATATATACAAATATATTCGGGGCCAGTACAAACCTTTATCTGGAAATCTATTCATAAACAGGGCTATACATAGGACACGAGGTCACACATTTAGGCTGGAAGAAAGGAGATTTAATCTAAGGCAAAGAAAAGGTTTTTTTACAGTAAGAGCAATAAGGATATGGAATTCTCTGCCTGAAGAGGTGGTTTTGTCAGAGTCATTACAGATGTTTAAACTGCAATTGGATAAATACTTGCAAAAACATAACATATAGGGATATAATTTCTAATTAGTGGGGTAATAGCTGCTTGATCCAAGGAGACATCTGACTGCTATTTTGGGGTCAAGAATGAATTTTTTCCTAGTTTGTGGAAAAATTGGAAGCGCTTCAGACTAGATTTTTTGCCTTCTTTTGGATCAAAAGCAAAAACATATGTGAGGAAGGCTGAACTTGATGGACGCAAGTCTCTTTTCAGCTATGTAACTATGTAACTATGTAACTATATTAAGGAGGTGTCTAAGGAGAGAGATACACTGATCAGCCACAACATTAAAACCACCTGCCCAATATCATGTAGGTCCCTCTCAGATTGCCAAAATAGTTTTGCATTTAGGCATGGGCTCCACAAGACCTCTGAATGTATCCTGTGGTATTTGGCACCAAGACATTGACGGCAGATACTTTAAGACCTGCAAGTTGTGAGGTGGGGCCTTGTCACGTATTCATCCGCTTATAGAAATGTGGTTAATGACATTTACTGTCCACACAGGAAAAGTTGTGCCGAGCAGCAACCTAATCCACAGAAGGGTTAATTCTGAGCAGCAATTATGCAAATGAAACCTGGTAACTGACTTTGGGGTCCAAGGCCGGTTACAGCCTATCAGAACTAAAGGCCCAGTTCTCAGCCTGCTCAGTGCCCTGTCGTGGTTTCCCTTGTGGTTGTCTGAGAGCGCGTTCCTGTTTATAGTTTTCTACCTGGTTTTTGACTTTGGCTTTGTTTATTGACTTCTCTATATTCTGGTATCCTGACTCCTGGCTTTCCTCATCGCTGTGTCCCTTTCTGTGTTCCCTGACCTCGCTAGTATTTTTGACTATTCTTTGTACGTTAAATCCGGCCATTCTAAGGACCGGTAATACGTTACTTATTTGTCATCCGTGCTGTACAGTTCTACGTGCTGGATCAAACAGTAATCCTGACAGGCCTCCAAGGATCAGATTTGTTGTTCCAGAAAAACATACAAATGTTCAATTGAATTGAGATCTGGGGATAAAGAGGATGAAGCCCGAGGGAGGTGGTTGAAACGTGACACGCTACACATCACGAAGAGGCAGACCAGGAATTCCCATGTGATCTTCTGAACTGGAAGAAACTGTGTATATCAGGGCGGAATGTCACATTTAGTGTCTTTGTGAGTTACCTTAAGTGCAGAACTCACCACTACTTGTTTTTCTCGTTGAAGTGTGGGAAGAAGGAAACATTGAGTGGCAATATACCCTTTGGTGTATGAGATACATTCCCTCTCATTTGTAGCTGTTCAAACCTAGAGCTAGGTTGAAGAGGCTCTGGCATATGTGACTGTGTTTCTTATGTTAAAGTGATGCATATATTTATAGTGTGTAGATTTTCTGCATTTTCTAGTTTTGTATTATTATCTACAGTTGAACTGGATGATCTGACTGCCATTCTGGGATCAAAAAGGATTTTTTTTCCTAATTTGTTGCAATATTGGAAATACTTCAAACTGGGTTTTTTTCCTTCTTTTCGATCAACAGCAAAAACAGATGTGAGAAAGGCTGAGCCTGATAGACACAAGTATGTTTACAGCCCATATAATCATGTTACTATGTAATTATATCTAACTATGTAAAGTGATACAAAACAGAGTTAAACCCATTGAAGCTTGAGGTTTTGGAGGGCTGTGTAGTGGTTGTAGTACCAATAATGCCTTGGTACCCTCCCAGGGTAAGTAGTCAAAATTTTTGCAATGGTGCAGCAAGGTGCCTATTAGCTGAGAAAGCTAAACTTCCACCTCCACAGAAGTAGGCATCCGCACATGGTTGATCACAGGTAAATTGTCAAACCATTCACTATTTATTCCATTAAAGCAGGCTGTAGTGATTATGGTGCTTGGATTGTTCTTTTAAAACATTAGGAAATTACTTGGGAACTGGTTCAGGAGACCTACAGGCCGTGCTATGTGGTCTGAAATAGATGAAGATCTTGTCATCCTCTATAATATGTTATTTTGGGCCAGACCTAATCAGCCTTTGGATAAACATGTTGCTCGAAATAAGTTTTTGTTTCAAACAGGTATAATCAGAGGTGAGCTAATCCAGAACTGAACGCAGAACTGCCTGACCAGCCACTGCTGCATTCATGGCATGGTGCTAGCCCAGGTTTTAAAATTCAATTCAACAGAGCTGATTTAAAGATGAAATCATAGCTGTCCTGGCCTGTTATGGTACTCTGCAAAAGCAATAATTGCTCTGTAGGCATTTCACAGCCTGTCTTCTCCGCCTCTTACTTGAGTTGCGGTTTCCCCCATCTCATTATAAGTTATGATCATGCAAACCCAAAAATGCACACAATAAGCAATACACTGAGAGGAAAATATAATTAATGCTTTAATTTCTTTATATTTATAGTATTTTAAGATACACCTTTAGACTTGAAACAGAAAATATGTTGAAAGCCATAACAATTGCACATGCAATTTATTGGAAAGAGAACAATGAACATATGGCAAGCTTCAACACGTCATCACAATTCAAGCAGAGATGTTGGAATAGAAATAAGAAAAACATTACTGAACTTGTAAGATAAACAAAAAGGGGTTAATGATTGCAGACAGGGATAATTTCTGAAAAGAAGTAGCAAGGTGCTTGCGTAACTTGTCTAATGTTCACTGCAATTTTTGTCAATTTAAAATCATATTTTAATTAATGAAAGCTAAAACTTAAATTTTTTTCAAATAAGCTGTGACTTAACTTTTGCAGTTATCTTTTCAAATCACATTTCGGTGTTGAGTGAATAAACTCTTTTGGCTTCCTTTATATTAAAAGGACACGATAGGCACTCAGACCACTTCAACTATTGAATCGATGTGGGTGCAATGTCTCTGTCTCCCTAAGTCCTCCAATTTAAATCATTGCAAAAGTGAATAAAAGTGTAAGGCTAAAATAATAAAATATCCAGAACAAAGAGAGGTGCTCCTATCACCATATGTGTGTCACTCAAAACACATAAAAATAAACAGTATACAATAAGAAATAGGTGAGGGCACACTCCAAACAACACTTATAATTACCCTTAGTTGAAAGATATACTCCGTATTTAATTAATTCCTGTATAAAATATGTAAGAACAGGAAAAAAAACACACATAGGGTAATAACGTAAAAAACCTTAAAATTTATAAAACAAATAAGGTTTCACTCACATGGTCATGAGCCACTTAAAATAAGCTGGCTCAGACTAAAAGCATAGAAAATATCCGTTTGTGGTACTTCACACACCAGGCTGTTTCCCCTTTGTGGTCTCTATTTGTAATTAAAATATTCCAGGATGCAGGGAATAAAATAAAACTTTATTGGACACACTATCATAAGGGGTAAAAACAAAACACTGGGTAAAATAAATTAAAAGTCCACTATATAAAAACAAACTTAACGCGTTTCGGCTAGAACCTTTATCAAAAGTCTGTTTTCCTCAGTATGCTTCAGTTCTTAAATATTCGTTTTGGCGCCCTTTTTTTGGCGCCTTTTTGCACGTTTTTGTGTCCTCCTTTGATCTTCTAACGGGTCTGGATGGCATCCTACACCTTAGTCCTTCACTTCCGGTTCACGTTCTGACGCAACTTCCGGTTTCGGCGTCATGACGGAACTTCCGGTGATATCACTTCCGGTTTTCGATCTTCCGGTTTCGGCAGAAATTGCCAATACTTGTAATGTCTTTTTTCAACAAATTATTGGCAAAAAACAAACTCTTAACTCCATTAAGAACTCATTTACAATACTTTCCATAAAATGAAAAGAAAAGAAAAACTATCTTTGTAATCATCATTTATAGCAATATTAGACCATTAAACATATAAACCATTAATATACTTTTTATAATTTTTCTTCTTAAAGAGGGGGAGAGAAAATGATATATAAATTAATTTATATACAGGTACAAATTATTTGAAAAAAAGAGAGATATTCAAAAACTATGAGATCAACCCTATATAATCGAGAAAGAAGTTAAAAAATTCTCCTATACATAAATTTTATATAAAAACATAAATATAAGAACAATATATAAATTTGAGGGGCAATTTAAAACTAAAAAAGTGCATATATATATTAAAGATACAAAATAGATCGATTATATGTATGGGGTGATCTCAAAGTCAACATTTAGTCCTTGTGGACTTAAAGTGTCTATATCAAAAATCCATTTCATTTCATTTCTATTGAGGAGACATTCTTTATCCCCTCCTCTCCAGTGTATCTTAATCTGCTCTATTCCAAAAAACTCTAGACCTTTTGGATCTGCATTATGATGATCTAGAAAGTGTTTCGATACACTGTGATTTTCATATTTCCGATTAATGTTGTAAATATGTTCTCTAATCCTAATTTTTAAACACCGTGAGGTTCTCCCTATATATTGCAGACCACAAGGACAAATTAGCATATATATCACATCCTTACTATTGCAAGAAATAAAAGACTTAATATTATATTCTTTTTTTGTGGCATTTGATGTAAACTTAAAAATCTTTTTATGTTGATCTTTCCTCAATTTACACCCCCTACATACTCCACAATAAAAAAAGCCCTTAGGTTGTTTTAAAAAATTAATGCTTTTATCCACATCTAAAAACTTTTTGTAAAAATTTGTTTTAAATTTTTTGCACCTCTAAAAATTATTTTTGGTTTTTCACCCACAAAATTTGATATTTTATCATGTGTTTTTAAAATGTGCCAATTCCTATCTATAATTTTCTTTAAATCCAGATTATTTGTACAGTAATTAAAAATCAATGGAACTTTATTATCCTCTTCTCTTAAATTACCCTTCTCTTTATATTTCAAAAGTTGTTTTCTATCTATTTGCTCAACCTCTTCAGAAACCCGTTTTAAAAAAATTTCCTTATATCCTTTTTCTTTAAATTGCTTCTGTAAATAACCTACTTGTTGTTCATATTCTTCCTTTTCAGTACAATTTCGTTTTAATCTCAGCATTTGTCCTTTTGGAATATTTTCAAGCCACGGTTTAAAATGGCAATTTGTACAATCTATAAAACTATTTACATCCACTGTTTTAAAATATGTTTTACTTTTTATTTGTTGATTATCTATATAAATTAATAAATCTAAAAAATTCACCTTAAAACAACTAAATTCATACGTTAAGGAAATATTCCATTCATTAAAATTTAAAAATTCTAAAAAATTCTTTAGGGATTCTTCATCTCCATTCCATATTATAAAAATGTCATCGATGTAACGTTTATAGAGGACCAGATTTGCCCCAAATTTTTCACTGGAGTCAATAAATATTTCCTCCCAGTAAGACATAAAAAGATTAGCATAATTTGGGGCAAACCTGGTCCCCATAGCCGTACCTTTGGTCTGTAAATAAAACTTATCTTCAAACCAAAAAAAATTATTCCTCAAAATGAAATTAATCCCTTCTACAATAAATTCAATCTGTGATTCTGGTAAATCACCAAATTTCTTTAAAAAATATGTAGCAGCCTCACATCCCTTCTCATGTTGAATATTCGTGTAGAGGCTGCTTACATCACAGGTAGCCATTATAAACCCATCTTTCCATTTAAAATCTTCTAAAATATTTAAAAGGCTCATTGTGTCTTTAAGATATGCTTTACATTTTTTTACTGGACCTTGTAAAAAATGGTCTATATACTGTGATAGGGGAGATAAAAGTGACCCTATGCCTGAGACAATGGGTCTCCCTGGTGGATTATTTCCATCTTTATGCACCTTGGGGAGGATATATAAAACGGGAATTCTAGGAAAATTGACATTTAAAAAATCAAACTCTTTTTTATTTAAAATCCCTTCTTCTATACCTTTATTCAAAAGGTTTTTATAGGATGACGAAATTTCTGTCATCGGATTTTTAGAAAGGGTCATATATGTAGTTTGGTCTTGCAATTGTCTATATATTTCTTTCAAATATTTTTCTTTTTCCCAAATAACTACTCCCCCCCTTTATCCGCTGGTTTTACTACCACATTCCGGTCTTTCTGTAAATCACTAAGTGCATTTTTTTCCCCCATGCTGAGATTATTTTGATATTTATTCACGGGTTTAATTTTTCTAATCTCTTTAAGACACGATTTTTCAAAAATCTTCATTGAGTCTGTCTTGAAATTGGCAGGATAAAAAGTGGATCTATTCTTTAAACTTGTATGTTTAAAAGCACTTTCTTCCACATTCATATTATTAAGTGGCATTGTGCTAAAGAAATTTTTTAGGCACAGCTTCCTAGTAAATCTATTTAGATCTAAAAATGATTCAAATTTGTTAATATTACAACTTGGTGCAAATTTAAAACCCTTGTTTAAAACTTGAATATGTGCATTAGTTAAAACTTTTTGTGATAAATTAAAAATTCTAAAACCTTTTTCATCCTCATTGGGTATTATCTCCTCCAATTTCTCTCCTCTTTCCTCCTTTTCTCTTCTTTTAAACTCTCTATTTCTCCCTCTTCTAATTCCCTGTCTCGTTTTCTTGGGGTATATAATTCCTTTCTCCTCCCTCTTTCCCTTTCCAGACTCCTCTCTAAAAAAAGAGGATAGTCTTCTTCTCCTAAATTCCTTAGTTTATTAAACCTATTAGAAAGACAAATATTAGAGGTTCTTGGTTTAAAATCCTTCTTTTTGTCCATCCTTAGACCCCTTCCATATCTGACTTCTGTCCATTTATTTTCCTCACATTTTCTATTCCTTTCTGGGGTTTTATATTGGGTCTGATAGGTTCTTTGTCTAGGAGGACTATTATTACGAAAGACTTGTTTTTCAGTCAGATATGGAAGGGGTCTAAGGATGGACAAAAAGAAGGATTTTAAACCAAGAACCTCTAATATTTGTCTTTCTAATAGGTTTAATAAACTAAGGAATTTAGGAGAAGAAGACTATCCTCTTTTTTTAGAGAGGAGTCTGGAAAGGGAAAGAGGGAGGAGAAAGGAATTATATACCCCAAGAAAACGAGACAGGGAATTAGAAGAGGGAGAAATAGAGAGTTTAAAAGAAGAGAAAAGGAGGAAAGAGGAGAGAAATTGGAGGAGATAATACCCAATGAGGATGAAAAAGGTTTTAGAATTTTTAATTTATCACAAAAAGTTTTAACTAATGCACATATTCAAGTTTTAAACAAGGGTTTTAAATTTGCACCAAGTTGTAATATTAACAAATTTGAACCTCTACACGAATATTCAACATGAGAAGGGATGTGAGGCTGCTACATATTTTTTAAAGAAATTTGGTGATTTACCAGAATCACAGATTGAATTTATTGTAGAAGGGATTAATTTCATTTTGAGGAATAATTTTTTTTGGTTTGAAGATAAGTTTTATTTACAGACCAAAGGTACGGCTATGGGGACCAGGTTTGCCCCAAATTATGCTAATCTTTTTATGTCTTACTGGGAGGAAATATTTATTGACTCCAGTGAAAAATTTGGGGCAAATCTGGTCCTCTATAAACGTTACATCGATGACATTTTTATAATATGGAATGGAGATGAAGAATCCCTAAAGAATTTTTTAGAATTTTTAAATTTTAATGAATGGAATATTTCCTTAACGTATGAATTTAGTTGTTTTAAGGTGAATTTTTTAGATTTATTAATTTATATAGATAATCAACAAATAAAAAGTAAAACATATTTTAAAACAGTGGATGTAAATAGTTTTATAGATTGTACAAGTTGCCATTTTAAACCGTGGCTTGAAAATATTCCAAAAGGACAAATGCTGAGATTAAAACGAAATTGTACTGAAAAGGAAGAATATGAACAACAAGTAGGTTATTTACAGAAGCAATTTAAAGAAAAAGGATATAAGGAAAAAATTTTAAAACGGGTTTCTGAAGAGGTTGAGCAAATAGATAGAAAACAACTTTTGAAATATAAAGAGAAGGGTAATTTAAGAGAAGAGGATAATAAAGTTCCATTGATTTTTAATTACTGTACAAATAATCTGGATTTAAAGAAAATTATAGATAGGAATTGGCACATTTTAAAAACAGATGATAAAATATCAAATTTTGTGGGTGAAAAACCAAAAATAATTTTTAGAGGTGCAAAAAATTTAAAACAAATTTTAACAAAAAGTTTTTTAGATGTGGATAAAAGCATTAATTTTTTAAAACAACCTAAGGGCTTTTTTTATTGTGGAGTATGTAGGGGGTGTAAATTGAGGAAAGATCAACATAAAAAGATTTTTAAGTTTACATCAAATGCCACAAAAAAAAGAATATAATATTAAGTCTTTTATTTCTTGCAATAGTAAGGATGTGATATATATGCTAATTTGTCCTTGTGGTCTGCAATATATAGGGAGAACCTCACGGTGTTTAAAAATTAGGATTAGAGAACATATTTACAACATTAATCGGAAATATGAAAATCACAGTGTATCGAAACACTTTCTAGATCATCATAATGCAGATCCAAAAGGTCTAGAGTTTTTTGGAATAGAGCAGATTAAGATACACTGGAGAGGAGGGGATAAAGAATGTCTCCTCAATAGAAATGAAATGAAATGGATTTTTGATATAGACACTTTAAGTCCACAAGGACTAAATGTTGACTTTGAGATCACCCCATACATATAATCGATCTATTTTGTATCTTTAATATATATATGCACTTTTTTAGTTTTAAATTGCCCCTCAAATTTATATATTGTTCTTATATTTATGTTTTTATATAAAATTTATGTATAGGAGAATTTTTTAACTTCTTTCTCGATTATATAGGGTTGATCTCATAGTTTTTGAATATCTCTCTTTTTTTCAAATAATTTGTACCTGTATATAAATTAATTTATATATCATTTTCTCTCCCCCTCTTTAAGAAGAAAAATTATAAAAAGTATATTAATGGTTTATATGTTTAATGGTCTAATATTGCTATAAATGATGATTACAAAGATAGTTTTTCTTTTCTTTTCATTTTATGGAAAGTATTGTAAATGAGTTCTTAATGGAGTTAAGAGTTTGTTTTTTGCCAATAATTTGTTGAAAAAAGACATTACAAGTATTGGCAATTTCTGCCGAAACCGGAAGATCGAAAACCGGAAGTGATATCACCGGAAGTTCCGTCATGACGCCGAAACCGGAAGTTGCGTCAGAACGTGAACCGGAAGTGAAGGACTAAGGTGTAGGATGCCATCCAGACCCGGAAGAAGATCAAAGGAGGACACAAAAACGTGCAAAAAGGCGCCAAAAAAAGGGCGCCAAAACGAATATTTAAGAACTGAAGCATACTGAGGAAAACAGACTTTTGATAAAGGTTCTAGCCGAAACGCGTTAAGTTTGTTTTTATATAGTGGACTTTTAATTTATTTTACCCAGTGTTTTGTTTTTACCCCTTATGATAGTGTGTCCAATAAAGTTTTATTTTATTCCCTGCATCCTGGAATATTTTAATTACAAATAGAGACCACAAAGGGGAAACAGCCTGGTGTGTGAAGTACCACAAACGGATATTTTCTACGCTTTTAGTCTGAGCCAGCTTATTTTAAGTGGCTCATGACCATGTGAGTGAAACCTTATTTGTTTTATAAATTTTAAGGTTTTTTACGTTATTACCCTATGTGTGTTTTTTTCCTGTTCTTAAATCATTGCAGTTTTAGAGAAACTGCAATGATTACATTGCAGGATTAAGACTGCCTCTAGTGGCTGTCAATCAGACAACCACTAGAGGAACTTCCTGCTTCCTAGGTGACTTTTGGTAGGTTAACTGACGCTGAACATCCTCACACTTTGCATGAGGACTTCCAGCATCAGAGAAACCCCCATAGGGAAGCATTGCAGGAATTTTTTCCTATGGGAAGGACCTAATGTCTTGCAGCACTCCCTATGCATGCGCATTATCTCTGCTACCATTGTCATGTCCGCTCAAGCTTTGAAAACACAAAAAAAGATTGAGAAGGATTAAGAAGTCTTTCTTCTTTTCTATCACAGAAACAAATGTTAGAAACGTTGAACTTGATAAACATGAGTGTTTTTTTGTTCAATCTAGACTACTAACTAATCTAGAATAAAGCTACATGAAACTCTTAAACTGCAATCCAAGCTGCCATTCCATTACTTAGCAATTCTAAATCGCAAGTTGAGTGATGTTGGAGGAGGCGAGGTACCGAGCCAGCACCAGAGAGACAATGGCACTGAAATCGGGGAGCGGGGGGCAAGAGGCGGGGGGTGAGAGGGCAAGAGGAAAGAATACTGTGACAAATACAGCTTTGTATTCCTTAACTATAGTATATTTTTAACTCTTGGAATCTTGCCATTTGTTCATTTGTTGTTCTTCACTTTTCCCAATATGGCTGATAATTGAAGATTATGCTAACTTTAGTGTACTAATAATCTTAATTTTAGTAATGACAGGAGGCGAGTATTTTGCATAATCTCTCTTTACTAGCTCCACAGCAGCAAAGAAACACATAGGAAAAAAAAGAACCAATCACAAGAGAGTAGGATATACATGAGGCATAGTGACCTAATCACTTCCTCTTTCAGAAAGCGACATCAAGCAAAAGCAAATATACAGGGAGTGCAGAATTATTAGGCAAATGAGTATTTTGACCACATCATCCTCTTTATGCATGTTGTCTTACTCCAAGCTGTATAGGCTCGAAAGTCTACTACCAATTAAACATATTAGGTGATGTGCATCTCTGTAATGAGAAGGGGTGTGGTCTAATGACATCAACACCCTATATCAGGTGTGCATAATTATTAGGCAACTTCCTTTCCTTTAGCAAAATGGGTCAAAAAAAGGACTTGACAGGCTCAGAAAAGTCAAAAATAGTGAGATATCTTGCAGAGGGATGCAGCACTCTTAAAATTGCAAAGCTTCTGAAGCGTGATCATCGAACAATCAAGCGTTTCATTTAAAATAGTCAACAGGGTCGCAAGAAGCATGTGGAAAAACCAAGGCGCAAAATAACTGCCCATGAACTGAGAAAAGTCAAGCGTGCAGCTGCCACGATGCCACTTGCCACCAGTTTGGCCATATTTCAGAGCTGCAACATCACTGAAGTGCCCAAAAGCACAAGGTGTGCAATACTCAGAGACATGGCAAAGGTAAGAAAGGCTGAAAGACGACCACCACTGAACAAGACACACAAGCTGAAACGTCAAGACTGGGCCAAGAAATATCTCAAGACTGATTTTTCTAAGGTTTTATGGACTGATGAAATGAGAGTGAGTCTTGATGGGCCAGATGGATGGGCCCGTGGCTGGATTGGTAAAGGGCAGAGAGCTCCAGTCCGACTCAGGCGCCAGCAAGGTGGAGGTGGAGTACTGGTTTGGGCTGGTATCATCAAAGATGAGCTTGTGGGGCCTTTTCGGGTTGAGGATGGAGTCAAGCTCAACTCCCAGTCCTACTGCCAGTTCCTGGAAGACACCTTCTTCAAGCAGTGGTACAGGAAGAAGTCTGCATCCTTCAAGAAACACATGATTTTCATGCAGGACAATACTCCATCACACGCGTCCAAGTACTCCACAGCGTGGCTGGCAAGAAAGGGTATAAAAGAAGAAAATCTAATGACATGGCCTCCTTGTTCACCTGATCTGAACCCCATTGAGAACCTGTGGTCCATCATCAAATGTGAGATTTACAAGGAGGAAAACAGTACACCTCTCTGAACAGTGTCTGGGAGGCTGTGGTTGCTGCTGCACGCAATGTTGATGGTGAACAGATCAAAACACTGGCAGAATCCATGGATGGCAGGCTTTTGAGTGTCCTTGCAAAGAAAGGTGGCTATATTGGTCACTGATTTGTTTTTGTTTTGTTTTTGAATGTCAGAAATGTATATTTGTGAATGTTGAGATGTTATATTGGTTTCACTGGTAATAATAAATAATTGAAATGGGTATATATTTGTTTTTTGTTAAGTTGCCTAATAATTATGCACAGTAATAGTCACCTGCACACACAGATATCCCCTAACATAGCTATAACTAAAAACAAACTAAAAACTACTTCCAAAAATATTCAGCTTTGATATTAATGAGTTTTTTGGGTTCATTGAGAACATGGTTGTTGTTCAATAATAAAATTAATCCTCAAAAATACAACTTGCCTAATAATTCTGCACTCCCTGTATAACAAGCAATAACAATAACTCCTAAAAATAATATCCGAAGGAGCCAACTTCCCCGTGAATTCCACATGAACAACCAAATGACTTTAGGGATGAATTATACTGAAAAGAGAATACGTGACAGGTTTAAACACATAAAATATATCAAAAAGAGAATGCACACTAGAAACACTAGAGAAAGTTATGCAAACACTTTAATAGACCAACAATTGGTACAATAAGCATAAAGCTACAGGTAAATTACAAAGTGACAATGTAAAGGTATAATAAAATAAACAATAATAATTACCACAATTCTCACAAGCCTATTATGGCAGAAACACGAGTCCCCAATGCCCCCAACGTTTTGGCACCAACTGGCTGACTTTTTGAAGGGTGTTTGTATCATAACTTACCACAATCCATTTATATAGCCCCATACTGCTGATTGCCATTAGTAATTCAGCAGGTGCAGAGGTAGCATCGTAACATCCCTGAGGCCCAGGAGACTCCTCAATAAGAGGTTCCCAGTAGCCTGTGATAGTCCGCCGATCTGTTAGAACCCCAGAAAGAATCCAGGCCACCGAGTGTCAGCCGACCCTCCAGAAATAGAAGATGTGGGTTCCCCTTTGGTCCGTGAGAATAGTAGGATGTGAATGTAAGGTATGGGGAACAAGATTGACTCTGTCACAGAGGAACGGTCAAGGTAGTGTTATTAAAGTAATAGAGGTCCAGGCACTCCTTGGTTCAAGACAGGTACTTTATTAGGAACCACAACAGCAACGTTTCAACCCCAAAAGGTCTTTGTCAAGCTTGACAAAGACCTTTTGGGGTTGAAACATTGCTGTTGTGGTTCCTAATAAAGTACCTGTCTTGAACTGAGTGCCTGGACCTATATTACTTTATTAATTTTTGGAAATCTGGTGTTTGATTCCGGTTTAGCAAACACCCTGGCTCAGATTTATGGGAATGAGTGCAGTTCCACACACACTACTAAAGGTAGTGTTATTGGCTGAACAATGAGATGATGGAGAACTTCTGCGATCATTGCAAAAGGAGGGAAAAGCATACGTTCCCCGGGGAGGCCCAGTTTGGCGGAGTGCGATCACCATTGTACACCATCGTGCATTGTACCAACACTGCATTCTGGTGGTCCCTCTGAGATGTGTCTCCCCTGTGAGATAGTCTGTCCTTAGGGGTTCTGTGAGAAAGGCAGAAATCGAAGATGCCTTCCAAGATGTCTGAGTTGTGCACCCAATTTCATTGCCATCGTAGCCCCACATGTTGGTATCCGACTCCCGAACGAAGTCTGGTTGATCATAGGGGTCTGCCTGAGTAAACCTTACCAGGAATCATTGCAAGACAGCGTGCATGGAAGAGAACAGAATCCCCGATCTGTGCGAGTGTGTGCAGGGTCATGGTGTTGCCGGGCAGACCATGCAAATATTCCTTGAAGATAGAGGAGACCTTTGAAGGGAAAGTTTCCGCATGCAAGGCGCGTAGTCACTTATGAATCCTAAGAAGTGGATCATTCAATATGAAACACGATGATTCCAGCTGGACCACTGAGAATCATGAGTGTTGACGCAGTCGTGAATTCTCTGAATCGAACTGAAGGAGATCGTCCAGGAAAATAATGCCACACATTCCCCATACATAATTCATCACTAGTTTCATAGTTTCATGAAGTCCCCAAGGATCCAAGCTGAGGAGTCAGGTGAAGAGCCGATGTTGATCGTGTCACAAGAAACCTAGATAACATTGTTGAGAGGGATGGAAAAGGATTGAAATGATGTGTCTTCATATCCAGTTTCGCAAGCCAGTTGTCTACGTGAAAAGGTTCCCTATTAGGTTTGAATGCCTTCCACCTACATATCATGGTATCTCCTGTGGGTGTAGTAGAAAGTACAGTCCAAGGTACCCTAGGGGCGCATACCTGAGGAAAAACGGTATCTAGCGCATCTGTGCATTCTGCAATCTCTGTCCGATTATCTGGAGCATAGGTTGTCTCTCGTTCCTTACGGGTAGTAGAGTTAGTGATAGCAGTGTACCAGTGTCAGATGTCCTGAAGTGGTTGGCGGCATAGCCCAGCTGTCGACTGGTCCCGTAGAACACTCCTCAGGGGTTACAACATAACACCTTCCTCATGGAGGATTGGGTCTTGATGAGCAGCAGGAATCTAAACATGTGTAATAAGTTCCCTCAGGAAAAAGGTGTGCCTTGTGCCTGGGGTCCCAATGATTTGGCGCCCAGATCCGTCGGAGGAATGCTGCTGTGCGCTTCCCATAGGAGAGGAGAACATTGAGGTTTCTGAAAAAACAGAAATATTTCTGAGCCCATTCACGAATATCATGAGCCTATTCCTGGACGGTGTTGGCGTTGTCCAGTATTTTACCCTTAAGAGGGTTGATAGAGTCCAACAGTTTGTCTCGGGTGTCTCTGAGACCTCTACTGACTCCCTTGTGGCGTCTCGGTCATTCAGAACCATGAAGGATATTATCCGTCGGTCGTACACAGTCGTCTGTTCCACTCTGTCTGGGAGGACAGGGCATGGGTCGTCTGACCGCAAGTGGTACCCCTGTAGAAGGCACAATCCAGTAGGTAATCTCAAGATCCAGGGCAAACAGATCAGCCTAACATCATAGTAGGCATTGCTCACAGAAACCCCTCCAGGGTTGTACTCTGAACAGTGGCCAAGTAAAATAGACTGGGGCTCACACAGCAAATAGAGGTTGTAGCAGTATTTCCAGTGCAGCACACATATATTAGGGGCCTCACCCAAGGTGCACGGGGTATGAACTCTTAAATGATTGCCACAGCCCTGATAGAGAGTGTAATAAACGTTTAACTCGCAAGTTGGTATAAACTTGGAATTAATAATAACATTAATAGCTAAAAATAATAACTTAAAAACCGAGTGTAAATTCAGAGTCCACACTCCTTGCTTTCGGCAATTCAATAATATTTATTAATAAAGGCTTAGTCAAACAAATAAACAATACATATACATTTGAAATAGGCTAGTATATGTTGCTACTAAAACTAATCATTGACTGAATGGAAAGTAGGCTAAATTAACATAGTAGAACAGGCATAGACACGTGATACAGTTACCACTCCATCGATCAGCAGCTGAGAGTAAGAGAGAGAGGGTGTGTATAGTGAGGAGAGGGGAGAGAGGAGAAAGAAGGTGAAGAGAGGTAATTCAAAGAGAGAGACAATATTCTATTCACAGGGCTTTAAACAGGTTAGTCCCTCCTTCTGCTGGACACACCTGCCTTAGTCAATCCATTAGGATGTAACAGAACCAGAGTGCCTCCTGGGGGAAGGAGTATTGCATTGGAAGGGAATGGAGGAGGAGTTTATCAACAACCCAACTGATTTTGCCTGGTGAAAGGCCATGTGCTTCACAGAGGACTCCATTATTGCCTAAGGGTAGAATGGGGGCTTGAATCCCTGTATTAGAACACAATAACACTTCATTGGCATACAGTCTGGCTGTTAATCACATCCCCCCACTTATTACAGAGAGCATCAATCAATTCTCCAACAATTAAATTCACTGTTGAGATAGATATTCCTTTAAGCAGGAAGTGCTGAAAATCCTGTCCAGCAGTTGACAGAGTCTGCCCCAGCATGTCTCCATTCAGCAGTGAAGTGTACTGGGCGCACAGGGTATGAGCCCTTAAGTTCTGGCCATCCTCTGA
>OW240915.1:241838657-241856727 GCA_933207985.1 Pelobates cultripes | reverse complement strand
CCAGATAAAGGTTTGTACTGGCCCCGAATATATTTGTATATATACTGAAGAAAAATAATTATTTAAAATCTCTGCCTTTTTCTGATCTTTATTTACTAAAACAACCATCTCTGATTTCAGTGTATGTACATTGTTTTTATTTAGAATGTATGTATTTCAAAAATATTTTGGGGTTACTCTTTCTCTTTTTGGCTATCACTTTCTCTTTTTCTAGTTTAGCCTTTGCGTCTACCTAAGGATTTATTTTGGACTAAACTTACGATTTAGAATTGGTAAGTATTTGAATGGCAGGTTGGATTGCAGTTTAAGAGTTTCATATATCTTCAATCTAGATTATTTAGTAGTCTGGATTGAAAAAAAAAAAACACTCATGTTCATCAAGTTCAACCTTTCTAACATTTGTTTCTGTGATAGAAAAGAAGAAAGACTTCTTAATCCTTCTCAATCTTTTTTTGTGTTTGCAAAGCTTGAGAAGACATGTCAATGGTAGCAGAGATATGAAACTTCCAGGCCAAGGTTGTGCTTGGATTAGTATGGAGAACTGAGAGAACACTTCACAAGCGACATGAGCGAAGCAAGGACACAGATATTTTTTTATGGTGCAATAACCCGTGATTGTAGAGGGAAGGACTTAAAGGGACACTATAGACACCCAGTCCACTTCAGTTCATTGAAGTGTCTGGGTACAGTATTGTTTTAGAGAAACTGCAATGTTTACATTGCAGCACTAAGACAACTTCTAGTGGCTGTCTACCAGACAGCCACTAGAAGCGCTTCCGGAATGTTATCAGACTTTTGTTCCGCTAACTGACACTGGACACCCTCATGCTCTGATTCCAGCTTCAGCTATTTCCCCAAAGGAAAGCATTGATTCAATGTTTTCCTATGGTGAGGCATAATTCGAGCGGGACACTTGCCACTCATGTGCATTAGTGCCTCTGTCGTTGAGCAACTTTGGAGGAGACGGAGCCACGACCCAGCACTAAGGGACATTGGTGCTGTGATCAGGTAAGTAAATTAAGGGTTTTTAACCCTTTATTCACAACAGCAGTGGGAGCAAGGTGTGTGTGTGTGGGGGAGGGGGGGGGCACTAGAGGAATACAGCTTTGTATACCTGGCACTATAATATCCTTTTAACTAAACTGCATCAGTCTTAACTGCTGAGATCACTCATGAACATAAATACAGTGAATAGTGACTAATATATTCATGCGCAACAGGTTCAACAACAGAACTTTAAAATTGCTTGTGGATTTGTAATGCTCCTATTTATAAATTTTATATGAAAATTAATAAAATATAATTACATGGATTTGCTGAAATTTGCAGCATTGTAATTATTCTCTCACTCATGAAAATCATTTACTGTAATGACATGACAATTAAATATATACCACCAGTAAGCAATATTAATAACAATCATAAGAAAAAAGTAAGTATATTGCTAGATTTCTTAAAATAATCTAATACCAATATGTTTAGTTATCTTTCAGAGAAGATGCATTCTCTATTGAATTCAACTGGCTAGGCAAACAAAGTAGATCCAAAATGATTATTCTTATTCTGCTGTCAAACAGATCGCTGTCTACAGGCAAAGACTCTGGCTGTATGCCCAGATCCCTGGCTGTATGCCCAGACCCCTAGTAGTCTTGCATAAAAATATAATTCTATAAAGGTGGTTACCTTACAAATTAACAGAAATAGAGTGAAAATGGTAGAAAAGTTAACTTATTGCAAAGTTCCTAGGTTAAATCCCAATAGGACACTCCTTTTGTAATATTGAATACAAATTTCCAAACATTTGTGCTTTGATTTAATATTTTTGGATAAGCTTTTCAAATTATTTAATATTTTTGGATATATTTTTAGATTTTTTTTCTCCAAAATATTATAAAACCAAAAATATATCATAAAAATATATGTAAAAATGTGAAAAAAAATATATAAAATATTATATAATTTGAAAAGTTTATCCAAAAATATTGAATTGGTGTTCTTTACAGAAAATTCCTTTAATTTTTGCAGAAATTTTTATTTCAGGAGACCATGAAATTTAGAGTGGCAGGACAAAAGAACACTTGTTGCATTAAAAAGTGGTGGAAAATTAATAAATAGATGACATTGCCAAAAAAATATTACAGCCATCATCATCATTTAGGCTTTTCATGACTTGGTGGCACTTACAGGTCTTACAATTAGAAACTGACTTTTTAGTGGTTCGTGGTGAAAGCATTTACCTATTCAGAAGTTATATTATAGATCAGGGGTAGTCAACCATTGATAGTAAAATTTGATAGTAAAATTTCCTTACCTCCCACCAGTGCCACAGTAACTTATTTTAAAGCGCAAGTGCAATTCTTTTTATTTTTATAAAGCAGTTTAAAAAAAATAAATATGTACTTAAGGTGAGTCCTGTATCCTACCCCACTTTGGACTGATGGGGGTTATACTGGTCCCCACCTCTACAGTGCCCCGGTACTCACCTATATCCGAGCACATCTAAGTCAGGCAGCGGTGTACCGAATGTCCATCCTCAACATGGAGGTGGATCTTGCACTTCCACAGGTGTCAGTGATGAATTTGCTCAACCATATATGTGTACAATTTGGGCTCCATATACAAGTCACAGGCAGCACAAGCTGGCTCACCTGCTGAGCAATCGACCCCTAGTCATGCTGCGGTCTGTTACTTGCGTTCTGGGCTGAGAACCCAGCAGGGGCCACACAACAGAGTCTTACCCAGGAATTTGCCCTGGTTAAAAGGGTCAGTGGACACTGTGCTGAGGGATTTAGAGATGTCTGGAGCTGGAGTAGCAGACCTCAGAGACGATATGGAGCACGCTCTGCCAACCTACACTTAACACTGCTCATAAAGGCCTTTCGCACTACATGCATTGGCTGACTCTGTCTATGTGCCTGGCATTGCTGCCCTCTTACATAATATGTTGTGCTTAACATCATTTCCACCACAGGAGTTTATTACATATTAAGTTAATGTGCCTGATATTGCTATAAATGTGTGGAGAGCATACTATCAATTTTCAATTGATTAATCAAGCTCCTACTTGCGTGGTGGTTTTCTCACTTATCACTTAGGTTGAGATATTGCTTGTTACTTTTTATTACCATATTGGTCAAACCACCCTTAGTTATATGTACAATTGCTAGCTTCTTTTCTTTACTTTAAATTAAAATGAGTCCTACATGATTACTATGTGACATACTAGATACCATTCAGTTGCATCAATGCACCTCAGTCTATGATCTGTTATGCTTGGTTGCTTACCTTTTAAATGACAATGTCACCTCTGTATCGCAATGTCTGACAAAAAAATGAGAATGAAAAATATGATTTTAGTCTTCTTTCAATAAATACTAATACCTTGATGTTGTTTGGCCCAACTGTTGGTCCACTGGGCTGCATACTGAACTCTTCATCATAAAAAAATAATTGTACTGCAAAGGAAACTATAACAGTGCTTTCAAAATTCATCTTGAATTTTCCATTGGAAATACAAGTACCAACAAAAAAAATGTCTTTACAGTTACCTCATGAGTAATGATTAAATAAGTTGATTCAACATTCAGACCAATCAATAAGTCTCCCTCCTCTACAGCAATGGTATCTAATCTTTAAAGTAAATCTCTGGTGTTTTTGAAATGAGAGTGTAAATATTACCTCCTGATAGAAGATTTTTTTTTCTTCATTTGAAAATGTCAATTAGATATGTCACTGGATCAAAAAGCTATTATTTATTTATTTATTTATTTGTTTGTTTGTTTTATTTTTCTGTTTATTAATCAAGTTTCATCAATACAGCATGTAAAAATAGGTACATGTTATAGCAAAATAAAGCACAATTATACCATTGATAGAGTATACAGGCATCAGTGATGTTATAGGTTATTTCATCAGTAACAGACATTTTTAAAAAAAATATCATGGTAGGAGTACAACAGTTGCATATTGTAAGTGTTGGAATCAATTGAAAACAATGGTGTGGTGGAACGTACTGTTTTTGGGACTGTTTGAATTTTACTACGTTCGGGAGTTATCTTACCCGAACCAACCTGGTTCGGCTCCAGAACGGGGACCCCCTGCAACTTGTTAGAACACTCGAACACCGACCACCTCCTTGTTTGTTAACCGCAAAAGAACCAATTAATTAGTGCTTCCACTGGGTGGGCACCATTTCACATAACCGAACGCACGTGGTTGAAGGAATGGCAGGCATTTTGTCTCCCGAACACAGGTAGCGGGACGGGGTCGTCGAACACCTGAAATCTTTTTCGGATAAACAAGAAGCAAGGGGATACCTTTGACAGTATTTGTACAGGAACTCCCGAACTGAGACTGTTCGTTGCCCCACTTTCTAAGGAACTGTTTTGGGCTATGACCTCGTGGCTGGCCGGTCAGAACTTCTACTCAATGGATCTGGGCACTATTTGGTCAACTAGGGTGCTCAGATCGGGGCTATCCGGGGATATAATGTGTGGTTCCTGTGAATGTTGGGGGTACTTTTTGGGGATTGTGAATATATTTTGTATGTTTCCATGTAACTGTGAGATAATTGAGTTACAGTTTGCTGACTCAATTATCTCCTAGACACAGGGATGCCAGCAGCTGGCTTGCTATATTCTTGTATGGAGACCCAATGCTGGGGGTCTGTGTATAAATTGAGCATGTTGTGCCTAAATAAACTAGATGACTCCCAGAATGATGTCTCATCTACTTACTGGGGTGATACAAGTTATAATTGTTATGAACGTCAGTGGTTATGGTACTGAGTTTGCCTATTTCCTTTACAATTGCTGAGCATAAATGATTATAGCTGTAGCTAGGGTGTAGAGGAATAGTAAAGATGAATGCAGTTTCCAAGACGAATCTCCCCAGCAAATAAAGGTTACCCAAGCATGAGCCTAGACTTCATGAAGGGTACAACAAGAATAATGTTTTATTGATGCCACACTGGCTTTTATGGAAATCCTCCTGCAAGAGGACCTCCCACAGTAAACAAAAGTGACAACCAATCATAATACAGATTTACAGTAAAAGCCTGCCTTCCTCTGCCTGGGAGATAAGTAGATAAGTTAAAGGATAACCCAATTATCTCCAGGCAAAGGACACACAATTTACCCAAAGCTTGGAACACCTCTTTACACACAAGGTATCCCACAAATGAGTTCTCTCTTAGGGGTTCTCAAAAAGTGTGGAAGTCTAAGTTGATCAACCGCACACGAGGCTCCTGCCCAAAACAGTTCCATGAATTCAGTGTGTGCGGTTGGTCAATTTCAAAAAGTGCATAAAAATGAATAAAACCACGAACGGAGCCTCCTGGCTCATAAGAGCGTTTGTTCCCTTTGTTCATGGGAATCGAGCTACCGAACGGCGCTCTCCTAGCTTTTCGGCAACAAAAGGAAGCAGGCGTTCAAATGTTTTCAGCGGTGTTCGGGAAGTCAAGTGTCCGATTTTAGTTCCAGACACTCGAAGACCAAGTCCCGCTGCTCCCTTTTGTGCATACAAGATGGCCACCGTGCTCTCTTCCATGTGGCGTTCGACTATGTGAACGGCGGCCGCCCAGAGAGCGCTCAATTGACGGTTCCCTTTGTAGATAATGAGCCAGGAGGGTGGTCTGTGTTCGGTAGTTTAATCTACCGAACCAATAAAACTTAAAATAAACGAATGACAAAAGAAAATCTCGAAATCAAGTCTATTTTCTTCACAATAATCCCACAAGGTTCCAGTCTGGCTGAGAGGGAAAATAGCGGAGGTAACTAGTCGGGTTATCTAGAGTGCACTACAAATGGCATGCTTAAAAAGTAGAAAGCAAATTCAACATTATTTATAAACATAAACAGATACCAATTGTGGTAGGTAAGTCATTTTCAAGTGGTCTCAACACTTCATGATATAAAATATAGCCTATGTCGAAAGAGCTGAAATGTCAATGAAGAAATAGAGAAATTAAAGTTGCGTCTTGTTTGGGTGATAGAATGTTGTGTGATGTCTGAGTGTAAGTGGTCCAATACGGTTGCAGCAGACAGGAGAAGCAAAGGGACTTATGGTGGGCTATTGCGATTATGTGACCAGTAACTTATCCAGGGTTTCCACACTTTCATACATTTTAGTGTATAGCCACCCTTTCCCAAATGCAGTTCCTCAATACTTCTCTTGTCCTCTACCCTGTTCACCAATTGCTCTAAAGTGGAGAGATGGGGGGGTGTTTTGAGGCTGTTTCCCAGTGCCTAGGTATAAGATAATTGGCCTTGTTCAAGAGGAACCTTAAGAGCTTTTGTCTAGTAGACATGTGCATTCGTTTAGGACGAATACGATTTTGTCTGAATTTTCTGACTTTTTCGTATTTGTTTACTATAACATAAAAGTCCTATATATGAATTAGGAACAAAATGAAAGGGCAAATGCCAAATGAATTACCTTTTCGTTTCAGTATGTTTAGTTTATTACAAGGAGGGAGCTACTGGTTCCCTCCTTGTAATATGTGAAAATAGAAGCGGCAGGGAGCAGTGCTCCTCACCACTTCCTAACTTCCCCCATGCTTCCCGTCATTCTATAAAGGTCAATATTAAATTATATTAAAATCTCTTGAATGCCCCTACTCGCTGTGACGCGAGTAAGGGCATGTCTGCTAAGCAGTGAGCAGCTAGTGGCTATGACCGGCGAGTGGGGTCCTAAGTAACAAAAGGAGGAGGGACCTATTGTCTTTTCCCCCTTTGGCTCCAACCCATGAGCAGTGGGTGGAAGCCCTAAGTATCAATAGGGGGAGACCATGAGCTGTTGGTGGGGGTCCTATGTATCAATAGGGGGGACCTATTGTCCCCCCTCGACTCCCATCCATAAGTGGCGGGTGGGAGACCTAAGTAACAAAAGGGGGAAACCTATTGTCTCCCACCCAGCCCCCATCCATGAGTGGCAGGTGGGGACCCTAAGTATCAATGGGGGGACCTGAGCAGTGGGTGGGGGCCCTAAGTAACAAAAGAGTGAGGGACCTATTGTCTCCCCCTCCCTGGCCCCACCCATGGGGACCCTAATTAATTAAATGTGGGGGGGCTAATTCCCCCCTGGTCCTCACCCATGAGCGACGGGTGAGGACCCTAATTAAATAAATAATTGGGGGAACCTCATGTCCCTCCAGATTCCCACCCATAAGCAACGGGTGGGGACCACAAATAATAAAGTGACGAGGGGTCCTCAAGCCCCTAGTCACTCCCTCCTCAATAAAAATACCCTACCTACATCCCCTCACCCTAATAATAGTAAAGAGGTGGGGCAATAAACCAACACCCAGATGTCTTCTTTCTTCTTTTCTTTTCTTTCTTCATCCCCAAAAAAGGCCAAATAAAAATCCATAATTGTCCCTTCGCAACTGTTAAAATAATAAAAAAAGAACCGGAGGACAAAAAAAATGCCTAAAAAAACAAACAAAAAGACAGCCGAAAAAATTATCCATGCTCACCCAAAGTGGGCTCTGCACAGAATGAGCTTTGCAGGGTGGGGGAAGCCTTATATAGGCTACTGATGCCCTGCAATTTGACTGACAGGTAAGTCTCTACATTTATCTGTCACAGCAAAAAAAAGAACCAGAGAACAAAAAAAAGCCAAAAAAAAAAAAACTGCGGAAAAAATAATCCATGCTCACCCAGGGTGGGCTCTGCACAGAATGAGCTTTGCAGGGCGGGGGAAGCCTTATATAGGCTACTCATGCCCTGCAATTTGACTGACAGGTTAGTCTTTACATTTATCTGTCACAGCACTTGGAATCAAACAATCAGAGTTCTCAGAGTCAATTTACACAACGTGGAAAACTTCCAAAGACCTTTCCCACGCTGTGTAAAATTACTCAGAGCACTTTGATTGGTTGGATTCCAAACCAACCAATCTGAGTACTGTAAAAGGTAAATGTAGAGACTTACCTGTCAGTCTCTTCATATACCTATCAGAGCACTAGGATTGGTTGACTTGGAATCAGTGCTCTGAGTTACATTGCAGGGCCCTGCCTTGCAAAGCTCAGTCTGCGCAGGGCCCTCTCTGTGTGAAGATGGATTATTTTTGGGGGAGATGGATTTTTCTTTTTTCTTGCTTGTTTTTTTTTTTTTTTTGAGCTTGGTTCTTTTTTTAAGTTCGATGGGAATGATGGCTTTTTATTTGGCCTTTTTGGGGGCTGAAAAAAGAAGGTTAAGAAAAAAGAAGAAATCTAATGGTAAGTATACATTTTTTTTTATTAACAGGTATTTAGGTTTTTGTCCCCCCCTCACTATTTTTAGGATGAGAGGGTAGGTAGGGTTTAATTTAATTGGGGAGGGGGTGACTAGGGGTTTGGGGAACCCTAGTCACTTGTGGGGGGGGGGGATTTTTTATATTTAATAATTTTATATTCAGCCCCCACCCGCGGTTCATGGGTGGGGCCTGGGGGGGACAATTGGTCCACCCCTTATTGTCATTTATGGGTGGACACCTCTCATGGGGGTAGGCCGTGGGGGGAGGACAATAGGTCCCCCCCATTATCTGTTAGGATCCCCCCTGCCGCTCATGGGTGAGGACAATAGGTCCGCCCATTGATACTAAGGGCCTTCACCCACCACTCATGGGTGGGAGCTGGGGGGGACAATAGATCCTTGCGAGTAGGAGCATGCGGGAGGATTTAACTTCCCTTTTATTAATATTGTCAGAATATTTATATCAACAGACATTTTATGCTAAAAAGAAATTAAAAGTGTATATTGCCAAAGCCACTCAGAACAAAGCAGACTCCATTTTGCTATCTTCAGGATAGCAAAGACATAGTTTCTCCTTACTTTCACTAACCAAGATAAGCAATTAAGCAAGGGGGATGGAATGCTATGTCTAAATGTTAAAGGAATGTATTATCTAAACACAGACACTAGTGACAGAGAAGACTAAGTAATTGATCTTACTTTCTAAGTTTTATAAGGTACTGTGGCGAAACCAACCTCGCCACTATGCACTGGAGAAGCCTGATTGCCAGCCTCCTGCCATCTGACTATGGCCCCCTTGTGAATTCATACTTTTGTATGCAATATTTGGGCATGTGACATTTTTATATTGCTGCTACTGGCCCTTTAAGGGCCATCCGTGGATATATTCTGCCTGTTAGGAATAATGCCTTTTTAAGACTGTGTAGCAAATTGCATTCAGGCTGTATTTAATATTATATGTTCGGTAAACAGTGTTATGTGTATGCAGCATTCGTCTGATTGTTCGGCAGAATTACTCCATTCATTATATTGGGTGAAACTACCGAACAACCAGACCACCCTGGAGTAAGTGTGCCTCCAATTACCGTTTGCAACAATGTTGCAAACGGGTAATTGGCAATATGTGTAATGTGTGTTTTGTCCTCTGGGTGGCCGCCATTCGGGAAAAGAACATGTGGCGGCGGCCATCTTAAACTCCCGAACAGCGGTGTTTTGCCGTCGAGTGTCTGGAACTAAAATCGGACACTCGACTAAGCAAACACCGCTGAGACCTCCAGACTTCCAGCAATTCGTGCAGAAACTACCGAACGGCCCGCCGTTTGGTAGAAAGGATCCCACGAACAGGGGGATTCATACGAATCCTCCCCAAGCTCTGTAACACAGGCAATTCGTGTGTTTGATTCCCTTTTCTGTGACCGACTGCAGGGCCAAAATACATGGAACTATTTTCGGATACTTTTGCCATGCAGTCGGTCAAAACTTTAACCCTTTATAATTCCTGAACCCCTGGTCCGATCTGGGTGATTTTTGGATATGTGTCTCACCCAGATCAGGGCTACCAGGGGATGTAACATTTAAAGGGGTATCCCTATGTTTAGGGGTACATCCAGTATCCCAGGGAATTTGTGTTTGTACTAATGGGATTATGTGTCACACTAAGGGGAGGAGATGTGTGGGAGGTAACTGGTACATTATTGGCTGGGGTACTAATTGTTGAGGATCCCTCCCTTGCATGGGAGAATGTCTTAAAAGGAGGTGGTGTGAATAAATCTGTAGTTCCTGCTTAACCCTCAAAGTGAAGTGTCGTCTCATTATTGGGGGAAGGATTTATTGTATGCTGTTCCAGTTTGACTGCTAGGAGAGTAAACCTATTCGTATGGTTCCTATTCAACTGTCTACAGCATTCATATGCTTGAGAGGATTCATATACTTCTCCGGTTCGGTGGTTGTGGTGTCTGCTGCAGTGCTTGGAGTCCTCAGGAAGCGCTAGGAGCATCCTTTAACGGAGGTACCCAGTCGGGGTGCCAGGTGATCCGTTACAGGTACCATTGTACGAAAGGGGTGAAATCAAGTTTAGAACTGTCAATTTTACAAGTTACGATCAAAGTAGATGCCACAAAGACTGGCACAAATGATTTGAACTGACAGCAAATCTAAGTTATGGTAGTAATTTTAGATAAGCCAAATTACGTCAAAATCGTCATCAGGAAAAGTTAACTCTTTCCTGGATAGGAAGGTTTCGTTAGACGAGACTGCCCTCTATGGATCAAATACCTAAATTGCGATCCATCGATTGGACACACCTACGGCTGCCTATTGGTTTATCAACTAATGACATACAGAGAGTCTGGCCCTTTAAAGTTAGGAAAAAGGGAAGACAGGGTAGTTGGAGTTGGAGTTGAGAGGAGAGAGAGAGGAATTGGAAGTTTGGGCATCCAAGTCGGACATGCAGAGAAATCCAGGACAACATCTGGGACTAACACTCTACTCTTAAAACACTAACACTTAGAATTTTACTGATACTTTCTATCACTCACGCACCTACATACAACCAATCAAGTCTCTGGGACTAACTACTCATCTGATGAGAATATCTACATAACTGGTAATTATGCTGGTTTTATTTAATTAATTTAAATTAATAAAAATTTACTAATAGCATGATATATGACTGGATAAATCACGGTCAGATTTCATATTTAGAAATCTTAGTTAACTAAAGAATATATAGTTATAACATTCCATTCTGCAGGTGGAATTAAGAATAATTATATATTAATGTGATAGTATCATGTGTTAGCATACCGCTGTTTTTATCCAGGTGCATTGATTTGCTCTAATATAAGATAAGATATCTTTTTAGACAAATTAAAATTCTGCTTTTGTAAAAAATCTGGTAGATTATTCTTATTGGATAGTTCCAGGAAATGACTAATGAGCTGGTTTAAATGTATTTTAATTGAAAATCACAGGAGAATAGGATACTATATGCCTAGGAGGATCTAGCCAGCATTGAAAGGGCTACTCAGTTGATCTAACTGTTAGCCAGGGTTTTATGGCTCTTCGCTGTGAAAAGCTTCACTTTTTGTCTGTAAGGATACCCTCATAAATCGTGTAAGTCTTGACAGAAAATGCTGTTTAGCCATTGAAACGTGTATACCCATTCCATTGTATTGCATACTATGTTGTACTAAATACTAGCTGATATTATCATGCATGTTACCTAATAATATTGTTAATTAATTTGTTACAATAAAAATAAATCTATTTTTATAACAAATTGTGAATTATTGATGGAATACTTTTCACTTACATGATAAACGATCTCTAAGATCTAAGAGAATTGAAATAGTGGGCAATTCTCAACTGCTTAAAATTATCATTCCATAAATATCCCCACACTATGGGGGTCATAGTGATCCACAGAAATTTTAATGCAGGGGAGGTAGGAATTAATGTAATTTATTACAAGGAGGGAGCTGGTAGCACTGCCGACTCTGCTCTTGCTTTTTTTTGTGCATGCACATTGGTAATTTTTTACTGAATTTCATCTGAAAAACAAATGTTTTATGGACTAATTTCGGAATGGATTAATTAAATTTTTATTTAGTAAGAATTCATTCATTTTGCAAATGTGTTATGGACTAAATTCGGAATGACTAATAAAATTTTATTTAGTACAAATTTATTCATTTAGTATGAATTCATTCATTCAAGAGTGAGTTAAAGGTGTGAAGGAAATGAGTAGTTAAAAGCTCTGTAAATGCTCTATAGTAGTGAGTTTGAGACCATCGGGGCCTGGACTTTTCCCCGGTGGGTAGAAATTTAGCCCTTTAGTGAATTCCAAATTGGTGAAAGTTGCTAAGGGCCATGGTAAATTATCAAGACTCTGACTATAAGAGTGGAATATCTGGACTATAGAGTCTGTAGTGAAGTGTTCCACACCTCCATTGTTGGCTATTTTTTCTATACAGATTGCTTGGCATTTACTTTTAAGTGTCTTCACCAATAATTTGCCACATTTGTTTCCATGTGAGTAGAAGGTTCCCTGAGTTATTTGGACATCACGACATCCCTGTATATTAAGTAAACTTTAAATTTCTATCCGGAGTGCTGTTAAGCATTGTTAGCTCTCTGCTTAGGTCTTATGGGTAGTCTACTTGATTGCGCTGTGTCAGAAAGGACATTTTGGTCATGCATTGTCTTTCGATTTGTATACCCTATTTAATTAGAACTCCCTTAATCACACTTTTGTGTGCTTTCCATAGCCATGGGGTTGTTTGTTTTCAGCGTGCAGTGATATTTAGTAATAAGATTCTTTGATGTCTCAGAGAATTCCTCTCCTTAGATGGGTTGTCAAAAATTTGATCTAAAATTAGATTCCTATTTCCTCCCACCATCAGGATCCCTTCCAAAAATGCCTCTAGTTTACTCAGTCTTCTTTTAATAAACAGGACTGTCATTTATACGACCTTTAACAAAAAGAAATCTGCCCTGCGGGTTATTCACACATTTAGATACAGTATATATAGTATTTGAGGAGAAGATGATTGCCACACCTCTAGACTTGATTCCAGTGAAATTACTGAAAAATGTTTGGAAAATAAATTTGGAGCAGAGAGAAGGGGCAGATCCCTCTTTAACCCCTTAAGGACACATGACATGTGTGACATGTCATGATTCCCTTTTATTCCAGAAGTTTGGTCCTTAAGGGTTAAAGAAGGTCTCCTAAAGAAAACATTAATAAGGATAGTATGTTTTGCTGGGGTATTTAATTTAATAGCATAATTTTAAGGTGTGCCCTCATCTAACACAATCTCATATTTAGATTCCGAGGTAGTGCAATCTTTGAGGCTTATCATAAAGAGCCACAATTGGTAAGAGAAAACAAAATAGAAAAGAGGTAACTTTATACATTAGACACAAATGTAAAACACAGCATGTCAGGTAAGATGGTGCAAGTCTTGTCAGAGGCTGTGTAGTCCCATAAGAAAATTGGAGTGCAGCAACTAAACGCAGACAGTGTATTGTCAACTGGGCTAACAATATAATTTTATCTGCAAATGCAGAAATATATGAATTCAAATAAAAAGGAGATACGTGTAAGTGAATCCCTATATCATAGAGACCTGGAAAATGGTATCAGTAGTGTTATTTGTAACAAGTATATTAGTCATCGTTAGTATGCATGAGCAGCTATAACCAGCGAGAGAGAAAAATAATATATACATGAAAAAAGATATCATATAAAAGATAAGACCATACTACAAACAGGTAACAGGTAATGAGGGCTTTAATGGACGTGACAAATATACATATGTAGAGACAGTTCTTTCAAGAAACTTTATCTCTTGGATGTGGCGAGGACTCGTGAACAGAGGGGTTCAGCCTCATTTTCTTTTATGGGGTTTGCTGCTACTCCACTTTCTGGGGCAAGACTTTTGTGACTTGTTGGCTCATCCCGGTGCAGTCCACAATAACTATGGCTGGAATATTCAATGCTTGTAGGAAGGCTGGGATGTCTAACAGGGAGCTAATGATCAGACTTGCACTGGTATGTTACAAAAAGAGCAAATAGAAAGTTCAATCTAATTCAGTAATAAAGTGAGAGGCTTCAAGACCTTGCATGCCTGGACAGTAGCTTAGGAGAGGTCTTGGGAAAGATTGTGTGCCCTTCAAATATCACTTCCTTCTATAGTCTCGCTTGACTAGTGATTTAGTCTTTCACAGTGTAATGGTGCAGTCGGCAAAAAATGTTGCATGCTTTGCCTTGTGGAAGGTTTTTAGGGTGTTTAGCTTTGTGCTTCCTGTCAAACTTTATGGGACTATCAATTGGGTGATGCAACACCTAATTGAAGAGAATCAAAGTTACATCTTCATTATTGCCTATGACAAATGCTCCTTACCCTGGATGTTTGCCATGAACTCCTGGAGGAGTATGGAAGCTAGTCTCCTGCCCACTGACATGGGCAATATACATTGGGACAAACTCACTATTTTCCTTTCTGTTCTCAAGACATTTCCCTCCTGGATCGTTTCATATAGTTTCCTGAACAGAAAGTTTTCCCTCTGTTTGGTAGATAAATCTACTGAACACTGACCACTCCCTTGGCTCATTAACCACAAAGAAACCACAGACTTAACCACAGACTGTGTGGCCGCCGCTTTTATAACCAAACACCACGTGCTGGAGAAAACGGCAGCCATATTATCGCATGAATGCAGGCAGCCGAACTTAGTCGTAGAGTGTCTGGAACACCAGTAAAGTCATACGAATAAAAAAACTTAAAAGACAAATCTCATTTTTTTTCCAAAAAATCATATTAGTGGTGAAATGAAAGTTTTTGAGAAACTAGTAACTAATGATGTGAGACAGATATCTAAGAAGAAAAAAAGTAATCTAAACCATTCTCAAATTAAAGCCCTGAGAGATCTTCAACAAGATCACAATATTATTATTAAGCCAGCAGACAAGGGTGGAGGCATCGTTGTGCTGAATGTTGCGGACTATATGGAAGAGGTATACAGACAGCTCAACGATGCCTCCACCTATGTTAAACTTAAAGCTGACCCTACCCCAGAAATAAGAAAGAAATACACCTCACTACTAAGTAAAGGTATGGAAGATGGGATTCTCAATAAACATGAATATAAATATTTAAATATATCGGTATGTCGCATACCAGTTCTTTATATTCTCCCAAAAATTCATAAGGATACAAAGAAGCCTCCTGGAAGGCCCATAGTATCTGGGGTAGGATCCCTTTTGAGTAGGCTATCTGAATACATAGATAGACAACTCCAACCTTTGGTGACATCTCAACCAACCTACCTTAGGGACTCCACACAGTTATTAAAGACCCTACAGAACATTCAATGGGAAGAAGATTTTTATCTGGTCACATGTGATGTGACCAGTTTGTACACTATCATTTCACATAAGCTGGGCTGTGAAGCTATTAAATATTTTTTGTCACACAGTAACAAGTTTGTTGAGAACCAGATTAACTTCATTATAGACAGTATCTATTTAATCCTTACCAACAATTTCTTTTGGTTTGATGGTTCCTTTTTTCTACAGTTAGTCGGAACTGTGATGGGGACCAGATTCGCTCCCAGCTATGCTAATCTGTTTATGTCTCACTGGGAGGGTACCTTCCTCCCAGTTCGGGACGATATGGGGGCGGGTCTGGTCCTCTATCGCAGATATATCGACGATATTTTTTTTATATGGAAGGGGTCCAGAACTTCTTTGGATCTCTTCTTGGAGGGTCTTAACGACAATTGCAGAAATATTGTTTTGACTAGTCAAATTAGCCAAACGTCAGTTCAGTTTTTAGATCTAGAGATTTATGTCTCCAACAACCATATCCTCACCAGAACCTATTTTAAACCGGTGGATGTCAATGGGTACATTGACACCACGAGTTGTCATTATGATCCGTGGTTGCGCAATGTACCCAAAAGTCAATTCAACCGCATTTTCAAAAATTGCAGTGACATTAAGGAATATGAGGAACAGACGGGACGATTAAAAAACTTTTTTGTTGAAAAGAAGTATGATCCAACCACTTTAGATCACCAAATCCAGGAAATTAAACAACTAAATAGAGAGTCCCAGTTAGAATATAAAGATAGACAAGCAACTAAACAAACAGAGGAACCCCTTTTAATTTTGGACTATAGTGGTGATGCTAAACATATAAAATCTATTGTTCAGAAACACTGGCACATCCTAAAAACCGATGAAGGTCTTAATAACATCATTAGGGAAAAACCAAAAATTGTATATAGAGGCACAAAAAATCTCCAAAGTCTATTGGTTAAAAACCATATAAAAACTCAGACTGCTAATACTAATATTTTTAACCAAAAATATGGCTTCTATCCATGTAAAATGTGCACAGTTTGCAAAAGAACAAAATCTAAGAAAGACACACACACTAAATTTACTTCTAACATATCCAAAAAGGAATATAAGATCAATTCTATCCTCACCTGCCACTCTAGTAATGTGATATACCTCCTCTGGTGCCCTTGTGGACTCCAGTATGTGGGAATGACCACGAGAACATTAAAAACCCGCATGCTGGAACACTTGGGCAATATACAGAGGGGTATGCCAAACATAGTGTCTCCGCACATTTCTTACAATGTCACAACAGTGATCCTTCGCATGTTAATTTTATTGCCATTGCTCAAAAGAAAAAGGATTGGAGGGGTGAAGATAATTTCAAAGAACTCTGCAAAATTGAAAGTAGGTGGATATTCAAATTAAACACTTTATCCCCTAAGGGCTTGAATTTAGATTTTGAATTGGCTCATTTTTTATAATTAAATTTTCTTTTTTCTTTCACTCACCAATAGTGATGTCGCGAACCCGAAATTTTCGGTTCGCGAACGGCGAACGCGAACTTCCGCAAATGTTCGCGAACCGGCGAACCGCCCGAAACGCCATTGGCTTCAATGGGGAGGCGAATTTTAAAACACACAGGGACTCTTTTCTGGCCACAGCAGGGATGGAAAAGTTGTTTCAAAGAGGGACTACTTACACACACAGACTGTGGCGTGAGGAGGGATCCATGGCAAAACTCCATGGAAATTACACGATTTGATACAAGTCACGGACACAACAACTCCATAAAGGGCAGAAATCACCTAACATTCCTAAATCACAAACAATATGGATTGACACCTGACATATGACATGTTGACACCTTGACATATGGATTGACACCTGTCCTCAGAGCCCCTGATGCACACGGACACAGAGCAGAATAGAGACTGGTCCCCCTACATAGGGTCACTTGGCAGATATGGGTTGACACCTGTCCTAAGGATCCCTGATACACACTGACACAGAGCAGAATAGGGACTGTTCCCCCTACATCGGGTCACTTGGCAGATATGGATTGACACCTTGTTACAAACTGCTATTTGTAACGGGCCCTTTAAATGGCAAATTGCCCTGTTTTCCTGGGTTGTGGAGAAGCCTCTTTGCCAGCCTCCTCCCGCATGACTATGGCCCCTGGGAGATTGTGAAAATGTATGCACTTTTATTTGGTGTGTATGGCCCTTTAAGACTGTCGGTGGGCATATTGGGGCTTATGGACTCTTTATGTGACTGGTGCTGGCCCTTTAAACACCTTTTTTGGGACATCAGGGAGATTGGGACACTGCCCCTTTAAGGCCGTGTCCCCAGACTTGTTGGGGACACGGCCCCTTTAAGACGGTGTCCCCTGTGTCCCCAGACCTGGTGCAAACCCTTTGTGCTGCCTTGCTATTTCCCACTTGGTTCAGTAAATGGGAAATTATTTCAGCTACAGAGACTAAGTCCCATTGATGGGACTTTAGTCTTTCAACCATATTTCAGCTGGGGCTGCAGTCCCGGAGTGGGACTTGGTATTTTCAATAAGACCGACCCTCACAGCCCAAATCTATGGAACTGTTTTTGGGCAGGAGAAGGTAATCAATAACTTTGCAGTCGGTCATAAAGGGACCTCCAGCTAACTTTTTAACCCCTGGATGGATTTGGCTGATTTTTGGTTATGTTTATGTTTTAAGTGTGCTGATTCCAAACATGTAATTATGAAGATGGGATGTGTAGTTTTAAAGTTACAGGGTATGGCTAAAAACTGTATTTTTACTGCCTGTGTTTAATTATGTTAATCTCTTCCCAAACGTCATTTCGTCCAAAGTGGAGAGAATGTTAAAAAAAAATATTTTTGTTCGGAGTGTGAGAAATGCTTTTCAGCCGCTTCTAATCTTAAGCATCATTTGAGGAGCCATACAGGGGAGAAACCTTATTTGTGGTGTGTTTAGTATTGTTCTGATCA
>OW240915.1:241681494-241838557 GCA_933207985.1 Pelobates cultripes | reverse complement strand
CTGCTATTCCACCTATGACCGTGAAAAAAGATTATTATTTTTTTTAAATCCAAACTATTGTGACACAGGATCTAATTAGTGGCACTTGTCAGCGTATCCACTGTTAGCGTAACACACCAACTTTAAGGACACTGACTGCTATTCAATCTATAACAGTGAAAAAAGATTATTTTTTTTTTAAATCCAAACTATTGTGACACCAGATCTAATTAGTGGCACTTGTCAGGGTATCCACTGTTAGCGTAACACACCCGCTTTAAGGACACTGACTGCTATTCAATCTATAACAGTGAAAAAAGATTATTTTTTTTTTAAATCCAAACTATTGTGACACCAGATCTAATTAGTGGCACTTGTCAGCGTATCCACTGTTAGCGTAACACACCGCTTTAAGGACACTGACTGCTATTCAATCTATAACAGTAAAAAAAGTTTTTTGTTTTTAAATCCAAACTATTGTGACACAGGATCTATTAGTGGCACTTGTCAGCGTATCCACTGTTAGCGTAACACGCCCGCTTTAAGGACACTGACTGCTATTCAATCTATAACAGTGAAAAAAGTTTTTTGTTTTTAAATCCAAGCTATTGTGACACCAGATCTAAGTGGTGGCACTGGTCACCGTATCCACTGTTAGCGTAACGCACCCGCTTTAAGGACACTGACTGCTATTCAATCTATAACAGTGAAAAAAGATTATTATTTTTTTTAAATCCAAACTATTGTGACACAGGATCTATTAGTGGCACTTGTCAGCGTATCCACTGTTAGCGTAACACACCCGCTTTAAGGACACTGACTGCTATTCAATCTACAACAGTAAAAAAAGTTTTTTGTTTTTAAATCCAAGCTATTGTGACACAGGATCTAATTAGTGGCACTTGTCAGCGTATCCACTGTTGGCGTAACACACCCGCTTTAAGGACACTGACTGCTATTCAATCTATAACAGTAAAAAAAGATTATTTTTTTTTTAAATCCAAACTATTGTGACACCAGATCTAATTAGTGGCACTTGTCAGCATATCCACTGTTGGCGTAACACACCCGCTTTAAGGACACTGACTGCTATTCAATCTATAACAGTAAAAAAAGTTTTTTGTTTTTAAATCCAAGCTATTGTGACACCAGATCTAATTAATGGCACTTGTCAGCGTATCCACTGTTAGCGTAACACACCCGCTTTAAGGACACTGACTGCTATTCAATCTATAACAGTAAAAAAAGTTTTTTGTTTTTAAATCGAAGCTATTGTGACACGGGATCTAATTAGTGGCACTTGTCAGCGTATCCACTGTTAGCGTAACACACCCGCTTTAAGGACACTGACTGCTATTCAATCTATAACGGTAAAAAAAGTTTTTTGTTTTTAAATCCAAGCTATTGTGACACCAGATCTAATTAGTGGCACTTGTCAGCGTATCCACTGTTAGCATAACACACCCGCTTTAGGACACTGACTGCTATTTAATCTATAACAGTAAAAAAAGTTTTTTGTTTTTAAATCCAAGCTATTGTGACACCAGATGTAATTGGTGGCACTGACTGGGGAAATGGGCACAGTATGCACTGTGAGCCTGACACAGAAGCTGGCAGCAGTGGCAGACAACTGACTGCTATTCAATCTATAACAGTGAAAAAAGTTTTTTTTTTTAAATCCAAGCTATTGTGACACCAGATGTATTTGGTGGCACTGACTGGGGAAATGGGCACAGTATGCACTGTGAGCCTGACACAGAAGCTGGCAGCAGTGGCAGACAACTGACTGCTATTCAATCTATAACAGTGAAAAAAGTTTTTTGTTTTTAAATCCAAGCTATTGTGACACCAGATGTAATTGGTGGCACTGACTGGGGAAATGGGCACTGTGAGCCTGACACAGAAGCTGGCAGCAGTGGCAGACAACTAAGTGCATTTACATTAGATAGAAAAAAAAAATCCAAAAAAAGCATACCCTTATCCCTAACCTAGCTATGCTTTTCCCTATCTTATGAACAGCAGCTACACTTTCCCTCCTCTTACTAAGCATGCAGCTTGAGAATGAATCTAAAATGGATGCTGTCCAGTAGGTGGGAGGGTCTGCTAGGGAGGCTGTGCTGCTAATTGGCTGGAATGTGTCTGCTGACTGTGAGGTACAGGGTCAAAGTTTACTCAATGATGACGAATAGGGGGCGGGTCGAACCGCGCATATGTTCGCCCGCCGTGGCGAACGCGAACATGCTATGTTCGCCAGGAACCGTTCGCCGGCGAACCGTTCGGTACATCACTACTCACCAATCCTATTCTATATGGGCTACATTTACATAACTTAGATGTGATGTATACCTTTAAGATACCACATACTATGTGCCCATATGTTGTTGTTTTTTATTAATACATATATATTCCTCTTTTCCTTTTGGTATGCAGCATTGCACTATTGTTGCTATTTGCACAAATAGTTATGTCTCTTCTCATGTTACAAATAACTACCTATATGCACACACTTTATAAGATATGAAAGGTGCCCATCTTTAATATGGAGCTTTTTGCTTCATTTGGGCAAATGTACTAACAAATCTATCTGAAACTGACATAAGGTATTATGTGTTTATAATGTTGTTTACCAATTAATTTTCTCTTTTATACATATCATTGTATGATTACCGCTATTTGTATAGACAATTATGCCACTTTTCTTAGTATAAATCATTGTTCCTGTATGCACTCTAATAATCATACAATATGCCCATACACTACATGGAGTTTTCAGCTTCAACTGGGCAAATGCATTGAATACAATCAAGCAGGAAAATGAATGCTGAAATACCGGAAGTGACGTCAGACGCCGGCCACTCGAACTTCCGCCCATGTGACCGGCAATTAGAATAAGCAGTGATTTTAAAATGGAACAGCAGCTGGATGTTTTATGCACTGATGAAAACTCGGACTGAGTTGAAATGCGTCTGCATGACTGTGATTCTGTGTGTCACCATATGGGACCTGCACAGTTACTATTTTAATTTTTAATTTTTACTTACAATAAATTTATTATTTTTATTCATCCTTCTGCTGCTGTTTTTTCCTACTTCTGGGGGATATTATTCAAGATTCTCCACAGAGCTTTCTGAGGCACCCTTGGGCACCATATACAGAGCCTGGCACGGCTCTGAAATCCGTGAGTGTATTCAATCACTTCCATATTTCCTTCTTCTGTATATACAGGCTATACTATGTACTATTTTTTATCTTTATAGGTTTTTATATGGACCATCTCCTATATGTACCTGTACATGTATAAGTATTATTATTGCCTGTTTTGATACACAGGGAGTGGTGTGTGTATTTGGCACTTGTTGCTTTTAGTACCTTTTTCTATTAAAGTCATACGAATGCCTACTTCTTTCCGCAACAAGCAAGGAGAGCGCAGTTAAGTAGGTTTGTTCGCACGAACAAGGTGAACAGGCGCTACCTATGAGCCAGGGGACCTATTCGACAGTTTGTTCGTATGGAACTCCCAAAAGTGACCGACCGCTACCACTGAATCTCTGGAACTGATCTGGGCAGACTCCTTGGGTGCGGTCGGTCAAAACGTTACCCCGGCGGTGATTAGTGAGATCTGAGCGCTATTTGGACAACTTGGGCGTTTAGATCAGGGCTATACGGGGATATACTATTTGTCGGGGTTCCTATATGTCGTGTACCTACATCAAGTCTAGGCTGATGTTTGGGTATACCAGAGCTATAATTGCTGCTTCACTTGGGATTTGGGAGAACTACTGCAGATATACTCAGTTAGAGTATAGGGGATCCATTACATTGACATTAGTAGGTTCAGGGATCCCCTTGACCCTAAGATTATCCCTCTTTCTTATGTTGTCAATGTCATCCAGCTTTTTTGCAAATGTATGAAGGCTTAGCTGTGAGTCTTTAGGGTGTACTGTAATGCCTCCCATTGTGGTGTAACAGCCTCGATCTTCTCCTCTTTGGCCTGGACTCATGTTCTCATGTGGTGTACTTAAAGACTGCAGATTGCCCCTAAAGGTAGATTCTAATTTCTCCAGCATACCTGCCAGATTATCTTTGGATGGTAATTGTAGAAGGAGGATGTGCAAATCTTCCTCCTCTAGTGAGGCCTCCGACACCATTGGCCTGCAGGTGGGATTTCTTGCAAGTGCCCCTGCATGGTCCAATCTTGGTCACGTCGTCCAACATGACCAAGTCAGTTAAAAACCTCCATGAGGTGGATTTTGTGTGGCTAAAGGAGTTAGTGCTGTGGAGTGGACCTTCTTGGAGGCTACAGAACTCTTTTGCTGCTGGGATCTCCTTATATTAGCTCGGTCTTCAGTGGAGCTCAGACTTCATGAATCCATCTGCTTTGCCTAAGCTATTAGTTTTTTAATAATATCATGTTAATTACAATTCTGTTTATTCAGTTTTCCTTAAATGTGACATACCCCCTTTTGAAGGTATCATTTTGTTTTGACAGCACAACAATCATATTTCAAATATTATTTTTTGTACTTTACATCTTCAGTAAGAAATTTCCTTTCATCAAGTCTAAATGGATGCAGATTTAGAGCCATCATGAAAGGGGAACTGTGCCAGTACAAATATGTTTTTTAATATTTTATTTAATGTAATACAGTATGAAATAATTTGTTTTCAAGTAAGATGCTTTTGTATTACAGATAGCTTTGTTATTTCATAGCAGACATAAAGGGTACACCTCATCGAAATATAGCCCTATATCCACACATAAGGATACTCCAAATATATACAACTCGACATTCCAACATACTCACTAAAACTTAAAACAAATACATCCCTACAGTGGATGAAGAGGGTGACTAATTGCAGAATTAATCCTCCACTGGTTTCCATACTTCCTGAGGAACTCATATTAATGTGTTCTTCACTCAAACCTTCCGATGTAGGGTCCAAGAGCCCATATGTCACTCTGTTTTCTGCTGTGGAACTCAAAGAATGAATCTTAATGTGGGGCTCCTTACCTTATCAGGCTAAATTATGCTTTTGAAATACACCAAAAACATAATATTCTGATCAGAGCCTAAGCAACTTTTCTGCTTTGAGTACGAAAGAATTGGAAGCCTGACTGGTAACAACAGTTTAAACCGGCTCTTTTTCTGGCTTGGGATTTGCACAAACTGCATATTTCTGTGCGAAAAACTGGGCTTACATATATTAAAACAGCATTACGGTTTCTATGATTTCAATGAAATGCTCTTTCTCACACTTTTTTCAGGTGCCAATGCTTAGATATTCCAGCTAATAAATTGCACTTTTGATTGGTCGCTGTATTTTTGGTGACTATTACTAGCAACAGTAAATTTATGGCTGGTAGCTTCAGAATTGATGCAGCTTAAGCTGAAAGTTATAGAGAGGAAATGCAGTGAAATAGTAGCTTTGTTAAGGAAGCTTTAAATATTGTTTATACCTGGCAAATAGAGTTACTCTTAATAGGCCCTTGTCATTATGGGCTTTTAACTGACCATAAATTAATGTTTATAATCCCTTTGATAAGTTTGTTAAAACTGATTGCCCCTGGTCTAGAGAATTTGAATGGAAAATGTCCTGAGAATCAATTATTTTACTGACAACATCAGAAGAACTGATATAAATACTGCACTCAAGTTTGATTGGGTTTGAGTCATTATGAACATACATTTAATCTGAAGTTTTATTTTATATTACGCAAATACAAATTTCAGAGCATTTAACTAGGAAGGGTACATTTTACTTTCTCTATGTTAAGGTCTCTGGACAAAGACATTGCATTTGAATTCACAAAGCTGGCATTGAAAGTGTTAGCAAAGGTTTCTGGGGGTCTGAGTGAAACTGGAGATACAAGATTGATGAAATCGACCAAGTGTAGTGATATGAGAAGGGGTGGGGTGGGTCTCAAACAATTATTTAAATGTATTTAATCTAATTGACCCACACAATTTTGATGTAATTTGCTCACATCTGCATTATGCTCAAATGGTAGCTTAGTTGTGGGAATTAAGTATGCTCAAAATTTTCACAGGTAAACATAAAGCACTGGATTAATGACTATTCTCCATCTGTTACAATGTGCTAAAAATTGCACTAACAAAAATATTAATATGAGTACAAAAATTAATTTTGTGGCCTCCACTGTGACAGACGGGTTTGAATTGATTTCCACAAATTTGCAGAGATTATTGGGACTCCAGGGAATTCCACTCCCTTTTAATTGGTGAAGGCGATCAAATAGGATCAGCAAAAAAAAGAAAAGATAAAAAAAAGAAAAACAGGTTAACATCAAATCACTGTTCAAATAACAGTGCTGTCAAATATATATTTTATATATGCCTATAAATAATCATGCACATTGTAAAAATAGAATCGGCTTTGCTTTCAGCAGTTTTCATAACCCTAGCACTTTTTCTCCTGAAGTAATGACATAAGCAGCGCATCCATTATAATATTGTAACAATATGTTTGAAAAGAAAGCAAAATCATTAAATTATTGAATTAAATAGAATCTTCCTGTCCCAAATACTCTTTGTCACTGACATTACCCTCTGGCTGTCTCTCTGTCTTCTGCGGTCCATAAATACCCACATCCGTTAACTGTCTTTTTGGCTATCATATTTTAGAATGTTCCAAAAAAAATATCTGATGCCTGTTCTGTTAAAGTCTACAGCAAACCAATTTTACGCTTTGGGAGATTGGTGGAAAAAAATGACAAAGGAAAGACGTCGGGACAGATAAGTAGGGTAGATTGGTGATATATGATGATAAATGGTGGAATCTGGGAAAGAGGAGGATGGTGAAAACTGATAAAATGGAGAAAGTTGAGGAAGAAATTCAATGAAATTAATGAATGATGTTGGGAAATGGATATTGGTGAGAATGCAGTGCAAATGAAACAGGGCATAAAAATGGGGACTGATAACACCATAGAGCCCTGGATGCTAGATGATATAGAATAAGTTATTTACTAAAGTGAGAATTTAAAAGGACACTATACTCACCAAAACAACTTTAGCTTAATGAAGCCGTTTTTTTGTAGATCACGTCACTGCAGTCTCACTGCTTAATTCTCTGCCGTTTAAGAGTTAAATCACTTTGTTTATGCAGCACTAAGCACACCTCCCTGTAAGTGAGTACCACAGCCTTCTTAAACACTTCCTGCAAAGAGTCATCTAATGTTTGCACTTCCTGTAATTTAAATTCTGTTTAATTTAGAACTTCTTATCTCCTGCTCTTCTAATAGCTTGCTTTACCCTGCAGGGGCCCTATGTATGTAATTAAAGTTAAATTTACAGAGCAGCAGTTAAAGCACTTTTTAATTAAGTTACATCTTTGAAAGTGAAGCCATTTTGTTTTCTGCTGGCTGTGTCAGTCACAGCCAGAGGTGGTGTGACAAGGGCTGCATGAACAGAAACATACGTGATTTAACTCTAATGGCAGAGAGTTGAGCAGTGAACCTATACACCAACACTGCTTCATTAAGCTAAAGTTGGTGTTCCTTTAACCTCTTAAGGACACATGACATGTGTGACATGTCATGATTCCCTTTTATTCCAGAAGTTTGGTCCTTAAGGGGTTAAAGTTAATGTTAAAATTGTCAAAATGAAAGTATAGATGAATTAGAGAACATTTCTTGTTTGGCTGTCTTGACCTTAAATTTGAAATTCAATTTGAATTCACTGTGAGTTCTCGCTTTAGTGAATAGCCCTGTGAGGGGTTTATTTATTAAACATTAAATTTAATGAATTGAAAACCAATTTAAAAAATTCTGAGTTAATAACACAGATGGATTGTTTATTTTTATTTTTCAAACCAGCCGTTGTTTTCTGCCTTTTTCTTTTTTGTGGCAATTTGCCAATCAAATTAATGCATAAATTAGTGATAACAATAATTCCTTAAGGACTTAAGTCAAGCTTTATATAAATTGAGTTACTTTAACCATAATAGCAAAAAGAAATTTGAAAGTAATCAGAAAGAAGAGGCAAATGTAAATCAACATGTAAGGACGAAATGTCTTTTATTAAGCAAAAAGGGACATTAGCCATATGTAACAAAACAAAGCACTAGGCTAAAACTTACAGGTTTGGCATGAACTCATTTGACTAACATAGCATATCTCGCTTTGTACAGAATCAAATTCTGCTGATCTATATTGTACAAGTTTAAAATAATACTTCACACATATTGCTTTCAAATAAATCCAGGCTGCTAACTGTTTTATGCACCATCATTCCCTGTGTGTGATCTTGCATCTCTTTTGCTTTATTCCCAGTGCGATGGATTCCCATTGAAAAATGGTTATCTGGCTTTTCAAATACAATCTCATTATTCAAAACAGTATTTTTCTTTCACTTAATCAAACAAAACCAAGCTAGGTTTAAAAAGTCAATAAGACAAAAAACAAAACAAAACAAAACAAAAGAAACAACAAATAACCGAACGTTGCTTCTTGTTATTTGTTAAATACATTCAAGTCTTTAAAAATTCTACAGGCTATTTGAATTTTCCCTGTAATTCTTATGATGGTCGAAAGTCAGTTTTGATTTATACTTTCAACAAAGCTGAAGATTTCAAACTGCATTCAGATGTTTCATCTTAGGCAGTTCATCTTGGATATGATCACAGTCCTCCTTATTCATGGAGTGCTTAAACCAGGAATGTCTATTACAAGTAATATGTCTATTCCTCTTTACCATGTTTACTGTGTTCAACAGAAGTTTATATATATATATAGACATTATATATATATATATATATATATATATTCAGTAGCCACAACATTGAAAACCACCTGCCTAATATCGTGTAGGTCCCTTTTGTGCTGCCAACATAGCTTTTATGCATTGCAGCATGGACTCACAAGACCTCTTAATGTGTCCTGTGGTATCTGGCACCAAGACATTAGCAGCAGATTCTTTAAGTCCTGCAAGTTGCGAGGTGGGGCCTCCATGGATCAGAATTGTTGTTCCAGCACATCCCACAGATGCTCAATCAGATTCAGATCTGTGAATTTTAAAGGCCACATAAACAAATTGAATCTTTGTCATGTTCCTCAAACCATTCCTGAACAATTTTCAGTGTGGCAGGGTGCAGTATCCTGCTGAAAGAGGCCACTGAAAATTCCCCGAACATAGATTAACGAATTAGAGTATTGTATGCAGTACTGGAGACCGTATCTTCAGAAGGATATTGATACTTTAGAGAGAGTTCAGAGAATGGCTACTAAACTGGTTCATGGATTGCAGGATAAAACTTACAAGGAAAGGTTAAAGGATCTTAACATGTATAGCTTGGAGGAAAGACCAGACAGGGGGGATATGATAGAAACATTTAAATACATAAAGGGAATTGACACAGTAAAGGAGGAGACTATATTTAAAAGAAGAAAAACTACCACAACAAGAGGACATAGTCTTAAATTAGAGGGCCAAAGGTTTAAAAATAATATCAGGAAGTATTACTTTACTGAGAGGGTAGTGGATGCATGGAATAGCCTTCCAGCTGAAGTGGTAGAGGTTAACACAGTAAAGAAGTTTAAGCATGCGTGGGATAGGCATAAGGCTATCCTAAATTAGCATCTAGTGACTAGGGCTTATTTTTGGCGTAGGAAACAGTGATATACAGTATTCAACCTGCATGATTAAGGTGTTGGACAACAGTATGTCTGGCTTTTTAGTTAAGACCTGTCTAACTTGGCTGGCACCTCTGGCAGTGATGCTACCAGCATTGCTCTTAAATTAACACTATAGGGTCAGGAATACAAACACGTATTCCTGACCCTATTGTGTTAAATACACTATTTAGGTGGCTGCCCCCCTTATGCCTTTAAATAGGGTAAAAACATAACCTTTATTCCATTGCTGGCCACACCCCTGCTTAGTCTTCCTGGCAGAATTGGTGATCTCTTCCAACACAATACTTTACCATAGGAAAGCATTGGGAGGCCTCAATGCAGCAAAATGTTACTCTGTGCTAATCAACATTTCCTCACAGAGATGCACTGAATCAATGCATCTCTATTCGGAAAGTTCAGCGTCTTCATGCAAAGTGTGGAGATGCTAAACATCAGTGCTGCACATTGTGCATCTCTGAAACAGGAAGCAGCTCTACTGCCTGTCTGAGTGACTGCCACTAGAGGTGTTACTAGGCAGTAAAGTAAACCCTTACAAGAAAATACCTGCTGGAACATACTAGACTCACCAGAACAACTTCAGTAAGCTATAGTTGTTATGGCTACTATAGTGTCCCTTTAACTTCACCAAAACACTCAAGCCCCTCTGCCTCAGTAATGCCAGTGTCCATGGAGAGGAATGTATACACATGTATTTTTTATATATATATATATATATATATAGTAGAAAGGACCACACTCCAAGGTCTTTGTGATAATTTTCAAATAAAATGTAACTTTTATTTAATCCATATAAAAGTCAATGTTTCAGCCCCCACATGGAGCTTTCATCAGGACAAGAAATAAAATACAAATATGCATACACAAGAATATATACCCCTACCCCTTAAGACAATTACACCTTAATTGTGTACTCACCAAGTCATGAAACATCAAGCCCGTCATTGTAGGATGTATCTCTTAGTCTGGTGTCCTCGTGTGCTGGGCCTGGCTGGGCGTGTAGATGTGGGAGGGGCTTGGGGTCCCCTTTATAAGGGCCTCCAATCCTCTCTCACATACCATTATTGGCATGGTGAGTTGAGTTGTGACTACTTCCGGTCACTCACAAGTCGCCATTTTACAAGCTTACCTGTATCCTTGTGATCCTGTCTCTTGGCTTGCTGTCCGGGTTTCTTCGCTGCTTACCGACTGCTGAACTTCCAGCCTCCAGCTTGCTTCCTACTCCTGCTCGCTCAGAGACTGACTCGGAAGCACTGTCTGACCCTTAAGTCGGAGTCCAAACCATTGCACCATGGTCGCGTTTTCATGGCGTCATCCCGGTTTGGGACTATTCCCTTTGCTTATTGTTTTGTACGCTTGCATTCGTTTGTTTCGGCCCGTTCGTGCATAATGGCATGTATAGTTATTCCCATATGCTGAGCTTCGTGGGACTTGTTCGGTTCTTTTATCCGCACGAACAGATACCTTGTTCGGTTCCTTTTTCACATTTAAAATTCTGTACGTATTTCTAAACTCATGTGAACAAGTATTCTTTCGTTTCTTAGAGTCGCACGAACACTCGGTTGCTTAGAGTGTTCCTGCAAATCTTCCTGATTGCCTTAAAACGTTAGTTCTCTTAACTAGACGAATATCATAAAGTTATGCAAATTTTTTTGTTATATGTAATTCTAATGATTGTAACAGAATCTCCCTACGGCATAGCCTGGTACTGCAGTCTGATTTCTATATTATTTCTTTTACCCTAGAGCAAGCATGTCAAACTCAAAGTCTAGCATGTGCCACATAAACAAGGTTTAAGTTTATGTGGGCCGCAAAAAAAAACCCTTAAATTTTCATAGAAACGTAGGTTTATTTTGAAAAGTACAGTATAAAAAAAAACCTCAGCAACCCCCTCTACTAATACCCAGCCACCCCCATATACTAAATCCTAGTAGCCCCCTCTAGCCAACAAGCAGACTCCACCTTCATTGCCGCTGCCAGTATGCGACTCCGGAGTCTAGCCTCTGGTATACTCCAAATGGCGCCGTCCACACCCTGTGCCAAATCTGATCCTCCCGCTTCTTCTTAAAACTCTGTAAAGGTGGAGCACGTCGATGTCATGTCAGAATGTGACAAGGCTTTGCGTGCCTCCATGCACCTCCAGGTGCTCCAATGTCCAGTCCCAGCCAATGCAACACTGAACAACACATACACACACACACTGACACACACATACACACACACCCACACTGACAGACACACTCACTGACAGCCTCTGGTATACTCCAAATGGCGCCGTCCACACCCTGTGCCAAATCTGATCCTCCTGCTTCTTCTTGAAACTCTGTAAAGGTGAAGCACGTCGCTGTCATGTCAGAATGTGACAAGGCTTTGTGTGCCTCCATGCACCTCCAGGTGCTCCAATGTCCAGTCCCAGCCAATGCAACATTGAATAACACATACACACACACACTGACACACACATACACACACACACCCACACTGACAGACACACTCACTGACAGACACACACACTCACAAACAGACACACACAGACAGATACACATACACTGACAGACACACACTCACTGACAGACAGACACACAGACACTCACAGACAGACAGATACAGACAGACAGACACAGGCAGAGACACACACACACACTCACTGACAGACACACAGACACAGAAAGACACACACACACACGCTCACTGACAGACACACAGACAGACAGACAGACAGACACACACTCACTGACAGACACACACACACAGACACAGACACACACATATTCACTGACAAACACACACACAATAACTCACTGACAGACACACATAGACAGACATACACTCACTGACAGACACACACAAACACACACACTCACTGACAGACACACACAGACAGAAACACAGAGTCTTCTTGCTCCTCACGGACGCAGTTTAGTGAGGCCGGGACATGATGTCTACAGACGGCGCGCACAAGGGAGCAGTAAGGAGCAGGAAGGCTGAGTTTCCTCGCTGCCGCCAGGAACCTCTTCTCCCCGGCCGGGTAACTTTTAGTAGAGTAGGCACCTGCGATGTGGAGAAAGCATGTGCCTACTCTGCTTTAACACTAAGTATGCACTCGCAGGTCGCCGAGCCACAAAGATGTCCATTGTGGGCCGTATGCTTGCCCTAGAGAATTTAAGTTATATTATATATAAGATAGTTAATCGGTTAGTAAATTAAACAGATATCTTACATGTTTTAGGTTCTGCTGGGTACGATTGGATTTGTATATACTATCTCTATCTTTGAACATTCAGCAAATTGTCATTTGTAGGCTGGTCACATTTTTGTATATAATCATGCCATAATCCTACACCCTCCTCTGTTGTTTATGCTCATGTTTTATTTATTTAGGTGACACGCTTTGTCTAACCTTTTTCCTGTTAAGGTGCTCATCATTCCTGGCAGTTTTTGACATTATTTGTTTTCAAGAGTAGGGTAGGTTACTTTTAATTTATTTGGGTCCACGATTTGACCAGCTCAGATACATTCGTTCTCAGACTCTATTCTAATTTTTCTCAATTTTAGGTGGCTGAACCTCATTTATACTATCCTTTCTCTACTCCTATCAAACCTATTTTTCAGACTTTACAATCTCAGGTACGACATATTACTTTTTCGGTCTAAATTGTGATCCACTACTAGTAGAAATTACTGGCTGTTAGGAATCTAGGTGCCCAATATGGTAGGTTTTCCGGCCTTTATGCCATAGGTTAGTGGTCCTGCGAGGCCAACACCCATCCTCATACTCGGAGGTATATGCCCATCCGTCGAATACATAGTTATTCACCTCGCATAGTCGAATAGAGAGGGCCTCACCTGTCACTCCCATACTATCTTCTTCTTTAAATGTCACAGAGAGGCCAACACCTGCCACAATGTTCGGTGACCTTAACAATCACCCCGAGCCAACACAAGCCGCTTGACAACTGGGAGGGCCTCACTTGTCACTTTTAGTGGAATTGTTTCGCCACTTGGCAATAGCTAATCTGCCAGTACCTATTGGGTTTTAGCACTTAATTGTACTTTTAGATTTCAGTATGTCCCAGGCTCCTGATGTCCAAGAAGAACAGTCCCTTCCCAGCACCCCTGCTAGGTCTGGTACTCTTTCCCGCGGAGTAGACGCAACTAGTCCATCATCACTCAGATCGTGGACTATACCAGGTATCATTGCTGAACTCCACAGCAGGAATATTCCATTCCCGACAACTGACAGGAAAACAGAGTTGTTCAAGCTTCTCAATGTTAACACAGACAACTCTGATGCTAGTGGATCCCAGCCACCTGATGTTCAAGCCATGATGGCATCTTATTATCATTGGACTGATGAATGATAGGTTGGAGCAGTTGGAAACTGCCAGCACTCTTACCTTGCCTACTAGACCCACAGATGCTATCCCAGCAGCATCGACACCTACAAACCCGGGTAATTCTCTAGTTCCACTGAGAGCTCCTGAGGCTACTAATTCATCGCATTTGATGCCAGCTCATCTTAAAAAGGACATCCTGGAAGGCAAGGATGTTAACCTGGTTTCGCTCTCAGGATGTCATTGAGAATAGGACATATGCGTATGGGGATATTTCAGTGGTGCTTAAAGCGAGAGGCCTGAGGTTGAGGAAAAAATTATCTTTGCCTGAATTTGTCCTGGCTATATAGGATATAAAGGGACGTTTATTGTTCCATTTATCCCGAAAAGAGAGAAGAACTGGATGTGTACATGCATAAGCTGGTGGATCTGGGGTACAAGTACGGTGGTACAGCTTTCTACGATTACCACCGTTCTTTTTCGGCAAAAGTGGCTGCAGCTCTGACTCAGTTCAACTCCTGTATGGATTGGAGTAGATTGGACACTGAGTTATTCTACAGACACTTTGCAGGCCTCAGAACCACGGCTTGTGCAGTTTACACATCCACTTTTCACTCCACAAACATGTGCCCTAATTCGGCAGAAGTCTCACAGGACCAATCAGTTCCTTTCACCCCCCAAAGTCTACTAAGATAATCAAGGATAAACTGGCTCGGGACATTGTGTTTTTGGTCAAATTACAAATCTGCAATAACTTCAATGTGGATACCTGTGGTTTTAGCTCATTTAGACTGTTGCAAATTTGTTCTCATGGTTTCCAGACTCATGCCAAATCCATGTGCCCAAACAAAATGTACCCTAAGCCCTACCTCACTAGTATTGATATTGAATGTTTTTCTGAACTGTTAAGGAGCCACCCTTCTCAACACTTGGTTCATTTTTTAGTTGAGGAATTATCACAGGGGTTTCACACAGATATCATTCACTTGCCATCTGGTACACTTGAATGAAACAATTTACAGTCAGCCCTAGCAGATACAGACTCGGTAGACAAACGGATAAAGACTGAGTTGGAACAGGGATTTGTTCTCGGCCTCTTTAGGTCCCCACCTTTCACCTCATGGAGAACAAGTTCAATTGGGATAGTCACTGGCAAATCTTCTCAGAAAAGAAGATTGATCATTGACCTATCGGCACCACATTCCTCCACGGTTCCTAATCTAAACTCCCTCAGACCCTCAGAAAAGTTCTCTTTACAATACTCAACCATTGACAATACCATCTGGGCCATTCTCGCAGCAGGGGCAGGTGCATGGCTTAGTAAAACCAATATTGTCAATGCATTCAAATTATTTCCTATTTGCCCCTCACTGTGACATTTGCACAGCATTAAGTAGCATGGTTTATATAATTTTTTTCTCCAGACTCACGTTCGGTTCCAAGAGTAGCCCCAAAATATTCAATATTTTTGCGGAAGCCCTATACTGGTTGCTACTTAATGTGTGCAGATGCCCATCTGTTATACATTACTTCCTCATGATTAATGTCAACTCTCACCCCCCTCACAGTCTTACAGCTGTAATCAGTCTTTTTGAATCCCTGGGTATACCAGTATCCCCAAAAAAGACTGAAGGTCCTAATACGGTAATTAATTTTCTAGGAATTCAACTAGACTCGGTTAATATGCTGTCCTGTCTTCCTCGTGATAAAATTGAGCGAACTTTGTTAAGTATCGACCTTTACTTACCATTGGGTTCCTGAAACTGGAAGGAACTCTGCTTGGCTCGCTCAATTTTGCTAGGAGGATGATTCCACAAGGCAGATCTTTTATTTCACGGCTCCCCTGTGTATTCCCTTACCTTCCCTCAGACAACACACGCAATCACTTTGGACCCTCACGCAACAGCAGACTTACTCATGTTGCGCAATTTCTTGCCAAATTGGAACGGGAAAGCAATGTTTATCCCACCAATCTCTGACAGTCTGGATAGATGCTGCGGCCTATACAGGATTCGCAGCCATCTGTGACAATAACTGGTTTGGGGTCCTTGGCCTGTTGAAGTCGAGTTCCTACTAGGTTTTGCTAAGACTTCAGCATTATTTGAACTTTACCCCATAGTGACAGCAGGGGTTACCTGGGGGCCTGGCTGGGCTGGTCGCTTAGTCAGATGCTATTCAGATAACCTAGCTACCTGCCACATTGTCAACAAAGGTCGCTCATCTTTATTCATTGTCATGAGATTTTTGAGGAAACTCACTTGGGTGGCAGCCACTCACCAGTTTTTTCATACATGTATTCACATCCCAGAGGTTCCTAATATATCCACTGATCACCTGTCTTGTTTCTACTTGCAGGCATTTCACAAGACTCTACCTACTGCCTCCCGTCTAGCTACTCCTGTCCCTCCATTTCAGGACATGTTAATGGATTAAATGTTTTGTATGGATCATATATTGATTTTTCATATGAGTTAGGATGTTGAATCTGTATATGTAACAAATTACACTATGTTTCAATATATTAATCATATTCTATATATTACTCATTCACTTTCCCATACAAGATCATAGAATTTGTGCAATACTGGACTTGTAATTTGTAATTTCCAATCGAAACCTGAAGTGACGTACCGCACCTTTGCTCTATGGGATTAGTAGTCTAAACTGCCGGAACGGAAGAGATGTTTTGTGGGAAATCCTAAATCACTTATTCCAGCCGCAATGAAGATAGGCACCCCTTCAATCAACCAGGATGACAAACACCTATAAAAGGAAAACTCTGATTGGGTGATGCGTCCAGTTAGGGGTTTCAAGCCTTTTAACTCTGGAACCAGGAACCTGAGATTACACCAATTGAAAAAGCCCTATCGGCGAAAAGCGTCTTGGAGGAGAGAGGGCAAGGATAAAGAATAGACTTTTTATTTGTTTTTACCCTATGTTCATATTGTTTTAATTTATCTTGTTTTATATTGGTAATAAACCCCTTTTAAGTCACCTTACTGTCCATCCTTTGAAGTATCCTGGTTTTCCTGGTTCCAAAGAATGGAGTGTCACCCAATTCAAAGTTTATAAAATAGGCTCTAAACCAGGTGAGCAAGTTTCATCAATTTTTGGTTTTCTCATCTGGAAATATTGTTTGCACCCAGATTTCTCTTCTGTTTCTTTTCTATGTTACATTCACTGTGAAGATAATCCATACCAATCCAGTAGAAAGAAAAGGTTAATGTTGCCACCTATTTAAAGGCATGGAAGCAACACTGTTTAGAGCCTATACCAATAAAAGGCTATATTACATGTGAGTGTGATATATACACATTATATACCAACTATCTTCAAATTAACAATACTTCACTATATTGTGTTTTATTCTGTTATTCTTTTCATACTTTTCATATGTATGGAATACAATCCCCTGCATCTATAGGGGGTAAGTCTGCTAATTTTTAAGCGCTGCACTCACACTTATAAGTTTTAGGGGGTGGGGTAGATCATCTAAACTTTGAGTTACAATTTCTTTTTACATATCATCAAAACCATGGGACGCATGAAATCATCCACGTACACCCTATATATCCCTGAACCAGTTAAAAAGATTTGTCAAGACTTATCCAAATGATTGATGTATTGTAGAACTAATAAAATTGTGTATGGTATACTTCCTTTAACCTTGGGCCTGTAGTTCTGGGAGGGGCTTTCGGTCCCCTTGATAAGGGCCTCCAATCCTCTCTTAAAAACCGTTATTGTCTGGCAAGTTGACCCTCCCTCTGCTCCCTCTTTTTTACATCCTCCTCTATAGGTGGGCCCTCTTTTATTACAGGCCTACAGCATTTTCGGTTCCGGCACACCACAACCGACTGGTGTTTTTAAACTATTTTTATTACTATTTATATGTTATTACTATTTAATTGTTATTTAACCAGCAAGGCAATATTGCCACGACCACAAATTTAAGGCTGGGCCTGTAGTTGTGGGAGGAGCTTTTGGTCCCCTATATAAGGGCCTTCAATCCTCTCTCACATACTGTTATTGGTCTGGCGAGTTGCCCCTCCCACCACTCCCTCTTTTTTACATCACTCTCTATATGTGGGCACTTTTTTTATTACAAGCCTACTTCATTGTCGGTTCTGGAACCACACCACAACCAAATGGTGTTTTTAAACTATGTTTTTATTACTATTTATATGTTATTACCATTTATGTGTTATCTAACCATTATGGCAATATTGACCACAAATATATATATATATATATATATATATATATATAAAAAAACAAAAAAAATTCAGCACTCCTAGGTAATTCACTCATAACTTCTTTACTTGGAAGTGTAAAAGTCAACATTTCAGTTCCACATAGGAACTTTCATCAGGACAACTGCTTGTGGTTGTCCTAATGAAAGTTCCAATGTGGAACTGAAACGTTGACTTCTATAATTTTTCAAGTAAAGAAGTTAAGAGTGAATTACCTGGGAGTACTGATTTTTTTGTTCTATACATTTAGTGCAATTGAGCACCGGGTCAGAAAAACTGTAAGCAGGAGTGCAAGGCTTTTTCTATTATATATATATATATATATATATTGAGCGAAAGAGTGGAATAGTGGTTGATGGACGATACATCAGGCCTGATTTGCTAAACAGCAACCAGAGAATTTTCAGTTAAATGCCCCAGGGAGAGATGTTAAAGTTTGCAATATACATTGCTGATGCTCTGCACGGTATGGGTCCCTGGGGCAGAGCATTTGGAGAGCAGGGTGGGCCAATGCTCCAACAGCACTAGTTGCTGTGTAACAGACCACAATTTGGATTTGATTTAAGAGTTAACTAACTGGCACTCACCTGTAGCTAGTCAATTAGCAGACAGGCCTTTAAAAGAGATCAGCCTGCTGCAGAGTGAGGGAGAAAAAGCCAGCTAGGAGAGCTGAAGGAGAGAGAAAAACACTTGCGTTTATTGCAAAGCTATTTTGTTTTTTTTGGAAAATTGGTAAGTGGGAAAGCCACCCAATTACAGATAGTGATTTCTGTCTAGTAAGAGCTCAAGTAAGAGCAAGGAATTTTGTTTTGTTTATTATTATTTAAAGCAGCTGTTTTTCCTACCAAATAAAAAAGGAAAACCGAACTAAATGTGCCCTGGACTTTGTATACCCTAGAAGGCTGTGGTTTATTGTAAGATCTGTGACAAGATCCTACCTGTAAAAGAGGTGGTTTGTTACAATATTTATATACATACATACATACATACACACACACACACACACACACACACACTGTTTTCAAATGTTTAGTCATGTATTTAGACTATGTAGAAAAAAATGCTAAATATAAAATCTGATTTGTGGAAGATCACTATTATGTGAGCTGTTTCTGATTTTCTTCAATAGATGACCATTTGACTATTTAGTATTCTAACACAGGTGCAAGAATAATTATAATAGTGAGGTGAGCAGTGGTGGTATATATAGAAAAAAGACAGAAAACACCAAAACTTTAGCATGGACTGCATAATCCTGGTTTAGTGATATAACGACTAGACATATGCAATTCGTTTCGGTCTGAATTTAAATTCGGACAAATTCGACAACTTGGACATTCGAAGTGCCGAATTTTGGAAGTGCTGAACCGAACTGAATTGCAGAAGTGCCGAATTGTCGAAGTGCCGAACCGAACCAAATTGCCTTAGTGACGAATTTTGGAAGTGCAGAAGTGCTTCAGATTTCTGAAAAGTAGCAAAACAGGAAAGGGAGGGAAAATTAAGGGAATGATGACAGGAATCTAACAGTAACCCTAACTCTACCCCTAACCCTATATCTACCCGTAACCCTACTTCTAATCTTAACCTTACCCGTAACCTAGTCCCGAATTTCGGAAGTGCCGAACCGTACAAAATTTTTTGCCCATGCACATACCTAATAACGACTGATCTTCTTTCAATTTGGAGAATATGGGAACTTTCACTTCCAGGAAAAGTATAGCACATGGAAATAAAAACCAATAAATATAGTGAAGTACTGCTGTCTCAAATAAATTCTGTAGGGGTGTGGAGACAATCTATGTATAATAGAAGGAGCATACAAATGCTCAGGATATGTAGCATTGGTGGTATAAATCCCCACCTCAGATACAAATGGAATCATAAAAACAACTGCCTTCTAGGAAATCTGACATAAAATGTTAATTTTAAAATAATAAAAATAAATAAATAAAACTATTAAATGAGCATAAAAAGTCCTCCACTAACATGTTCTCTCTGTTGATGGCTTTAGAAAAGTTTCTAGGACCTTAAAAGCTTGTCTGTTAAATAGAGGCTGCTAATATGATACTAATGTCCAGTGAGGAGTTTGATACTTTATCACTATTTTTTAATTGGTATATAATTTCATTTGAGATTGCATATGTTGTGTGACATGGACCTCTCCCCTATGGTGCTACCAGACAGGAGGGGTAAATATCCAGAGATCTAAATAGCAAACAAAAAGTTCAGGCAAATGTAGTTTATTCCTTACCAGGCTTTATTAAGGATCACATGTGGATGGAACTACAAATTAACAATAAATATAAATAAACAAAAATGGAGAAAATCATGTAAAAATTATATAAATCTATTTTTGGCATTTTGTCCTCAGGATATTTAGTTTTTAGATAGCACTTCATTTAATTTCTTCCATTTCCAAAGTCATTATAATGTCTCCACTTCTCCAATGTTCAAAACATTTCTTAATCATACCAAATTTTAACAAATTAGAATCACAAGTATGCAACACAAAATGTTGTGACACGGTATGTTTCCTTACTTAAAAACATTAGTGCACATTCGTCCTCTTATAGATGGGGAATCCAAATTTAGACACATTAATAGCCACTAGGGACCAGGGCCGGACTGGGAAAAAAATTAGGCCCGGGCATTTTTCAATTAGAGCGGCCCCCCGAGAAGGGGGCGGGGCCAGAGAGGGTGTGTTTGTCATCACTAATGACAAGTACACCCCCTCTCAAAGTGAGCATGTTGGTTCAATGCACAGAGCCCCGCTGAAGAGCTCTGGCATTAGAAAAAGGCCATGTATTTGTTCTGCGCAGCGCAAGCAAATGTAATAACATGCTTGTGCTGTGTTTGCTTTTAAATTGTCTCTGGTGTCTCCACAAGTGGGATACCAGAGGACAAAAGGGCCAGGAAAGTGTATGGTGCATGTGTTTGGCGCATGCTTGTGGGATTGCCTGTGTGTAGAGTGTGGTGTGGTATTATGTAAATAGGTCAATTTTGTGGTGTAATATGTGTGGCTAGGGGCTGTAGAGAGTGTGTGTATAGGGGCATAGTGTTATAGGGGATGTAGCGTGTGTGTGCATACGGGCAGTAGTGTGTGTCACTTATACACACACACTACTGTGTGTAGAGAGGGTGTGTTTAGAGAATGTTGTATGTGTTTGCAGTGTGTGTGTAAGAGATCTAGTGTGTAAAGGACCCAGAGTGTGTATAGAAGATTGTGTGTGTGTGTATAGAGGATTAAGAGTGCATATAGGGTAAGGGATCTAGCGTGTATCTGGAGCGTAATGTGTGTAGTGGTGCAGTGTGAGGGGTGCTGTAGTGTGTGTGTGTGTATATATATATATATATATATATATATATAAAATATATTTGGACGTATTGTATGTGTGAGGTGCGCAGCGTGTTTGTGTAAGAGGAGTGCTGTGTGTGAGGGTGTTTTTATCTGCCGTCACATTCTGGGTTTCTAATTTTATTTGTCTGTTAACTCACTGAGGGTTATTTTATATAATATATATGTGCTGTATATGTGTGGGAGTGAGGGTGCTGTCTGTCTGGGTTCTGTGTGTGTGTGTCTGGGGTGCTGTGTGCTGTGTGTGTGTCTGTGGGTGCTGTGTGTGTGTCTGTGGGTGCTGTGTGTGTGTGTGTGTGGGGGTGCTGTGTGTGTGTGTCTGGGTGCTGTGTGTGTGTGTGTCTGGGGTGCTGTGTGTGTGTCTGGGGGGGCTGTGTGTGTCTTGGGGGGGCTGTGTGTGTCTGGGGGGGGACTGTGTGTGTCTGGAGGGGGACTGTGTGTGTCTGGTGGGGCTGTTAGGGTAATTATTTTAAATATATATTTTTTTTATTTTATTAATAATTATAATATTATAATAATTAATAATTATTAATAATTTTTTTTAAAAAGTTATGCCCCACCCCCTCCTCCTCCTTACCTTTAGCCTGGGAGGGGGGGAGCCGTGTTGCCATGAGGGGGGGGGCATGCTGTCATGCTTCCCTGGTGGTCCAGGTTTGAGAGTGAACTCCAGCCTGCAGGCTAGAGTTCACTCTCGCGAGATCTGAGCATTGCCGTGGTAACCGCGGCAACGCTCAGAATCCCGAGAGGACCCGGCGGAGCTGCTTGTTAGAGCTCTGCCGGGTCCTCTCTCCTGCCTCCATCCCTCAGCCAGCCTGCAGCCGCCTGTAACAGTACCTGTGGGCCGGTGAGGGAGATCTGTGATCTCCCCACCGGCCCATGGAGGCACACAGCAGGGCTGGCGCTCGGATAGCGCTGGCCCTGCAGGGGCTGGCAGGGGAGATTCTGTGATCTCCCCTGCCGGCCTCAGCCCCACGGCCATCGCGGCCCACCGGGCATTTGCCCGGTGTGCCCGATGGCCAGTCCGGGCCTGCTAGGGACATAGCATGTTTAACCCATCTTAGCTAAGTTGGATCTAGACACAGTTAAAACCAGTTTGCAGTAATAGTTTAATAATTGAGATTTGTTGGTCTGTTTAGATGCAAACAATCTCTATTTGCACACTTTTAAACATTGAACAACACAAAGACCGTGGTTATTATGAAAAGAGGGATAATTTCAAGAATTTTTTTTTTTTTTGTGCAATGATACATTCGCAGATACTGAGATTTTTGCAGATTATAGAACAACCAGAAAATAAAATAGCATCCAAAATAGGAACAGCATTAGAGGTCTGCATATTATATATATATATATATATATATATATATATATATATATATTAGGCCTTACTTTTTCAAATATTAACAGAGCTTGCATAGAGCACGTGCACAATAAGCTGAGTTAAACCTTATCCTATATAATAAGCTGAGTTAAACCTTATCTAGCTCTGGCCTGAATTCAAACAAAAGGTATAAATCACACCGAGGTTGCAGAAGAGGCTTAGTTATCTATTCCTAGGCCCACTTATAAGAAATATCGAAAGAGAGATAAAATAAACTAAAGACAAATAGGGATATAAGGGTAGGACCAGCTTATAGGACATACTGTCCACCCAAGGGATCAATCAGCCTTTACCATCACAGGGCAAAGCTAGGGCATTTCCATAGTTAAACTCAATGAAAAGCCCAAAGCACCAGTAATTTTGAGATTGGAGCCCCAGCCAAAAACTCCAGGCTCAGATGCACCACTGACTCAACCATTAATAACATTCAAGTCACACTACTATGACTAGCGACATTTTACAGTGCTTTAACCCCCATGTCTAGCTAGCATATCTGATTTGAGATAAACATGTTTTCCAGCCTAGACATGTCGCACAAGCCTGTTTCTGCTCGTTATTAATTTTATTTTACTTTCACCTGGCGTAGCACATTTAAAACCTAGTTGCACCAGCTGTTATGGCAGTGCAAATCCACATGTTTAACCTCTGCATGAACAAAATAAAGAATTAAAACAAAAAAACAAAACATTCAAGTCATTTTTTGGGAGAGCAATGGCAAATGTTTAGGTAATTGGATTAGTTGGGTCTGACAAATAAACCTCCACAGTCGTGGGTAGTGTAAGGAGGTAAGTCCCCAAATGGCTCTTCATCTGGGAAGGCCTGGTCGCTTCATAAAAAGCTGTAAAATAGAGTTTCTGCCCTGCCAAGGATCCTGCAGGCCCCAACTCACTTTTTCTGCATATTATATTTAACATTTTGCATCAACTCTATATCAGCTTATTTACAGTACATTACAAATGCTACATGTCTGTAATTATTTTTTTTTTACTAGCTAATCCTCATTTAAAATATCACATACCTGCCAACAATCGGGACGAGAAAATTTGAATGGGGTGGGGCTGGAAAAAGGGTTCTCCCTGTGAGGCACCCAGTCATCAGGACCATGCAGGGAGTAATACATGGTCATAATGCCCACTGCATAGTACAAGTGCATCTAATGATGCTCTTATGCTGAGCTGCCTAGGGACAGTTTCCCAGATGCGAGACACTAGAGAACTAAAGCAGGACCTGACGTGGAAGTAGTGAATAGCTGAAGGTTAATACTTTAATACTTTAATCTGTCAATTAAAAAGATATATATATATATATATATATATATAAATAAAAAATAAAATTCTTAATGTATATTGACAAACTTAACTTAAAGTGCATATACAGGTATTGTAAACACAGGACACATAGATTCAAATCATATATGTACAAGAAGAAAGGAAAAAAAGTATTTACAAAAAATGCTATAATTTTATCCCTGAAATAAAATCTAAGTTGTCAGAGGTAGAGCAATGTAACAGATGGCTAAATATCGTGGATAGGGGTGTCCGATCAACTATTCGTGTAACACTTTGCAAAGGTCAACAAAGCGCAACATAGTATACTGATAAATTGCTGCTGTGCTGTGCCAGGAGGAACCCTCAGCTAAGCAGTCCTCTGCACCTCAATACAACTTGTAGATATAAATTAAAAAAATGTAAGAAAAAAGGAAAAAATACAACTATTGATATCAATCTATAGCATTAACAGGTCGGTGGCCTGCTCAAAGAGATTCTAATCTGTGCCTTCGTTGAGGCTCCCTTCCTACCCGAGGCCAGCCTGATTACCTTTCATCCTCAATAGATGTGATATCCAGTATCTACAATGTACGTGTATGACAGAAGGTTCTCATTATCGCATTTCACAATCCAACTGGCCTGGGTATTTAGTGTACTGCTCTTTAGTGACAGCTAGAATCTACTTTCAGCAAAGCACAGGTGCCCTTGAAGGCACAAATTAGTATTTATTTGAGCAGCTGGAATGCAGGGAAGGCCTCTGGATACAGGAAATGCAGGAAGGGCCTCTGGAAAAAGGAAACGCAGGAAAGGCCTCTGGATAGAGGGAACGCAGGGAGGGCCTCTGGATAGAGGGAAGCAGCCAGCTAAGGAACACAGGTAGACAGTTAGCAGGACCAGACCAACAACATTAACATTAATTAACTGGCAAACAAGGAAGGGTGAGGCTCAACTTAATAGGGAGATGTTAATCACAAAGTAAGGCCAGCTGGAAACAGAGAGAGAGATCTCAGTCTGGGTGCTGCAGCCTGGAATAGCACCACGGACAGGTAGTGGCACTATGAGGTACTGCACCAGACTGAGAATAAACCAAATTGTGACAGTTGTGTTAGCATTTGATTGCTGGGTTGTATGCACATATACAAATACACTGACACATACACATTTACACAGATACTGTTATACACACATATGCACACTCTGACATATACACAGAAACAGACACAAAGATACAAACTCACGCACTGAAACACACACACGTCCAAACTTTTACATTTTTAGCCACTCTCCATTTAACATTCTTTTTATGTGCAGGTTTGTGGCTTATGCCTCTTTTCCTACCACCCCAGGCTCTTCCTGTAACTGGGAGGAAGTGACCTGCACTTACTTCCTCCCACTGTTGATGATATTAAAGGGGCCAAGGCACGCTGTAAAACGGATGCTGCATTGGCGCTGGTTGTACCGCTGATAATGGAATGCAGTTGAATGCAGTTCTTACAACTAATTTTTTTTGTGTTGCCATTAAAATGTGATCATTATCTGGCAATCAATTACAACTAAAAGTCAGGCTGGCAAGAGGTATGACGTTAAGAATCTAATGATGAAGGTAAAGAGAAAAAAGTTGGTTTGCATTAGAATGTTTTTTTCTCATTAAAGTGTGCCTTGGAGCAAAAAAATAAATAAATTGTGAACCACTGCTTTACATGCCAATATCGTTAAATTTCTTAAATCTAAATATAATCATATTTGTGTCAAACTAACTTGTCAAACTCTTGTCATAACCACTAAATGTAGCTGTACATCATAATCTCAAAGCTTAACACTAATCCAAAACTCTGTTTATTAACCTATAGTACTATACCATACTCCAACACCCTAACCTTAATTCCAATCCCAAACTCTACATTTTAGTTCTAAACCTAATCTCAAAATCTAAGCTTTGTTGCAAAATCTAATCCCAAACATTGAAATACAAACATGCAAGGCTGCCTCACCTTGGGTCACAAGTGAGAATGGGGTGCACAATGTACCCCCTTACTCCACTGTCAAACTTTGTAGTGTGTTCAAGCAGGACTGCTTTGCCATGCTACAATCATGGATCATGTAAGTGATAGGGAGGTGTAAGTTGTGGCACACAAAAAAGTGTGAGGGATGCAATAAGATAGTAAAGAAATACAATGAGGGCGAGGTTGTAATGAGAGACACAAAAGAGATGATGGTTAAAGAAATACACACTAAGTCATGACAGATGTAAGAAGAGACATGGAAGGAGTTAAGGGAGTTAGGAGAGGCATAAGAAAGTGAGGAAGTCAAAGAGAGGCATTAAATTAGGTGGGGAGGAGCGGGGGAGGGTTAAGAAAAGACAAACAAGGGAATTGTGAAATTCAGTGAGACAAAGTTACTTTTTATTTATATTAAGTGAGGTTCCAACAGACAATTCCACTTAGGTACCAGATAACCTATGTTCATCACTGATCTCAAATCCTAACCCCGAATTATAATCCTGAACCCTAACTCTTGATTATAATCCCAAACTTTAAACATATTCTCACATCCCTCTAATACCTAATCTACTTCTAAACTCTAATCACGATCCAAGACCCAAACTAAGATCTCTAACTAATTTAATGAATTATTTGCAAACAATAAAATGTATAGTACAAAGGAAAATTTCAATCAAATGATTATTCTGCATTCTTGGTTTTAACCTTTCTATTATTCATTTAAACTAAAATTGCATTCTGCATTCTTTAACAGTCATCTCATGTTACCTCTGCTTGCCATATATACAATATGTATCTAGTTTGTTCACTAAAACTCTGTTGCTTCCCTTGAGAGCCGATGCTGATATAACACTAAGTGGGTGGTGGAAGCCGTAAGGTTCATAGAAAACCTTCTGCTCACATGAAAACTGCCAAAATTATTGTAAAACATTTTGAAAATGGTTCAAAGCAGAACGCTCTTGTTTGTGTAAGTACGTTTTGTTTTTCTGTCACTCTTAAATGTTGGAAATATGCTGGGCAGTTTGGAGCTGTCTGTACTCGTAGGAAACCTTACATTTTGAAAAAAAAATGTATTCTAGTGTGAAAGAACAGTATGGACCATATTTATTCTGGCAAAATTTCGGTGCAAAATTATACCTTTGGAGAAACTAACTAACCAACCGTAACACTCAATTGATTTTAATGGTAATTATGTATTTTTTTCAAGAATTTCTTCAGTCATACTTTCACAAATATATCTATACAACTATACCAACATTTCCTAAAGCAGATGGAGTCAAATGGTAATATTTCAACTAGGACTAAAGGATGGGATCAGTGACCCATGCAGCAGTGCTTGCCTCTGTCTTCAAATCAAACATCATTTATAAGAATCCAAATTACACACAATGTACAACCTTCAGTATATTCTTGCTTATGACTCAAATAGGTTTTAGCTGAATTTTGTCATTATAGAGGGAACCTACAGAGTATTGTTTTATGATCACACCTGCAAGGGCAATCCAAATCAGATTTGCTGGTGCCCTTTGCACATAAGATGCATCAATTTAACCACATGAAAGGAGGCTTCATATTTTCCATAACTCTCTTTACTGTAAAATTCAAGGATTTTCATGACGGAAAGTCATGAATTTATTAAAGACACGGAGGCGAGTATTATGCTGCACTCTTTCTTTAATTCCCTCAGCAGCAAAGAAACATTATTTGAAAAAAAAAAAACATTTGAAACAGGTAGTGACAATATCCGCCTAGTAACATGACCATCCAATCAGTGACCTCCTTCTCCTATAGTAGGCGGAGCGTCGATGACCACTTCCTCTTTCTTTCTTGCTAATCCTGAAGAATAATTCAAACTCAGAACAGGAAACCCGAATAAACCAAAAGCCATAAAAAGGCATGTGATTTCAAGGGGTCTTTCAACCAGGTCACGCTAAAAGAAACAAAGCAAAACCATATGGTAATTTCTTGAAATCATGGGTTGTCAGCATATATACAGGTCTAAACGTCTGATTAAACAGTGACAACACTACATAAAAGTAGTAAGAGGAAACTACCAATCTGAGGACAACAGTGACAAATAAAGTCTCATAATTAAATAATGCCCTAAAGCGATGTAGGTATGTGATGGCATTAAAACCGCCAATTTGAACTTACCATGGAGAGGTCTGTAACTTACGTTGACCCACATCCGAGCCGTCCAAGGTTGGGTGGGTGGGATAATACTCACCTCCGTGTCTTTAATAAAATCATGACTTTCCATCATGATAATAGTAAAATCCTTGAATTTTATTAAAGACTCGGAGGCTCCTATTATGTTATTTCAAAGCTGTGATATCACGGCTTCTGCAAAATGCTGGATTGGTTTGAAATAGAAATTACGGAAAGTAGATTCTGCGGACCAATCAGCCGCCTTCAATATATCCTTCAAATGACAACCTGCAAAGGACACTTTAGAGGCCATGGCACCGCAAACCGAATGAGGGGAAAATATGGAGGTATTGATACCTGCCTAGGACATGAGCCATGTGACCCAGCGGGCCAAGGTAGGAGAGGATACCGGAGCGTGCGGTTTACGGAAGGAGATGAAAAGTTGGGGGTCCGACCCAGTCCGGAGGGATGCAGTTTAAGCTTTGTACGCTCGAAGACACGCTACTGGGCAAAGGAGCAGCTTCATGGGAAAAGCTAGATACAGGACCGACCGGGAAGACGATTTTGTCCTCCGTGAGTTGTCAAAAACGACTCCTTCTGGGATCGGGCATTGACATCTAGTGCTCTAACGTCTGATACTCTTTTGCATGAGATTAGGCACAACAGCATAACTAATTTAGCTGAGAGTTGTTTTAAGGATAGCGACTCGTTGTCTGGCCACCTAGTCAGGAAATTCAATACTAGGGATACATCTCATAGGGAGGAATAGCGAGGTAGAGGTGGCCTTGCAAACCAAATGCCTAAGAGAAGACGACAAACATAGGATGTCGTCCTATCGGGGCCCCGTCAATGCCGCTATGGCCGGCTGAGATAGCTGAGCGGTAGAGGTTTACCGTCCTGTAAGCTTTCCCGTTATCATAAAGGGAGGTTAAGAATTGTAGGACTGTTGTCACAGGAGTTGATAGGGGATCCACACCCCGTGCCACGCACCAACCAACCCATGTGCGCCAAGCAGACAACCCCTTGTCTTGAAGACTAGAGCCCATTTAAAAGACTCTATCAACCTTATCCAAACGTTACACAATTTTGTTTGGTTGGAGGGATATATTCTCGTAACTAGTGATGTGAGCAGCCTATATACGGTTATTGAGCACCATATAGGTTGCGAGGTGGTGGGGCACTTTTTAAGGGCATCAAAATCTTTTAAAGAAGAACAGACCCAGTTTATTTTTGAGGGTATTAGGATCATTCTACAGAATAACTTCTTCTGGCTCGAGAATGAGTTCTATGTCCAAAGAAGAGGTACCGCCATGGGGACCAAGTTCGCCCCCAGTTATGCTAATTTATTTATGGCCTATTGGGAAGAGTCTTTTATATATGCCCAGCATGACTGGAGGGGGAACTTGGCCCTCTATAGGCAGTACATTGACGACATATTTTTTATCTGGAAGGGGAACAGAGCCTCATTGGATGATTTTTACATTTTTTTAAACAATAATTTCTGGGGCATCAAACTTACCTCAGAGATTAGTTGTCAGGAAGTACATTTTCTGGACTTAAGAATATTTGTAGATAATGGGACCATTAAGACTAGCACCTTTTTCAAAACTGTCGATGTCAATAGTTATATTGACAATGACAGTTGTCATTTTAAAGCATGGCTTTCTAACATCCCAAAAGGACAATTTATGCGGCTTAAAAGGAACTGCACAGATGAAAACACCTTTTTAGAACAATCTGGTATTCTTAAAAATCTATTTTATCAAAAAGGATACAAAAGGGAATATGTAGAAACCCAATTTAAAGACATATGTACAAAACTTAGAGAGGATCTCTTGGTATATAAGAGAAAGGACAATATTATACAAGAAAAACAAGTTTCTTTCGTATGTGATTATAACTCTCAAAGTCATCTGTTCCATAAAATCCTTTAAAAACACTGGCACATTTTGAGACAAAATGAAGATCTTCTTACATTTGTAGGAGAGAAACCACGAGTAGTATATAGAGGGACCAGTAATCTGAAAAATGTTTTAACTAGCAGTTTTATTCCCCAAAACTCCCAAAAGAATAGAGACGCACAGGGTAATGATCTAAAAGGGTTCTATAATTGTGACAACTGTAAAGCATGCAATACTAGCAAAATTGTAAATAGGAAAACTGAAAAATTTTATTCTAACAAAACCAAGAAAGAATATGATGTAAAGGATTTTATTATGTGTAATTCGAATAATGTAATTTATTTATTGACATGTATTTGCGGATTGCAACATGTAGGACGTACTACTAGACCCTTAAAGGTTAGAATTTGTGAACATCTTAGGAATGTACAGAAGGGAGTTTTTAATCACTCTGTATCAGACAAACTCCAATTTACATTTTATGGGGATACAGAGAATTCAAAAGTCGTGGAGAGGGGGTGACCATTTAAGAATCTTGAATAAAACTGAGATGAAATGGATTTTTGAATTGGAAACCCTCTCTCCAAATGGCTTAAATATTGATTTTGAGATGTATAACTATACAGATCATTTTTATGTATTATTAGAAATTTTACATTATTTTTCTTAATACTTCTTTTTATCTGATTAGTTTTATTTGTGGGTATTTTTATTGATTATATATTTTTATGCCTTTTTCTCCCCCCCCCCTTCCTTCCCTTTTCATGTGTGGGGTCTGCTTTTGGAGTTGTAAAAAACTACAGGGATTTTGGTAATAACTGCTTTAAGCAGTCAGTAATGCAGATTAACCACAGTGACTTTTGAAGTAAGAGGCATAGAAAAGCGTTGGAACACACCGGCACCATAGGTGGAATGCACGCGAACCCGGAAGTACCAGCGGTGGAACGCATGTATGCGGAAGTAGACGGCACCACAGAAGATCGGATTGGGAGATGTAATGGACAGTTCTAAGTGGTCTATGGGCATAGGGGGCGGGTTCTAAGTACCAGCAAGGAGCACAACGCGTTTCAACGCTAAAATACGTCTTCCTCAGGTGCAATATTCCAAAAAGCTGAAGCTTGGTCCTCAGTATATAGGAGGAATAGGATTGGCAAACACCAATTAGAAATATAACAATGGTTTAATTTATTAAAAAAGTATATAAAATCTTACATATATAATTCTGGAATGCCAGCAAGGAGCACAACACGTTTCAACGCTAAAATACGTCTTCCTCAGGTGCAATATTACAAACAAACTCTATCCACATTTAAAACTCATTTCCGCGCCAAAATTTTGTTTTAAATGTGGATAGAGTTGTTTGTAATATTGCACCTGAGGAAGACGTATTTTAGCATCGAAACGCGTTGTGCTCCTTGCTGGCATTCCAGAATTATATATGTAAGATTTTATATACTTTTTTTAATAAATGAAACCATTGTTATATTTCTAATTGGTGTTTGCCTATCCTATTCCTCCTATATACTGAGGACCAAGCTTCAGCTTTTTGGAATTCACCTGAGAACGTTTTTCAAAGTGACATTACCTGAGCCAGTTTTTCTACTAACAGGCTCCATCATATGTGAGTTGGACTATATAGACTGCTATATCAGATCTACTCACTGTTGCAGTATTATGCTATGATCTTTCTGTTCTTTATATACAGGATTTATACCTATTGACAACAATTTTATTGGGGTATCTATCCTTTATTTTATTGTGATCCACATGTTCACCTAAGGTGGAGGCATCACTAATATATATCCTTGTGAACCAATTATACGCGCTGCACACTTCTTTGTATGGTTGTGCCAAGCAGACATGTAAGACTGTCTCGTGCTCATGCGCCCTCGAGAAGTCAGAGAGTCGATTGTGAAACTCCCTCGATTGACCAGGGTCCCCGGAAGTCAGCCACGCCATGAAGCGGAGGAGACCCTGAAGGATCAGGGGGTGGAGGGTCCCATTGGGGGACCCGTAGGAGAGATTGGGCATCCGGGAGGAGCCGCAGGTGATCTATAGCCATCTCCAGTAGATGAGGGAACCAGGGCTGTGACGACCATAGGGGGGTTATTATAACCAGGCAGCCCAATTGGAGCCGTAGATGGAGGAGGCAACAAGGGATGAGGGCGAATGGAGGGAATGCATAGTTCCTGGTGGTTGACCAGTCTTGGGAGAATGCATTCGTGCCGAAGCCGTAGTGTCTGGCCTCCAACTGAAGAAGGTCGGAAGTTGGGTATTCAAGCGAGAGGCATATAAGTCTATTGCCAGAGGACCCCGCAGATCCCAAATGCGCTGGAAGATTTGGGGATGGATGTGCCAGTCACTGGAATCCCGCAGGTGGTGGGAGTACCAATCTGCCGTAGTGTTGGACAACCCCGGCAAATATTCTGCCTTGACAGCCATGTTGTGTTGCAGACAAAACTGCCAAAGGTCTCGAGCCAAATTCGATAGAATTTTGGATCTTGAGCCACCGAGGTGGTTGATATAAGAGACAGCCGATACCTTGTCCATCTTCAGTAAGATTGAACACTGGGACAGTGTTGGGGAGAGGCTGTGAATCGCAAAGGACCCTGCTAGGAGTTCTAGGCAATTTATATGCAGCGTGTATTCCGCTTCCGACCATCATCCGCCTGTGGCGATATCTCTGCAGCGCGCACACCAACCGTTAGAGCTCGCGTTCAACTCTATGACTACATCTGGGGCTGAGCCGAAGATGGCTCTGCCATTCCACGCCTCCATGTGTAGGAGCCACCAGTGGAGTTCTTTTTTCGCTTCTGCGTCTCGAGTCAGAGTATCCTCGTATGAGGCTCTGAGGTATGACGCCGGTAGGCGCTGGAGGGCTCTGTAATGAAGGGGGCCCGAAAATATGGCCTGCATGGAGGCTGCTAGGAGTCTGATCATGTGGGCCAGATGTTTGAGAGATATTTGCAGAGAGGCAAGAACTCGTCTTATCTCTTTCTTGATATTTCTCATTTTGGATGTTGGTAAATACAAGGTTTGCGTGTCTGAGTCCACCAAGAGTCCTAGGAACTCTATTTGTTGAGTGGGGACTAGGATGGACTTTTCCCAATTTATAATGAAGCCCAAATTCTAGCAAGAAGCACTAGAGTATGCTTCTCGACAGATGAGCCATGCATTGTCTGCTTCTATTACCAATGTTACTACTTTCAGGTTGTTCCTTTTTTTTCAGAACTGGGAGACCATCACCACGGATGCATGGATTTTGGAGTGCGTTCAGGGATATGCCATTGAATTCCACACATGGCCCACTCAGGCTTCCTGACCTCCACCGCTACACATGTCAAAGGAGCACAGTCTCCTTATAGACAAAGAAATTTGTTCTCTCTTCAACAAGGGCACTGTCCAATTCACCCTGGATGGAATTTGGTTCTTCAACAACATCTTCCTGGTCCAGAAAAACATGTGAGGCTATCAACCCGTCATCAACCTTTGTAAACTCAACAGCTACGTGGTATACCAACACTACAAGATGGAAGGAATTCACATGCTTCAAGACCTCCTGCTGGTCAACAACTGGTTCACACGACTCGATCTCAAAGACGCGTATCTCTCGATACCCATCGCACGGGAGAATCTACCCTTTATTTGGAGGCGACGGGTTTGCCAGTTCATGTGTCTGCCATTCAGCCTCAGTTCAGCTTTGTGGTGCTTCACGTAGCTGATGAAGCCTGGGCGATTTACTGATCTTCTGCGACGCACTCTCAGATGCAATTTGTCATTCACTTTCTGGAGTCTTTTGGCTTCGTGGTGAACAGACAAAAGTCAGCACTCATTCCATCACAAACCGTGCAGTTCCTCGGGTTCGAAATATAGTTGGTAAACTGCGTTCTATACCTGCCAACCTCGAAGATTTCCTCGATTCGGAAGGAATTACGCAAAGTGTTACACAAAGACTTCGTTCCTCTGCGTCTCATCGCCCGCATAGTGGGCCTCCTCTCCTCCTCGATTCAAGTGATCTTTCCAGGCCCACTACACTACTGAGCCATGCAATTTTTAAAGGCCACTTACCTACAATCAGGTTTCTCCTTTGATCATCGGATACCCCAGTCAGAGGAGGTGCAGTCAGAACTTCGCTGGTGGTTACGACACATGGAAGCCTGGAATGGCAAGGCGATATTTGGCCCCTCTCCGGACTTTAGTGTTAGAATCAGACACCAGTCTCTGGGGCTGGGAAGCCCACTGCTCAAAACATTCCACAGGGGGCCCCTGGTTAGACAAGAAAACAGGGTTGCACATAAATTGCCTGGAATTGATAGCAGGATCATTCGCAATCCGCAGCCTCGCCAAGGGCCTTTCCGATTGCTGCGTTCTCCTGTGCATGGAGAATATTTTGACAGTGCAATATATCAACCTCTTCAGGAGAGCCCGTTCCCTGGACCTGACAACGAAGGACATCTACAAATTTTGCCTCTCCTGCAACATTGTTCTTTTACCAGGGACTTCGAACCTTAACAGCAGATTGGTTCTCTCGCCTCTGGTGGGACACCAGCGATTGGCAGCTAGACGGCTTGATTTTCTGCGATCTAATGTCCCTCAGAGGGCCGCTAAAGGTGGATCTTTTTGCCTTCAGGACCAACCGACAACTCCAAAAGTTGGATCCCGGATCCAGAATGCGAGGCATTGGATGCATTCCTCCAGCCTTGGCCGACAGGGGGGTCCAACACCTTCCCACCTTTCTCCATGATGGCAAGAATAATCCCCTACTCAAGGCTACACAAAGTGTCCCTACTACTCCTCACTGCTCTATGGCAGAGTCAGCCGTGGTTCCCGGATCTTCTGGAACTCTCATACGACCACTTCTGCTACCCTCGTTTCCCTCTCTCCTAAGAATAGTAGAGGAAAGTAGAGGAAAGGATGAACCTAGTGGCTTGGATGATTTCTGGGGATCCTGGTCGGTCCATGGATTATCAAGAGTGACTAAGGTCCTTCTCTGGGACTCCTGGGCTCCTGGCACAAGGACAAGCTATATCTCCACCTGGGATGCTTGGAGCAGTTGGTGTTTGAAGAGGCATTCCGAGTGCCTATCCCACTCATTCTGAACTACCTGTCTCATCTACTTTCCATATGTGGTATGTGGTCTTCTGAGAGGCATTAAATTGTGGAGACCCCCGGCACCCAAATATTCTCGTCTCTGGGACATGGATGTGACGTTTCATGCGAGACTGGCTGGACAATGCGAGCTTGTCCCTGTGACAATTATCAGCTAAACGGACTCTATTATTATGTCTCATCTCTTTCCGTCAGGTCTCGGACATTTGGGCGTTCGATGTGGACATTTTTTCCTTCTTGCCGGAAGGGGTCACATTCTCTATTTCATGGTGTACTAAATCAGATTCTAAGTAAATTTTTTATCCATTATTTCAGGCGGTTCCACAGCTATACGTCGTAGATGCGCTGTTAAAGTATGTAGCAGTTACTTCTCCGCTACGGACTACATCATCAGGACAACTTCTTATTTCCTATGTCACGCCACACAAGCCAGTCATAACCACAACTTTGGCTAGGTGGATTCGTTGGTTGTTATCCATGGCCAGGGTAGAATCCTGTTTTGGTGCCCACTCAGTTCCTGCGTGGCTGCGTCACAGGCCTTTTTGGGCTGGTGCGTCCCTTGCGGACATTATAAAAATGTGCGGATTGGACACTAGAGAACACTTCCCATGTTTTTTACTTTAGACAATCTTCTCACGCTTCTTTCACTTTTCTTTATTCTCAGCGTTAAAAATTCAAAATATGAAGTCTCCTGTCATGTGGTAAAATTGTAGATTATGTTAACATAAACAGTGCACATGTAATCTTAATTTTAGTAATGGCAGGAGGCAAACATTTTCCCACCCTGCTCTGCTTCCCACCCTGGGTCTTTATTTCTCGCACTTTTTTTATTGACATATTATAGTTGTTAGTATTGGTTATATATAGTTTTTACATTTAGACTATTGCTTAGTTAGATAAATGTATGGTTCAATCATTTTTAGTTAATTAAAGGAACACTATTGTCACCTAAATTACTTTAGCTAAATAAAGCAGTTTTAGTGTATAGATCATTCCCCTGCAATTTCACTGCTCAATTCACTGCCATTTAGGAGTTAAATCACTTTGTTTCTGTTTATGCAGCCCTAGCCACACCTCCCCTGGCTATGATTGACAGAGCCTGCATGAAAAAAAAAGCTGGTTTCACTTTCAAACAGATGTAATTTACCTTAAATAATTGTATCTCAATCTCTAAATTGAACTTTAATCACATACAGGAGGCTATTGCAGGGTCTAGCAAGCTATTAACATAGCAGGGGATAAAAAAATCTTAATTAAACATAACTTGCAATAAAGAAAGCCTAAATAGGGCTCTCTTTACAGGAAGTGTTTATGGAAGGCTGTGCAAGTCACATGCAGGGAGGCGTGACTAGGGTTCACAAACAAAGGGATTTCACTTCTAAATGGCAGAGGATTGAGCAGTGAGGCTGCAGGGGCATGTTCTATACACCAAAACTGCTTCATTAAGCTACAGTTGTTCAGGTGACTATAGTGTCCCTTTAATTAATGAGTTACTGCATTTGCTTATATTATATGGTTATTATTGTGGGCATCTTGTCACTTCAGATGCCTTTCGCTTCTTTTTGTTCCTTTCAGTGTTATCGACTTCTCCACATGATTAGATCTGTTTACGTTATATTTCTGGTCATCTATTTTCAAATTCTTTGTTTGCTGTTCTGTTATTCTTCAGGACTTGGCTTTGTTCTAGACTGTGTATATTGTTTGCTACAAAGAAAGAGGAAGTGATCAGACTTTCAGGGCCTTTTATAGAGTTGGATACTTTTTTCTGGTTGTTTCTGTTATGTTCTGTGCTGCTGGATTGTACAGTAAAGAGAGTTATGCAAAATATGAAGCCTCCAGTCATTACTAAAAATAAGATTATAGGTACACTACATTAGCATAATCTACAATTGGCATTCATTCATACTTTTTTGACACTGGCAAGGCCAATGCTGGCAACAGTGCATTGATCCAAAACAATTTCCATTTAATAATCAAAAATATTTTTTCCTCATTGTGGCACAAATAGAAATGCCTTCAAACTGTTTTTTACTTTTTTTTATCAACCACAAAAAATGATTTTTCAAAGGTTGAACTTGATAGACTTTTTGTGTCTTTTTATAACCTGGATAAAATAAGTCTATCAATTTGTGCAGTTAAAAGTGATCATCTTGATTTGCTAATAGTTATGTCTCTTTCTAATAGACAATTAGCAGACATTATAAATAATATTATAACGGTTAGGGAGGCAAGGAGTTCTAGCACTAGGGAGGAAGGTGAAGTTAGAACAGAAGTCAATTAGTCTATTGCCAGCTCACTGAGCACTGTGATGACAGGCATAATATTTGCACAGAACTGACAGTGACAATGTTTCAGGCTGCCCAATTCTGGTGTGCCAGGTGTGCAACAAGTCCCTGGCACAAAAGTGCAACTATCTCTGTGCAATGTTTAACCCCTTAAAGACCGAGGTTGTACTAGGTACGTCTGACATAAAATGGTCCTTAACGACCGTGGACGTATCTAGTAAGTCCTCGCAGTCCTTCTTACTTACCAGATTGACACTGTTTCCCCACCGACTGTTTTACTTGGGAGACTTTGCTGAACACAACAAATATTAGTGTTTCAAAACAGTAAAACATCACAGATATTGTCGGTGAAAGTGAAGTTTTTTGCATTTTTCACACACAAACAGCACTTTCACTGATGATATCATTGTTGTAATACATTTTACTGTTTTGAAACACTAATATTTGTGTTCAGCAAAGTCTCCCGAGTATAACAGTACCCTCCATGTACAGGTTTTATCGTGTTTTTGAAAGTTACAGGGTCAAACATAAGGCTTGATTTTCCATTTTATTTACAATGAAATTTGCCAGATTGGCTAAGTTGCCTTTGAGAGCGTATGGTAGCTCAGGAATGAGAATTATCCCTATGATGGCATACTGTTTGCAAAAGAAGACAACACAAGGTATTTCAAATTGCATATGTTCAGTCTTTTTTAGTAGCCACTTAGTCACAAACACTGGCCAAAGTTAGCATTCATAATAGTTTTTTGCATTTTTAACACACAAACAAATATAAATGCTAACTTTGGCCAGTGCTTGTGACTAAGTGGCTACTAAAAAAGACTGGACATACCCCATATTGAATACCCTGGGTTGTCTACTTTAAAAAAATATGTACACGTGAGGTGTGATTCAGAGATTTATGACAAATAACAGTGTTACAATGTCACTATTGATAAATTTAAAAAATATATATTTTGAAACAGCAATGTCATATTTGTACTTATAGCCCTATAATTTGCAAAACAAAGCTAAGAACATGTTAACATTGGGTATTTCTAAACTCAGGACAAAATTTTGAAACAATTTAGCATGGTTGTTTTTTGGCGATTGTAGATGTGTAACAGATTTTGGGGGTCAAAGTTAGAAAAGGTGTGTTTCTTAAAATTGTTTCAGCATATTTTATATTTTTTTATTGTAAATTATATGATATGATGAAAATAATGGTATCTTTAGAAAGACCATTTAATAGTGAGAAATTTTTTATATAATATGTGTGGGTACAGAAAATGAGTAAGAGGAAAATAACAGCTAAACACAAACACTACAGAAATGTAAAAACAGCCTTGGTCTTTAACAGTAAGAAAATTGAAAAACGGTCTGGTCACTAAGGGGTTAAAGCAGAAGCACTGCACATACAGACTCATTCTTCCATGACCACATCTAAAAGCAGTCATGCAGCCAAAAGTGGTCATGGTGGTTGGAGTAACAATTTAAAGGACCACTATAGTGCCAGTAAAACATACTCGTTTACCTGGCACTATAATGCCCTGAGGGTGCCCCCACCCTCAGGGTCCCCCTCCCGCCAGGCTCTGGGGAGAGGAAGGTGTTAAACACTCACCTTTCTCCAGCGCCGGGCAGGGAGCTCTCCTCCTCCTCTCCGCCTCTTCGGCTGAATGCGCATGCGCGGCAGGAGCTGCGCGCACATTCAGCCGGTCTCATAGGAAAGCATTCATAATGCTTTCCTATGGACGCTTGCGTCTTCTCACTGTGATTTTCACAGTGAGAAGCATGCAAGCGCCTCTAGCGGCTGTCAATGAGACAGCCACTAGTGTGAGGAACTGACTCTGCTGGGTTTCGAACCCTGGTTTACATGGTGCTAAACCTTTTCCTTACCAGTACACCAGCCTGCCTTTTGCAAATTTACCTGAGATCTGATACTATTGTTTGTAGAGTCAAGGTTATCAGTGACAACTCACTTCAGCTGTGTCTGGTCAGGTGTCTGGTCCTTGGCCTATAAAAGCCACTTCCTGTCTCTGTACCTTTGCCAGATTATTGTGGTTCCTGTACTCTCTAATCCAGCGTGTTCCTGTTTCTCCTTCCTGTTGCTGAATTTGGACTGTTTTGACTTTGCTGCTTCTCCTTCCCACTGACCTCGGCTTGCCTGACTACGATTATCATCTTTCTGTTCCAGTCTCCCATCTCTGCTTAAGACCAGAAGGCCACTCAAGGCTCAGGGGCTCAACCACCTGGGTAACGAGTGGCTACCTCTGGCAGAAAACATTGCTGATCTGGCTACTGGACTCCAAAACTTTGTAACATCAATATCATTACAACTAGAGGCTTTAGAGGCTGGATTTAACCCATTTATAAACATAGCAGTTTATAAACTGCTATGTTTATTTAAAAAAAAGGGTTAATCCTAGAGGGGCCTGGCACCCAGACCACTTCATTAAGCTGAAGTGGTCTGGGTGCCTAGAGTGGTCCTTTAACAGTGAAGTGCAGCGGAAAACCAAAGCCTGATTTCGCCTACAAAGACTTCACTTGACATTAAAATTGTCTTGGTTTTATTGATGATTCCACCAATGCTCAGGACTGGAGAAAGTTTAATGCAACAAATTGTATAACGAAGATCAGAATAGTGATAGTGGAAAGGAAAATATCACTGCTTGTATGGTTTGGTTTCTCACCCTATATTGTCTGTAGCAAAATAATCCACTTGGCACACATGTATCTCAAAGTCTAAAAGGTTTACAAACACGAACCAGCTCTGGTAAACCTCATTATAGTAAGTGTAGGATTTCAGGGTAATATTGCATGTGGGATAGTCTATAAATAGACCTCTAATCATAGGACATATTGTATATTTAGTGTGAGTCACTTATGAGGCAAACAAAATACCTGGCTGTAAACCAAACCTTGAAGCTCTTAAAATCTGTTCTTTTTATAGACACACAGTGGATATCGGAGATGAGGCTGAGAGTGGAAGCTCTGGCATTATAATATGGTATTATGTACTGTAGGAACTCATTTAAATGTAGTGTAACCTTTAGTTTTACAATAATTCCTTTGTTTTCATTCAGATTTAAAATGATTCTCAGTATTAAATTAATGCTTTCATTTAACAGATAATTACAATATATTATATGTATAGATAAATGTATACATGCAGTTTAATTATTCTTTTTTAGTCATTATGTTACCATAAAAAAACATTGTTTTTGACATATATGAATAGAATAGATGGCAAAACTACACAATCAGTCACTTGTGTCACTTGTGTATTAAGATCAGTCAGTGAAAATAATTAAAAAGGGACTCAAGACTAATCTTTTTTTTGTCAAGTCGTTTAAAAGGATCCATCAGTGCAGGTCTTAAAATGAACACAAACCTCTAATGTGACATAAAACTGTGAAGTGCTTTGAGAATAACTAGAAAAGTGTGGTATTGGCAATTTTGCAAACTACAAATATTGTTATTTTTAAAGGACACACAAAGCATAAGTGCTGTCCCTTTTTTTTATACAATGTAAACTGTGCCATCTTTGAAAAAAAAATTCACGTTTATGTTTGGCTGCAAAAACTCATCTAGAAGCTTTCAGAGAGAAAGTCACTAAATGCTTTTAGGAGGTCTCCACATTAGCAACATTAGGCAGAGCAGGATGCCAAATGTGGTGAAAACCTTTCCTAAAGAAGCATTGGATTTAACCCCTTAGTGACCAGACCACTTTAAAATTTTCTTACCGTTTGAGCTCTTTTTTAGACATGTTTAATTCGTTTTGCTGAATTATGCTGAATTTCCGAAGTGCCAAATAATGGAAGTGCGGAAGGCGAATTGTTGAAGTGCAGAATTTCGGAAGTTGCGAAGTGCTTCGGATTTCTGAAAAGTGGCAAAACAGGAGAGAGAGGGAAAATTGAGGGAATGATGAATATAACCCTAACCCTACCCCTAACCCTACTCCTAAGCCTAACTCTAACCCTAACCCTAACACTTACCCCAACCTACCTCTAACCTTCCCCTAACCCTAGTAGGGTTAGGGGGTAGGGTTAGGGGTAGGGTTAGTGGTAGGGTCAGGGTAGCGTAAGGGGTAGAGGTAGGGTTAGGGTAAAGGGAAGGGTTATGGGAAGAGGTAGGGTTAGGGATAGGGTTAGTGGTAGGGTCAGGGTAGGGTTAGGGGTGGAGGTAGGGGTAGGGTTTGGGGAACGGTTAAGGGTAGGGTTAAGGTAAGGGTTAGGGGTAGGGTTAGGTTAGAGGTAGGGTTATGGGTAGGGGTAAAGGTAGGGGTAGGGGTAGGGGTAGAGGTAGGGTTAGGGGTAGAGGTAGGTTTAGGGGTAGGGGTAGGTTAAGGGTTAGGGGTAGAGGTAGGGTTAGGGGTAGGTTTAGGGGTAGGGTTAGGGAATTGCCAAAGTCTCGAATTCCCGATGTGCCAAATTCCCAAAGTGCCGAAGACCCGAATTGGCAAAGTCACGAATTTCGGAAGTGCCGAACCGATCCGAAGTGCCAAATTGTGGCAATCCTGAATTTCGGAAGTCCGATCTGAACTGAAGTCCCGAATTTCTTGCCCATGCACATCCCTACTGTTTTTACATTTCTGCTGTGTTTGTGTTTAGCTGTAATTTTCCTCTTTCTCATTTACTGTACCCACACATATTATATACTGTTTTTCTCACCATTAAATGGTCTTTCTAAAGATACCATTATTTTCATCATATCATATAATTTACTATACAAAAAAACATAGTTTTTTGTTGTTTTTTGCATTTTTTTACTGGTGGTTTCATCGTCATGATACGTTTTACTGTTTTAAACACTCATATTTGTGTTCAGCAAAGTCTCCTGAGTATAACAATACCCCCCATGTACAGATTTTATGGTGTTTTTGGAAAGTTACAGGGTCAATATAGGGCATGCTCAATTCAGTTTGCCAGATTGGTTTACTGGGTCTGTGTTGCCTTTTGAGACTATATGGTAGTCCAGGAATGTGAAATAACCCCATCATGGCATTCCACTTTCAAATGTAGACAACTCAGGGTATTCAATATGGGGTATGTCCAGTCTTTGGTAGTAGCCACTTAGTCGCAAACGATGGCCAAAGTTAGTGTTTTTATTTGTTTTTTATAAAAACATTTTTTTTCAATTTATATTATAAATGGAAGGCTGGGTCTGTAGTTGTGGGAGGGGCATGAGTTCCCTACTTAAGGACCGCCAGACCCCTCCTCATTACCATTGTTGGTCTGGCGATTTGCATACCTGGACTTCCGGCTGCAGCAGATCGCCATTTTGCTTACCTTTTCTCGTGGATACCTTACCTGCTCTTAGAGTGTCTGCCCGTTTCTGGTTCGAGTTCAACTATCCAAGGCCTCCGGGATATTTCCCCTCTCCTCCAGTCGCTTCCACTTACTGTCCCAAAGCTGCAGTAACAGTGAGCTGGCTGACCTTAACTACCCTGTCGCAGGCGCACAACGTCATCACGGACCAACTCTATCTCTCATACTTACCTCTGTTTTGTATTCCTTTGTATAGTCTTTCATTAACTTCTATACGAACATACGGTTCGGTAGTTTGTCCACTATGTTACTGCTTGTCGGTTCGTATACTTTGGCTTTCATGGGCTTGCGCTCACCCGTGCGTTAGTTTGTACGCACGAACTACACGATTCTCACAAACATGTATGTTATAGTGTTTAGTTGTACTGCAGCGTTCGGTTGTTATGCGGCTCTTTGCTCCTCTTTTGGAGCCATTCATATAATTACAGCCGAATGCCCTATAATAATTATTGGAATTCCTAGAGTCCAGGTGCACATTCGTATAAATTACACATATATGCTGGGTAGGCTACTGACCCCTAGATGTTATAGGAGAGTACTGCACATGTTATACATTTTGATCAAATAATGTGTTTAAACAAGTTAAATTGAGCAGCGCTTTGTTGCTATTTTTGGTTCTGCCATTTGATACGTTATAACAATATTTTATAGATTGCCGGGCTTGAACCTTCTTTTTGCTATGCCTCAAAGATTCTGGTTGACTCAGGTTTCAATTATCAAATCACTTTAGGTGAGTTCTGTTAATTGTTGTCAGTTAGTAGTCAGTTATGCTCTTTTGAAATTCTAATATTGGCCATATTATATATTACAGATTGAAGTCAGTCTGCCATATTCACTATCATCTCCTCTCTTTCGATTCCTACAATATTACATTGGTTAGTGGTTCAGATTTTTCTTGAAATTCCATGTTCTGTCCCAGACTACTCAGATAATCTAACTGTTTCCTTTTATGTTACTGGGTGCTAGGCCCTGCTGGTTATACTATGCTCTACCGGGTTCATTTAGGCCTAGTCTATTAGCTGGTAGGTATCCCATATTGATTCATGTTGGTTTATCACTATTTTCAGTCACGTTATGGGTACTACATGATGGCCATATACTCTCGTAGGTATTACTCTGGTTTTAATCTACTCTTTCCTACTCTATCCATCTGATACGGCAGGTAGGCATACCCGGGGGTGGTTACACTTTCCCCCCCACCCCTTGGCTGATAGGTTTCACAGTCCACTTAGTTGGTTTTCTGTCCACTTTTCCTAAATCTTAGTGGTCCTGCGAGGCCAACACCCACGCCCAAATGGCCAACTCATAGTTAGTCGCCTCGCATGATGGTATAGAGAGGGCTTCACCCTGTCACTCCCACACTATCTTTTTGCTTTACTCGTCACCGAGAGGCTATCACCCTGCCACAATCTCATTGGCCACAAATCCCCTCAGGCCAACACATAGCTAGAGCCTCTCATGCCACTTGGCAACTAGATATTAGATCATTTCTTCACCACTTGGCATTAGATAAGCTAGCCAGTACATTATTATCACTTTTGGTTACGCATGAATCTTTTGTCCTATTCTAGCATGTCTAAACTCTGTCCTTGGTCCCCTTCTATTTTCTCTTTATACTGCCTCTTTTGGCAAACGTATTGCCTCTTTTGGATTCCACTACCACCTGTACGCTGATAGAAACATAAAATGTGACGGCAGATAAGAACCATTCGGCCCATCTAGTCTGCTCAATTTTCTTAATACTTTCATTAGTCACTGGCCTTATCTTATAGTTAGGATAGCCTTATGCCTATCTCACGCATGCTTAAACTCCTTAACTGTGTTAACCTCTACCACTTCAGCCGGAAGGCTATTCCATGCATCCACTACCCTCTCAGTAAAGTAATACTTCCTGATATTATTTTTAAACCTTTGTCCCTCTAATTTAAGACTATGTCCTCTTGTTGTGGTAGTTTTTCTTCTTTTAAATATAGTCTCCTCCTTTACTGTGTTGATTCCCTTTATGTATTTAAATGTTTCTATCATATCCCCCCTGTCTCGTCTTTCCTCCAAGCTATACATGTTAAGATCCTTTAACCTTTACTGGTAAGTGTTATACCGCAATCCATGAACCAGTTTAGTAGCCCTTCTCTGAACTCTCTCTAAGGTATCAGTATCCTTCTGAAGATACGGTCTCCAGTCCTGCGTACAATACTCCAAGTGAGGTTTCACCAGTGTTCTGTACAATGGCATGAGCACTTCGCTCTTTCTACTGCTAATACCTCTCCCTATACAACCAAGCATTCTGCTAGCATTTCCTGCTGCTCTATTACATTGTCTGCCTACCATTAAGTCATCAGAAATAATCACCCCTAAATCCCTTTCCTCAGATGTTGAGGTTAGGACTCTATCAAATATTCTGTACTCTGCCCTTGGGTTTTTACGTCCAAGATGCATTATCTTGCACTTATCCACATTAAATGTCAGTTGCCACAATTCTGACCATTTTTCTAGTTTACCTAAATCATTTGCCATTTGGCTTATCCCTCCTGGAACATCAACCCTGTTACATATCTTAGTATCATCAGCAAAAAGACATACATTACCATCAAGACCTTCTGCAATATCACTAATAAAAATATTAAAGAGAATGGGTCCAAGTACAGATCCCTGAGGTACCCCACTGGTGACAAGTCCAAGCTTCGAATATATTCCATTGACTACAACCTTCTGTTGCCTGTCACTCAGCCACTGCCTTACCCATTCAACAATATTGGAATCCAAACTTAAAGATTGCAGTTTATTGATAAGTGTTCTATTTGCAACAGTGATGACACCCAAATATATCTCTCTTCCCCGGTCCTCTCCCCTGCCGTCCTGCAACATGTCAATGCTTGCCTTTCTTCCTTTCTTCTGAAACTCAATCTCTCTAAAACTGAACTCCATATCTTTCCTCCTCCTATTACTGATCCTCTTCTCTCACTCTCCCTTCAAGTCAGTGATATCCACATAAGTACATCCTTGCAAGCACGTTGTCATACTTGACTCTGGCCTCACCTTTGAGCCTCACATACAGTTTGTTGCCAAATCCTGTTGATTCCAACTTAAAAACATAGCCCGCATTCATCCCTTTCTTACACAGGATGCTACCAAGGAGCTTGTCTATGCTCTAGTAATTTCCCGCATGGATTATTGTAACCCTTTCCTGATTGGTCTCCCCAAAAGCCGTATTGCCCCGCCATAGTCTGTAATGAATGCCGCTGCCAGACTGATTTTTGTCTCTACTCGGTCCTCTCACACCTCTGCCAGTCCTTACATTTGCTCCCTGTATCCTATAGGAGTCAATTCAAAGTGCTAACCAATACATTTAAAGCACTGAACTATTCTAGCCCCTCTTTTTTCTCTTCTCAGATCCATAGATATGCCCCTCCTCGTTCCCTCCACTCTGTTCATGACCACCTTCTGACCGCTGCTCGCACCCTTACGGCCAACTCGCGCTTGCAGGACTTCTCGCGGACTGCTCCTTTCCTATGGAATAGTCTGCCCACCCCCATCAGACTCTCCCCTAGTCTTCAATCCTTTAAGAAGTGCCTTAAAACCCATCCCTTTAGGAAAGCTTATGGCCTCCCAGAGTAAACTCTACCTTACATACCTGTCTCTTGCTCTCTCCTATAGGGCAGCGCTTTACTCTCTCTCGTCCAGCTCTGCTTCACTCCCACCTTATTTGATTGATATTTCCTGTCCTTTCCTGTCCTATAGACTGTAAGCTCGTTTGAGCAGGGTCCTCTTCAACCTATTGTTCCTATTGTTCCTGTAAGTTTTCTTGTCCTATTTATAGTTACATCCCCCCTCTCATAATATTGTAAAACGCTACGGAATCTGTTCGTGCTATATAAATGGCAATAATAATTATAATAATAACTACCAGAAGCTATTGAGGATTTGTCTATTCCCAGTACTCCTGCAAGGTCCTGCAAGGTCCATATCTCCATCTAATGGAGGGGACAAATGCCAACCTGTCTTCCCTCAGGTCCTGGACCATACACAGGATCATGGCCGAATTAAGGCACAGAAATATTCCCTAACCTGAACACTGCCAGGAAGGCAGAACTTTACAGACTGCTCAATACCAACATGGATAACACCGGGACTGACGAGGGCCCCAGTAGTGCCCAGTCATCCGACCTCCAGGCCGTATTGTCATCAGTCTTGTCCTCATTGGGACGGATTACAGATAGGCTGGACCATTTGTATGCTAAAGATAGGCCAGTGGCACCATCTGGATTGGTTACTCCAGAACCTACTGGTCTCTCAGGCACCCTGACTGGTAAATTTATTGGTCCACTACAGAACCCTAATATCATTAATCCAGCCCATGTGGTACCAGCAAATATTAAGAAGGATATCTTGGAAGGCAAGGATGTCAACCTAATTTCGCTGCTGATTGCCTCCCAAGATATGCTGGAGAACAAGACATATTCCTGTGGCGATGTCTCGATCGTACTGAAGTGAAGGCTAGCGACCCCAGGTTGAATAGGAAGTTGTCAATCCCTGAGAGTTTGTCCTGGCCTTTGGTATCTATAGGGACGTGGTGTGCTCAGTTTATCCTGAACGCAGAGAGGAATCTGACCTGTATTTACACAAATTGGTGGACCTGGGGCATAAGTATGGAGGTACATCATTTTATGATTACCACAGATCATTTTCCACGAAGTTCAATTTTCAGATAGACTGGAGCCAGTTGGATACAGAGCTGTTTTTCAGGCACTTCGCGGGCCTCCGGTCCCCCCAGCTTGTAGTATTTGCTCTTTGTCCTCACACACCACGAACCTATGTCCTAATACCCCTGAGTTGGGTGCTGCCTATCCTTTCCCTACTTCCTCAGCTAAACCTGAGAGAGTGATTAAGGACAAGCTCGGCCGTAATATTGTTTTCCTTGGTAAATCCCAGATTTGCAATAACTTCAATGCAGGTTCCGGTGGATTTGGTGCATGCTGGTTACTGCATGTGTGTTCACTTCGTTTCAGGGCACATGCCAAGAAGATGTGTCCACATAAATTGTTTCTAAAACCCTACATGGCCTCTATTAATGTGACTTGTTTCACCGACTTACTACAGAACCATCCCTCACCCCACTTGGTGGGGTTTATGGTGACGGGATTCACGGAAGGGTTCCATACGGGAATCATTTACATGCCATTCGGCATTGTAGAATGTAACAACTTACTATCTGCCCTCGCCAATCCAATAGATGTTAACAATCTGTTACAGATTGAATTGGATCAAGGTTTCCTACTTGGGCCATTAAGTTCCCTACCTTTCTCAGTATGGAGAACTAACCCTATTAGGGTGGTCTCTGGTAAAAGTTCAGCCAAGTAAAGGTTGATTGTCGATCTCTCCGCTCCACACTCTTCCATGACCCCCAGTCTGAACTCTCTCATTCCTTCAGAGGAATTTCCCCTGCAATATTGATAACGCCATTGACACAATAATGACAGCAGGGAAGGGGGCATGGCTCAGTAAGACGGACATCATTAACGCCTTCAAGCTCCTCCCAATACATCCTTCTTTGTGGCATTTACACGGTGTTAAGTGGCAAGGTTCTTATTACTTTTTCACTATTCTCACTTTTGGTGCAAAAAGTAGCCCCAGGATTTTTGATACCTTCGCTGAGACTTTATGCTGGCTACTGCTCAATATCTGTAGATGCCCCACAGTTATACACTATTTGGATGACTTCTTGACTATTGAGAGTAACTTATTCCCACCTAGTAGTCTGAGAACCATGATCCAGCTATTCCAATACCTGGGGGTCCCCATGTCCCCTAAAAAGACAGAAATACCCGACACATTGATTAATTTCCTGGTTATCACGCTAGATTCGGGCAATATGCTTGCCAGTTTGCCTAGAGATAAGATTGAGCGCATCCTATCCAGCATCAACCTATATCTCTCTGCTGGATCCTGTAATCATTCAGAATTACAGTCTCTGCTAGGCTTCCTCAACTTTGCCATGAAAATTATGCCACAGGGCAGGGCTTTCAAATCTAGACTACTCAATCTGTTTCCCCGCTTTCAGTCTGATATTTCCCAGATTTCACTAGACGTGCCTGCTATGTCAGATTTACGCATGGGGTGGGAATTTCTCATTAGAGGGATTGGGAAACGCATGTTTATCCCTTAACTTACCTCTGACTCCCTTACTATTTTTACAGATGCAGCAGCCACCTCAGGCTTTGCAGCTATTTTTGGTGATTGGCTTTGGGGGGTTAGGCCTATAGAGGTGTACAATGTACCAGGTTTTTCCACCACTTCTGCCCTCTTCAAGCTCAATCCTATTGTAGCTGCTGTAGTAGCATGGGGAACAGCTTGGTTAGGTCAGATGGTGAGATATGTTTCGGACAATTTAGCCACCTGCCATATAATTAACAAAGGTCATTCTAAATCTCTGATCATCATGAGCTTTCTGAGGAAATTGATTTGGCTGGCGGCTTTATAATTTCTTCCTGAATGCCAGAAATATGTGTGCATATTCCTAGCATTCAGAACGTAGCAGCTGATCAGTTGTCTCGGTTTCAATTTCAGGAATTCCACAAAGCGTTACAAACCCCAGCTCCGTCATGGCAGGACATGACATTGGATTCAGAGATCTGTTAACGCATGGCAGACTCCTTTAACAATTAGCGTTGTCTGACAATACTAAAAAGTCATACGACAGGGCATTCCATATTTATAACAGATTCTTGTTGGACTTCTAGGTTGTAAATAAACATTCAATGGAAACTATTGTAGCTTTCACTTCTTTTTGCCACCTTAAATTAAAATTATCTGACAACACCATCAAATTATATGTGACAGGGATGCAACACCATATACTTACACTTTGGCCAAACAACCACAGTTTCCTATCTTCTTATCAAATCAAAACCATACTTAAAAGCATTAAAAATGCAAAAACCATACCACCATCTTCTAGATCACCGATTCATAGTCAACTTTTCCAATCATTATCAGACCTCATGGATACAACCCCTTTTCGAATCACACACCAATTATGTCATTCAAAACCGCTATCTACTTAGCTTTCTATAGGTTCCTCAGACTCGGAGAGTTTACCACTAAAAACATCACATCCCAAGATGGCATTAAGAGATCCCAGATTGTTAAAAATACAAGATCACTACATACTATCCCTCAACCACACTAAAACCACTCAGAGGGATCAACTGATAAAGATCCCCACAGTAAAAATACACAGTATGACGTTATATACTGTATAAGATATATATATATATATATATATATATATATATTACATATAGATACAATATATGTATATATATAAAAAGATAGACAACCCCTGCACTCCAACAAAAAGAAAAAAACACAATACCTGGGGCTCTGATGGCTTAATTATAAACAAAGAAAAATACCGGCACTCAATGATTTTCCAGAAGTTTACATTTCCATTTATTGTGGAAGGATAATTGACATTTCAGCTCCTCTAGGGACCTTTCATCAGGACGCAAACAATTATAAACCTGAAAATACATTTATATAGGGCATACAATTATGGGGTACTCACATTCAGGTGGTGTTCATTGAAAAAGTTCTAAGTTTATGTGCCCTGCATGTAATCCAAACGTTAACACTTCTTCAATTTTCTTAGCTATTAAGCTAGTTGGGTCACTTTCCAGACGTTGATAGGTCTTTGTGTCACTTAGTTGCTGTCTTATATCTGCTGCATAGGCCTCATATTCCAGAATCACTATCCCACCTCCTTTGTCCACTGGACGGATCACTATTGTTGGATCTGCTGCCAAATTTTTAATTAGAATACGTTCATCCTTGGAGAGGTTAAAGTGCTTAGGTCGATGTTGATTAAGAATATTTTCAGACTCCCACTTAGTTGTAGACAAAAAAGATTTAATGGAAACTTGAGTAGCAGGGGGATCAAAGGTGCTGGGCAGTTTGAATTGATATGGATTTCTTATAGCAGAAGGATCCAAAGTTGAAGTAGCAGATTTTAAGAAAAATTCTTTTAGTCTGATTGAACGGTCGAATTTGTAAAGGTCGACCTCCCATTGGAATTGGTTAGGTGGTATAGTAGGAATGAAAGAATGATCCTTACTCAGTAAATGGATCTCTGGAGTAGTCAGTTCACATTTTGATAAATTCAACACTGGGGCTACCTGCACACAGGTGGCTTTCCCCTGGGACCAACGGCGCCTTCCCTTCTGCCCATGTCTGGTGTGGGTCCTTTTCTGTGTTTTCCTTTGCTCCTTGTGACAGTTGTGGACTGTGACATCCTGTCTTGTTCCATGTCTTTGTCTAAAAAAGCAGGTCTATTAATTCTGGACAGGATTCCATCACCCTCTGAAGCCGATACCCCTGATATCACGTTGATAGTTGCTATATCAGGTTTAGTAATTCTCTTACGAAACCTCCTTGGTCTTCCCTTTTGTTCACCTGCCAGCCACCTATAGATTGTCCCCTCCTGATAGTCAAGTTGGACCATTTCCATCTTTTGATGTTTGAATTTATTAACTTTATTTTTATTTTTTTTTACTTTTTCCACCAAGACACTCAGTACAAGTAGAGCATCAGAAGCCTGCCTGAAGGTTTTCCGATACTCTGCTCTACACTGCCGGGTGCCACGTGTGGCTACCCAGAAGTGATCTCTCCCCGGCAGTGAGGGGGGTATTGTACGATGTCAACCTCATGTCTTTTTACTTGTATTAATTATACCAATGCACAGCTTTTCAGAATGACTTGGAACTTTATAAACTAAGTATAATAATATTAGTAATAAAAAAATATATATATTTTTAATATTAGAGTGCTCATTTGAAATGTGGTTGACAATATGCACTTTGTATTAAATATAGATAAATACATAATATATCAACATAAGGTATGTTAATAACTGGGATAAGAAACACAGAGTCCCTTTGTTCATCTTTGTCATTTACTCTCACAATAATCTGTCGATTTAGTGCTGATATTTGTCCCAAGTCCCTGATCTTTGTAACCATTAACATGGATCCAACTTAGGCTTCTTACTTTATTTGGTATTTTGCTAAATTATTGTCTATTTTTAGTAATCTCACTCTCTCCTAGTTCTTCTATTATATTCTAGGCTAGTTCTACACATGTGTAACTACTCTAACAGCATATCCAGATAGCATCATTAATTCTCAAAACATCGATTTGTGTTGTAGTGGAAAAATGGGGACATGACCGAGCATCACCTAGCCTCCACTATGCTTAACTGTAGGCAGAGTATTCTTTTCAGCATAAGCTTCCTTCTTCTTCCTCCAGACATACCGCTGATCTATTGGGCTGAAATGTTCCAGTTTTGATTTATTGCTCCACAGAACAGAATCCTCAAACTTCTGTGGATAATTTATATGATTTTGACCATATAGGAACCAATTTTTTGTGTGTTTTTGTGTCAGCAGTGGTGTACGTCTTGGAGTGCTTGCATGAAACCTTCTGCGTTTAGTACATGCCTTACTGTCCTCACTGAAACATCAGTGCCTCTTGTCACCAAGTCTTTCTGCAGGTCTTTTTCAGTCACTTAAAGTTTTTTCACAATCTGCCTTCTCAGAAATCTGATTGCAACCATTGATGAGTTCCTTTTCAAGGTAGTGTAACCACTGTCCCTTCAACTTCAAACTTGTGAACTATTCTTCAGACAGCTTCTCTAGGAACATTCAGTGCCTACACTATCTTTTTGTATCCTGTTTCTTGTTTGTGAAGGGCGATGATCTTTTCTCTTAACTTTATAGACCATTCAATTGATATATTTCCAGCATGCAGTCAAACATGACAATCAACAAACCCCAAGCCAGTTCAAGTATTTCAGGTGTTCCAGCTCAAGCACACCTGGTGCAACTAATGATGCCATTTTTTTTATTATTATTTTTATTATTAGCATTTATATAACACCAACAGATTCCGTAGCACTTTACAATATTATAAGGGGGGGATTTAACTATAAATAGGACAATTCCAAAAAATGTACAGGAATGATAGGTTGAAGAGGTCCCTGCTCAAATGAGCTTACAGTCTATATTGGGTGGGGTATAAAACACAATAGGACAGGAGATAGCAATCAAATAGGGTGGGAGTGATGCAGAGCTGGAGGAGAGTGCTGACCTTTAGGAGAGAGCAAGGGACAGGTATGTGAGGTAGAGGTTACTCTGGAAGGCCATATGTTTTCTTAAAGAGATGGGTTTTAAGACACTTCCTAAATGATTGAAAACTAGGGGAGAGTCTGATCGTGGTAGGCAGGCTATTCCATAGGAAGGGAGCCACCCGTGAGAAGTCCTGTAAGCGTGAGTTATCCATACAGGTTTGAGCAACGGACAGGAAAAGGTCATGGACAGAGCGGAGAGACCGAGAAGGGGCATACCTATGGATCTGTGAAGAGATAGAATGGTGCTAGAATTGTGCTTTATAGGTATGGATAAGTACTTTGAATTGACTCCTATACGATATAGGAAGCCAATATAAGGACTGGCAGAGGGGTGAGGTGTGAAAGGACCAACTGGAGAGGAGAATCAGTCTGGTGGCAGCATTTATTACATACTGTAGTGGGGCAATAGGTCTTTTGGGACGACCAATTAGGAGAGGGTTACAATAATCCATGCAAATTACTAGAGCGTGGACAAGTTCCTTAGTAGCACCTTGCATAAGAATGGAATGGATGCAGGCTATGTTTTTAAGATGTTTTTAAGAATCTACAGGATTTAGTATCATACTGGATGTGAGGCTCTTGATTGGTTGCATCAAGTGTGCTTGTAACAACATCTGTTTTGCATATTTGTGCTGGTGGGAGGGATTCTATTCCGGAGGATGAATCATTTTGAGACAGGAAAAGTCATTATAAGTTTCATTTTCAGTTGAATTTGGGGAAACCATTTGAAGCATTTGTTGAGACACTGGGGAGTAAGCACAGCTAAATCGACAAGGGCACATGTATGAGTGTGGGGATGGTGTTAGTGATTGGCTGTATGTGTGTAGGGGAGTGGTTATGGGTTTGGAGTGGGGCAGGGATCATCTTACCTCAGTGCCTTTTGGGATTCTGGGCAGCAAACAATTCTCTTTTTGTGTTTTTGTTTCTGTCACAGCTAGCGGGGAGCGTGTCCTTGCCAACAGGGTTGGGGAGTATCAGATGGAATGTCAGGAGATGGACAAGGTGGGTCTCAACCTCCCCTGCTCTGTAAGGTAAACTTTTCAGTTACTGAATTCGACGTGCCCACTGAGCTAAAAGCCGGCTGGTGGTGAGCATTTAAAGGAAAAGGGAATTTTGGTTTGGACGAGGGGGGTAACGAGAGCCCAGTGGGCAAGTTTTGGTGCATAGGCACCTGGTTAAGTTCGTTGGCAAGAACAGTTATTTAAGCTAAATTGGGGGGAGAATTAGGGTAAGTTCTTTTCTCTTAGATGCACCACATTTCCTGCTATGTTCATACATGTTGAGCTATTTATCTAATTTGCTTTTGATCGATTAGTTCATTGCAAACAACTGAAAGTCTGTAAATTTTTACAATAAACTTGATTTTCAATGGAGGTTGAATCATTTTAATTCCAAGTGTAACTCTCAGGCTACCTCTTCCTAGATACAGAGATATGTTTTGGACTTATACAAGGACATTGATAAAAGCCTCAAAAGATAGCAGGATAGCATGCACACCTAACCAGAGAACGCCTTCCAGGGCTGTGTGTGTGCCAGGAACCACAGATCTATATAGATCAAGGAGTAACTGTATGTAACAGAAAGTATTTATTTATTTTTATAATTGTTACCCATATAATTATCATTGCACAGTTATAACATGCTGTGATAATATTCTTTACATCACATCAGCTCCTAGCATTTGTTACCACATAATCAACTGGAATACCAAATATTATGTATTATTTGTATACCGAGATACAAAGTCTTTATAGATGAAATAAATTGTTGTTGATATTAAGGTTTTCTGATTACCTTAGTTAAATAAAGTTAGAATATAGGATACCCTCCAAACATTGTTATAGTAAAAATAATATGATAATAGGGGATAAAATAAAATAGGTGGTGTATCTCACAAGCTTCAGTCAATACCTGAAACTCTACTGGGTGAAAATGAAGTTGCTTTACTTTTTTCTATTCAGTGGTTTTGTGGATAGAAGACCCTGGACAGAATGTACCATAACAAGAGTCTTCAAACCACTTTCCAGTATGATAGGGATTGCAATAAATTCTGATCTTAGGTGACTTTTAGAACCTGATTTGAGCTTACAGACTGTTGTCTGAGTGGAGGAGGTAACTAATGAAGTCTGGAGACATACTTTCTCATTTGCCTTATTTATGGTGTGCAAAAATGTCTTCTGGATTTTTTTGTATAAAGTATGATTTTATGCCAGCTGTAGGAACTCCAGGGGACAGTGCATCATTCCTACCTCAATATAGGATTTTCTCCCTATCCTAGTACCCCACTCCAGGTAGAATACTACATACCAAAATATACCATGTAGCTATTTTGCCCATACATCCTTTACCCATACATCCTGGACACTCTTATTTCTTTATTCTGGGTTTTGAGTAAAATCTCTTACTATTTAAGTATCATGGCAAAACTTTTTTGAGGCTTGGTACCAGTGTATCTTTTTTTTCCAAACATCGAAAACCAAATTATATATCTGTATGTGACATATTTTGGTGCACTTATCCTTGACTTGTTATTGTGTACTATAAGCAATGTATCCCATTTAAAATTGTAATTGTATTATATTGTTTGTCTCTTTGGTTGTTGTTTAGAAAAGAATGAAGAAAAGAATTGCTGATCTTGAAATTTCCATTTTTTTATACAATACTGATTGTACTTTAATTTTTGCAGAGTATGTTGTGCCCAAAGAACACTCATAATTTGGTTGCAATATCATAAAATTCATAATAGAGCATAAGGAATAAAACATGACAGGATGGGTATTTTTAACTCTTATTTGCATGTACTTGTATATTTGAAAGTGAAAGCCAAAATGTGTGCTGCTTAGCAAACAGCATGAAAATCAAACTGCCCACACATTATGGAACATCTATTCCATGCATGAGTTGCTAAATCTTCAACAGAAAACTGAATAATATTATTACTTTCTATACATATGTTGGACATTTTTCATATGGCCAAATGATTACTTTATTTGTAAGTCACAAATGTCAAACTGGAAACCATGGGCGAATCTTTGTCAGTTATTCAGCACAACAGTTCAATAAAGAAATCCACGAGAAATGGAAAGAAATAGAAATACATTATTTCACAGATCATATGTATTGTATGTGTTTTTCAATGTATATATGTTTAATGTTATTGTGTAACGCTTTGTAAACTTTATGTGATGCTACAAACTGACTAAGACTGTCATGAGAACTTGTGAGTGTAAACAAGTACAACAGGTCTTCCCTTTGTAAAAAAAATATATATGAATCTAAATTATACTGAACCATAACTAAAATTGATTAAGACATGGAGGCTCCTATTATGCTGCACTTTTTTTTTTTATTCCCTCAGTAGGAAAGAAAAAATAACATTAAAATCAGTATAAGAAACAGAAAATAACATGAAAGGCATATCTTCCTAGCGACAGGAACTGCCAATCAGCATTCTCTTCACAGGATAATAGACGGTAACCAGTAAACTATGCCCTCTTTCTTTGCTGCTCCCTCAGTTTAGTGACACCGGGTTCCTAACTGTAGGATGTTTTACTGCATTTACTGTTGTATTTTAGTAATTTAACTTATATATATTATATATCTCATTGCTATATAGTTTATGTATAAATGCATGTTTAAAATATCTTAATATATTTTATAAATTTTTATTAATTTTGTTTTAATTATTTACTTTTCATATATTTTTGTACATATATTGTTTTCCCTCCAATCTCCGTGGCCCAGGACATCATCATTTGGGCACATGGACGTCTTTGGGAATTTTTATTCCCTGCTCGGCGCTTTTGTGCTTGTGTTTCCCTTCAACCTACCATTTGGCTGCCATCTTTCTGATTATCCTTTTGTTCACGAAAGCGTGCAATCTCATTTAGTCTGTTTAGTGCTGCGTTCGAGAGTTCTTCAAGAATGCAAGCTTTCTCTTAATTCGCAATGGTTATCCACCTTTCGGTTTTCTAATGTGCATTCATCAGTGGCCATTCGGTTGACTTATCCATTTGCAATGACATTCTCGGCAGTCATTTTCTCGTTTTTTTCTTGCGGTTTTTCTTTTCCCGGCTCCAAACTGTCTGAAATCATTTGGAGTTTAGTTATAGTGGCAGCCAGACGGCTCTTGCATTTTTCTGATTTTCACTGCTTGTGAATAATTTCATTCCTCTTACCCTGTTTTTATTTGTTGGCTACTCAACCCTCTATTTGAGGTATTGTTTCCAATATTGATTTTTATTTGGTTTATCATTTGATTTAAGATGCACACTGATAGTGGGCTATCTGTACCTTCTGGGTCTCAAATACCCTTTCAGGTCACTTTGGGGGCCTCTCCAGGGATCTCTAGAGATGAGGCTGATTTCTCTGCTGAATTTAATGCTTCTGCTGAAATGCAGGCTTTATTTGCATTTATTTGACAAAGGCCCTACTTTCGGATATGGGGTTGTGTCTAACTCATTATCACAGACATTCGCCCAGGCCCTGTTGCAGGCACAGAGATCAGCTCAGCCGACTACTGCTGAATTTAATGCTTATGCTGAAATGCAGGCTTTATTTGCATTTATTTGACAAAGGCCCTAGTTTCGGCTATGGGGTTGTGTCTAACTCATTATCACGGACATTCGCCCAGGCCCTGTTGCAGGCACAGAGATCAGCTCAGCCGACTACTCAAGCGACAGTGCCCTCACCAGGACCTGCTCCACTGCAACCTGGCTGCAAAGCCTTATGCAAGACTAAACACTCCTCCAAAACAATCAAGATGGACAGTTAAATACCTTTCACTTATGACTCGTCTAAGATACCACCGCGCAAAAGACCCACTAGCCAGGCAAAATTGGCTTGACTTTGGAAAAGAGCAAAAGTCAAATTGAATTCTGAGTCTGAGCTCAGTGATACTAAGGAGGAGCTCTACATGGACTATTTAGAGGATCAGTCCGATCCCGATTACGAGTATAATGATGTGGAGGAAGCCATTTGAGTTAGGTTACGTGGTCTCGGAGGACAACAGGAGAATCATAGATCCTCAGGGGGAACCCCTGTTCAACTCTGATGTGTCACCCAAGATCAGTAGAATGGTCTCCCTCAGACCATGTTGCTAGATACATTGCATCAAAAGTATGCAAGTATTTACAGAAAGACCACTTGTAGTAAATTACGAGCAAAATGCCCACACCCCACTGTCCCAGATGATGTTTGTAAGGTGCCCTCAGTCGATCCTAAGATTATACAGTTTCTCAGCAAGTCAGGATGGAAGCCTCATAAGGGTTTACATTTTTCCCTTAGGAATTGCCAGGACAAAATCCTGAAAAAGCTTGGGCCCAACAGCCAAGATATTTAAAGCATTCAAAGATGACCTAGAGTTGGATCATCCAAAGACTGATATGTTTAGTAGGTAATTCCAACACTGTGGTTGCCAATGAACGCTGCATATCGATATTGTTCAAAATTGAGCTTAAACTAGTTAACATAGCTATGAATGAGACTGGTGCAGAAGCCAAAAGTTATCTCTTTGGAAACAATTTCATTCAAGTGTTGAGCTCTTTTGTCCACACATCTACTGCCTTAAATAAAGCACAATGTAATTTCTGGCCCCTAACATTTTTGCTCGGGCCAGAAGAGCCAGAGAACTGAGGCTCCTATATTGGACGAGCCAGTTTCCTTGATCAAAGGGTCACACCAGCTTTATTCCCACAGCATGGTCGACCCTGGGTTGCTCATTGCACACAAGGTGCTCCTTACGGACAAAGATTTTATAGTAAGAATTCACAATCTCGATTTTTCCCAACTGGTAGTGGGCGGCAGGCTCATGCATTTTCCCATGTATGGTTCCTGCTTTAATCAGATGCTTGGGTTCTTCAAACTGTAAAAGGTTAGTACATATATTTCATATCTCTAACTATCCAACTCTCCCCTCCAAGAGCAATATTTTTTTCCCAATAACATGTAGACCTAGTCTCCAATGAAATACAGGAATTGATGCGCAAACAAGCTATCAGAGAGATTCCGACCCTTACCCCGGGTTACGTGAGCAAGTATTTGCCCAGTGATACATTTGAAACAACTCAATGGTTACATGATCTATCAGAACTTCAAGATGGAAGGAGTGCATTGTTTGTGAAATCTTCTCCAACCATTGGACTGGATGGCCAAATTAGATCTTCAAGACACATACCTCACAGTGCCTATCACAGAATGATTACCTGCAATTCATATGGCATGGCAGATAATGGAGGTTCACCTGTCTCCCTTTTCCGACTGTCTTCAGCCCCATGGTGCTTCACCAAGTTAATGAAGCCTTACTAAGGAGTCGAGGCGTATGACTTATAATATATCTATACGATAATCTCATCCTAGCTTAATCTATTCAACTCATCAGGACTCACCTATCATGGACTTTGAGTCTTTTACAGAATCTAGGTTTCCAAATCAATTGGGAGAAATCCATTCTCATCCCCACACAGTGCATCAAATTTCTGGGTTTTATTGTGGCCTTCACTCTTCAGACTCTGTACCTGCCAGCAATGAAAATGGCCAATATCAAAAATAAGATCAAGCATACCCTTGCAGCATCTCAACTATCTCTCAAACACCTAACCTTCTATTGGCCTCTATACAGGCCATTTTCCTGGGCCCTCATCACGATCGAGCCCTTCAACACTTACAGGCCTTGTATATAAAGGGCGGCGCATCATACAAAGATATGGTGACTCTGTACTCCGAATTGAAATAGAGACTCCCTTGGTTGCTCCTTCACATAGAGGTTTGGAATGGACGCGCCATCTTTGTCACGGCTCCAAATTTAATAATAGAATCCAATGAGAGTTTACACAGTTGGGTTGCTTGTTGAGGATATATTTCCACTGGTGGACAGTCAGATTTGGAATCAACACTCCATATCAATTGTTTGGATCTTTTAGCTGGCTCTTTCACCAACTCAATTCCAGTGCGCTATCCTTCTGAAGATAGACAACGTATCAGCTGTCCACTACATCAATCACCTGGAGGGTGCAAAATCCAAAGTTCTAGTAAACATGGCACAAGATTTTTGGCAATTATTTCTGATGCATGGCATTTTGGTCACGGCGGAAAACATCCCCGGCCTCTCCAACACTACTGGTATTAACGCCACTTCAGAGATTCCAGTGATTGGAATTTGGATCTTATGGTCTTACAGGAAATCAGGAATCTTTGGGGTCCATTGGATATATAGACCTTTTTGCTTCCCATTTAAATGCACAGCTTTTATGATTTTTCAGTGTTTTCTCCCAAGATTGGTTTTCCAGAAGGAATTATGCGTTTCCTCCTTTTGACCTGATTCCCTTTGTCTTCTTCATCTGTGTTGCCAATTAGGTTCCCTGGTGGTCGTGGCTTCTCTCTGGTCATCCCAAACATGGTTTCCTCCTCTTCTGGAGATGGTTATTGACTTTCCTCATCTCTTTCCACCCCTCAAGTATCTCCTCCGGGTTTCATCCCCTTGTTCTCCAAGGAACCTTACATCTCATGGTGTGGTTGATTTCTGGGGACGTTGGTCGACTGAGGGAGTTATGCATTCAACTCTCTGACTTCTCAAGGGTGCATGGGCACCCGACACGAGAAAGGCTTATAAGTCTGGTTGGAGCAGATGTCATTGTTAGTCCATAGAACGAAATTCAGATCTCATATTTGCTCATTTGACATCTATCCTTCATTTTCTGATGTCCCTCTTCGATGAGAGTAAAAGCTTATCGCACCGTGAATCTTTAAAGATCGTCCGTTTCTGCTGGTCACCAAGGTTTTGATGGAGTCCCTGTTGTTTGCCATGCTGTAATATGTCGACTCCTCCCCGGAGTTCATTTTGCTTTTTCCTTCTTGCCACTATGTTCTGTTGAATCTTGGTTCTTAAGCAGCTTACAGACAAATTGATCTTTTGCTTAATCACCTGCAAGGAGGTTTCTGATGAGCTCTTGATATTGTTGCTCGTTTTCTTTATTCCAGAGGGAGTTCACTTCGACATCTCTAGGAGAACTAAAACCTCCTCTAAATCAGTTTCATACCCAGCTTTCCCTGATAGATCCCACCTATATGAATGCTTAGGCGAATATGAACTTCATACCACTGCTTTGCGAAATCCATTAAAGCATGAACTTTTAATTTCCTTTCAAAAGCCTGGTGGGTCAAATGGGTCTTGTCGCTATTGGTTTTGATACCTCTGTTTTTCACCTCATTTGGTTTGTGGGGCAATTGCTTCTAAGGCTTACTTTGTTAGCTATCAAAAATAGTAAAAATAAACCTAGAGGGAAGTAACTCTGTTGGGTATAGTAAGAAAGAATTAGGAATGATTAGAGAGTGCGTATCTACTAAACAACTGATGTGAACAGCCCACACCCTAGGCTGTATGGATATAAAATGAAATATTTTCGTTTTACTTGGTTAGCTGCCACTTGGAGGTCATTTTGAGAGCGGCCAACTTGTTTTCAAGGTCTACATTCTATGATTTTTACTTTAAACCTAGTCAACACTTTGCAAGAAACATAATTTACTAGCTTTAAACTAGCATAATAGGAGCCTCCATGTCTTTTAATTAATGGCACGGAGGCTAGTATTATTCCTCCCTCCCATCGCTTGGTGTTGGTCCTCAGTGGGTAAACTGAGGGAGTTTAAGGCTATGTTTCAAAAAGGTGAAGGACTGGTCTCTCTGGGTGACTACTTTGGAAAAGGTGACTGTGAAGGTATCTGATTAGTTCTCAAAACTAGCTGGCATACACACCTGGATCAGCAGCAGCTATGCTCGATTAAGTGGATAGTTTCTTCTTATGAGGAGTGCCTGAGGCCATAGGGCCAAACTAGCTATTGGCATTTATTTATTTATTTGTTGTTATTAAATACTTTTTATTGATTTTCTTTACAAAGAGAGATTTATTTTTCCTTTAACAAAGATTTACAAAACATTAAAAACACAAGACAATAATAGCCACAGCATTAAGTTCTTTGTAATACATAAAAAACAAAACTATAACTTCTGGAGCATGCTGATGCTTCCTATAGGAAACAGGGCTAAACGTCTGTAGTTAAAACATATACTTAAATCTTATTGGCTGCCAGCCGGGTTAAAAGGATACTTTGCCTTCATTATTTTCTGTAAAAGGGACTACTGAAATATTTTCTGTGCTATTTCCAAGATATTATTTGATATAACATTTGATTTTTCCGCTGCCCTCACAAACCATTTTCCACTATTTTCCATCTTAAACTGCCATAACACCTGATTGGAAAATGTTGATTTTGAAAAAGGATGCTTCCAACCTCTTGCAATTAAGAACTTAACGGCTGCACAAGTATGAGTTATTAAATATGCTTGTTCTTTTGAACATCCAGACAAATTCATATTTAATAAAGCAATTTTGGGGGAAATCTTAATGTTTGTCTTTAATGCTTTTTTGATGAACTCAAAAGCCCATGATCATAAGGTATGCACTTTTTTACATTCCCAAAACATATGGATATAGGAACCTATGTCTTCTTTGCATCTCCAGCATTTATCACTATTTGGAAACATTTTAGCTTTTCTGGTTGGAACAAAATATCACGTGAAATATCATGGATATTCTTGGTAAAACTAGAGAATGCATAATTCCATGACTGCTCATCAAGAGAATGGTGCATTTTTTTCCCATATAGTAATATTTCTGTTTTTCCTTTTTTTTATTATTCAATGCTTTAATTACTTTTACACATTTAGCCAACATTTGTTTGTCTTTCTGCAGAAATATTTTTTCCAGCATCAATACTACCTTGTTATTTTCCAACAGGGCATGCTCCTTCAAAAAAAGCTTTTCACTCTGTGATTAAATGCCTCCCGAGCAGGCAGACCATAGGTATGTTGCAACTCTGCAATATTTAGAAATTTCTGAATTTTATTGGATAAGTTAGCTTTTTTTTTTTTTTTAAGTTGTTCCATACTGGTAATATATGGTTATGTATCATACAGCCATATTTACCTACTTGTGTGTTTTTCTTATTACCAAGGTTCCAAATTAAAATGGATAAATCCTTACACTCTGCATTTTTTGTCATTAAATAATACCAATCTTCATTATTAAAAGCTGGATTATACACCATATTTATATGGTATAGAATACTTGCGTTGTGATGATTGTCGAACAATAGAAAAACTTAAACCACCCATTTTAATGTTTTTTTGACAATATATCAACACTAATACGTGGGATATTTCCCTTCCACATACAATTCCTCCACCTTCGTTGGATTAACTGTAACCATGAGATTGGAAAGCTTAGTTGTAACATTCTAAATAAATAAACCCACTTGGGTAAAACATACGCCTTTATGATGTTTATTCTTGCATACCAAGCCATCTCTTCATTTCTCCATTCTTTTAATAATATGTTCATAGATCTTAAATTATCCAAGAAGTTACATTCAACTATTTTTTTTATATCTGTTGGCATAATTACTCCTAAGCAAGTAAAGGTATTTTTTTGAAAAGTCAAAACTATAGCCGTTACATATTCGCTCCCGTTCTTTTTTATCTAAGTTAAAAAGTTGTGCGACAGTTTTGCTCATATTTAGTTTGCAACCAGAAATGTACCTGAATCCATCTAATTCTGCCAATAAATACTTCAATTATTTATGGTTCCGTCAGAAAAATAAAAACATAATCCACGTATTGGCATAATTTTGACTGTTGGTTTTGAATTGGGTACCCCTTTACTTCCTTGTTCTCTCTAATTTTTGTAGTGAGTGGTTCTATATATGGATATACAAAATAGGGGATAGTGGGCAGCCTTGTCTAGTTCAATTTTTTAAGTCGAACCATTCCGAACAAAGATTCAGGCCCTCCACCCTAGATGTTGAGACAGTATATAGAGATTTTATTGCTCTAAGCAACCAATCACTCAAACCATAGTGTTGTAATGTAGCGAACATGTACTCCCATCCCACCCTGTTGAATGCTTTTTCTGCATCTAACAAAAGGGTGATGAGGGGAGTACATGATCTCTCTTCTGAGTCTAAAATAATAATCTCCTGATGTTATTGCAGGATAACCTGCCCGGGACATAAACAATCTGATCCTGATGAAAAATAACCAACAGAATGCTCTTCAAGCGCTCAGCCAGTATTGATGAGAATAGATTTGTGTCAGCATTTATTAATGAGATAGGACAGTAACTGGTTAAATCTAATGAATTTTTTTCCCCAATTTTAATATGGGTAGAATATTTGCTTTCAACATTTCCTGAGGGGAAGTACCTTGAGTCACTATCTCATTAAATGTTTTAACTGAGTGACGCAAAACTTCATTTTTATATACTTTGTAAAATAAATTGCTAAAATGATCTGGACCTGGTGTTTTATTTTGTGCAAGTTTTTCAATTGCTCTTTCTACCTTTGCTTTTTCTATTGCTTGATTTAATTCATTCATTTTTTCGCTAGGAATTGGGGGGTGGACTTATATATTTCAAATAATTATTGATGTCTTCCTTTGATGCTTTCTTAGGAAGGTTATAGAGTTGTTTATAAAATTCAACAAATGCATTAGCTATGTCTTTTGGGGTCATATATACTTGATCTTTAACTTTTATTAAAGTGATTCTCTCCTTAAATGTTTTTTTTTCAATTTATTTGTTAGAATTTTATCCGCCCTGTTGCCTTTATTATAACATTTCATTTTAAGGCTGTCCAAGTTTTTAATAGTAGTTTCTAATTCTAACTGTTTAATTTTATTCAAGATTTGTTTGATTTTCAAGTGTAAAATTGTTTTTAATTTTTGGAGAAAGACTATAGAATTGTATATAAAGCTCTGATAGAGAAGCACCTCTTAACTTAATAAGATTAGATTTTAGTTTAATAAAATTACCTCTAGCGACTGCTTTAAGAGCACACCAAACAGTAGTGTGTGTTATTTCCTCTGTAGAATTATCTTGGAAGAAAAATGTGATTATGTTACGTATATATTCTTGATTTTGTTGGTTTTTAAGAATATAATAATCTAAATGCCATGTAGTTCTTTATGTTGATTTTAAAACATCATTTAATTCCAGGATTACTAGACTGTGGTCTGAGCACAGATATTTGTTTTATATCTTTTTAGTATTACTAACTATTGACATGTCGCCCAAAAAAAGATCAATTCGAGAAAAGGATAAATGTACTTTATAAAAATGTGTGTAATCTTTTTCACTAGTATGATAAACCCTCCAAATATCAGCCAAGTTCGCTCCAATGATACATTTATTTAATTATTTTGATTGTTTAATAGAATTTTTATCTGTGACCTTAGAAGTGTTTTTTTTAAATCCAAATAGTAATCAGGAATGCAGTTTACGTCACCCGCTGTTAGAAGCTGACCTAATTTAACTTGTTTAATTTCTTCTATAATCTTTTCAAGAAAGTGAACTGGATATATAGTTGGTAAATACAAATTTACCAAAGTGAATAACTGATTGTTTATCTCCCACACTAAGATTATATAGCGACCTTCTGTATCCTTACTCTGGTGTCTAACATTTACTTGTAAGGTATTAGCCCCAAAAATTATTTTTGGACAAAGATGCTGAGTATTTATGTCTAAATTTGTTGGTCCACCATTTTGGTTCCTCTTTTGCTTTCCAGTGAGTTTCTTGAACCACTAATATATCTATTGCTTATTTTTTCATTGTTTTAGCAACATTTGTCATTTAAAAGTCTGTGTACATTCACTGTCATAAAAAAAAGAAAAAATGTACCCCATTCCTCGTCCTTTGCTGGCAGCCACAACATTTAACAAAAAATACAAACATATAGATAAACATATAGACAAAGACCACATATGTATATATCTTCTTGAACCTCAAGATAGACATACCATGATCTATACCTCTAAATAGAGGTCATAAGTGTAACTTATTTCACTTGAATAAACGAGGGTTATGGGCAAACTACTAAGTTCAATGAACCTATGGCAGGGGTAAACTGCCGATTGGGGTGAGAAAGTTGATTTATAATTCCTTAATATATGTTGGGGAGCCAAAACTGGAAAAAGAAAGAGGGAGAAATAAATAAATATATAAATAAACAACGGTTATGGGCAAACTACTAAGTTCAATGAACCTACAGCAGGGGTAAACTGCCGATTGGAGCAAGAATGTTGATTTATAATTTCTTAATATATGTTGGGGAGCCAAAACCGGAAAGAGAGAGGGAGAAAGAAAAAAAAATGTTACCTTCATTCAATCTTCCTGTTATTTCTATATTACAATTGACTTATGTGATTTCTAATTATCCTAAATAAATCTTATATATAATCCACATTGTAGTGTGTTAATTAAATAAAACTTCCATTTTCCTCCTTTTTTCTCAGCTAAGTATAGCTGAATATAGCTGAAGTATAGTCTTATGTTATTAGTGTTATTATTAGTGCTATACCAACTGTTGTTTGTCTATGTTGATACCCTCCTTATTATAAGTGCCATAAAACCTAAATTACCATGTTTCTTATTTTCTTTCTAACTATAGTTTTCCAACTTCTTCACACTCATTCAAACATCCTGCAATTTTTGTGTTTGTATTGACTTATGTGAATACTAACTTTCCTATATGAACGTTATGCATAATCCGCATTGCAGTGTCTTAATTTAAGTGTAACCTCATATTTTGGCTCAATGCTATATCTTATATTATTTATGTTACTATTAGTACAATAACAACCATTATTTACCTATATTAATATCTTAACTTTGTGTTATTTGTGTATTAAATATATTACAATTCAATATGAAGGGAGGTGAAAACTATTATTTTACCCTTAATACTGTATCTTATATTATACATATTATGATTAATACTTTCACCCTTTTACTATCCCTTTCGTTGTCAAGTATCTACATATTAGCACCCAAATTTTCAAAATAAAAAAAATAAAATAAATAAAATATTAATATATATATATATATATATATATATATATATATATATATATATATATATATATATATCTTGCCATTTCTATATTACAGTGGTCTAATATAATTTCTGAAAATCCCATAGTTATTTTAAACATATTCCACATTATGGTGTATAAATTAAGTAAACCTCTTATGTTGCCCCAAAACTGTATCTTATCTTCTAAGTGTTACAAATAGTGCTGTAACAACTATATATGCTTATGTCAAAATCTCATCTTTGTGATCTTTGTGTAATACTTATACTATGAAGAATAAATAAATCCTCTTGTTTTACCCCCTAATAGTATATCTTATGTTATACATATTGCAATTGATCTTATCACTACTGGTATTATTCCTATAGTTGATAAAATAATATACTAACACCCCAATCAAAATAATGGGAAAAAAATCATATATATATATATATATATATATATATATATATATATATATATATATATATATATATATATATAATGAAGAGATGCACTCTTAGGGCTTAAGCAATGAAAAAAGATAATTTATTCCAGCAGGTATAACATCCAAAATTATAATTTAATAAATTCTGTTCCGTGCAGGATTTTAAAGCTTCTGGCATTTGAAATGTTAGTCTTTTGCCTTCCCAGAATAGGTTGATAGAAGTTGGAAAACCCAACTATATATGATACTCTTTTGTTTTAATATCTGCAGAGCATCTGAAAAAGATTTCTGAAGTATTCTTGTTTGATATGAAACATCAGGAAAAATCAACACATATTTGATTTTTTTATTCTTTAAGGTTTTCCCTCTTGTCAGCTTTAAGAGGTTTTCTTTAAATAAGTAGGACTGGAAGTTAGCGATGACATCTCTAGGTGCATTATTTTTTATTGAACTTGGTTTAGGTAAGCAGTGTATTTGTTATCAAATTAAGGTCTTGATCTTCGATATTTGCTTCTTTAAAATATTGGGTTAAAAATTCTCTTAGTTGTTCAGGGCTGATTTCTTCTGAAATATTTTCTAAAGTCTTTTGTGACTTTATTTGCTTGTGGTAAAAAGAAGCCATTGGCTGAGACTTGTTTTCTTGTTTTTTGTTCACCTTTTTCTTTTCTCGAGGCAGTATTGTTAGCCATTGGAAGCCATTTGGTTCAATGCACAGCTTAGATAACCTTCCAAAAAAAAAAAAAAGAAGAAATTGCTGTTCTCTCTCTTTTTTTTATCCTTCTTTCTTGTCCCTTCTTTTCTCTTTCACAAATGTTTCACAAATGTCTAGCAATTAGCTCTGTTTTATTGTCACACTCAAACGTATTCAAACTCTTTAAACTGTTCAAATGCCCCATTTAGTGAGCTTACCAATTACTTAAGTGTTGCAGGAAAAAAACTCTCTCCCCTCTTCAGGCCTGTCTCTTTTTCCTTTCTTTCTTGCAAAGTACGGGAGCTTTTTTTTTTCTTTTTTTTCCTCTGTTGTCCTTTTTATATATTTTCTCTTTCTGGTTGATCTCTCTTTTGTATTTGACTTTAATTCAGGGCACTATTTTTAGGGGAGAGTATGTTTTTATGTATATATGTTTTATTACACCCTATAGACAGTTTTTCACAATATAGGTGCAGTTACCAAATAAAAATAATTCTTTGCTTTGTTTTAACTCTTATTCTCTCTTCTGCTCAAAAGAAAAGGTTTTTCTTTTTTCTTTCTTGACTCTTTTACTCCTAATTTTTTATCTCTTTTTTTTTTTTGCTTTAAATTTTCTCTTAATGCCCTTATTCCTTTCTTTCCGTTTCTCCCTTTTTTTAATAAACTTTTTATATTTGTATTTTTGGACTTTCTCACCATGCAGAGCTTGATATCCACCTGAATGTCTCCCTTCCATTGGGCTATCATGGCCCCCTTGCTGCCTCTTTTCACTGCCTTCCACTGCTTGCCACCAAGAGTCTGCTCCTCTGTATTCTGTCCTTTGTTTTTCTCTTGTGGTGCCAACCTTTTGCAAATTCTCTACACCGTTACAGCCGCTCAGCCCTGTGTTATACCTTTCCTCCTAGACCACACAGGCTGCTGAATCTCCACTCGCTTGCTCCCTCTCTAACAGTTCTTGCGCCTAACAGGTAAACCCCGCCTCTCACAGCATGCGTCAAAAACTGCTATTGGCATTCATTAATAAATTCTTGGTCTCTCTTTGCGCTGCTTCTCCTTAGAGTGTACTGTTGGCAGAAAGAGATTACCATTTTCACAGAGTAGTCATGGCTTTAGAAGACTCCAAGGTCCAAGGGATGTGATTGTGCAAATGTCATCAGTGGCCTCCAAGAGGAAACTACTGGTTGTGGCTTGATCAACTCCACATGTCAGTTTTGAAAATATTAAGCTTGTGATTTACAGAGACTTACCATTTTAAATGTTACAAGGAACTATTCTATCACCAGACTCCTGTTGGGGACTCAAAACCACCTATAATAATCAATAGTTTTACTAACCATCTCCAGATGATCTGGAGGTTTTCTTTAAATCTACATTCCTCTAGCAGACAACAGAGGCCCAGATGGGTTTTTATAGAATGATTGGATCCTGTGCTGAAGCTCCAGGTTAAACGCGGGTAATTTTATATCCAGTATTTTGTTCAAGAATTACTAGTACTCTGTGGGACTTTTCCTTGTTTTTATTTTCATTAACGTCCCAGCAGATAACTATTTTGCATGTGGTGATGAGTTTACTTTATCTTTAGTTTCTTGTAAGCAGTGTTTGATTAGCTTTGGGACTCTTATTTTAGGCAGCTATGTGTGAATTTGTTATGGAGTCCAAGCACACAGAAATTGTATCCCTCTTAACCCAAACTAATAGCTTTAAAGGGACTCTCCAGGCAGAGGATTTTACTCACCTGATTCCAGCGCCGGGAGCCTCAAAATTATGAAATAGGCGGGCGTGAGCAGGGAGCAATCAGACGCTTCCATTTGGAAGCCGCACATGCGCACATACTTCAGACTGACAGCTCAGCTTGCGGTCTTTGCCCGCCCCCTCTCCTCTGCTGACAGGCAAAAGAGAGAAGGCACGCACACAGTGCCTTCTCTCTCCTGCACAAGTCAGACATATTTTAATACGCCTATTTTAATATGTTGGACGTGTACAAGGCCTTTTTAGGGCCCTACACGATAGGAAGTCCCTCTGGTGGCCGTCTGAGTGACGGCCACTGAAGTTATTCCTATCAATCAATGTAAACACTGTATTTTCTCTGAAAATACAGTGTTTACATTAGATTGCCTGCAGGGAGTTATAGATCATACCTGAACAACTTAATTAAGCTGTAGTTGTTCAGGTGACTATAGTGTCCCTTTAAGCATCTACTCTAAGCTGTGTCTCAAAGTGTTATTTTTATATTTTCTCTGTAGTTTATTGTTCCTTTTCCATTAGCTCATATCATGTTTTGGGTATTCTACTACTTACAGAGCTAATTGTAATCTTTATCTCTGTATATTTTAATTTTTCTTCTTCTTACTATTTGTATTTACTATGTATATTTATTTTTATATTCTTTAGGTTTCTTATATGAGGAATATCTATGAGATTGTATAAGTATTTACAATTTGTCAGCACACCATATTTTACTCTTTTATTTTGTTATTGTCGGTTGTTTTATGCTATAGTTGTTGCACTTTAAATGCAATCTGCACATGTAAATTGTTTGCACAAATAGACTTTATTTATTAATATAAGAGTTTGTTATACCAGAAAAAGTGATTTTTTTAAATTTTTTCTAATTCTTTATTTTTGCAGTGCGCATTATAACAAACGGGCCCATGGTGCCACAACAGCAGTCCAGGGCTAAACATAAATATACATGTACAACGTGGCTAACAGAGGGTCTGCACATTTTTATTATATGAGTATGAGTAGTCTGACTATTGTTCTAAAAGGGTATGGGTGCCATAACAAAGCGTGTGTTGTGCGCCTGTGGTGTCTAGCATACCGATTGTAGGCTAAGTTCTGGCCGTGGTCGCAAATAGTGTGCCTAAGGTTAAGCCTCTGTATCTAAGCTCATGTTGCATATCTGCTGACAAGGTTAACTGCTTGAGTACATGTTTGAGACTTGTTGCGCGTTTGTTAGGTCTGATTTACGGTGTTAAACCGTTGCGTTGGGTCTATTGCTGAAGCTAGGAGTGCAGCGCCTGGTTTAGGATCTGCTTGCGCTGCTTAGCTGAGGTTCAATTGAGGTTAAGGGGGGGTCAGATGGTCTGACTACAGGAGTGAGTGTGCGCTGCTGTGTTGAGCGTACAAACTAGGAGATACCATAATGAAGAGAACATGGTTTGACAACTAGGTGTAACTTAGGGTTATTGCGTGTCTTTAAACATAACATGACACTAATGAGAGTTCAGGAAGTACCCTCCGCAGGCCGGACCATAGGGGGCTGTCTTGGGACGAATGCGGTCACTTTCGCTGGGTCCCAGCGTTGCGTTTGCAGTTTCTCCCCTTAGAGATCCATCTGAAGGCAGTGAGTCCATTGGTAGTCCTAGTGTGTGCATTATGGCCATTGCTTCAGCGGTGTCGCGGACTGTGTGCCGTGTTTCTCCTTCTAGGATCAATAGGGTTCTCGTCTGCCGCCAGCGGTATTGTATGCCGTTCTGCCGGAGGATAGTGGTGAATGGTCTGAGGGTTCTCTGCCACGCCAAGGTACCTCCCGATAAATCTGGATAGAAGGTGAGCTGCATTCCTTCGAAGTTGTAGGGGTCTTGATTCTTGAGGACTGCGAGCATTGCTGCTTTATCCCGCCCGCTGTGGAATTGGACTATTAAGTCCCGTGGGGCTGCTGCTGGAGCCTTGGGTGCTTTTTGGATGCGGAAGCAGTCTTCTAGGGACAGGGACTTAGCCTGTCTTGGGGATAACAATGCCACTGCAAGGCTTCTCAGCATGTGAGGTAGTTCCTCCGTGGGTACGGTTTCCGGGACCCCCCTAATTTTCAAGTTATTCTTACACCTCATGTCTTCTAGCATCGCAAATCTGGTATCATAGGTTTCATTTTGCTTTTTGAGCCCCAGTATTGTTTGTTGCATTAAGGCTATTTGCTGTGCATGTTCCCCTGCAGTAGCTTCCACTGTTCCCAGCCGGCCTGTCAGGCCCGGAGGTCTGCACGCAGGTTCGCCATATCTGGCAGTATAGTTTGTTGTAAGTCCGCCAGCAGGTCCTTAAGCACCGCTGTTGTTACCGGTTCATTGTCTGGGCTGAACGGGTTTGTGGCTGGTGTCTGTCTCGCCAGCATTGCGTCCACCTCGTCATCCAGGGACTGGTTGTCAGACAGGTCTGAATAGGCCCCGGCGTAGTCGGCCATATTGGGCATGCTGGCCTGATGTGCCTGTCTGAGAAGTGCGCCAATGTCCTGGCCAAGGTGAGGTTTGTCGGGTTTTATTTTTTTGTTTTTCTGACCCATTGTGTAGTTCGGGTCTCACTCCTGCCTCGTCAGTTATCTCGGTTGGGCTGTGCTGCTGTTAGGATGGCAAAATTTCTAGCAGTGTCCCGGAGCTCCGAGACCATGCGGCCATTCAGTTCAGTCGCTTGGCCACCAGAAAATGCCATTTTAAGTAGCACCTATGTATAATTTTATAATATATACAATTTTTGTATGTTACAGTGGGCTTCACAACCATGATGATATACCCTTGATCAAAAAGGTGCCTGTGAACGCGTAAGATGCGATTGTCTGGTTGTGAGAGATTTTTTTTCAAAAAGTGAAAAAGTTTATTTTGAAAGGAATTTTTAGCATTGTGGACCTGTGTCCTTTGTGTTTTCTCTTATCTGGGAAAATCTGAGCTCATTATATAAGCTTAGGCAGCTGATGGTGGAGGTATGAAGGAAGGATACTCTAATCCTACCCATAATGAAGATTATTATAAAAATACATACACAAAAAACAAGAAAGTTTACATCGCTGGCATGACACACTTACTGGTTTTTCCAACAAATATGGGCCTTGTTATCTTTCACCAAATTCTGATAAAACTATGTTTCATGCACTGGCAGGTTGTGCTGTATCCTCCCCTCTATTTTCTTAATTTTGTTTCTCCTAACTCTTTCTTTTCTTTTCTTCTTTTTTTTTCTTTTTATCTATTATCATTAAGATGTATAGTAACCTTCCATAACCATTATATGACTGATATGTTTGATATTGCTTATGGTAAAAACTGTTCGATTGTGTTGCTATATGCTTTATTACTATTGTGTTAACAAAGTAACTCATTGTGCAGGCCAAATGATTAATTAATGGATTCATTGCTCCTAAACTCATTCTGAAACCATTATAAAACTTTTTTATTCCTAGTTGTCTTTGGTCATTGTAGGGAGATATATTTGTAACACAATGGTATTTCTGCCCTAGTACAAGTTATATTCTGTCATGCTTTCAGGTAATCAGGCAATCTGGAAAAAAATCAATCTCAGTTTGAATTTGCTTTTCCTTTCCTAGGCTTATAACATATGCCTCAAATCACAGGCTGTTTTATTCAGCTCTTTTTTTTACTGGTTCCTTGAAATTATAGCGTTTTTCCTTCTTGTACTTGTACTATTGATAGCTAATATTTTATTTCACTTTACTAGCATCCATTTATTAACTCCATTTGCAGAATCAGGATCCTTAATTTAATTCCAAGATGTTGTGACTAATATTATTCCAGACTTTGTTTGAATAATTATAAGTTTATCTGTTTTTTTAAAAGACATAAACATATGGTGATACACAGCCAGACTTTAATTTATACATATATATATTTTTGTCTATTATAAACACAACTATGCAAATTTAAAACCATAAATTTCCTACTATGCACCATGATATACACTGTATTTGTATGTTTTACGTACTTTATGTATAACATTTCTGTGCTTACTTCCAGTGTTGTGTTATTATACAGCTAAATTAAGACTTTTACGATTGCAGAACTGTCTTACCAACATAAGTAGTTGCTAATGTGCCACAGTGGGACTATTTGTTTACTTAGTGAGCTTCTACCCACATGTTTTCTCAATCTGACTAAAATGCTTGGGAAATGATGCTTCAAAGTGTGCTTTACAATCTCTTATGTTGTAAAATATTCACATGAACATTTTTCAGTCTATTGGAATTCTTTGCTTTATAAGTTAGAAGAGAGTTCCTCTGTCTTACTTCATATAATGCTATTCCTTATTCTGGACATAATGCTTTAAATCCATGGTTTACTGTACAAGTGAATAATGTGCAAAATGTAGAGAATATTGGAATCAGTATCTTCTACTTTAACATGTTAGTAAACATGTAAAAGTAGAAGATTTCCATTTACTCATCCCATTGACATTTTGACTTAAAGAAGCACTGTCACCATGTAGGCACTGTCACCCCAATGATGACATTGCCGCTAGTGTTCTGGGGGGATGAAGGGGCAGGCAAATGTGAGTTTACCTGAACCTGTCCATCAATATCACTGACATCTTGGTCCGTAGTGGTCTTCCTCGGCGCTGACTCACTGCTGTACTCTTGCGCATGCATGAAATGCAATGTTGCTTTAATTTTTGTCAAAGAGCCTGCAGCCACATTATAGATGAGCAGTCTGCTTACTCCTAAAATGTTAGACTTAAATATAAAATAACACAGCTAAAATAATTACTTTTCACTCGCTAAAATGTATTGTAGGATTAATAGTTAAAAGTTAAGACAATGTTGTTGTTCGCTCTGGGCTATGTCCTCTTGATTTACAGGTTGCAGCAAATGTTTTGCATATCTCCCCATGAGTGAATAAGCCTTTAATGAGTTTTATTGGTCACTGTGCAACAGGTGTTCTGTTTTATGGTTCATTGAAAGTGAAAATTGGCTTATAGAATAACATTACTGGTGCAAGTAAGTTGGTTACCTAACCTATATACATTTGATGCCAAACTTCCTTCTACATTTGTTTAATTCATTCTATTGAGAAATGTATTTCACATGTAATGATTGGGCTAATATAATGCATGTTAGGATTCTACCTGATTAATAATACATCACTGTAAAGAGATCCCAGAATGCAGTACATTCCTTGATGATCAATGGATGTTGTCCATGATACTTTGTGTTAAATGGATTTTTATTTTGATAGTATAGCAAATGCAAACATAGAGCAAGATGTAATGTGAGGCACATGGTTGCCTACGCAAAGGCTCATTGGTCAAATTTGATAAACATACTAGATTGCAGAACAGTTCTTACATAGGCAATGGCAAACGATTTGTGCGTGCCATTCACCATATCATGGTGTCACAAAAGGCAAATGGTGGCTTACGTAGAGACTCATGGAATGAAGTTGATCAACATTATATATTATAATACCGTGTTTACATAGGTGGTAATGGTCAATTTGTAGCATCAGGGTATTCAGTAAACATGTGGTAACAGTAGTTTGGATTCTACTTAGGCTTTAGGTTCGGGGATTAGGAACTAATAGTATGTGAGGTTGGAGCTGGGTCTGAGACTCAACATGGAAGCTTTCTGTTGTTTAGCATGTCAGAGGGAAACCTGTCCAGTAATGGGAAGGCTGCTCTCTAGGGCTGCCTTTGGGTGTGTGGTGGAGTGTGAGGAACTACTTGCGTTGTAATTAAGATGGGGCCTAGTTACGGCAGTCTGTGTGGTTTGCACATGGGTAGTAGGTATGTTCATTTTGTCACCCCCCTCCTCACTTTGTGTGACTAGCCTGTTTTTTGTTTGTAGAGCATAAGTCAGTGTCATGGTTCGTGGTGAGAGTCTTGGTAGCTTGTGTTGGTGACGTGCTAGTGAGGGTGTGCGGTGATGTTGGAGTAACGAGGGAGTGGAGCGGGTATGGGTTAGGTAGATGTGGCCCATACTCGTTGTCTGTCTCGTGGGAATGTGTGGGGTGGGAGGAGTGTGTCCGTCTCTGCAGAGTGTGGCGGGCCGGTCGTGTCCTAGGTTGTTCTGAGACGATCTGGGTCGGTGGTCGGGGGGCCGGAGGTTGGGCGTGTAGGGGTGGAGGGGTAGGAGGAGGGGGGCAGGCAGAAGAGGGAGTTGGGTTACATATTGTGGTCCATGTTTCATTTTTTAAAGGAGTTAAATATAGGATTAAGGTAAAGGGGTTATTTTAAGATTTAGGCTTTGAGTGCTGGAGTTTGAAGGGTTAAATGTAAAGTACTCACCCTCCTATGTCTTCTGTAGACCAGTAAGATTGATGATATTACAGATGCAGAAGTGATTATGCAGTGTGTATCAGATAGAGCTTCCTCTATATTTCCTACAATGAATTTCCTGTGTGAGAGGTTAATAGTGAACAGATGGGAAAGAAGTAATCCCTTCCTCTTCTTTTCTAGCCTACACAGAAACAGAGGAGATGGGACAGCACTAAATTTTACACCCTCTATAACTGTTCCTGCAGCTCTGCTATCAAGGCTGGCTGGAGTACAGAGGACACTAGCCAAGGTTCCTGGTACTTATCTTTCCACCATCATATTTTAATAAAGTTGTTATGGTGACTGAAGGTCCGGTGTACCATCCTACTTTACAGAATTAAACTGTTCATAAAGTTGGGTAGATTGTTCTCATTCATTTTGCCCCTCTTCTTCCTGTCAAGTTTTTGACTTCAATGAGGAAACCCTGGACTTGGCACTGGTGGTAGGCTCAGAGCATCAGCTGATACATTCATCCTATCACCATTTTCCTAATGAGAAAACTTTGTAAGAAAGGCTTGGCCTAAAATTTTCAGTCCTCTTATTGATGCTATATAATCATCAGTATAATCCCCAAATGAAAGTCTACCTATTCTTATGTTTACTGCAATAAGGCTCAATGTAGTTTAATATCTTCCCATCATGTTGATAAATCATGCATTCTGCCTATGTAAAGAAATTGTGCAAGAGCAAGAATATGCTCATAGGGAATCTATGTTGGCAAGTTGCTTTATTATTGTAACAATGTGAGGTGTCCTAAAAAAGCAGGCAAAAGCAAGGTTAGATGGTTAGAGGTAAGGTCACACAGCAAAGGCTCATAATGGATAAATGTAGTCAAGTCAAAATAGCCAGGAGATCTAACAATGCTGGGAGCAGAGAAGGACCCATGAGAAGGTATCCAGGGCAGGAACAGTTGCAGGAGCAGTGTCTGGGTCAGGGTCAGCAACTGGAGCAAGATCATGAGCAGCACACCAGGTAACCTTAGCAAAAGCTTTAGAATAACTAATCATTGGACTAAGCTTTTTATAGTGGTTTCCTGTTCACAAAAGTATGGCCTCTTCCTTGAGGTGGAGTGTCAAATAACTTTAAAAATATTGACAGATGCAACAGCTCTATCTTAGCATATAGTTGCAGCCGAGTCAGAAGCCAGAACTCTAACTCTGGAAGCATGGAGAGACACAGCTGTCACAATGCCTTACTTCTCTTCCAGGTGCCCACATGGAGGATTCCTGCAGCTGAATTCTCTCTCTAGGTGCTCAGCATTTCCGATGCTAGGCACTGCATACACACCCCTTTTTATGATGCAACGTGGATGCATTGCCGTCATGCATTGATGACGCGGATTTGCTCCATTTTCACCCCCCTCGAACATTTTGGGGCAAAGGACGCTACCATATAATTAGGACGTCTTTTGCCTTGTTCAGTGCCCTATTGTGGTTCCTTTGTTGTTCCCTCTAGTGCTATTTTTTTCATTGCTCCTTATTGTTGTTTGACTTGGCTTTGTATTTTAACCATTCTGCGTCTTTGGTATCCCTGACTTGGCTTGTTTTTTCATTTATCCTATTTTCTGGTTTCCCTACTCGGCTATTCCTTGTCATAGTTTTATAGTTACATAGCTGAAAAGAGACTTGTGTCCATCAAGTTCAGCCTTCTTCACATACTGCATATACTCGAGTATAAGCCGACCAGAATATAAGCCGAAGCACCTAATTTTACCACAAAAAACTGACTCAAGTATAAGCCAAGGGTGGGAAATGCAGCAGCTACTGGTAAATGTCTAAATAAAATTAGATCCCAATAAAATTACATTAATTGAATATTTATTTACAGTGTGTGTATATAATGAATGCAGTTTGTGTGTGTTTGTGTAGTGTGTGTATATAATGAATGCAGTGTTTGTGTGTAGTGTGTGTATATAATGAATGCAGAATGTGTTTGTATGAGTGCAGTGTGTGTTTGTATGAATGCAGAGTGTGTATGAAGGGAGGGGGGCTATGTCAATCCCTGGTGGTCCAGTGGCATGGGCAGTGCAGTGGGGGGGCCGGCAGCAAGCTGTTTCTTACCTTTGCATCAGCTCCTCCTGCTCCCCTGTGTAAATCTCGCGGTCTGCGTGCCGCGTGGAGTGTTGCCACGGTAACCTGTGGCAACACTCTGACAGCCGCGGGTGTCACGAGATTTACACTCGGAGCTGAACTGAGCTGCTGCAAAGGTAAGTAACAGCTCCCTGCCAGCCCCCAACAGGACCGCCGGGCTTGTAATGAGCCCGGTGGTCCTGATCTGTATTATGGCAATGTAAGTTGCCATAATACAGACACTGACTCGAGTATAAGCCGAGGGGGGCTTTTTCAGCACAAACAATGTGCCAAAAAACTCGGCTTATACTCGAGTATATACGGTATGTTTTTGCTGTTGATCCAAAAGAAGACAAAAAACCCAGTCTGAAGCACTTCCAATTTTGCAACAAACTAGGAAACAATTCCTTCTTGACTCCAAAATGGCAGTCAGATATTCTTGGATCAAGCAGCTATTACCCCACTAATTAAAAATTATATCCCTGTATGTTTTGTTTTTGGAAGTATTTATTCAATTGCTGATTAAACATCTGTTAGGACTCTGATAAAACCACATCTTCAGGCTCAGAATACCACATCTTTATAGTTCTTACTGTAAAAAAACCTTTTCTTTGCCTTAGATCAAATCTAATTTCTTCCAGCCTAAATGTGTGACTTCGTGTCCTATGTATAGCCCTGTTTATAAATATATTTCCAGATAATGGTTTGTACTGGCCCCGAATATATTTGCATAATATTATCATATCCCCTCTGAGGGACCGTTTTTCCAAACTAAAAATTTTTTAATTTTTTTAAACCTTTCTTCGTAACGAAAATGCTCCATCCCTTTTATCAATTTTGTAGCTCATCTCTGCGCTTTTTCTAGTGCAATGATACATTCTCCTTACTGGCCTTAGCAACAGCAGATTGACATTGCATATTGCTGCCTAATTTATTGTCTATAACAATTACCAAATCCTTCTCGTGTGTGGTTATCCCTAATTCACTACCATTTAGGGTGTAAGTTGCTTGTGCATTCTTGACCCTGAAGTGCATAACTTAAATCTCATCTGCCATTTTAGTGCCCAGTCTCAATCTATCTAAATCCCTCTGCAGCAAAGCAATATCCTGCTCACATTTTATTATATTACAAAGTTTTGTGTCATCTGCAAACACTAAAACATGGCTTTCAATGCCTATTGCAAGATCATTTATAAATATGTTAAATAGAAGCGGTCCTAAAACAGAACCCTGATGGTCACCACTTACCACTTTTGTCCAGCTTTAAAATTTACCTTTAATGACAACACGTTGTACTCTATCCTTAAGCCAATGTTCTACCCAAGAACAAGAATATTCATCTGGACCAATTTTTTTTAGTTTGAAGACTAACTTATTGTGAGGAACCGTATCATATGCTTTGGCAAAATCCAAGTAGATCAAATCCACTGCAACACCCTGATCTATACTTTTACTTACTTCTTCGTAGAATGCAATTAGGTTAGTTTGACATGACCTATGTTTCATAAAACCATGCTGATTATTGCTAATAACAAATTTCTTCCTGAATCCCTATCCTGATCTCTGGTTTCCTTGTATTTTGGCTGTCTCCTGACTATTCATTTGCTACCTATGTTAAACCCTGCCACTCTAAGGTCCGATAATAAGTTTTTTTTATTTCAGATTGCACTCTGCATGTTGAGGTCACTTTGTCATAACAACAGCATGGTGTAGAGGATGTCGTGGACAAAACTGAGTTGAGAAACAGGTCCTAGGCCCTAGTGACATATTCACTGACCTCAAACAAATGTTATAAATACCACCTGTGTATTAATGTGGTAGAAATCCAAAAATCACATTACTGACAGGCTCCACTTTAAAAATTAATGTAATATAGTGTTTTGCTGTTATTTTTCAATTATAATAAGCCTGGGTTCGTATTTCAGTAACCTTCCATGTAAACCAATTTTATCCTCTGATATAAAAATAAATATGTGAGAAAACAATACAGTGAGGAATACAAATCTAAATCCTTTAATCTTTTTGAAAATGTTGGCAGTTAGTATACAAAATCAAAAGAAAAATGTTTTCTTTTTCTACGTGTCACATTTGATTAATTTGAAAAACATTGAATATTGCATGTTTAATTGTTCTTGATATCCTCTTCCAATTAAATTTGAATAAAATGCTGTATCCAGATACTATATACTGAGACAGAACATGTATAATTTTCCTAATTAGGCTTTGTGTATTTGGACATAAACATATTATTAAAATGTTATTAATAGAACATACCATTTAAATACTTAAAGGTTTAAGAAACTGTAACACATAAATCATATATAGGGCCAATTAGCAAGGTAATTGACTATTTAGAAGAAAGAAAAACATTTTATATATTTATTTATGTACTGAATTACTGTGGCTTGTTATTTCTTATCACATGTGTGTGTATATATATATATATATATATATATATATATAATGTAGTGCATCATTTTCCCTACCACAATAATATGCATTCTGTGTAACTGCGGTGCCAGTTTTCACTACAAAGAAAATAGCTAGATGTTGCAAAGTTATTCACTAAACACCGGATTTTGTCCAGATGGACATAAATCGGGTGAAAAATGACCAAATTCCAACCGCCATGGCAATTCCTATATTTACTAAAGCAAAATGTAGTCAGAATTCAGTTGACCTGATCGATTCTGCAGCAATAGCCCAGATTAATTCGTTGTCCGGTTTAAAATAAGTGCTTTTGGATCTGAATCCTATGAAAAGTATACGATTTGGAATTTGGTGTGTCATGACATAAGACGATGAATGGGCGGAGCGTCTGAGAAGCCGGCAGGTGCAGAATGTTTTCTGGGACTGGGGAGGAAGAGTCTAACGTTCTTGGTGCAGTGTCTACCCGTCAGGGCATAGTAACCTCGTGCTGTTGTTTGCCGCAGAGATTTACCACGAAGAGCGGGTAACCATGAGTACAGCCCAGAAAGGGGCTTACTGAGCAGAGGCTGGTTTGTGCGTGGTTCAGAGGGGAAAATTCAGGGGGGAAAGAAAAGGTGAAGAAAGCAGGAAAAAACAAGGGAAAAGAAAGTATATAGGGAAAATAGTGGAAAAAGAGACATAAAAAGAAAAAGAGTGATAGAAAATAGAAAAGGAATCCCTTTATAAGAAACCAAACAGTGAGAAGCAGTCTCATAGTTTTGATACTGCCTTCATTTGCTTGCTTTCCCTTCACCTACTTATACCTGTTATATATATATATATATATATATATATATATATACATACCACTGTTCCCCACTGTAAAGTGTGCATACAAAAGGCTGCAAAAGTAAAAATAAAGAAAGAAGCAAGTACTAACAGATAATCAGCAAATAGTATTGTGAGATACATACAGAGAAAATATGGCTACGAAAAAAGAAACAAGAGATTTGAAATTAAATACAAAAAAAAGAAAAAAGTAGAAGTAGAACAAAAACAAAAGTTAACCTCTATGTTCTCCCCATAAATAAAAAAGAAAAAAAAAGAAACAATGATGAACAGTCCCAGGAAGACGCAGTAATCTTGATAGGAGGAAATGTGGAAATATCGAGAAAAACCTCTCTAAGTACCTCAATATTGGAAACGCAATGTATTTCTCAGGCTTAATTACGAAATTGCCTGGATAAAAATATTGAGCAAATAAAAAAGGAATTGAAATCCCGATATATAGATTTTAAGGAAGAAATAATAAAAAAAGGTACAAAGATTTATATTCAGGAAGAAAAGATCGAAGGATTACATTTTGGTGTTCAGCAAGCCAACGCACAAATTGCGGGGCTACAAAAAAAGATAAGTGAAATAGAGGACAAAATAACTGATAATGAAGATCATAGCCACAGAAAGAATTTAAGGTTAAGAGGGGTTACAGAGAAAATTGAAAACCAGCAGCTTAATAAATTCCTACTGGAGCTATTTAAAGAGACGGGGATTGAGGAAGCAAACAGTGACTCAGTCATAGAGAGAGCACATAGAGTTCCCAAACCAAGAGGTATCTCTGAAGAGTTACCTAGAGACATAATATTACATTTTGCCTCTTTCTACATTAGACAAAAAAAATCAAGTGGCCAGAAACTTCTCTCCAACAGACAAAAGATTTATAAATGTGTCATTTTCCCAAGACTTATAAATCATGACAAGACAAAAAAGGAGGGAGTTTGCAGAAATTACTACCCGTCTCAGGGAAAAAAAATATTAAATATGTATGGGGTTTCCCTGTGAAGCTGATAATCTGGAACAACAATAAATCTGTCATATTTGATAGTGTGGCCAAAACCAAAGAATGGGTAGACAAGTTAGTAGTATGAATATTTACACGTGAGACATTTCGGGGAAGCTCAAAGAACTAATGAGTCTGAGGGATAATAAGAGAAAGAGAGGGGTATAGTTAATAAGTTATTTTTTCTTTTTCTCCTCTCGTTTGGTGAATAAGTAGGAACTTGATGAAAAAAGAATGAAGGGAAGGGGAGAAGAAAGAGGATAAGAAGGAGGGGGAGAGAGGAGAGAAGGGAAGGGAGGAAAAAAGCTAGAAAAAAATAAAATATGGATTTAGAATAAAAATTTAAGGCCTACACATATAAAAAATACATATCATAGGTGAACAAGTTAGCACCCAAAACTAGGATATTTCCTTCAGGATGAGTAGTCACATAAATACAGAGGCACAATTTAAATTAACCACATAGGAATATAGCGACAATTTTTGTGGAAAGGAAGAATAGGATATTATAATTAAGATTTAACACTTAAAAGATAATCAGCACTTTGAACACTATAAAAATAAAAAGACAGAGTAAGCACATATATATCAAATGGTTAATTACACAGAATTAATTGGAGGACAATTAATACACTTAACTAGTAGGTCACGCATAGTATAACACTTGAAGCTGGTTTAGGGAAGCTATAATAATTTAAGAGAAGGAGATGCACCGATAGGAAAACACTTTAGGACTATATAAGTCCTTCTTTCACAGATAGGGTCGAGTAGTAGCTATTCATACATGTAACACTGGAAAAAAATGGTGTTATTTGAGTATGGTGAAGGAGAGACTGGACATTTTTTATATATATATCTAAATCCCTCTGCAGCAAAGTAATATCCTGCTCACATTTTATTACATTACAAAGTTTTGTGTCATCTGCAAACACTAAAACATGGCTTTTAATGCCTTTTGCAAGATCATTTATAAATATGTTAAATAGAAGCGGTCCTAAAACAGAACCCTGATGGACACCACTTACCACTTTTGTCCAGCTTGAAAATTTACAAATTTACAATTTTATATATAAAGTGGCTCTCCCAGGACAGTTAAAAATGAATAAAAGGATGCTGCACCCGCAAATGCATCTCTTTTAGGTCGGTGACTCACCCTTTTTTCTATTTTTTTTTTATGTCTATGGGGAACTTGGGGTTTCCTCATGTTCATCTTTTTTCTGGTTGGAGTGTCAATAATAAATATGTGACTCTTAACCAGAAGTTGGGAGGACTTAAGAGTTTTAAGTCAGGTTATGTAAGTTGGTATGTCTGTTTGTGTGTATGTTTAAATTTTTAAAAACATTTTTAGTGCTTATAGTGTTCCATGCGGTGAGGGAGTTGAACGGATAAACTTTAGATATATGAGGAAAGTCAAAAGATTAATAATTTATGAGTGATTACTCTTAATGTAAAAAGGCTTAAATGCACCCCAAAAAAAGAGTCATGTTATATGATATGTTGAAAAAAGACAGAATAGATGTATTTTGTCTACAAGAGACTCATTTGGTGGCCCAGGATAATAACTATTTAATCAGTAAGATATATCCAAATATTGAATACTCAGCATTACAGAGAGGCAAAAAGAGGGGGATGGCAATAATATCTAATAATGTAAAATATGAGCTAATATTTAAACAGGGTCAATATCTCTTCCTGCTTTGTAAATTGGATGATAACATTTTCTCTTTCTTGAATATATATGCCCCCAATAAAAAGTAAATTTTTTAAATAAAACGCTTGAGAAACTATATGAAACTACCCAAGGTACCTTTGTATGTTTAGGAGATTTTAATTGTGTATCGGACACTATCCTTGATAAACGTATTCCAGAGGGGAAAAATATAGATCCCTTTCAAAGAGGGCTGGCTCGAGCATTTCAGGAAACATTGGGTAAATATAAACTATACGACTTATGGAGAACATTTAATCCATTAGAAAAACAATATACGTTTTATACAACAAAACTTAATTCATATTTAAGATTGGATAAGATACTGGTTAAAGATATAAATATAGGGGAGTGAAAAAAGATTAACATTCAAACTGTTCCATGGTCGGATCATGATCTAGTAGTTATGTAGATTGAAAATAAATATTCTAGAGTATTACCTTCATGGAGGCTTAAGGAATATCTATTAAGAAGGGAAGAACATATTGAAACATTATCCAAAGAGTCCGAATGTTTTTTTAATGAGAATTTGACAGGGGCTACAAGCCTCACAAATGTATGGTGCCCCCATAAGTCTGTAATTAGAGGACAAATAATTAAGTTAGAAAAAAGAACTACAAATCGTTACCGAATTTGTATATCCAATTGGAAAAACTCAAAAAGGGAATTCAATATAAGCTTATCTGTTCTGGCTCAAACCAAAATAGATCAGCTGAAAGAGGAGATTAGAAAACAGTTATTAGATAAAGCGAATAAAACATTATTGAGAATGAAACAAAAAATGGTAACAGACTGCTGACTAATAAAGTTCAAAAAACAGAACTTAAAGTTCAGAATTTTTAAAATAGTAGATAACAACGAAGTCTATAGTTCCCCAGATAAAATTGGAACTGCATTTAAGAATTATTATAATAGCTTATATAATATTCCTCAGCAAGAACAAAACAGATAGAGAATTAAAGAATATTTAACTACAACTAAGTTACCGTCAATAACGCAGGAACAAAGATAAATCCTAGATGCTCCCTTTAAAATAACAGAAGTCAAAAAGGCCATAAAAAACTTAAAAACAAACAAATCCCCAGGACCGGATGGAATGTCTAATTTATTATATAAGAAACTATCTGAAATATTGTCTTCTCATATGACGAAACTTTTTAATGAAATAAAACAAATGAAAAGATTTCCAATAGAGATGCTTCAAGCATCCATATTGCCCATCCCAAAGCAAAATAAGGATCCCACAAGGGACCAATATCACTAATTAACTCTGATACCAAGATCTATTTGGCTATATTGGCAGAGAGAATTAATACAATTCTGCCCTTGATAATTGGAACGGACCAAACAGGTTTGTGAGATCCCGCCATTCAACTAGTAACATCAGGAAGATATTACACTTAATTGAATACACAAAACAAAAACATCAACAATGTTAATGTTGTCTATTGATGTGGAAAAGGCCTTCAACAGGGTCAGTTGGCTGTTTCTCAAGGAAACTATGAGAGCATTTAATCTAGGGGACAGTTTAATTGACTCTGTCATGGCCTCCTACGCTTCCCCATCTGCTAGAGTGGTAGGACAAGGATTCTGCTCAAACTGGTTGAATATTAAGTACGTTATGAGACAAGGATGCCTGTTAGCTCCAATACTTTATATCATGTCTCTGGAACCACTTGCTAATACTATACGAAACAACAGAAATATTAAGGGCATAAAAATAAGCACAATAGAATGCAAACTAACCATGAATGCAGATGACGTCTTGGTGACTCTAAGTTCCCCAGAAATATCTTTATCTTACTTGTTTAAAGAGATAGAGGTATATAGTTCCTTGTCTAACTATAAAGTAAATAAAAATAAATCTGAAATTATGTCAATAGCAATAGAAGAAGAAATTATACACAAAATTCAAAGACAATATAGGCTTCTGGTGAATAAATCAGGAATTACATATTTGAGGATAATTTTAACTAACAACGTCGAAAATATTTGGCAAATTAACTATCTTGCTTTAATTAAGGTATATGAAAATAATCTAGCAGAATGGAAACATTTATTTGTTTCGTGGATGGGCAGGATGAATATAATAAAAGCTTACGCATTCCCAGAGTGGTTATATCATATGATTCCCCTTAAAATTCCTATAAAATATTGTGATTATTTTCAAAAAATTACAGAGAAGTTTATATGGTTGGGGAAAAAACCTAGAATCTGTAGAAACATACTATACACTATGATCCATCAAGAAGGGTTTAGTGTACCTAAAATGGAAATCTATGCGAATGTAGCGATGGTAACTCAAACTCATAAATTTCAAGTAGACAGTTGTAAACAAGAAGATTGGTACTTGAAAGAATCTGAGTTACTAAAAATCAAGAATTTAGAAAATATTTTATGGGCTCATCATATTGAGACTAAAAAAATAACTAGATATAATACTTCTAACATTCTTGGCAACATAATTAACGGTTGGGTAAGATTTAAGAAAAAACTCTTAAGAAAAGATAAAGTAATTAAAAATACATCTCTTGCAACGCTAGAATCTAATATTCAAAACATAGCAGTAAAAACTTCACATGATAAATATAAAATTGAAATCAGACAAATTAAATACTTTTAACATGTTATGCAAATAATTAGATCTTTCAAACCCTCAATATTTTTCATGGATAAGAATTCATAATTATATTAGAGAATGATCTGGAAGGTGGGAGTTGGAGAGGTACATACCTTGCTCTGATGTTAACAAAATTAAAAAACGTCAGCATACCATTAGTTCTTAATACTGTGTATTGCCCCCTTTAGCATCAATGACAGCCTGCAGTCTTTTGCAATAGTTGCTTTATGGTATTGCAGGTGTATAGCTGCCCATTGGTCTTGGCAAAATGCCTCCAGGTCATGCACAGCCTTTGGTCATCTTGCATGGACCGCACGTTTGAGATCTTCAGATACTTTAGCAAAACTTAATTTGGAACACAACTGCAGATAAATAATACATTTGAAACTATCACTTTAAGAAAGTATAATTTATTGAAGTAATTTAACTTTAGCAATCTTCTGTAGCAATATGATTTGAAAAAAATTATAAATAAGAAAAGTTAAATCCTGCTTGGAATTGCTTTAACAGAAATAGCATTCAGTAAAAATAAAATGAACAAGGTAACTCCTTGATTAGGAAAATACAATACAGACCATTAGACATCAATTCAGGGACAGGAGAGAGGCAATTTTTCTTTTAAAAATATATCAGAGTCCTTTGGATTCTGGCAGAAACTGAATTAAATTGGGAAAGTATAATTAGCTGAAGAGTAACTTAATCCCAGAGGGCAGACAAGTATTCCATGTATCCTACCTAACATTAGGTATCATCCATTAGTAAATTTCCTTAACTGAAGAACTTAACTGTATTCCCATGGATAATGAGAATGGAAGTCCTTTGCAACTGTTAATAAAGATTTAGGATGCCAGCAGTATACTGAGGATTTGCAGGATTTCGTGGTCAAGTCTGTTCCAAGTCTGGGAGTTAAGAAGTCAGCATAGTCAGGATCACGTAGAAGAGGTTCAAAACACAGGTGATCAATAGAAGGTGCTCTCTCAGCAGATTACAACCAAGTAGCACGTATCAAATTGATTGTGTACCTGCAATCAGCTTCCTTTTAACACAGGAATGGATGACATCACAAGCATAGGTGGGGCCTCATCGGCGAACCAGGAAGTACTGCAGAGTGTAATATGGGGGTATCCTGACAGATCTCCTTGAGCGGCTCGATGATGTTAAGGTCAGGAGACTGTGATAGCCACTCCAGAATCTATAGGTTCGCCTTGGCAAAATGCCTCCAGGTCATGCAAAGTCCAATTGGATAATATGCACATGGCTACTTATATTCTCAGGTATTAATGCTCAGATTCTAGCAGCTCTGTGCCCCCGATGACAGCATGTGTGCACGCCGAAACATGTGGTGGATATTTTTTTGCTCATACTTTTGGTTTACATTATGGATAGCACTTTTTGTTTGGCACTTTAATGTTGTTTCTAATTATACTTGTCTGAGAGACATTTGCTTCAGGTAGTCAGTAGCATTGTGCAGTGCCGAGGTCATTTGGGATAGTTTTGCTTAGATTTTTGTGGGAAGGTAGTTTATTTGCCGGGACCTCTTGTAGGCTTTCTCTTCAAGTCCTTTGTGAAAAGGAAATCTTTGCAAAACACACTGAATTCTTCACAAAGAGTCTAGCATGACAGGACATCACACCTTAAAAACTCAAAGAATAGAAATTTAAAAAAAAGGCATTAATTAATCCTAGTAGGTCTTGATTTAAAATTAAAACATCCTAATTTTGATCTTTCAGTTGTTTAGTAGGTAGCTCTCTAATTTGGTATCCTTAAATATGGCAATCCCACATTAGGATACAAAATAAGAGAGCCATCTGTTATTATCATCTTAATTTTTTTAGCCATACAGACGAAGACAGGACATATTTATAAACAAGGTATATAGCCTTCATGGGGAAAAGGTTGCTGACCCATGACCTAGTGGCTCATTTTCTACCTATTGAAATTCATGTAATAGGTACTTCATAATAAAATTATATACAGTGAAGATCTTTAAATATTCAACAGTTATACATTTACAAATAAGGGATGAATAATATATTGTCTTTAATATTCATGCATTTAAAAATATGTTAAGTTCTTATTAGTATAAAAGACCAAATATTGCACATCAAAACACTTGGAATTGTTTTAGCACTGAACACAGTGGTTGCATGCTTATACTTTTTTTTATTTCTGTTTATTATAGATTTCCTGAAGAATAATGGTAAAACATTGGTTAAAAGTATCCAGGGACAATGAGGTTAAATAATTCTTACTTACTGCCTTCTGTGAAAGATTGGCAGCAGCATAAATCAATATAAGACTATTATAATGATTTTATTTGCCTTGAATAATGCATTTCTGGTGAAACTTTAATCACTGCTATTGCAGCCATGGATTCTTTGCCAGTCTTTCTTGGAGCAGACAAGTTTTTTAAACCTGAGTATTTTCTTAATAATTGAAATAGTATGCTATGGAATATGTATCAAAAGAACCACTAATTGAAAACCAGGGCCGTTGCAGGTATGCTAAGCTAATATCCACAAAGGAATATTACTAGACAAAGAGAAACCAGCAGACAGAGAAAGAGAGATAAAATAAGTACCAGCAAATACCACAGGTAAATTATGCAACTCTATATTAATTATGTTGTAGAAAAACATTTTTAAAAAATGCTAAAACTAGATTTTGTAGATTTTTTTTACATTTGATATTGCCAAAATGATGCTCAAATTGTGTAATTTTATTTCAAATACAGAGTAAATGGTATTTCTACAAAGCAATTCAGCATTTCTCCATAACGACATTTAAGGTCAAAACATAAAAAATAAATAAATTAATTCATTAGAAGAGATAACAGTATCTATCAATAAGTGATTGGTCACATTTGGATTTTAAATAAATCAAAATGAAATTATTTATTATTATGTAGATTATTTAAAAGATTAATATAGAGATATTTTGTGAATTAAACTTTTTTAAATATGCCAATAGCTTATAAAGAGGCACTAGTCAGAGGTCATGTCAAATAATTCAAATTGAATAACTTGATTGTGCAACAAATTTATTGATTATGGGGAAGTAATGTACATACTATACTTCATTACTAATAAAGCCATTGACATTTGACATTGTGCTACATGCAACATTGATTAATAAATTGTGGTCTAACATAAATTTGATAATAAAATAAAATTGGAATGGAATATATAAATGGACACTTATTGAGTATAGAGATATCAATATTGCATTGGAAGTAGAGAAACATCCAGAAATCAATCTTAAAAAGAATTCATCAATATCTGGACGCATATACAACCTAAAACAGCATGTGTTTACTGGCTGGAAAGCAAATCAAAGAGTTCAAATTGATTAACTGGACTGAGTAATTAAAAAGGTTGATTGTAGAAATGCAATAATACATACTAGTAGTTACAAACTAATATAGATTGTGGAAAATGTCAAAAGGTTTAAGCTTTCATATATTGTTGTATATACAAAAAAAACTAAAAACTTATCTGCACACTACCCCTAACACCAATGTAGATTTTTGCATGAGCACTAAGTAAACCAGGATATAGTCTAGGGACAGCCAACATTTGACACTCCAGATGTTGTGGACTACATATCCACTGACGCTTTGCCAGCAATATGGCTGTAAGAGTATAATGCGAGATGTAGTCCAAAACATCTGGAGTTCCAAATGTTGCCTTCCCCTAAAATAGTTAATGACCATCCCCTACAACAGAGAAATATTGCAACTACAATATTGAGTAATCAAGCTATCTATAACTGAATAAAATAAAAAACGCTCAAGTTGATTTTGGTTAGAATTTATCATTAGTTTGTGTACATCACGATTAAGACCTTGGGGTCAAAAAAGATGAGGAAGGAAATAACCACTGTTCATTTTAATATAATAAAGATGTTTTTCAGTGCCACTGTAATGACTAGATAGTAAACGTCAAAATAGTGAAAATATAGCTGCATGCACCAATAGATCTTATTGCAACTTGTAAATGTAACAAAAAAGCAAAATAGATTTTTGTATAATCAATCTACTAAAATCAAACTTACATAGGTAACACAAACAACTAATTGCAAACATGTAATGTTCTGTGAATATTAATATCACAGTGTGTAAAGGCTACAATCATTTGCACTAGAGTCTACCATCTGGCCCTGCACTTTAATTGCAGGAAAGGATAGGGGTAATTCCTACTCTACAACCTGATATCTAATTCTGATCCTTCTCAGTATAATAGCATACATACAAAGGAAGGAAATACAAGAGGTCAAAAGTGGAAAGCCACAAAGTATAAATATAATTTTCTTTTTATAATGCTTGCCTTTAAACTGGGAAATTAACATTATAGAGAAACATTACAAAGAAAGGAATCTACAGACCGTTCATTAGGAGGTGAGTATGATGGAAAGAGCACATTTATTGAAACCTCAAAAATTGGAATTAATGAAACAAGTTCAATGAGAGGAAAATCACTATCAGTTTCTTTAATATTTGAATCTTATGGAAAATATAAAGTTATTCTCACATTTTTCATCAACAATGGTACAGAGTTTTTCTAAAGGAGCCCTTGTATTGAAAAAATATCTTGTAAAAAGTCCATTATAAAAGAAGAGATCAAAGACCTCACTTTCTTAATGGCTTTGTCAATTTTCCTATATGTGGAAATTGTATAACTTGTGTAGAAAATGACTCTCCCAGATCTGTGATTAAAACAATTCTAAAAAATCAGACAAATGAAAAGTATAAAAAAAAAAAAATCAAAAAAATCTATTGATTACCTGCTGTACTAATGTAAGGTTAATTGTATGTTGGGTGAACTATAAACTTGGGTGCCCCCAAAGTTTTACTTTGGACGAATATATTTGGATGAAAACAAATTTGTTGCCTACTAAAATACCTTTATCCATATGCTCATTCATTTTGAGGAAAAATGCTGCCATTATTTTCTTTTCAGAATTTCATTCGGATGAATGAACTTCCAAATTGTGCCAAAGGGCCTCGACTGCATCTTGCAGCCGTTTTGTAGATAACTCTCTAAATTTGTACCCTTGTGGGATTGCCCTATTTAAGGGTACCACATTAGGGAAAAATAAAGTAAATGAAAGGGGGGATATAGTATCACACTTGTACCCCCACCCATGCTCTGCGAGTGGGGGCTATTAAACTAAGCCATGGCCATGAGTGGGTGCTATTAATTATATTGAATGAGGGACAAATAATTTGAATGGGGGACAAATCAGGCCCACCCATTGGAAGCAAGTGGGGGCCCTAAATTATAAAGTGGGAGACGACTTATTGTCCTACCCAGTCCACACATATTGGCGGCTGTGGAGAATAATAAAAGTTATCCTCCCCCGTGACCAGGGGTCCCCAAGCCCCTAGTCATGCCCCTAGTCATGCCCCTCCCAGCAGGGGAGAAGCAGCTACATCTGTCATAAGACATGCACATTAGGCCTAAATCTGCCTAAACCACACATGCAGTTGTGCAACTGGCCCCTGGAATACAATTGCCAATAACTCTGGATGTGCATTGTTTCAAGCTGAAACACTGTACATCATGACCACTTAAAAAAAGCAAAATTGGTCATAGTGGTTGGAATAATGGTTTACAAGGCATTGAAAAAAGGAGATGCATTGAATAACTATGAAGTGCTAATGCAGATTTCATAATATAATATAATATATATATATATATATGTGTATATATATTTTTTTTTCTATAGTTTTTATTGTATGTATTGGGGCTGATGTGAACTATGGTCATTGATACTGCCCAGGAGTAGTAGGAGTCTTTATGCAAGACTTATTTTTTGTGTATTTGGATTTGTTTTTGTATCACACAGCTATGTTACAGTGCCCATCCCATGTGTTCCTTATTAATCAAGTTAATACGCATGTAGGGGGTAAAAATATACCCCTCTCTGTCTCATTAGAGATTGTTTTGCCTGAAGTTGAAGGAAGCAAGGTAAATTGTTAGTGTAGTACCCACCTAAGAGGTTTGCCTTAAAATAGCAGATGGGCTTACACCTAATGGCCGTTGAATGGAAACAAAAAAACTAAATTTGTCTTGAATATGCATAGAGATTTGGAGTTGTGTGCAGGTAACTTTTTCTTTGTTTTTTATTGTATGTATTGGGGCTGATGTGTACTATGGTCATTGCTGCCATCCAGGAGTAGTGGGAGTCGAAGCGCATGTCTTATTTATGTGTATTCACATTTCAAAATATGCCATATCCCCCCCTTTGTCAAGACCCCCTTCTGTGGCACTGGAGGGGTCATTAACCCCTCGAGTCACTTAATTTGGTTCAGCACCGATGTCCCTCTGTGCTGGCTCAGCTCTTCCCACGCACCTCCCCTGCCGATGTCTGCCAACGGGGGAGACCTAATGCGCATGCGCGACAATGGCGCTGGAGGACGTCCAGCGTCAGATAACAGACCAAAAGTCCATTTCAATTCCAGAAGTCCATCTGTCTATCAATCTATTAAACAGCCATGAGAGGAGGAGTTAACCTTATTGTCGTTTAAAATAAAACCTGCAATAATTACCAATGCAGGGTTAAGAGTGATGGGAGTTGACATTTGAAAATGGAGCAGAATGCGGAACATTGATACAAAATCTTGAAAGGCTGCAGCACTGTCAAACACTCTGTTCCAATCCTTTAAAACACACACATCTGGCTTGTTCATTTTAACCCCTTAAGGACACAGGTCGTGTGACATGTCATGATTCCCTTTTATTCCAGAAGTTTGGTCCTTAAGGGTTTAAATGTGATAGGGCAACCCTGTGTGCCAAATGTCCTCACCATGTTTACAACTAAATAGTTTTTTTGCATTTTAAGCAATAGTGTACAGTCAGGTTTACTCTATTGACTTCTCATATTTTCAATTGCAATTGTAATCTTTAGAAACTGTGTGATATTACTAATCAAAGACTATTATATATTTGTACTGTCTTGTTTCTATTATTATTTTCGATTTTATTATAATATAGGGAATTTTCCAGACATTTATAAATTACACACTTATATATTATTCATGGAAATAGGTTTATGTTTTTCTGCATTGAATCTAATTTGCCACTTGCCTGTTCCGTAAACGATCCTAATTTCTTTGGTAAAGTAAAGTAGCATCCTATTTTTTTTTTTTTTAAATCAATGTACTTAAAAATTGCTTTTTATACAATATTGGTCTTGCTTCCACATTGCTGCATTGGTTGTATTTTGTCATATGACTTTTGACATTGGCATACCTAAAACCCAATTGACACCACTGTCTGAACATCTCTCTCACAGAAACCTCCAATGTCTTGACCTAGAACATTTCTCCACTAATCTCCAAACTCTCCTTTTACCTATCTCAAACCTCACCTGTCCTAGTTCTGCAACCTCCTTCTACAATTCCACCCTCTCCTCTCAACTAGACATCATGGCACCTTGTACATTTAAACGCCGCAGGCCCCCCCAACAACAACCCTAGCACACCAAGCTCACTCGATACCTCCAAAAATGCTCCAGAACTGCTGAACGCTGTTGGAGAAAGTCTCACTGTGCATCTGACTTTCTCCACTATAAATTTATGCTGAGCTCATACAGCTTGGCTCTTTCCTCTGCAAAAATGTTAATTACTTCAATACTCTCATAACCACACTCTCCCCCGAACCCAAACGACAATTTCACACATATAACTCTTTTCTTCGCCCTGCTGTTCCTCCTCCACCTACTAACTTGACCGCCTCAGACTTTGCAACTCACTTCACTGACAAGATCTCTACAATCAGAGAAGAGATCTCTCATCTTTCTTCTTCCCTTTACAATACTTCCCCTAACTTCACTCTCTCTGCTGTTCTATGTTCATTCTCACCTGCTACATTGGAAGAGGTTTCTGCTCTGCTCCAGTCCTCCAGCCCCACCACCTGCTCCCTAGATCCAATTCCCTCGCATCTCATCCATACTCTGTCTTCTCTTTCTCCACCTCTCACTAAAATTCACAATCTCTCTCTCTCCTGTGGTATATTTCCATTGCCCTTCAAACATGCAACTGTAACCCCAATTCTAAAGAAGCCCAATCTTGACCCTAACTCTCCATCCAACTATCGTCCTATCACGCTACTGCCTTTTGCATCCAAGATACTTGAAAAAATTGTGTATGCGGGATTGACAGACTTCCGAGTCCAACTCTCTGCTAGCCCCGTATCAGTCTGATTTCCGCGCTAAGCACTCTGTGGAAACGGCACTGACCAAAGTAGTCAATGATCTACTCGCTGCAAAATCTCATGGTCACTACTCTGTCCTAATTCTCCTTGACCTGTCTGCGGCTTTTGACACTGTTGATCATCAACAGCTTCTTCTCATCCTACGCAATATCGGTCTACAAGATATTGCTCTCTCCTGGTGCTCCTCCTACCTCTCCCAGCGCTCTTTCAGTGTTTCTTTCTCTGGCTCTGCTTCTTCTCCCCAACTCCTCTCTGTTGGTGTCCCCAAGGTTCAGTCCTTGGTCCCCTACTGTTCTCCATCTATACTGCCTCCCTTGGTAAACTCATTAGCTCCTTTGGCTTCCAATATCATTTCTATGCAGATGACACGCAAATCTACCTGTCCTCTCCTGATCTCTCCCCGTCCCTCTTGACTAGTGTCTCTGACTGCCTCTCTGCTGTTTCTAACTGGATGGCTACCCACTTCCTTAAACTAAATTTGACCAAAACTGAAATTTTGGTCTTTCCTCCCTCAAGTGTTGTTACTCCTGTGTCTGTCTCCCTCCAAGTCAACTGTGCTACCATCAGCTCCACCACGCAGGCTCATTGCCTAGGTGTTCTCTTTGACTCAAACCTCTCCTTCAAGCCTCATGTTCAATCTATCGCCAAATCCTGTCATTTCCATCTCAAAAACATTGCGCGCATCCGCCCCTACTTAACGCCAGGTGCGACTAAGGTGTTGGTCCATTCCACTGTTCTTTCTCGCCTTGACTACTGTAATCCGCTTCTCAGTGGTCTTACGTGCTCCCAACTAGTGCCGTTACAGTCCATAATGAATGCGACGAGGCTCATCTTCCTGTCCTCCCGCACCTCCCATGCCTCACCCTTCTGTCAGTCCCTACATTGGCTTCCTATAAAAAATAGAGCTCAATTTAAAATTCTGGTTCTTGCTTTCAAATCTCTACATAATGCTGCTCCCACCTATCTATCCTCCCTTATACACAAGTATGTCCCATCTAGGCCCTTAAAAACTCACTTTTTCATAAAAGCGTATCAATTAAACTGTTAATAGCTCCTGACTGATTCCTCTTCTGCAACTGTCACTAGTCTAATATTATCCTTACCTTTTTGTGTCATTTTACCCCACTCCCTCTAGCATGTAAGCTCATTGAGCAGGGCCCTCAACCCCTCTGTTCCTGTGTGTCCAACTTGTCTGGTTACAACTACATGTCTGGTCGTCCACCCATTGTAAAGCACTGCGGAATTTGACGGCGCTCTAAATATCATAATAATAATAATAATAATAATAATAATAATAATAATAATATTAGTTTCCCAATGGTTTCTGTTGAGAAGAGTATTTTTCACTTCAAAATATTCCACTTATCCTACACTGAACAAAATTATAAATGCAACACTTTTGTTTTTGCCCCCATTTTTCATGAGCTGAACTCAAAGATCTAAAAATTTTATGTACACAAAAGGCCTATTTCTATCAAATATTTGTCACAAATCTGTCTAAATCTGTGTTAGTGAGCACTTCTCCTTTGCCGAGATAATCCATCCACCTCACAGATGTGGCATATCAAGATGCTGATTAGACAGCATGATTATTGCACAGGTGTGCCTTAGGCTGGCCACAATAAAAGGCTACTCTAAAATGTGCAGTTTTACTGTATTGTGAGGGGGAACCGGGGGGGGTGGGGGGGGAGGTGGTCCAAAACCAGTCAGTATCTGGTGTGACCACCATTTGCCTCACGCATAGAGTTGATCAGATTGTTGATTGTGGCCTGTGAAATGTTGGTCCACTCCTCTTCAATGGCTGGATGTTGGCAGGACCTGGAACACGCTGTCGTATATGCCGATCCAGAGCATCCTAAACATGCTCAATGGGTGAGATGTCCAGTGAGTATGCTGGCTGTGCATGAACTGTGATGTTTTCAGCTTCCAAGAATTGTGTACTTGCAACATGGGGCCTGTTGGGGATAAAATCAGATTTTATCCCCAACAGGGCCATGCATTATCATGCTGCAACATTAGGGTGATGGTTGTGGATAAATGGCACAACAACGGGCTTCAGGATCTCGTCACGGTATTTGGGGAGGAATTGGAAAATAATTTTAAAAAGCTTGGTGAAATTAGCAAGCATGTGCAATACTTGTTGGAAAGGATGGAGGCAAGTGGTTAAAGGAAAGTGAGTTAATTGTTCCCCAATTTAGAGGAATTTACACACAAAGAATTGCGTAACCTGGGAGACCTGGATTTGACAGACCTAGGATATAGGGATTGACTGGTGACCCAGGCTCCAGTGATTAACTTTTCAGTAAAAGATCATAGACCCCATGTAAAAGTTGAAATACACTGGAAGAATAAAAGTGTTGAAAGGGTTACTGCCCTTGTAGACACTAGAGCTGAGGCCACTTTAATTTATGGAAACCCTAAGAAATTTGTTGGATTACCCTATGTAATTAAAGGTCTGGGAGGTAAGAGAACAGAAGCAGTCCAGACCTGGGTAGAACTAAAAATTGGACAGTTGCCAAAAAAGTATTCTGTTTTAATTGTCCCCATAACTGAATACATAATTGGAATATAAAATCCTTAAAGGATTGACTTTACATTTGGGGGGATGGCTGTTACAGTTTTGGAACTAAACCGTATATATCAGCCAGACCAGTGGTGGTAGGAACATTGTTAATGCCCCCTGTGCAACTACCACCAGCTACTAAAGTAGTACATATGAAGCAGTACAGGATCCCAGGAGGCCACAAAGAAATGGGAGAAACAATAGATAATTTAATAAAAGCTGGGGTCTTACGAGGGGTCACTACTGCTTTGAACAATCCTGTGTGGCCAATACGTGAGACAGACCATACATGGAGAATGGCAGTAGACTACAGATAATTGAACAAACACACACCTCCACTGACAGCTGCTGTCCCAGACACAATCACGCTTATTGAAAATATACAGAAGCATCCAGGGATCTGGTATGCAGTCAAAGATTTGGCTAATGCCTTCTTCACTATTCCAATAGCTGAAGAAAATCAAGAGCAGTTTGCTATCACATGGTTAGGGAGGCAATACACATTCACCAGGTTGCCACAGGGATACTTGCATAGTCCCACCATCTGTCAACGGCTGGTGGCAGAACATCTCAATGGGGTAAAAATGCCATCAGAGGTGAAAATATCTCATTATATAGATGACATTATGATTCAGGGAAAGAGTGAAGAACAGTGTCAGCAGATTCTTGAAGAGATTATCAAGCATATGAAAAGTAAAGGGTGGGAGTTAAATCCCAGTAAAATACGGGGACCCCCTCAGACAGTGAAATTCTTGGGAATACAGTGGAACAAAGGACACAGAGAAATCCTTCCAGAAACTAAGCAAAAAGTGCTGGAGTTTCAAACTTTCAAAAGCAAGAAACAAGCTCCAAGCTTTATAGGTCTCTTTGGTTTTTGGAGACAACACATACCACACCTGAGTCAGCTACTCTCCCCTTTGTACAAAGTAACCAGGAAAAAACATGATTTTGATTGGGGAGAAGAGCAACAGAATGCATTTGAGGGAGCTAAACAGGCTATCCAACAAGCCCTCATTCTGTGGCCCTTACAAGGCTTTGGCAGAAACAAGGAAGGACTAAGGTTCCCCTTGTTTTCTGGACAAGGAAGTTACCTGAGGCAGATGAGAGGTACACACCCTTTGAGAGACAGCTCTTGGCCTGTTATTGGGCCTTGGTGGATACTGAACAGATAACGGTAGGACATACAGTGTCCTTATGCCTAGAGATGCCTATCATGCAATGGATACTTAGTTCCCCTAAGACACATAGGATAGGTCACGCACAAGAGTCCAGTATTATAAAATAAAAGTGGTTCATACAGGATAGAGCTAAAACATGAAAAAGTGGTATGGCTGTACTACATGAGAAAATTTCATATGCACCAATACAAGAACCTGGTTTTCTGCCAGAAGCAGACAAGCCAGGGGAATCTCCAGTAAAGTGGGGAAAGACTTTTGCGCAACTAACACAAGATCAAGCAAAGCATGCTTGGTTTACTGATGGCTCAGCAAAATACATTGGTAATGAAATACAATGGAAAGCAGTGTCTTACAATCCAGAAACCAAGAAAATACTGACTACAACAGGAACATGAAAAAGTAGCCAGTATGCAGAGTTATATGCAGTGTTTCAGGTTCTGAAACAAGAGATGCCTGGAAGCTGTCATATATACACAGATTCCTGGTATGTTGCCAATGGACTGGCTACATGGAAGTCCCATCAGTTCATGATTCATACAAAGGAAGCCTGGGGAAAAGATTTGTGAGAGCAGATATGGGTACATAAAAATGGTACATCAAAATGAGGTAACAGTCTTTCATGTTGATGCTCACTGCAATACTGACTCATTTGATCGTCTGTTTATCTCTGTTGCAGACGAGAGAGCCAAGATCTGAGAAGCGTCCATTGAAGATTCTAACTCACTTTTGGGATTGGTTAATTGGGCCCATCAGAAATGTGGACACTTGGAAGAGAAAGCCACTCACGAGTGGGCACAACTGCGAGGCATTTTAGTGCCGCTTGATTTAATTAAAACTGTAATTCTGCAATGTCCAGTGTGTCAGCATGAGCAGAATAGACATGTACCAGGGATGGTACAAGGTCAAATAAAAAGAGTTAAAGCACCAGGGCAAATATGGCAGGTCAATTACAGAGATCCACTTGAGTAAAAATTGTCAATATGTATGCATGGCTGTGGATACATATTCTGGGTATTTATTGGTTCACCCTTGCAAGAGGGCTACCCAAATAAATACTATTACAATGTTAGAAACCATGATACAGTACTATGGTCTTCCATTACAGATTCAGAGTGACAATGGAAATCACTTTAAAGGAAAATTGGGGCAAAATTTTTGTGATGAAAACAATGTTGAGGGGGGCGGAGCCAACTGCCGACCGGAATGGCAGCACAGTAGCAGAGCTCCGGCGAGGAAGGCACTCAAACCGCGGACATCGGGCTAACATATAAACATGGGACACCCCAAACACACGCCCTCATCACAGAGAACGACAGGGAGGTCAGTGGCAGCAAAAACCGGAGCCCTGACTAAATATTTCAGGGACTCCAAGGAGGCTCACGAAAGCATGGTAGGCCCCAATATGGCGCCGGACACTACATCCCCTCCCTCTAGCCCAGCTGAATCTGCAGGCTCCCTGGTACTACAAGACCCAGACCTAAAAGGTATACTACAAAATCTACCATCTAAGCAGGATATAGCCAATATGCTGGGGAAACTAGAAGCTGCATTTCAGTCTAAACTGGAAAGTGTGGGAGCTGATATAAGGCATACTAAAGATAGAGTGAGCACACTGGAGGATGACAGGGATGCAATAAAACTCCAAGTGTCACACTTGCAATCTGTTATGGAAGCACACTCTGCACAGGCGTTTGATATACAGCGCTCATTGGATGATATGGATAACAGAGGTAGACGAAATAATCTCAGATTAAAAGGGCTACCTGAACAGGACACAGAAAATCTAACAGAGGTACTGCAAGAAATATTTAATCTCCTCATGGGAAAACAAGCCGATACACCAATCATGTTTGATAGGGTGCACAGAGCGTTCCGCCCCAGAGGTGCGCCAGCGGACAAACCAAGAGACGTAATCTGCCGTCTGCACTATTACTCCCAAAAGGATGACATACTCAAAGCACTAAGACAAGCCTCCCAGCCTTTACTATATAAAGATGCTCCAATCTCGATCTACCCTGACCTATCCTGGCTGACGCTGCAGGCAAGACGGACTCTCAAACCTATAACAGACATCCTATGCCAACGCAACATCAGGTACCGATGGGGGTTCCCCCTGGCGCTAAGTGTTAACCACCAAGGCAAAGTATTTACCATCAACTCCACTCATGTTGTTCCCGTCTTTTTACAAGCACTGGACTTACCGGATACAAGAGTACCCGACTGGTATGGACTGCCACAACCACTGCTAAGGGAACCACTACAACAACGCACAAGATAGCAACAAACGCCGAAAAGACGGAGGCCAGAACAAGCACTCTCCAGGGCGTCCACGCCAAGGGGAGCCCACACAAATATGTACTGATCTCCACGCTCCCAAACCAACGCACACCATGAACAAACAGTAACTCCAGAAGACCGCTAACATTTTTGCTGCAAATACTCCTCACGCTCCTCATCCCAGTGAGCAATTGGACTACCACGGGTAGCGGGGCCTTGGGAGGGCGGCTCCCCCCCTCCCCAGCGGGGATCCGCGCCCCTAACGCTACCGAACTCATTCTACAACCGCAAGTATTTTTAATATGCATATGCACTGATGACACTAGCTAAAGCCCAGGGGCCATAGTAACTACAACACCCATATGGCCACATGAATGACATCTCTGTAGGAATGATGGGGTCTTGGGGAGGCGGCCACCCAGCTGGGTGCCCGTGTCCCCGACGCCACCTGACCGATTAGACGCTCTGGGCTGGATACTTTTATTCAATCTCTAATAGAAAGGTTATATGTATACATCACCCTACTGCTACCTGTGAATCTCAAAACTCTCCATCATGCTCGTACGAGCTAGCCCCACAGGGAGAAAAGAGACACTGAGAGATAACAATCTCCTGGGGAATGTTAATGACTCATGTGAATTCTCTGTTATATGACTGTTGATATGTTTTAGCAGCTAAATGCCTACTTCGGGTGCTACTGACATTGTCCCAGATACTGATTATGTATATTAACTTGCATATATAAGCCCACTAGCTACAAAAACAAATATAGAGTGGATGAGGCCTTTCCAGGACTCAGAACCTTAGCGAATAAACCCCCCCCCCATCCGTCCATCCCCACCGGACGGGTAAATAGCCTATATAGGGGACGGCTATACATGCCCCAGAAGTATCAGACCAACATCTGACAACAGTCAGGTAACCACTGACTGTGCGGTGCCAAAAAGGACCCCATCTAGATAGGCCCCCCTAGACTGGGTCAGACACCGTCGATTGACTTAATACTACCAAACCTGGTACGTTATTATCGCAACTGTATATAGTTATTGTTCTTTTTGCTTTTTCTCTTTATTTCGTATTCACATTTGTTGTTATATATTATTGAAATTGTTACACGACACAGATACCGCTGACTAATATACGACCACTGAAAGCAATGGAACAGACACAAACGACTGCCACACCAGCACAGCAGATACGGATATGTACGATCAATGTAAGAGGATTAAATATACCGGAGAAGCGCACACAAACCCTGATGGAGCTACATCGGCTCAGAGCTGATGTGGCCTTCCTGCAGGAAACCCACTTTAGGAAACATAACGCCCCCTCTCTAAGAGACAATAGGTACCCCCATGGCTTCTTCAGTGACTACACACAGGCTAAGTCTAGAGGGGTGGCGATACTGATATCGGCAAAACTTCCCTTTACATATCATTCTCATGAGGCGGATGACAGTGGGAGACTACTTATGGTAAAGGGACAAATAGGCTCCAATATGGTAACCTTCGCGAACCTATACTTACCTAACAGGAAACAAGGGAACACACTCAGGAAATATCTACGTAGAATAGAAAATTTCACAGAAGGAATATTAGTAGCAGGGGGTGATGTAAACGTCTCCCTCGACTCCACCCTTGACACGACTTCACAAATAAGGACCTACCAAACCCATACACGACGTCAGATTCAAAAACTCTTAGACGACGCCCAACTATATGACTGTTGGAGAACACTTCACCCGACATCCAGAGACTTCTCCTTTTACTCCCCATAATGGGCTCTTACTCGAGGATAGATATGCTCTTCATGCCACACAGATTTCTACACCTCATACAAAAAAGTAGTTATGGTCCCATCACATGGTCGGACCATGCACCCTTAACGCTGGAGATTCAGATCCCCTCCTTACCACTTACATCTTTCCATTGGAAGCTAAATGACTTATTACTCAATGACGCCACAATCACCAATAGAATAAGGGATACACTTACAAACTATTTTTTAGATAACATTGACCCGAATATGTCCCCTACGGTAATATGGGAAGCACACAAGTGTGTACTAAGAGGCGAGATAATTGCGTTAGCCTCCAAGCAGAAAAAGCTCAGGGAACTCAGAATTAAAACACTCACGCAAGAAATACGGCGTTTGGAGACAGCCCACAAAACCAATAATACGATAGACCTCTACATACAGCTGACAGACAGACGCACGAAACTACAACATCTCCTGAATGCCTCAGTCAAGAGGAAATTATTACTCACCAGACACTCCTTCTACACACAAGGGGGGAAATGTGTCCGCCTCCTAGCTAATGCACTCAAGAAAAAAAGACAAAACACATTCATATCCCATATAAAAACACCATCAGGTACACTAACCGCCATGCTCCCAGATATCACGAAAGCCTTTCACGATTACTACTCAACTTTATATCACCTGTCTGACAAATCACCGCCCAAAGAAGTAATAGATAAATTCCTATTGTCCAGAATAAAGCGTATGATACCTACCGCAGATGCTAAATCCTTGGAAGCACCCATCACTTCAGACGAGTTTAGGGCAGCGGTGAGGCATCTACCAGTGGACAAGAGTCCAGGACCAGATGGTTTCACAGCTAAATATTACAAGCTCTTCGACTCCACACTGAGCGTACCCTTCACAACGGCATTCAATGCTCTAACAACACACACCACCCTGCCTGGCTCAGCCTTGGAAGCCCACATTACCCTAATCCCCAAACCCAGTAAAGATCCCACCGACTGTGGAAGCTACCGCCCCATATCCCTTATCAATATCGACCTGAAGATTTTTACGAAAATCTTAGCAAACAGACTACGTCTTCTCCTTCAACTTCTCATACACTCAGACCAATCAGGATTCATCCCAAACAGAGAGGCTAAACATAACACCAATAAAATACTTAACCTGATCCATTTCTCCCAACACACCCCCACACAAAGCGTCATCTTCTCAGTCGATGCCGAAAAAGCATTCGACCGAGTGGATTGGGCTTTCCTCCTAGCCACACTGACAGCGTTGGGCCTCGGCCCAAACTGGATCCGGTGGATCCAATCCATATATTCAAACCCAACCGCTAAAATTCGAATTAATGGCCAACTTTCGCCACCTGTGCGAATATACAATGGAACAAGACAGGGGTGCCCCCTGTCCCCATTACTCTTCATACTAGTCCTAGAACCGTTCCTACAAGGAGTGAGAGACAACCCTGACATACACGGATTCCGTATAAACAACCAAGAATATAAGGCTTCCGATTTTGCAGATGACCTGTTATTCACGATAATGGACCCAACCACTTCCATGGGCCCCTTAGTGGAAGAGTTAGAGCAATACCAATTAGTGTCCAACTTTAAAGTGAACTTCACCAAAAGTGAAATCCTCCCTTTATGAATAGACCCCCACAACGCAAACTCTCTTAAAGCTCGATTCCCTTTCAAGTGGACAAACAAAGCGATAAAATACTTAGGAGTACAACTCCCGAAGAACCTCTCCTCACTATACTCTCTCAATTATAAACCTCTCTTATAAACAATCTCCCAAGATCTAGCACAATGGTCGAAACCCCACTTTGGATGGCTCTGTAGGGTGAACATCCTAAAGATGACCATTCTACCCAAAATACTTTACCTCCTACAAGTATTACCAATCGCACTCCCAAAAGCCTTCTTTTCTACGGTGAGACGGCTCTTCTCGGAATTCATTTGGGCGCACAAACACCCTCGACTCAGTTACACCACTCCGACTAAAAGGAAAAATAGAGGGGGCTTGGGCTTACCTGATATTGAAACCTACTATAAGGCAGTCATACTACATCGCATATACGAATGGACAGCACCGCACCCGCACAGACAATGGCGAACTATAGAAGAGACATTCCTCTCCACACACGCACACAATGTAGTCTGGCACCCCAAAGGGCGAATGCTACAGAAGCCGCCCTTCTCCCAACACCCGACCATCCCAAGTACTATCCCCACACCCATCCCCGCAATACCCGATAACAAACAACCCTCTTTTTCCCCCGGGCTGTCAAACCCAATTCCTACAACATAACACACAATCACAACAACTTACACTACAAGATGTGATACAAGAGGGAAACATTAAACCACTGACAGACCTCATAGTTGACTCCCGGATAACAACGATGCATACTTTCCAACACGCACAATTGACACACTTTCTTAAGGCCGACAATACCCTCCTAACGACACTCCGGCCACAGACTGAATTCGAAACTTTATGCCAAACGCAGGGGATCAAAAGCAAACACCTCTCAACTATGTACAAACTCCTCCAAAAAGACAACAATACTAGTTTCCCACCCTTCACACAAACATGGGTGTCCGACCTGAACACATCAATTCCTGACCCCGACTGGACGGAAATTCTAACCAAGGCCCACTCTACTACAACGAATAACACCATACAAGAAAGTAACTACAAAAAAATTACCAGATGGCATTATACACCAGACAAATTGAGTAAAATATACTCAAACACCCGTAACCTTTGCTGGAGATGTAATCATACCCCAGCTACATCAGCACACATATGGTGGTCTTGCCCTATAATAAATGCTTTCTGGAAAAAAATCTCAGACCTGATTAAACACATCACAGACATCTCATTACCCTTCCTCCCAGAATCATACCTATTCTTGCTACCCCCAACCGACATCCCTAAGACACAACTCCACCTCATCCACCATCTACTGACGGCAGCAAACTTACTAATACCTATAAAATGGAAACAGACTCTCGCACCCTCAGTTAGGGAATGGATACAAAAAGTGGAAGACACTAGGGTTATGGAAGAACTCACCTTCTCACTCACCCATAGATACTCACATTATAAACAAACCTGGGAACCTTGGAACCAATTTCTAGACAGAAGCAATCAGGAGTAGGGAAAGGGACACAATCGAGAGCACTCCACGGTAAGACCGAAAGTTATCACTATGCACACTAGCTGCAGACCATAACCAAAACCTTACAACAAGGACGAACCTAACGATCTCTCTAGTCACGGCTACCACACATGAATTATGACGCAGACAACATAGACTGGATACATATTTGTACTATCTCCGTGTCAGGATCGTGACAGGGATCCAACACGCAGAATACAAACAGGAGATAGGTACGTATACCGGACCTTAGAATGGCCGGACTAACGTAAGGAGAAAGCAAAAGAATGGTCAGAGACAAGCCGAGGTCGAGGGAACGAGAGATCAGGTAAGCGAGAGACAAGCCGAGTCAAAAGGACAAGAGAGGAAAGCAGGGTCAAAAATACAAGCCGAGTCAGGAACCAAAAGACAATAGAGGTAAGTGCACTGAGTGACCAGACTAGCTAGAACCACGACAGGGCAATGAATCATTCCACAGAACCCTTTTTTATACCTTGGCTCTTTAACTGTTGGCTCCGCCCCCAACGAGTCCTGATTCGTTGTTCGGCACTTGGTTGCCGTGATTGACGGGTCGGAACGTGATTGCCGTCATGACGTCGGCTACTGAGCGCCGCGTCATAAAAGGAGGCGGAGCTATCGCGGCCGGCGTGTAAACGACCGGGAGGAGTGCAAGGATCGGGTGAGTCAGCCCCCCTGGGAGGATGGACGTCTAGGTGTCTAACCTCCTCCGAGGTAGACACCAAAGGTACCCTGACAGTACCCCCCCTCTCAGAAACGCCCACCGGGCGGAAGGAACCGGGGCGAGACGGAAAACGAGCATGAAATGCCCGGAGGAGACGAGGGGCATGCACATTTTCATGGCCCACCCAAGACCTTTCTTCAGGCCCATACCCCTTCCAGTCAACAAGATATTGCAACTTCCCCCGAGAAATACGAGAATCGAGAATGGATTTGATTTCATATTCCTCCTGACCCTCAACCTGGACAGAGAGAGGGGAGGACTCAGCGGAGGAAAATCTGTTACAAACCAAAGGCTTCAACAAAGAAACATGAAAAGAGTTAGGGATGCGCAGGGCAGGCGGAAGGGCAAGACGATACGCAACCGGGTTAATCCGACACAGAACCTTGTAAGGGCCTATGTAACGAGGGGCAAATTTCATGGAAGGAACCTTCAAGCGGATGTTTCTGGTACTCAACCACACCCTATCACCCGGGGCAAAAACCGGAGCCACCCGTCTCCGTTTGTCAGCGTGTCGTTTGAACACCATGGAATTCTGAAGAAGAATTCGTCGAGTCTGATCCCACAACTTTCTCAGATTGGCGACATGAACATCAACCGACGGAACCCCTTGGGAAGGGGAAACCGACGGAAGAATGGAAGGATGAAAGCCATAATTCAAGAAAAAGGGGCTAGAACGAGTAGAATCACAAACGAGATTGTTGTGTGCAAACTCTGCCCAAGGAATCAGACCAACCCAATCGTCCTGGTGTTCAGAAACAAAACAACGCAAATATTGTTCAATCTTTTGGTTGGTGCGTTCGGCAGCTCCGTTGGACTGGGGATGATAGGCAGATGAGAAATTCAACTTGATGCCTAAGTGAGAACAGAAAGACTTCCAAAAGCGGGAAACAAATTGGGAACCTCTATCAGAAACAATTTCAGAGGGAATACCATGTAAGCGAAAAATCTCCCTCGCGAAAATCTCAGCTAATTCGGGAGACGAGGGCAGTTTAGGCAAGGGCACGAAATGAGCCATTTTAGTAAACCTGTCAATCACCGTGAGAATAACAGTATGTTTTTTAGAAACAGGCAAATCGACAATGAAGTCCATAGCCAAACATGACCATGGTCTCTCGGGAATTTCTAAGGGGTGCAAAAGTCCACAAGGGAGCGCATGAGGTTGCTTAGTCTTCATACAGACAGCACATGCCCCGACGAAATCCCTTATATCCTTACGAAGGGAAGGCCACCAGAAATCTTTAGAAATCAGGGAACACGTTTTGCGTATGCCGGGGTGCCCAGCAATTTTACTGTCATGAAAGCAATGCAGCAGTTCCACTTGGAGCTCAGGAGGAACGAAGTATCGAGCCCCAGGAACAGGTTTGGGAGCTAGATGTTGTACTTTCTTGATCTCAGCAAGCAACGGCGAGTGTATCCTGACACACGTGTTGGCAATAATATTACACTTGGGAACGATAGAAGACAAAGCTGCTTCAGACACCGTAGAAGGTTCATGTTGGCGGGACAATGCATCTGCCTTAGAGTTCTTAGAACCAGGTCTATAAGTGAGCACGTAATTGAAATGTGTCAGAAACAAGGACCAACGAGCTTGCCTGGCGGACAAGCGCTTGGCCTCCCCTATATAGGACAAATTCTTGTGATCCGTCAAAATAGTAACCGGGTATAATGTCCCCTCCAACAAATGTCTCCATTCCTTTAAAGCCATAATGACCGCTAACAGTTCCCTATCACCAATGTCATATCTACTTTCAGGCCCAGATAATTTCTTGGAAAAAAAACCACATGGATGTAACGGTTTATCCAAACCTAGCCTTTGGGACAAGATAGCGCCTATACCTGTCTCCGAGGCGTCTACCTCGAGTAGAAAAGGCAAAGATGTGTCAGGATGAACTAATATCGGTGCTGAGGCAAAATGTTCTTTGAGTGTTTTGAAAGCAGAGAGAGCCTCTGTAGACCAAGTCTTGGTATCAGCACCCTGTCTAGTCATATTGGTAATAGGAGCAATAATAGAAGAGTAACCTTTAATGAAGCGCCTATAATAATTGGAGAATCCGATAAATCTCTGAATGGCCTTGAGTCCCCTGGGCAATGGCCAATCTAAAATCGATTGGAGTTTAATGGGGTCCATCCTAAATCCGTCTCCAGAAATAACGTAGCCAAGAAAGTTTATCTGAGATTGGTCGAAGCTACACTTTTCCAATTTGCAGTACAATCCATGTTGTAACAGTTTGCGCAGTACCCTTCTGACTTGTCTGTGGTGAGTCTCAATCTCTCTAGAGTGTATTAGTATATCATCCAAATATACTATAACGCATTCATGCTGAAATTCCCTAAGAACCTCATTAATAAGGTCCTGGAATACTGCAGGTGCATTGCAAAGCCCGAAGGGCATTACCGTGTATTCATAGTGGCCATAACGGGTATTGAAAGCTGTTTTCCATTCGTCTCCCTGCTGAATTCTCACCAAGTTATAAGCTCCCCTCAGATCTAACTTGGTAAAAATCTTGGAGCCTTTCAGTCGATCAAAGAGCTCAGTAATCAAAGGAATAGGATAAGCATTTCTAATAGTTATCTTATTCAAGCCCCGATAATCAATGCAAGGCCGTAGAGTGCCGTCTTTTTTATCTACAAAAAAGAAACCGGCCCCGGCCGGAGAAGAAGATCTCCTAATAAATCCTTTGTCTAGGTTTTCACGTATGTACTCCTCTAGGACTAAGTTTTCCTTAGTGGATAAAGGATATACCGTACCCCTCGGAGGCATAGTACCAGGTAGGAGTCTAATTTTACAGTCGAAAGACCTATGTGGAGGTAAAGTATCAGCCCTCTTTTTGTCAAAGACTGCCTTTAAATCCAGGTACTGAGACGGTATCTGTAAATCTGTAGATTGGGAAGAGTTAACCGGGGCGTCAACCATGCAAATCGGTGAGACTTTCTGTAAACATCCTCTCTGGCAACCCTGACCCCAGGAGACTATCTCACCCAGTTCCCAGTCAATGATAGGGTTATGCTTCTTAAGCCAGGGATACCCCAAGACTATAGGAACTGAAGGAGATGAGATCAGCATGAGGGATATTCTTTCCTCGTGAAGGATACCAGTGGTTAACTTAATTGGTATGGTTTCACGAAAAATAACAGGTTCAGATAATGGTCTACCATCTATGGCCTCAACGGCCAAGGGTGTATCCCTTAGCTGAGATGGGATAGAATGGTTAGTGACAAAGGCTTGGTCAATAAAGCTTTCAGCTGCTCCGGAATCTATCAAAGCCATAGCATTAAGTACTCCCTTTTCCCAAGCTAAAGAAACAGGTATCAGAAGCCTATGATCTTTATAATCATATATAGAGGACAAGATAGAAACACCCAAGGCCTGTCCTCTTGAGAAACTTAGGTGCGAGCGTTTCCCGGCCGGTTAGGGCAATTTAGGCGTAGGTGACCTCTAATTCCGCAATACATACAAAGCCCCTCCCTTCTCCTGTACTGTCTTTCCTCTTCTGAGAGTCGAGTATTACCTATTTGCATAGGTTCTGGGAGAGCTAAAGTAGTAGAATCAGAACTCTGAAATGAGGGAGCTAGTCTTATGGAGGATCTGCGGGTTCTATCCCGAATATTCTGCCTCTGTCTCATACGTTCATCTATTAGGGAAATAAATGAAATCAAATCCTCCAAATTTTCAGGAAGATCTCTTGTGGCAACCTCATCTAAAATCTCATCAGATAACCCGTTCATAAATACGTCCATATAAGCCTGTTCATTCCACTTGACTTCTGCCGCCAAGGATCTGAACTCTAATGCATAATCCACGAGGGTTCGGTTATACTGTCTAAGACGTAACAGTAGTCTAGCTGCATTGGCCTTTCTTCCTGGGGGGTCAAAAGCTCTCCTAAATGCAGCGACAAAAGCATTATAATTGTAAACTAACGGGTTATCATTTTCCCACAGGGGGTTAGCCCATCTAAGTGCCTTGTCAATGAGCAAGGTGATTATAAATCCAACCTTCGCCCTGTCAGTAGGGTAGGCGTGGGGTTGTAACTCAAAATGAATACCTATCTGGTTTAAAAAACCTCGACAAGTGTCAGGAGCGCCGCCATAGCGTGACGGGGACGTAACACGGGAAGAAGTAGCCACTGTGGCTACCTCTAGGCCTGTACTTATAGGAGAGATAGATGGGGTACGCATCTCCTCTGAGTGATTACTAGGACGAGATAGCAATGCTTGCAGAGCTAGAGCCATCTGGTCCATTCTATGATCCATGGCCTCAAATCTAGAGTCAGGAGAACCGACCTGAGAGTTTGTACCTGCAGGATCCATTGGCCCTGTCGTAATGTCAGGATCGTGACAGGGATCCAACACGCAGAATACAAACAGGAGATAGGTACGTATACCGGACCTTAGAATGGCCGGACTAACGTAAGGAGAAAGCAAAAGAATGGTCAGAGACAAGCCGAGGTCGAGGGAACGAGAGATCAGGTAAGCGAGAGACAAGCCGAGTCAAAAGGACAAGAGAGGAAAGCAGGGTCAAAAATACAAGCCGAGTCAGGAACCAAAAGACAATAGAGGTAAGTGCACTGAGTGACCAGACTAGCTAGAACCACGACAGGGCAATGAATCATTCCACAGAACCCTTTTTTATACCTTGGCTCTTTAACTGTTGGCTCCGCCCCCAACGAGTCCTGATTCGTTGTTCGGCACTTGGTTGCCGTGATTGACGGGTCGGAACGTGATTGCCGTCATGACGTCGGCTACTGAGCGCCGCGTCATAAAAGGAGGCGGAGCTATCGCGGCCGGCGTGTAAACGGCCGGGAGGAGTGCAAGGATCGGGTGAGTCAGCCCCCCTAGGAGGATGGACATCTAGGTGTCTAACCTCCTCCGAGGTAGACACCAAAGGTAACCTGACACTCCGATACATATAGTTATTTGATTGTGCCATTGTAAACTGAAATGAAGCCACATCATATACACTGTTGGTATCTTATTTACGCATTGTTACGTTCTACGAAACCAATGATACTGTTAATCCGTTCTCAAAATGACAAATTGTTTTATAATCATCCTGACGGGTCTAGCAATTTGAGAAACGATTGTTGTTCATCTACACAAACTGAAATATGAGAAACGATTGTTGTCCATCTTTGCATACCAAAATAGGAGAAATGATTGTTATTCAATTATGCATACTGAAAAAAAAATATATATAAATAAAAAAACAAACAAAAAAAAAACAATGTTGAATGAATATTTAACATACCTTATTATCCTCAAGCAGCTGATATGATTTAAAGAATTAATGGGTTGTTGAAACAACAATTGAGAAAACTTGGTGAAGGGACAATGCACAAATGGAGGGATAACTGGCCTACAGCTGTGAACATCTTAAACAATAGGCCACTCTCAGATCATGACACACCCATCACTAGAATGATTGCACCCAATATACAAGCTAAACCATATGTAGCAACTAACACCATCACATATTGGGATAGGCATAAGGCTATCCTAACTATAAGATAAGGCTAGGGACTAATGAGTTTTTAGAAAATTGGGCAGACTAGATGGGCCGAATGGTTCTTATCTGCCGTCACATTCTATGTTTCTATGTTTCTATGTTTCTAATAGGACCTGCTTAGTCATTGCTGCCGGACCAGTAGTGATGGGAGTGAGTGCAGGACTTCTCTTTTTGTGTTTGCATTTACTTTGTATCACACAGCCTTGTTACAATGCTGCCGCCCATCCCATGTGTTCCCTATTACGGGTTAATAAGTATATAGGGGTGTATAGAAAAAATACCCCTCTCTGTCTCATTAGAGATATCTTTGCCAGAAGCTCAAGGATGCAGGCTGAAGGGTCAGTGTTAGGACCCGCTTAGGGGGGTCTGCCTTGACGTTGGCAGACGGGCATTCCCTCCAATGGCCATTGGAGCAACTAAATGACCTCCATTTGTCTAAATATACATAGGGATTAAGGAGAGAGCGCAGGTAACTTTTTCTTTTCTTTGGTTTTACTATATATTGGGGCTGATGTGAACTGTAGTCATTGCTGCTGGCCCAGTAGTGATGGGAGTGAGCTCAGGACTTCTCATTTTGTATACATATTGGGAAACAGATGAAGGAGCCGTGGCACCATATAGGGCTACCCCAGAGGCTGAAGGAATAGACTTGTGAGCCAGAAAGGAAGAAAGACTTCAAGCAGGGCAAGTTCAGATGTTCCCCACAGGTATAGGAATACAGATACCCCCCAGTGACACTTTGGACTAATTGCACCCAGGTCTAGCCTTGCCCTTAAAGGGATGCATGTAATGGAAGGGGTCATAAACGCTGATTACCAAGGAGAAATAAAGGTCCTCTTGTTAAATCAGGCACCCACTTACCAGGGACTGGTACACAAAGGAAAAGCCCCCATCTCACAAACAGTAATAGGAGATAAGGGATTTGGCTCTACTAACCTAAATCCAGGGGCCGAAGTCTGGGTGAGGACTCTACAAGTCAGGCCATGATAAATGGGAATATGTGCCTTCGGGCAAATGTTATTAGAGAGAGTAAAATGAGTTGTATCTTTACAGGCAAAGCTCATTGGTCTGGCTGTTATTGTGATGGCTTTGCTTACTCTACACTCTACACCCTTTGGTCGGTTCAGATACCAACAACGAGATTGGAGGTTGGGACCAGAGTGATTCCGCAGAGATTAAATGGAAAGAGATCGAAATAAGAGTAACCTGCCTGACTGTTAACTGTCCAAACATGAGGGTGAGCCTGTATGGAGAAGGTTATTTCAGCCACAGTGAAACTGAGGCAATGACCTATATTAAAGAGAAAGAATAAGGGTGTGCCTAAAACAAGTGGAAATAGCAAAATAATAATATGAGAATAGCAGCAATAACAAAAAGTCCGGAAAAGTGTCCAAATATAATATAAAAATGGGATAACCACGGTACCTAATAGTCCAAATATAAAATGTCCAAATGTGCAAATGGTGGTCCTAGTAGTCCATCAGAAGGGTATATAGCGTCCCGAATGAGTATAAATATGCGGGGAGAACAGAAGAGAGAGAAAAACTCTAGTATAAAAACAGAATATGAATATTATGTAAATATTTGTGGAACTACTCACAATCTTCAGAGCTTAAATCCAGCTCTGGTATGGATAGCGTGAAGTGGAATAATCCCCACTCAAGGATATGTGGTGCTCCTCTTTGGTCTTTTGGTAAAAAGATGGAGTCCAACTCGGGATAAAAATAATAAAAAATATAGTGCTCACTGTATAGTTGATAAAACAATTAAAATTAAATAAAATATACTCACGGTATATAGAGCAGATGTACTGCTCAGTGGTAGGCGTATGGGTGGTATAATCCCCACCTTAAGGATTCTTTGGTAGTCCAATATGGTCTAAATCAATGGTAGTTAGGTCTGGATAAAATAAACGTGCATAGAATAAAATAGCAAATAATATAATATAAAAGTGAGAAGAGGAATGTGGCAAACCAGTGTATAATAGCCAGATATTCCTTTAATGACACTTTTTAAAAGAGAAAGTTTCTATATGCGTTTCGCCACAATAGGCTTCATCAAGTAGAAACAATATAAAAAGAAAGGCCTTTCCTGTTTTTGAGGCTCACCAATGGTTTACATCTTGTGGTGAACCCTCTGTATTCACTCTGGTGAAGTCTTCTCTTGATTGTTGACTTTGACACACATACACCTACCTTCTGGAGAGTGTTCTTGATCTGGCCAACTGTTGTGAAGGGTGTTTTCTTCACCAGGGAAAGAATTCTTCTGTCCTCCACCACAGTTATTTTCCATGGTCTTCCAGGTCTTTTGGTGTTGCTGAGCTCACCGGTGTGTTCTTTCTTTTAAAGGTTGTTCCAAACAGTTGATTTGGCCACACCTAATGTTTTTGCTATCTCTCTGATCGGGTTGTTTTGTTTTTTCAGCCTACTGATGGCTTGCTTCACTGATAGTGACAGCTCTTTGGATCTCATATTGAGAGTTGACAGCAACAGATTCCAAATGCAAATAGCACACTTGAAATGAAATCTGGACCTTTTATCTGCTCCTTGTAAATGGGATAATGAAGGAATAACACACACCTGGCCATGGAACAGATGAGCAACCAATTGTCCCATTACTTTTGGTCCCTTGAGAAGTGGGAGGCACATATACAAACTGTTGTAATTCCTACAACGTTCACCGTAAGAGAGGGTCCCCTTCAAGCCTGACTGCCAGAAGTTCTCTCAGTCGAGTGCAGCAAGCTTCTCTTATGGTGATGTATACTTAAAGGACTACTCTAGGCACCCAGACCATTTCAGCTTGATGAAGTGGTCTGGGTGCCAGGTCCAGCTAGGGTTAACCCATTTTTTTATAAACATTGCAGTTTCAGAGAAACTGCTATGCTTATAAATGGGTTAATCCAGCCTCCAAATCCTCTAGTGGCTGTCTCATTGACAGCCGCTAGAGACGTTTGCTTGCTTCTCACTGTGAAAATCACAGTGAGAAGATGAAAGCGTCCATAGGAAAGCATTGTAAATGCTTTCCTATGAGACCGGCTGAATGTGCGCGCAGCTCCTTCCGCGCATGTGCATTCAGCCGAAGGGGAGGAGGCATAGAGGAGGAGGAGAGCGCCCTGCCCGGCGCTGGAAAAAAGGTAAGTTTTAACCCTTTCCTCTCCCCAGAGCCGGGCGGGAGGGGGTCCCTGAGGGTGGGGGCACCCTCAGGGCACTATAGTGCCAGGAAAATGAGTATGTTTTCCTGGCACTATAGTGGTCCTTTAAGCTGAATATCTAGATAAATTAAGCTGTTTGCTTAATCTGAATGATTACTTATTAATTAAGTCTCTGTTAATCAATAACATTTGTATTGATTATTTACAAGTACTTGATGCCAGTGTCTTTTCCTTTCTCAAATACTCAATTCACTTATCCCGGATAGGGTTTTGGTGCCCACCAATATCTTTAATTAAAAACCTTAGGGTTATTGATCATTGCTTCATGAATTTAATGATTAGACACAACACCTGTGCAATAATCATGCTGTCTAATCAACATTTTGATATGCCACATCTGTGATGTGGTTGGATTATCTCGGCAAAGGAGAAGTGCTCACTAACACAGATTTAGACAGATTTGTGAAAAATATTTGAGAGAAATAGGCCTTTTGTGTACATACAAAAAGTCTTAGATCTTTAAATTTAGCTCACAAAAAATGGGGGCAAAAACAAAAGGGTTGCGTTTATAATTTTATAATTTTGTTCAGTGTATGTGTTTCTTTCAGATAAAAGTTAATCTCTGTCAATAAGTTAAAAACCTACATTCACCTGTTGAAATTAGCCTTTTAAAATGTAGTGTTTGAAGTCAAATGACTTGAATGACTTTTATTCAAATGACTACTTTGAAATGCTTCCTTGCTTGAATGTTTGAAAAAAGTTTTAAATTATATATATTTATCTAGCCCAATATATAAAAAATTCCAAATGCCTGCATTCCAGTAGAACATAGGTGGTGGGCCCGGTGCTTGTCCTCAGAAATATACAAAAATAGGAAAGTGATAGCACTCCAAGGACTAATGTAGGATAAATGGTAAAACTTAACTTTTATTCAGGTTGTTTGCTGGTAAAAGATCTGTCAACGCTTCAGTTCAAGATTCTGAACCTTCCTGAAGAAAGGCTGGAAAAAACCCTCCCACAACTACAGGCTTAACAACCTTTACATTTGTGGTCATAGACAATAGCTGAGTCTGATATAATGGAGGAATGTCTGTTGTGGTGTGCCCAAACTGATGTTCGGGTGAGCCTGTATAAATAGGGCAAAAAGAAATATACAGTTCCCCCAGACATGTGATACTTAACTAGGCAAGTACTTGCTAAGAGCTAAAATGTGGTAGAATTGGGGTGCCCACAATCTGAAGGATGTATAAAATGTTTATTAAGTGTTAAATGTTGGTTTAAGGACAGGTGCAGTGACTATGAGAACTTATCTGATATTGATTTCAAGTTGTTTTATTCTATAATGATTGCTGATACTTAATTACCTCTGCTGATTAATTATATTGCCAGCTGCAAAGGTAATAAGGAGTCTATCAGTATCTTGATAGTTTAACCATGAGAACACTGCATGCTAAGAACTAATGGAGTAGCTGATATGTTTCAAAACAGCAACAATATTTAATAGCTAAAGTTATCATAACAGGAGCACTATTAAAGATCAGATCATGTAAGGAATAGCTAAGAGAGGGCTAGGAAGATATAGAGGTAAAGCATTTTACAGAGACATGTACTGTGTGGGGAGATTGTGTAATCCATCACAGTGATCCTGGCTATGTGGGATAGTTTTGATGTTTTGAATGAACTACAGGGCTCTTAAAGCAAAATCCCACCTCACTTTAATTCCCTTAATACTGTCTGGCCAATCCTTCCATTGCACTCATCAAACTGTAGATGCCATTAGATCCTATCATGAGAATTTATATATTAGACGTTCAATTTAGGAACATCCCCAATCTATCACTTCCACTTATTCCATTACACCATGTAACGGATTACCTGGCATCCCGCCTGGGTACCTCCATTGAAGGATGCTCCTAGCGCTTCCTGAGGACTCAAAGCACTGCAGCAGACACCAAAACCACCGAACCGTAGGAGCATATGAATGCTCTCAAGCATTTGAATGTTGTATACAGCCGAATAGGAAAAACCATGCGAATAGGTTTACACTCCTAGCAGTCAAACTGGAACAGCATACAATAAATCCTCCCCCAATAATGAGACGACACTTCACTTTGAGGGTTAAGCAGGAACTGACTGGACTGGCACATACAGCCTCTTTTATTCCCAATCCACAAACTTAGTACTGCCCACAGGGTTTTACAGAACAACCAATAACACATACAATACACTCAGACACTCCCACACAAAATCCTCCCCTCTGCCTGTGATACAATTACCTTACACAATGGGTAATCTAATTATCACAGACAGAGAAATACAGTTTCATAAAAAACATCACAGGGACCCCAAAACATGCAATAACCCCATAAAAATATCTTTGGAACCGGGGGATCTGGGTGAACCACATATCCAAAATTCACCCAGATCCGTTCAGTACTTTGGAAAATACAGTTTAATGCAGGTTCTGCAGAACATATACAGGCTAAATGAAAAACAATCACTGTATAATGTGTCCCCTGCTGTATAGTCCAAAACCACTGCACAATGTCTCTGTGCACCAAATACTGGCGAGATGGCACCGTGTTGAAAAGTCCAAACAGTGTCTGTGAGTTAAAATGGCCGCCATCCATTGTTCTCACCATGTGCTTCTGATACAGGAAATGGTGGCCACCCAGTAACTCCACAGTATGTCCCCAGATGGTTCTTAAAGGGCCAGCAGCAGCACAACACAAATCCATTATGCCCAAATCATGTCTTTAAAGGGCAATACATCCCAGGGGCCATAGTCACATGGCAGGAGGCTGGCAATCAGTCTTCTCCAATGCCCAGTGGCGAGGTCGGTTTCGCCACACACCATATCTGCAAAAATTATATTAAAGCAACTTATCCCCGTGGATATAAGGATTTTAGAATTCACAATTTCTGCTAAAGAATTTGAGGTAGCTCTAAAACCATTCCATAGAGTTCATGTCCTGACCGTTTCACCATTAATTGCATATGACACAAAACTATCAGTCAGGTGAGGAGGATAGGAGCTTAGGGAATTGGACAGATTGGGCAACTTGGCACTTAAATGGCAGATTACATTTAATGTAGATAAATGCAAAGGTATGCTCTTTTGGATGAAGAATGCAGAAGTAACTTACACCATAAATGGTAGTGAATTAGGAAAAACTAAAGATAATGATTTGGTAATTGTTATAGACAATACACTAGGCAAAATGTGCAATGTCAATCAGCAGTTGCTCAGTTATGTAAGTGTTACCAAACATAAAAATAGGTAATATTTCTTGGGACAAATATAACGTTTTTGCCTCTTTATAAATCAATGGTAACACCTCACTTTGAATATGATTTGCAATTTGGGCATCTATTCTAAAGAAGGATAGTATGGTACTAGAAAAAAATAATAATAATGGGAATAGATTTTAGTTATGAAGAAAGGCTAGCAGATTTTGAATCTATTTAGTTTTAGAAAACAGTGCCTCAGAAGAAATATGATAATATTACACAAATGTATATTGGGCCAATACAAACCATTGTCTGGAAATCAATTCATAAATAGACATTTCAAAACATTCTTACCCCATATTTTATTAAACTATGCAATGCATTTTGAGATGGCTACTCTTCTCACCAATAGAACAAATTACCATCCTCACAATGCCTGGCAAGGACCCTGTCAAAATTATTGCCCAATATCTTTGCTCAATGTTGACATGAATTTATTCACAAATATTCTAGCTAATGATATTAAAAAGCTTCTCTGTCCATCCAGGTCAGGTATCATTTGTTGCCGGTCAAATAGCCAGCGACAACACCACCAGAGCCACTGATTTTGATCATCAGCTCACAAAAATTTCCTCCATAGTTTTATCTACAGATGCAGAGAAGACATTCAACAGGGCAAACTAGAGCTTTATGCTCCAAACCCTATAAGAGATGGGCTTTTGTGCAGGTGTAATGGGCTGGATTAAACCTCCTCATAGTCGTCCCTGAGTTTGGGTAAATATTAATTGACATCCTGCTTACAGATTCATTATGTTGAAATACATTCACCAGGGCTGTCCTTTGCTCTCTCTTTTGCTTGTACTCACATTAGAGCCATTACTTGATTCAAATAGACACAATGCTTTTATCTAATGGTTTTAGCTTCATCTACAGGTTGGATAGATAGAATACAAAGTCTCTGCATAAGCAGGTGACCTCCTCTTTTACATTTCAAACCCTTTATTTTCACTCTCTCACATGTGTAAGTGCAGGAGTTATCAGTATATGGACTTCTTTCACATTATAAGAGTACTCTAAATCAGAGATTCTTAATGTCTCTCTTCCACATTCTACTTTGTGGAGGGTATTATCCTGTTTCTCATGAGGGTAGGCTATTTGCCAATTGATAACCCCTCATGGCAAAATGCGTCTTGACAGGACTATTTACCTGATATGTTCAATATATTGTTTATATGTAGGTGGTTTTGTATTTTTGTATTTTTAATTCCATTAAATATATGGAATTAAAAATAACAAATCATTTTAATGGTTTAATTGTTTCATCAAGTTCCCCAAGCATGGTGTTGAGGAGTGTCACCCTACAAAACTGACACCAAGCTGTTTAAACTCAGAACCAGGGATCCAGGGGTACTAGGTGATTTAAATTATATGACCTTTTTGTTCATTACTGGGCTTGGCAATATTATTGTTTTATTCTGTATATATTTGACAGAAAATAATCCTGGAGGAGAGGTAGAATGCTGTCTTAAGAGCACCAAGGTGAAAAAACTGAGCCATACATACTAGGCTCAGGTTGATGTGAGTGTATCTCTTACACTATATTGCTGTTTTTATCATCTGCACAATATTTGTGGGTTTTTTGTGTCCTATCTACACTTGAGATGTATATATCCATATATAGGAATGGATGAGTTTATTCCCCTGTTTGCACTATTTTTGTTATATAAGTGTCACGTCCCCCTCGCCATCATACATTCACTGTGGTAAGGCTGTTAAAATAATAAGAAACTTACCTAAGGCAAGTCAGCTTGCCATTCAGCACCCTTTTGGAGCGATCCCCAAATGGTGCAGCGTTCTAATGAACGCTGGCCGCTGCGGTACCATTAAACAATATAGCCCAACCTCCATCCTCAACAAAGATGGTGCCGACATGCGTGTGTTAGGAGGGTTATTTAAACTCAAAATAGCATTTGGTCAGTGCCCTGTCGTGGTTTCCACTAGTTGGTCAACAGAGAGTGCGTTCCTGTTCTAGTTCTTTTTGGTATTTGACTTTGGCTTGCATTTTTACTTTTTCCATATTTCTGGTATCCTTGACTTTTGGCTTGTTTCCTCGTTGTGTCTCTTTCTTTGTCCCTGACCTTGGCTAGTATTTTAACCCTTCTTTATTTATGTTAAGTCTGGCCATTCTAAGGCCTGGTATACTTTATCCTTGTTCATTGTGTATTACATAGTTCTGTGTGTTGGGTCATATAGTAATCATGACTATAAGATTGTTTTCACTCTAAACGGGGTTGTTGAGGGAGTCCCGCATCTTTAATAAGGTGAAACCCTTCCATGGAGAAATATGGTTTTCCAAAATATACATAGATGACTTGTTATTTATTTGGTCAGGCAGAGTGGAGATTTTGCATCTATTTTATGATTTTCAATTAATATTATCTGAATTTGAGGTTAATTCTGGGTTGGGATGAAAGAGAAATTAACTCTGTACCTTTACATAACAGAAGCTCCTCTGTTACACACAATAAGGTTGTCTTTAGTACACCTTGAACATACAGTTTAATAAGATTAGGTCTGTCATTAATGAAAATTTACGTATTTTGTATGGTAATGAAAATGTTGTTCTTACATTGAGGGATGGTATTTAAAATAAACTATGAAAGTGCAGTCTATTGTCAATTTTATTTTAAACCTAAAAAAGCTGACTTTTTCATATCTAGTGTTACAGGTAGAACATTTTATATTAAATCTCCCATTAATTGTGAGAAGAAATTTGTCATAAATTTGATTAAATGCAAAACATGTAAAATAATATGTAGGTAATACTGAAAGAGAATTAAAAAAGTAAAGGAAATTATATGAAAATAGTTATGAATATAGAGAGTAGGAACTTGTGGACTACGTAGGTAAGCACTTTTCAGAGGTACATTGGCAAAAATTAAATGGAGTGGGTTTTTAACTTAAAAACTTTAGCCCCTAATGGTCTTAACACTGAATTTGATTTATTTAATTTTATCTAATTTTATTAGAGCTATGTATCTTATTTATTTGTCTTAATTACCATGCTTACCATAGAGATCTTTTTTATACTGACATAGATATCTTTTATTGTTTTTATAATAGTTCTATTTACCGCTTTACAATATTATTGCTAATCCTTACTATACTAATTTACTGCTTTATTTCTTACCCAATTTAGGTTCTATTTCTTCAAGGCCATTTTGTTTCAGTCAATGACTACAGCCACCATAATGCCTAGTGGGTGGCCATACTGTTTTTTGCCGAAACCAGAAGTTACACCTATTAACTTTTAAATGTCTAATTTTACTTTCATTTCTCTTTGTTTTATAATTTACAAATACTATTTATAATTGCTAACAAATAATCTTTATAGTAAAGTCTTGTGATTTAAACACGTTTTAACAATTATTGTATTGTACTGATTGGACTGTGATTTCCTTTTTTGGCACCAGTTTTAAAATTGACAGTCCCTATATAAACCCCATGTAACCAGGATGATTGTGTTGCTTTCATTTGATAAAGCCCTATGCAGTGAAACGCATTATGGAAATTATTACTTTCTTGTTTTTTTATCTAATTAGGATTTTTTGGTCACTATACTTGTGTACTGTGCAAAATTGCCTATTGTTTTAGATTAATTTATTTTATTCTATTTACTGGCTTCCTTGCTTCCTGGCTTCATGACTACTTCAAATAAATCCTAGGTGGGGATCCTACCACCGGTGCCTTATCCTTAGAGCAATTTGCCTGATCTATATTTTGGGGATTATACCACTGTATGCTACTACAACTGGAGCTGACCATAGCTCCATTAAATGTGAGTAATATACCACTGTTTTATTATATACACAATGGCTATATTGATTTATTACGCTATTGGATTTCCTGTTCTTTCTATTTTACATATCTATATGGATTTTACCAAGGAACCTACAACCTACTTTCCAGTAGAAGAATCTACCATCTACCTCTGCCATCTCCCTAAGAACTTATATTGCATTTGAAAGGGTATTCCTTTTTTATTCTAGACTATTTCATTTGATCACTGACAACAGTATTTTATTGTATTCTTGTGACGCAACCTCTTTGATTTTGTTTATTTCTGTTGATTTTGAAAAGGATTGGAGGGATTTTTTGGTTTGCTGACCTGCCTTATCTGGTTGATTAGCGCTAAACCTGCTCTATCTTTTGTACATTGAGGTGATACTTATTAATTTGAATTTGTAGCCATAGATAGAGTTATTCTTCCTATTAGAGGAGGTTGCCCTCATTCTGTGTATTTTTACCTTCAATATGAGAACACATCTTGGATTGATTTTAGAGTGGGATCTCTACTTTTAAAATTAATAATTAAGTGTTCTTGCATAGCAAGACCACTTAATGTTATCTCACATATATATTCTTATTCTTATTATAGCGAAATTTGCCACCCTAACTCCTCCCACAGTTTTTACACTACATAGACAAAAATTTACCAAAACGTGCAGATTGTTCCCGATCGGATTGCTATTACTTTGTGGAACGTTTCGCCGAATGGTTCACGGAATATCGTCGTTCTTGTGGCGAAATTTGTCCCATAGGAATGAATGGCAAAGCTAGAGTGGGAGCTGGCAAAAGCTGAAAAATCAGGACATGATTTCTAAACTGCCACCACTCCCTTATTTTCAGGCCCACCTACACAAATCTTATATCAAAACATTCAGCTATCCCTGCTGCCACTAAACATGTCAACGGCTAAGCCATAGTCCTGATAGTTTTCACAATATAATCATTTGTTTGCAACTAACGCCGTCCATTGACATTCATTGTAGGATTTATAGTTTTTAAAATACGACCGTTTGAAGATGGCAACCACCAAAATACTCTGACCTGTGCCAGGCTGCAGCAGTAAGTGATGTCATAGACAGGGCCTTTTGAACACCTGCTAATGTTTTTATAAATGTATGGTTTAATGTAACTGTGCAACAACGTTGCAATTAAATGTGCTATATAAATGATAACAGTTACTCCGCCCACTCCAGTTGTAGACTACTGGTGGAGGCAAGAACACTTCACACAATTTCCCCAGAAATTGTAGCCTTTCTAGTTCCTTAATATTTTTTGTCCCCCGCCTACCTTGACAATTATATACACATTTGGTCTCTTATTGGGGACTTTTGCACTGTGTTTTGACATATATGTTTAATTGTAAGTTTCCGTTAAATCCACATTTTTAAGGTATATTTATTTGATGCAGGTGTGGCCATAGTTAGTTTAGAACAGTAAAATAGCAAATGGTTTATTTCTAATGTGCAGCAGATGGTTGCTTACCATACACCACAGCATCTGGTTGCACTGCATTTACTATATAAAATATGCAGACACTGAGTTATTTATGGAGTTCTTTATTTTAATTGCTGTTTGGGTACACAATCTCTGCAGAGAGATTGTCCACAGTGGTACTGGAATAACTGACCTATGCAGGTAGGTTGGTTCAAATATCGCTTGGCTATATAAAGTAAGCATTTTTAAAATTAAGATTATCCCTAGACTTCTATATATCATTGAAGCCCTTCCAAATCACTTGTTCAAAGCTTTTTTCCTACAGTGAAAACCATTTTCCTAAAATATATCTGGAATACATCCCATACCCAGCTCCACTACTTGATCCTTAATGCCTCAAGAGGCTGAAGTCACCTTTCAGTTCCAGATATATCAAACTATTAGAGTGCATGCATGCTGAGTAAGGTGGCTAATTGATCAGCTCTTTTTTTCTAATAAAAGATGTGTCCAGATATAAAGGGACACAATTGGCATTTACTTTTCTGCTCTACTGTTAACTTCCTTGACTTCTGGTTATCCAGCTTTTAGTCCAACCTTAAATTGGTGCGCCTTATTGAGAGCCAACCCATGTTTCCTGATAACCAAAACATTCCTTCCAGTTTCTTAGGTATTTCAGACTCTTGTTCAACCGCAGAGACATTAGGGATCACTCATATTTAATCTAATAACTCCATTCACCCTCTCCAAAACCTAATTGGCCACAATAAATCCACTCCCTTGAATCCATTAAATACACTCCAGAACTGCTGTTTTTAACCCTTAACACTTTTTGAAAGGATTTGCATAAACATAATCTCCATCACAACACATTTTGTCTAGGGTTTACATAGTACTCATCTCCACATGACCATTTCTCACCTTTAATTATCAATGGGAATCAGATTTTTCTATTTTATCTGCTCAAGGATGGATAGAATTTGTCAAATCACAGAACATTGTTCTATTGCCTCTCACTTTCAGGAATATGTAAATTAGATATTATCAAACCCCAGTAAGACCCCACACAACTCCTGATATGTGTCTGATGAGTTCTGGAGAATGTCATTTCTTCATACTTGGCTAGACTGCTCTTCATTTTTAAAACCTTTTAGAATGGTGTTCTTTCGGCTATCAAATAGGTCTGTGGCAAGGACCTTCTAATTCACCCTCTGCCATTTTACCACACTAAAATGCCAATCTCTAAATATAAAAAAAACAATCCTACCTCAGTTGGATAATGTGGCTAAAACACTGACACCTTGACATTAGAAAACAGAGACCCTCCAACACTAACTAAATATATTGATGGACTCAGAGAGGTTCATTTGATGAAGTCTTTTAGTGGCCTCCAGAAGAGGCAGGGGCTTCCTCATGTTTTAGCACAAAACCCCTCCTTTAATACACAAAGTTTTTATTATCTCATGATTCAGTTGGTATTCTTTACATTCCCACTCTATTTACACCAACTATTTTTTTCTCTTAGTATTCATTAATTTAATCTAATAGAAATTTAAACATTTGCAAAAATTCTAGATATTATCCTACAAAATAATTGCGAAAGGAAGGGTATAAAAAATTGGCATTGGCATAAAAAAGGCAGTTTGATATAAGCCTTCTAGAAAAAAAGAACTTTAAGTAAAAAGAATATAGAGAAACATTTTAAATATATGTTTTTCTTTAATTTTTGTCACATACAGAAAGACTGTTAAGATGCCTAAATATAAGCTGTGAATACCCAGATATAAAAAAAATATGTAGACTGCAGATAAATGTATTTAATCCATGAAAATTTTAATAATGAAGGTTACTTCAAATATTGAGTCTTATTATAGTTGACAGCCAAGAAATAGTATGAATAAAGTTGTATGTAAAACGAACATATTTTTTTTTCCCTGTACCAACACTGGCCTAATTATTGATAGACGTGAATATACCCCTGGCTATGTTGCCAGGTCAAGTTCACCTAGAACCACTAGTGTTTTTTCTTGCTCTTTAACCTGATAATGACGACTGATAAAGGCTAATTTGCTCAGGCTGCTTATCAATTGCGTAGTGGATATGTAAATGGTGACCACAGTGTGATTCTCGTCAATAATTTATTAGCAATGACAAAAGGCATAAGTGTAATGTGTTTTGAAGTTGACAACAGGTCAAAATAACATAATTATTTTGTTGATTTTTAAAGAACATTTAAAATATCTGCATTTAATTGATTGAAGAGTGCCTTATGTTTCTTTATGCTACTGGAGTGTTGATGAAATTGCTAAACATTTAAAGGAACACGATAGTGTTTAGAATACAAACCTGTATTTTTAACATTATAGTGTCCTAGCACCAGATATGTTTGAGCACTCTCTACCTATTTGCAGTCAAAACCTGAAGAGAAGTATTCTACTTACCTTTTTTTTCAAGCCGTCTGCTCCTTATCCTGCTACATCATCTTGGAGGCATTGCGTATCTGGTACAATCGAACGCTCCTCAGAGAGAGGAACTGGGGATGAGATGTGCATGCACAGTGAGAAGCGCACTATCTTTAAATCCTCATGGGCATCAAATGTCACATGAGCAAGTTGCACTCTGTTGCTACGTAGGATACACCTCTAGAAGTGTATTTAACCCTGCAGTGTAAACACTGCAGTTTCTACAAAACAATGTTTTACACTGCAAGGCTAAATTGATAGGGCTAACTGCATTGAGATGAAGTGGTCTGGGTAAATGTAGTGGTCCTTTAAATACAGTAGCATAAACAAACATGTAAGTCAATTTGAGCAGGGCACGCAACACCCGCTATGCCTGTGCATCCAACTTGTCTGGTTACAAATACTTGTCTGTTAGTCCATTTAATAGTGCTGTGAAATTTGATGTCACTTTATAAATAGTAATAATAATAATCACTACAACACAAGCTGACATATCAGTTTGATTAACGTGTAAGTAATAAATTTAGGTTTTGAGCTGTTTAAATAGTTAAAGTGCAGTTAAAAACCTGAAAAAAAATAGTTTTACTTATTTTTTCCCCAAAGCTGAGACTAACTCGCTGCTGCCCCCTACCCCACCCCCTCATGCTGGTTATCACCAGTTATTTGCAGTTTAGTGCTCAATTCTATATTAGAGATAAGCATATATAACATTGTAACGCATAGGAATCAATCTCTCATAATGTTACAATGATGTTGCAAGGTCGGGATCCTAGACTTGGAACGCTTTCTGTTTTCCTAGTGCATGTTTTTGAATGTGTTTTCTTATGTTCAACATTGAGGGAGTGCTGTGCATTAAAGTACCAAGGCAGTGCTCCTTATGACGTTTCTGAGATATATTAGGAATATTGTCTTTATCTGTTTAAAAAGAGAGAAAATGTGTGTCTCCCTCTAATGTTGCAATGATATGAAATGTTATGTGAAGGAGTTTCCATGCGCTGTGTCTCGGGTGGAGGAATCCTTCTAGTGATGTCATCAGGCCAATCATTAGCTGCTTTTCTGCATAAAACCCTTCTTTCACTTATGTTTCAATCATAAAGTGCTAAGCATTGTGTTGGATAAGAAAATTGTATAGTAAAGGATCACCAGCTGCATCCGTTGTAAGAGATTTTCAGAAATCTTGGTAAATTAAAGTATGAATAAATTTTGGGAAAAAAGTTACATAGAAGGTATACTGAGGTGAAGCATCAACACCTATCTTCATTATATTCTATATTTTTAGTTTACACTACTTTTAATACTGTTGAATAGATGACGGTTTATGTTAACTGCATCTAGGAAATTAATGAAACATCTGTGCAAAAATGTATTATGGATCTCAGTCACAAAACACATTGGAACCAAGCTAATACAATGAGGATGCCTTACATTCTCTAGGGTGCAAAGGTAATTTAAAAAATAAATCACAAAGCAGTTTTGATCGGATTAGCTGTGACAATGTAATAAATGCATAACATGGAGGAAATTTAGCTCAGATAGAAATGATTTGTAACAATCAAACATAATGAGAAGAGTGAGACAAAAAAATGATAGTGTTTATATAGATGCTAATAACTACCGTATTTTCCAGCATATAAGACGACTTGGTGTATAAGACGACCCCCAATTTTTCCAGTTAAAATATAGAGTTTGGGATATAATCGCTGTATAAGACTACCCCTCTTCCAATGCACACCAAATAAAAATTAGCCATGATGTACAGTGAGCAGACAGAGTCACACAGCAAGACATTAAAGAATTGTAATCTGAAATAGCATTTAAAGCCCAGGTATGTGCCAGGCTGTTTGGACATATAATCCATGCCTGCTGGTCTAGCACACAGGAGGCTAATTGCGATATATGCTTATACTGCCAATCCTTAACCCTTTATTCTGATGTGACTATATTAAACCTGGCTGGACTCGGCTACCTGGATTTGGGAAATTTATGGGGCGCATGGGGCAAACACTACCAAGGCTGGGCAAAATGGGGCAAACTGTACTTAGACTGGGGTGGCATGGGGCAAGCACTATACCAGCTTGTTGGCATTGTTGAAAGTGCACTCATGATGTGTGGCATGGAGCATACACTTTCCAGAATGTTCTTCTTACTACTCCCCCCCTCCCTGTGTCCTTCTTACTCCCCCTCCCTATGTTCTTTTTACTCCCACCCCCTCCCTATGTTCTTTTTACTCCCCCCCCCATCCCTCCCTATGTTCTTCTCACCACCCCTTCCCTGTGTAGCGTGGGTAGCCGAGCTCCTTTTCCTCCTGTCAGTCTGGCCGGGTACAGCGCGGTAACAGGAGATTCTGTTTCCTTTTCACGGTCGGACTGACAGGAGTGCTGACAGGAGGAAGAGGAGCTCTGCCACCCACGCTACACAGGGAAGGGGAGGTGAGGAGAGAGGCAGTGCTGCAGCCACCTGAGGCTCTCTATAGCAGCATTAGAAGGGCCGGCGATGGGGGCGCAGGGCACCCACTCCTATATGGCACCCTAGGGGGCTGCTTAGTTCGCCTTATAGGAAGCCCGCCCTATAAGACGACACCCGGCATATAAGACGACCCCCATCTTTTGAGAAGATTTTCCTGGGTTAAAAAGTCGTCTTATACGCCAGAAAATACGGTAGATATATTTTGGTAGTGTCAAAACTGACACATCAACAAAACAAGTTTCATTTAAAGAAAACATGTTCTATAGTTACTTTGCAACTGAAGTAATCTTCATGAGTGGCAAAAATCGTAATCAATGTTACATAGTTACATAGCTAAAAAGAGACTTGCGTCCATCAAGTTCAGTCTTCCTCACATTTGGTTTTTGCTGTTGATCCAAAAGAAGGCAAAAAAACCCAGTTTGAAGACCAATTTTGCAACAAGCTAGGAAAAAAATTCCTTCTTGAGCCCAGAATGGCAGTCAGATTTATCCTTGGATCAAGCAGTTATTACCCTACATTGAAAGATTATATCCTTGAATATTCTATTTTTGCAAGTATGCATCTAGTAGCTGTTTGAACATCTGTATGGACTCTGATAAAACCACTTCTTCAGGCAAAGAATTCCATATCTTGATTGTTCTTACAGTAAAAAAACCTTTCCTTTGCCTTTGACGAAATCTTCTTTCTTCCAGTCTAAACGCATGGCCTCATGTCCTATGTAAAGTCCTGTTTGTGAATAGATTTCCACACAATGGTTTGTACTGGCCCCAAATATATTTGTATAATGTTATCATATCCCCTCTGAGGCAACGTTTTTCTAAACTAAATTGGTTTAAATTTGTTAACCTTTCTTCATAGCTGATATGTTCCATTCCTTTTATTAATTTTGTAGCCACCACTGCACTTTTTCTAGTGCCATAATATCCTGCTTTAGAACAGGTGCCCAAAATTGCACAGCATATTCAATACGTGATCTTACCAGTGATTTATAAAGAGGCAAAATGATATTCTCATCCCGAGAATGAATGCCCTTTTGCATGCATGACAATACCTTACTGGCCTTGGCCACTGCTGATTGACATTTCACATTGTTGCATAGTTTGTTGTCTATAACAATTCCCAAGTCCTTTTCATGTGTTGTTATCCCTAACTCGCTTCCATTAAGGATAAATGTTGCTTGTGTATTCTTTATGCCGAAGTGCATAACTTTGCATATTCCAACATTAAATTTCATCTGCCATTTGAGTGCCCAGTCCCCCAGTCTATCTAAATCCCTCTACAGCAAAGTAATATCTTGCTCACATTGTATTATTTTACAAAGTTTTGTGTCATTTGCAAACAATGAAACATGACTTTCAATGCTGTCTTCAAGATCATTTATAAACATATTAAATAGAAGGGGTCCCAGAACAGACCCCTGAGGGACACCACTTGCCACCTATGTCCAGCTTGAAAATTTAACATTAATGACAACGCTTTGTACTCTGTTTTTAAGCCAATGTTCTACCCAAGAACAAGCATTTTCATCTAGACCGATTTTGAAAACTAAAAAAGTAATTATTGATGTTGACATTTCTAACAAAGAATGGTTAAAATACAGCACATCCAATACATTAATTATGCTTTAAATAGGTCTAAATACAAAGGATCATGAGGACCACACCTGTTAAATGTTAGCAGTAAACTGACGTTCTACATGTGCACATCACAATAAGATTTGCATAGAGTATTTCTTCCTAAACCATCTCTTAGATTTTAACTCAATTCACTGCTAATAAATCCATGCTTTTTTTATCAAAATAAATGTGGCTATGTTATAACAATATAATTTCTGGGTAATTTGTAAAAATATAATAATTATTTGACTAAGCGATTTGGTTGCAATTCAATTGCAATTCATCTGAATTTTGGCTGACCAGGTGATTGGCTGAATTCCTGAACTCTGAACCACCATATGACTGAACTTGTGTAATGGACAAACACATTTGGTTTCATTTGTATTATGGAATTACATCCATGGGCACAAGAAAAGCAATGATTAATGACTAGAGGACAGTCACAGAAAGTTTATTTTATTCACAGATAGTGATGTCCTGAATGGTTCGCTGAACGGTTCGCCGAATGGTTCGCCGAACGGTTCACCACGAACTCATTATTGAGTAAACTTTGACCCTGTACCTCACAGTCAGCAGGCACATTCCAGCCAATCAGCAGCAGACCCTCCCTCCCAGACCCTCCCACCTCCTGGACAGCATCCATTTTACATTCATTGTGAAGCTGCATTCTTAGTGAGCTGTCCAGGAGGTGGGAGGGTCTGGGAGGGAGGGTCTGCTGCTGATTGGCTGATCTTTTCATGTGACAACACTGAAGAAATGACACTCTGCTACAATGTAAAGTAGTACGTGTACAGCCTGTATAACAGTGTAAATTTGCTGTCCCCTCAGAATAACTCAACACACAGCCATTAGTGTCTAAACTGTTGGCAACAAAAGTAAGTACATCCCCAAGTGGAAATGTAAAAATTGGGCCCAAAGTGTCAATATTTTGTGTGGACACCATTATTTTCCAGCACTGCCTTAACCCTCATGGGCATGGAGTTCACCAGAGCTTCACAGGTTGCCACTGGAGTCCTCTTCTACTCCTCCATGACAACATCATGAAGCTGGTGGATGTTAGAGACCTTGTTCGACCCTACCTTCAGCTTCTTTAGCAATGCAGTGGTCATCTTGGGGGTGTGTTTGGGGTTGTAATCATGTTAGGGATGTACTCACTTTTGTTGCCAACAGTTTAGACATTAATGGCTGTGTGTTGAGTTATTTGAAGATCCCCATGGCATGTCCTGCCATCTTTCCTCTGTTGTCCAACTCCTGTTTCCGGGTCTAGATCCACTAGGATCTGTGTAAATGTAAATGTCTTTCACAGGATACTCTATAGATCTACTAATTAGATGCCTGTGTAGATATCTCTAACAAAACTTAATAGTGGGAGCTTCATCATTTGTCAAATGTTGTAAACCTCAAACTTGTCCACTTTTTTTATTATGTATTTTGGTTCAATTGAAATGTCAGTATTATTTCAACACAGTTACTATGAGTATTTCACAAAGATGTTATCTTTTGTTAATGAAACAGCAGGAAGTGCACTCTACCTAAAGAGCCAAATGATGGGTGCAAAACTGAACAAGAGGTCAGCACTACCCTAACATACCAAGTAGTCCAAAAAATAAGTTTGGGCCCAAAGTGCACAGTGAGCAGAGCAACGGTTTGACCCACACCACAAAATACAGTATGTGTACATAAATAAAGTGCAGTCGAACAATAATTAACATGAGATAATAGTTGATTGAAAGTAAATAATAATGCATACTTACCATCATTAGGTTCAGATGTGCACCAAAAAAAAAAAAAAAAAGATTTTATCTTCATGAAACATTTAAAAGAGATAGTGGTGCTTTAAACTGAAAGACTCAAATATGGGACTTTTGTTATTACGAGATAGGAAATATAAAATTTCTTGTATGTACATTCTTTCTTTTCACATTAACACTTTTTGCTTATATACCTTCTTTTATTTATAGATAGATTTTTTTTTTGAGTAGCTAGGATTTTGTTGGTACCAATTATTTACATACTTCTGCACTTTATATGATGTCATGGATGGTTTTTCCCCTTTTCTTAACCACACTTGTTTGTGTTTGAAAAATTGGTGAATGAAGTATATTTTAAAATGTTTCCAGTATATTTTTACAGTAATATAACTTTTTTTGAACAGCACGTTTGTTAGCTATTTAAAATGTTAATTGGGGGGGGGGGAGCCTGACTTTACACGAGGATGGCAGCATAATCCCAGAGCTCCGCTGAAGGCCCGCCACAATCAATAGCAACCAATAGCACATGTGCCACCTAATACCTCCACACCAAAACCCCTAATACCTCCAATACCCTTCCCCATCATCCGGACCATGGGAGGAAGCAAAAAAGCGCAAAACCAATCAGTAGCACCACTCTTCCACACACTGCCCGAGAATGCCCAAGCGCCATCTTTGAGCCAGCAAATGTCCAACTCAGACTCTGAGATGAGCAGCATCATGCATACGGATGGCCCAGGTGTAGAGTTGAGCGAACCCGAACTATAAAGTTCGGGTTTGTACCGAACAATATGGTTTTTGGACCATGGACCTGAACACGAACATATCACTGTATGTTCGGGTTGGAGTTTGGTGTTCGGCGATTTACTGGCGCGTTTTCAAAGGCTGCAGGGCAGCCAATCAACAAGCGTTTGACTCGTGTGCCTTTAGAAGCAATCACAGCTATGCCTACTAATAGCATGACTGTGATTGGCCAGTGCAGCATGTGACCCAGCCTCTATATATAAGCTGGAGTCGCATAGCGCCGCACGCACATGCGATCTTATTAGTGTAGGGAGAGGATGCTGCTGCTTATAGGGACAGCTAGGAAAGAATTCTGCAAACTAGTACATTAGTCGGGTGGGGTGCACTTCATATCTGAGAGTCAAGTAGAAGTTTTAAATACCGAGGTTACATCGAAGTTTAAAAAAGTACATTTTTTTGGGTGCTAAATAGTACATTAGTGGGGTAGTACATTAGTGGGGTACACTTCATATCTGAGAGTCAAATAGAATCGTCAAATACTGCTGTCGAATTGCAGTTTTAAAACTTAAAATTTTTGGGGTCCTAAACTGCTAAATAGCATTTTAGTGGGGTGTACTTAATATCTGAGAGTCAAATAGAAGCGTCTAATAGTGGGCTTACAGCGCAGTGGTAAACATTCTTATTTTCTGGGTGCTAATCTGCTAAATAGTACATTTTGGGGCCTGCTCTTCATATCTGCTACAACAAAATTAAACAAGTTTTAAAATATGTATGGGCCAACCAGTGGCTGTAAAAACAAAGTTTTACTGGTTACATTCATGACTACACACTCTAGTAAACAGGACCTTCATGTATTGTGTTCTTTTTTTTTTAAATCATACAGCATCCTTTCATGTGCTTTTCAGATATCATATTGTTAATTACCAATTTTTGTTTAGCCTGATTTTTTTTTTAAAAAGTGAAAAGTTATTGTGATCGCTTCATATACAGAAGCATTAATATACATTTCTATATTGTGTAAAGACACAACTACAATGTTAAAAACCAAACACCAAAACAACATGCCAGACAAGCTACCTGTGCATGGCTAGTGTGATACAATAAGTCTACATCTTAAAAATGCAATAACCCACAGAAGGTGGGCGAGAATTTTTTTTGCAAATGGAACTTTGATTCGAATTTACTACATCGGTCACTTGTAATATTGTTTCACACCTACAACACTTGTTAGTTACACAGATCTAAGTGATAGAAAACAGATTGATATTTTCTCCACTAGAAACTACCAGATAACAAGCTGCTATATTTAAACCAGTAATCAATAGCTAAGAGGTACTTAAAAAATATTGTAATTCTGGGGCAATACCCTCACAAGCCCAACTGAGAGGTCAGTTTATAGGGAAAACTGTTGCCTGGATACAATTCTAAAACAATTTCCATATGTCCTTTGCAGACTTTACATGCTGGAAAAACACAGGTGCCAACTGCTGTGGCTTTTTGCAGTGTGCATACCGGCAAGAAGGGCAGGGTTGAGGAGTGGGTGGAAGATGATGTGGAGGATGATGAGGTCCTAGATCCCACATGGAATCAAGGTCATGCGAGTGACGTGTGCAGTTTGGAGGAAGAGGCGCTGGTCGCACAGAGGCACCAGCACAGCATAAGAGGGAGCAGGGTGCAAAAGCGGAGCGGCCGTTCCCTGTATTAGCTCGAGAATTACCAGTTATCCAAGTAATATATGTAGCGATCAAAGGATCCATAATAGAGTTGAGTGAACCCGAACTACAAAGTTCGGGTTCGTACCAGATTTAGCGATCCATTCGTAGTTTCACAGTCAGGTGGGCAATCCGGTGACCAGGACCCAGACCCAGTATGCCTGATGTTGAAGTTAGGAGTCACAGTGTGGAATGGATTAGCAGGGTCTGGTGCAGGGTAACCGCACGTCCCCTGGTGTTGAGCACCAGCGTTTGTGCGGCCACATATCAGGACCCTGATGCAGCTTCATTAAAAAGAGTACTGGATACCAGAAGCCATCACCAGACTGATCCGCAACTTGTAACAGGATGTGACATTGACTGTAGCAGCTGTGCGCACCTTTGATATTCTCACCCTGCTGCTGCTCGCCTGTCAGCGCTGCAGCGTAACTTCGGCCTTCCCGCTCACCGGCTCCTGAGACTGTGCGAGCAGCAGCAGGCGATAGTGAAGTTTCAGCTGCAGCACACAAGGGTCAGTGGCTCTGCACCAGACTTCCCTCCAGTTGATCAGAGTTAAAAGATTTCAAGTGGACTCATTACAATTACACGGCCTCTACAGAGTCCTGTATTGTTATTTGTCGTCACTACCTTCCCGCGTCGGGAGTGGGTCATTCGCACGCCTGCTGCCTTCCTTGCATGTGATAGCTGTCAGGGGTCCGCGGGCGGCTGTGAGGGGAAGCTGTCTCCCCTCCTCCTACCTGTCGGCGAGCGGCGTCTCCTCTCCGCCGCTCGCCGCTCGTGTCCTCCACAACTCCCAGCGGCAGCATGTATAACGCTGCACGCTGGGAGGTCGCAAATTTATGCAAATGCCGGGGTCACGTGAGTGACCCGGCGTTAAAGCAACAGTACCACAATCACAGTGGGAGGCGTAGATATCTCCCACGTGTGATTGTTAATTCTAATTGGAAGTTATCCAATCAGAATTAAACAAAGGGTATTTATACTTACCTTTACTGTCTCTCAGTGCCCTGTTGTGGTCTTGTGATACCTGTATTGCAGTTTTCTTGTGTTGCTCTCTGGTTACCGATTATTTGGCTCGTTATTCCGATCATCCTGTATTCTCCACTCCTTTGACCTCGGCTTGTTTCTCGTTCTCCCGTTTTCTGGCTCCCTTTACTTGGCTTGTCTCCTGACCATTCTTAGTGTGCTTAGCCTGGCCACTCTAAGGACCAGTATAGCACCCTTCCTCTCTGTGACCTGTTAGCGTGTTAGGTTCCAGAATCGTGACAATAGCCATTTCTCAGGGTCCCTGTACGGAATGGAACCCTGATTCCCTCTATATATATATATATATATATATATATATATATATATATATATATATATATATATATATAGTTGCAAGAAAAAGTATGTGAACCCTTTGGAATGATATGGATTTCTGCACAAATTGGTCATAAAATGTGATCTGATCATCATCTAAGTCACAACAATAGACAATCACAGTCTGCTTAAACTAATAACACACAAATAATGAAATGTTGCCATGTTTTTTTATTGAACACACCATGTAAACATTCACAGTGCAGGTGGAAAAAGTATGTGAACCCCTAGACTAATGACATCTCCAAGAGCTAATTGGAGTGAGATGTCAGCCAACTGGAGTCCAATCAATGAGATGAGATTGGAGGTGTTGGTTACAGCTGCCCTGCCCTATAAAAAACACACACCAGTTCTGGGTTTGCTTTTTACAAGAAGCATTGCCTGATGTGAATGATGCCTTGCACAAAAGAGCTCTCAGAAGACCTACGATTAAGAATTGTTGACTTGCATAAAGCTGGAAAGGGTTATAAAAGTATCTCCAAAAGCCTTGCTGTTCATCAGTCCACGGTAAGACAAATTGTCTATAAATGGAGAAAGTTCCGCACTGCTGCTACTCTCCCTAGGAGTGGCCGTCCTGTAAAGATGACTGCAAGAGCACAGCGTAGGCTGCTCAATGAGGTGAAGAAGAATCCTAGAGTGTCAGCTAAAGACTTACAAAAGTTACTGGCAAATGTTAATATCCCTGTTAGCGAATCTACAATACGTAAAACACTAAATAAGAATGGATTTCATGGGAGGATACCACAGAGGAAGTCACTGCTGTCCAAACAAAACATTGCTGCACGTTTACAGTTTGCACAAGAGCACCTGGATGTTCCACAGCAGTACTGGCAAAATATTCTGTGGACAGATGAAACTAAAGTTGAGTTGTTTGGAAGAAACACACAACACTATGTGTGGCTAAAAAAAGGCACAGCACACCAACATCAAAACCTCATCCCAACTGTGAAGGGTGGTGGTGGGGGCATCATGGTTTAGGGCTGCTTTGCTGCGTCAGGGCCTGGACGGATTGCTATCATACAAGGAAAAATGAATTCCCAAGTTTATCAAGACATTTTGCAGGAGATCTTAAGGCCATCTGTCTACCAGCTGAAGCTCAACTGAAAATGGGTGTTGCAACAGGACAATGACCCAAAGCATAGAAGTAAATCAACAACAGAATGGCTTAAACAGAATAAAATACGCCTTCTGAAGTTTCCCAGTCAGTGTCCTGACCTCAACCCGATTGAGATGCTGTGGCATGACCTCAAGAAAGCGATTCACACCAGACATCCCAAGAATATTGCTGAACTGAAACAGTTCTGTAATGAGGAATGGTCAAGAATTACTTCTGACCGTTGTGCACGTCTGATCTGCAACTACATGAAACGTTTGGTTGAAGTTATTGCTGCCAAAGGAGGTTCAACCAGTTATTAAATCCAAGGGTTCACATACTTTTTCCCCCTGCACTGTGAATGTTTACATGGTGTGTTCAATAAAAACATGGTAACAATTCATTCTTTGTGTGTTATTAGTTTAAGCAGACTGTGATTGTCTATAGTTGTGACTTAGATGATGATCAGATCACATTTTATGACCAATTTGTGCAGAAATCCATATCATTCTAAAGAGTTTACATACTTTTTCTTGCAACTGTATATATATATATATATATATATATATAAAAAAATGTTTTACTACCTCCTCCTCCACCGCTGCTTTCACCTACACCGCCACAGTCACCACCTCCTCAACCTATGGGTCACTTAGTATAAACTATGTACACATTAGCAAAAGGCTTGTGAAGGCCTTTTCTCCATGCATCAGGATTTGAGCATTTCTCCATGCATCAGGACTGCAAGAAATGCACAGCAGGCCGCAAAATGTTTCTTTTTTTGTATGTCCCAATATTTTGTGGGCTACCACAATAAAAAAAAAAAAAGTGTTGGCTTTCTCATCCTCCTCCTCCACCGCCGCTTCCACCTACACTGCCACATTCACCGCCTCCTCAACCTATGGGTCACTTAGTATAAACTATATACACATTAGCAGAGGCTTGTGAAGGCCTTTTCTCCATGCATCAGGAGTTGAGCTTTTCTCCATGCATCAGGACTGCAAGAAATCCACCGCAAGCCGCAAATGTTTCTTTTTTTGTATGTCCCAATATTTTGTGAGCTACCACAATTAAAAAAAACAAAACCCATGAAAAACAGTGTTGGCTACCTCATCCTCCTCCTCCACCGCCGCTTCCACTTATACCGCCATGGCCACCGCTTCCTCAACCTATGGGTCACTTACTACAAACTATGTACACATTAGCAGCGGCTTGTGAAGGCCTTTTCTCCATGCATCAGGAGTTGAGCATTTCTCCATGCATCAGGACTGCAAAAAATGCACCGCAGGCCGCAAATGTTTCTTTTTTTGTATGTCCCAATATTTTGTGGGCTACCACAATAAAAAAAAACAAAAAAACATAAAAAACAGTGTTGGCTACCTCATCCTCCTCCTACACCGCCGCTTCCACCTACACCGCCACGGTCACCTCCTCCTCAACCTCTGGGTCACTTAATATAAACTATGTACACTATAGCAGAGGCTTGTGAAGGCCTTTTCTCCATGCATCAGGAGTTGAGCGCAGTTTGAACAATGAAAGAGAATACCCTGCACTCTAACCCTCTCCCAAATGGATAATTCTGGTGATCCTCCTGACAGCCATGCTTTAGATTTTGATTTATGTTCTTCCAAAGCTAAAATCGAAGATTACATCTAGTGCTATTTTATGGCTCAGCTGTATTTTTTATTTTTATGTTATTTTAAGTGATTTCCCTATCCACATTTGTTTGCAGGGCACATGTCCTACTCTTACCCCCATTTTACTTCCTTTTGCAGCTCTCTAGCCCTTCCAGGAGTTTTTTAGAGGCATTTATGTGGCCAAAAGTTCAGGTCCCCATTGACTTCAATGGGGTTCGGGGTCAAGTTCGGGGTCAAGCTTGATCCTGAACCCGGACTTTTTTTCAAAGTTCGGCCGAACCCGCCAGACCAAACATCCAGGTGTCTGCTCAACTCTACCCAGGTGCACCCTTAACTAAACAGGACATGTAAGGATACCTAAGAGATCTAAAGTCTTATGTAGTGAATGAGCTACAAAAACACCTACAGCCCATTACTGATGGCATGGCGGACTTGGCAACCAGGACTCACAAAGTCAAAGACAAAATGGAGGAAGTGGTGGAAGTCATTAACACCCATGGCACTGACCTTCAAGAACTAAAAGACCAAATCTGCTTGAAGAAGCAAACAAAGACCTGTGCAACAGGACACGGATGGATAATATTAGAGTGCGAGGCCTATCTGAAACAGTGTCGACTGAACTCCTAGAGACCACACTGAAAGAAGCCTTCAAAGGCCTCCTGTCTGATGCCTCTGACACAGAGCTCTTCATGGACAGAGCCCACCGGGCCCTCAGAGCACCAAGTACCAACACCATGATACCTCGAGACGTTATCATACGCATGCATTTTCACATCAAGGAGCATCTGATGCAGGCTGCCAGAGACGCACCAGTGATGGTGGAAGGTACCCCGATCCACTTATTCCAGGACCTAGCACCCAGCACATTAAAGAAACAAAGGGACCTTCACACTCTCACACAACTACTCACACAGTACGGATTGCGCTACTCCTGGGGACAACCCTTTAAACTTACCATACATAAGGACAATAAATTCTACACGATTTTGCACCACAGCGAAGCCCCGGCACTGTTAGAAAAGCTAGGCCTACCACAACAAAATCACCCACCAAGACAGGGATTGCTAGATCCACTACAAAAAACAAGCAGCATCAAGAAGCACGAAACAAACAGGCATGCCGACAACAGATCCTGCAACCCCATCCACGTCCAGAGCCAAGTAAAACCACCACCAAGCAACTTACTGGACACCCAGTCGCAAACATTCTGCAAGACCGGTCCAGACCGACTACCTCCACAAAACAGCACTTGTCAATACAGGGAAAACATACCAAACCCACACTGACACAGACTGAGGGACTAACCGTAACCACCAGCAAACAGCATAGTGAAGGGGAGAAAACACATGGAGCAGAAAACGCACAGGCAGGGGCGGGGGAGGGGGAAGATGCAACTCGTAGCTACTGGGGAGCTTTGTATTAATATTAATTTTTATCACATTTTTTGTTAAATTTATTTATATTTCCTTTTTTTGTTACTAATGCTAATCTCGCACCAAACAATAAGACCGTGACTTGATGCACCCACAAAGCACCGATGCTGACGAACAGCAACCTCACGATCGACCAGGAACCACGGACTCAGGCCAGACCCCATGACCATTCCCCCCCGAATAGCCGACCCCACAGCTTCGACAATGAATGTCTGCCAACCACTTAACCAACAAGCGACAATGGCCTACCACCTTCCCCAACAGCCCACACTTAAAGGACCACTATAGTGCCAGGAAAACATACTCGTTTTCCTGGCACTATAGTGCCCTGAGGGTGCCCCCACCCTCAGGGTCCCCCTCCCGCCCGGCTCTCTGGAGGGGGAAAGGGGTTAAAACTACCTTTTTCCAGCGCGGGCGGGAGCTCTCCTCCTCCTCATCCTCCTCGGCTGAATGCTGCCAGCGGCTGAGCTGCGATTCGCCGGGTCACATAGGAAAGCATTCATAATGCTTTCCTATGGACGTCGCTGGAGTGTTTCCTCACTGTGAAAAATCACGCAAGCGCCTCTAGCGGCTGTCAATGAGACAGCTGCTAGAGGAAATAGGGGAAGGCTTAACCCATTCATAAACATAGCAGTTTCTCTGAAACTGCTATGTTTATGAAAAAATGGGTTAACCCTAGCTGGACCTGGCACCCAGACCACTTCATTAAGCTGAAGTGGTTTGGGTGCCTAGAGTGGTCCTTTAACAACTACCAGCCGCATTCACTAACAGCCCCAAAATCACCACGTCTAAGGACCACTGACATGTCACATCACCAAACACTGACAGCCCTCTTAGATAGACAACTCCACACCTCTTCACCCCTCAAAACCACAATCCAACCATTTGACAGCAGACCTAGACCTAACCAACACCCAAGACTAATGACTGGAAGATAAGCAGACCTGCAGCACACTGAGTCCAGGTCAAGCTATACAGGTTTTCATATGTCACAAGACAACGCTGTTGTACCTGTTCAAGATGGTTATACAAATATGTTATACTCTTAATGATGGTTCAAAATGTTAACACTGTTACTAATTTTTTCAAGGAAGGTCCTCTGTCACAACCTGTAGACGATGATGTTAGCACACGGAGGACTGACTACACCTTCAGGGCTCAATCTTCCGCGAGAACTTTTCTACTGCAATGTATTTGACTGAATAGGTAGATCTATACCTACTACATATACAAACACACATGATCACACTCCACACCATATGCACAACAAATAGAACCATACACGCAAGCAACAACAATCTGCCCCACCTCCCACAGATCAAAAATAACGAAAGGTGAAGCGCTACATACAAATTGAAGTCCAATTCTTATAACTGTCGTTCTTGTCGATCAATATTTTTCTGAATGGTATATAGATCTTACTCTAAAAAGGAAATTAAAATACTCTTAGTGCAACACTGGAACCATATATGGAACCACTCACATATTACTGAGCTTAGTCGTAAGCTCAGTAATATGTGAGTGGTTCCATATATAGAGTTTATATTGTTTTTAATATTTTTGTTACAGTGTTGCACTAAGAGTATTTTAATTTCCTTTTTAGAGTAAGATCTATATACCATTCAGAAAAATATTGATCGACAAGAACGACAGTTATAAGAATTGGACTTCAATTTGTATGTAGCGCTTCACCTTTCGTTATTTTTGTTTTGTGGTTGGTGTATATGGAAAGATTACACATGGTGATATAGCAGCTTACATTATTGTTATATATATATATATATATATATTATACATTGTGGAATTGTTTAATTTTAGAGCGCCAGTATATTATTATTTTGTATTTGTACACCTCCCACAGATGCCTACTATCCTCATCCTGCACACCCCCCTGCCCCCACATGGCACTATCACCAACTCAGCAGGACCGGCTGGTCCTAACCATACCGAGTCTCCCGCTCACCATTAACTGGCCACACAGATCATACCAGTCTAACTATCCTTCACACTCTTCTCTCTAATCTGCTCTCCACATACGACCTTTCGAGGGGGTGGAGGGAGTGGTGGGACAGCTATCCACTCCAGCCTAACTTACCTTCCTTGCCCCCCTTCCTCATCTAGCTTCTCTAGTCCCCCTTATTTTATCTCTTCCCGTATCACCCCTCACCTGATAACCCCTACCCTGCTCCCATACCCGACAGATCAACACTAATCTCTCTAATCTACGCTCTAGTGGTGGGACAGCTACCCACTCCAGCCTAACTTACCTTCTGTCATGGCTTACCTGAGTTGGGAGTCTGGCAGGCAGAGATATATGCTCACCCTTGCAAGTAAACACAGCCCGAGGTGGTCAGGTAAGAATTCACCTCGCCTGTGAGTCGGTGCACGGGGGCTGTGCATGATAATTCTCCAAGTTGCAGTACAGGAACGGATAAAGCAGGAGAATCGTCGTGGGAAGCCCAAGGTCAGAGGATCAGACCAGAAATCAGAATGAACAAAACAACAAGCCAAGGTCAAGAGTAAACTGGAGAATACGAAACAGCAGTATGATCACCAGAGTCAAGGAACTGACACTGCCTTCTTTGTTTTATACCTGGTTAATGAGACCATCATCTTCAGGTGTACCAAGAGTGGGAGGAGTAATACTGGCATTACTAAAGCTGAATGGTGGCTCAGAGGTAACATAGAAGCCCCAGGATCAGACCAGAAATCAGAATAAACAAAACAACAAGCCAAGGTCAAGAGTAAACTGGAGAACACGAAACAGCAGTATGATCACCAGAGTCAAGGAACTGACACTGCCTTCTTTGTTTTATACCTGGTTAATGAGACCATCATCTTCAGGTGTACCAAGAGTGGGAGGAGTAATACTGGCATTACTAAAGCTGAATGGTGGCTCAGAGGTAACATAGAAGCCCCAGGATCAGACCAGAAATCAGAATAAACAAAACAACAAGCCAAGGTCAAGAGTAAACTGGAGAACACGAAACAGCAGTATGATCACCAGAGTCAAGGAACTGACACTGCCTTCTTTGTTTTATACCTGGTTAATGAGACCATCATCTTCAGGTGTACCAAGAGTGGGAGGAGCAATACTGGCATTACTAAAGCTGAATGGGGGCTCAGAGGTAACATAGCAGCCCCAGGACTGCAAAGTACCCAGTTCAAACCTGCTACTGGGCACTCCTCAGGTAACTCAGAGTGTTTGGCACTCCGGAAGTTGCGGTGGGAACCGTGACACCTTCCTTGCCCTCATGTAGCTTCTCTAGTCCCCCTTATTTTACCTCTTCCCTTATCACCCTTCACCTCATAACCCCCACCCTGCTCTCATACCCGACAGATCAACATGCCACCCACAACGCTCAAAATCAAACGCACCTCGATAAATGCCAAAGGCTTAACCCCTTAAGGACCAAACTTCTGGAATAACAGGGAATCATGACATGTCACACATGTCAAGACATGGACTAATGCGGTGGGCCAACCGTACAGGAGCCGATGTCATTCTGGGCCAACCGTACAGGAGCCGATGTCATTCTCATTCAAGAGACACAATTTACTTACCATCACTGTTTCCCACTGACTAAAAGATGGTTTAAATGATACTATCTGGCCGGACCCAAACAAAAAAGGAGTAGCCACAATTGCCCATTAACAAACATATCAGTCCAGAAAGACTCTGGTGGAAGATATCTGTCCCTGACATGACAAATTGGAATGCTCAAAATAACAATATGCTCAATCTATGCCCCAGACAAACCCAGATCGCTCATTCTGGGACCTCCTTAAAACCCACATAGCCACCCTGCCCTGTTCCCACCTAATCCTCGGTGGCGATTTTAATGCGACCCACACACCAGCGATTGACCGCACAACCCAAGCAAGGAACCCAACCCCTTGACAAACAACAAACTCTTTGCTAAATTCCTCAAGGCCACAAACCTGCTGGACATCTGGTGGGCCCAACACTCCTCTACTTTCAACTACACCGTCTACTCACACGTGCACCACTCATAATCCAGAATTTACAACTTTTTAATATTGTCAACCACACAACCATGGATAACGCAAACAGACGTGGGGACTATCTCCTGGTCTGATCACGCTGACATCAGTTTGAACTTACTATTTCTAACCTGATCAAGCCATGGTCATGGTGCCTGAACCCCATCTTACTACATGACCAAACCATAATACAAACTATCACAAATTATCTATTTCCCCACTAACTCTACACCAGATGCCACATCCAGCATAATATGGGCAGCCCACAAAACAATGATAAGGGGCAGGCTCACTAGCCACCTCTCTCAAAAAACAACACCTTCAGCAATTTACAGAAGCCATGAAAGACTTGTCTGAAAGCACTACACAAAAAACAACCTACTCCCCAACTATTAGAACAATTAATGGCAACTCGGGACTGGTTAAAATCACTAACCATGACTGACATAGCTAAAACCCTCATGTTGACCAGACAAGTCTCCTATGAGAAAGGCAACAAGGCAGACTCCCTACTCGCACACTACCTTAAAAAAAAAACAGGACATGAACAAAATGTCCAAAATCCGTACCCCCTCTGGCAACATTACTAAAGACCCAGACCAAATAGCGCACACGTTCGTCCAGTACTTACACACACCTATATAACCAGACACCCACCCCAGAGACCCAAACTTATAAAATAACAGAACAGATTGAAACATTTCTTGAACCTCTAACACTTCCCAAATTACCTAATGCAGCTTGCGACCAACTGGCAGCGGAAATAGAGGTCGAGGACCTCAAAGCAACCCTGCAAACGTTCAAACCGCTGGACCTGATGGATTCACATCAATCTACTACAAAACTCCGTGACCAGCTACTTCCACATCTTTGTAAACTTTTCAATTCATTACTTCAGGGGAAAACACTCCTACAAGAAATGCTAGCAGCAAACATATGCCTTCTTTCCAAGCTGGGGAAAGCACATTTGGATCCAGGACATTTGGATCCATCTTTCTACTCAATACAGATATCAAACTAATCACCAACGTCCTAGCAAACTGACATAACCCATTCCTAAACAGACTCCTACACCCGGACCAAGTAGGGTTCATCCCCAGATGACAAACAGCAGACAACACACGCCGAACAATTTATACCATATGGTACGCACTTAAACACAAACTGCCCACTGACGTAATTTCGTTAGACGCTGATAAGGCGTTTGATCACTTGCAATGGCCCTTCCTGTTCCAGGTTCTAACCCATCTGGCATTCCTGGTAGAATTCCTAAACATACTCAATAAACTGACCAACCCAACAGACGACTTGTACTTCCCAATGTCAACGCACCCTCATTCCCTATCTCCAACGGCATACACCAAGGATTCCCCTTGTCCCCTTTATTGTTCGCCATCTCCCTAAAACTCCTTTTACAAGCCATAAGCTTGAACCCAAGAATCGTGGGACTTCAAATCAGACATGAGAAATTCACTTTTGCGGCATATGCTGATGACGTACTCTTCAGACTAACAAATCACCCATCCACGCCACTCTGAGCTTAATTGATGCTTATGCACCACTCTCAGGATACAATACTTATACTTGTTCCAAACTCTATCGATATCCATCATACACCGAGACTTTAAACAATTGCAAGCTGCAATCGACAAATTCATATGGCGATGCTAAAAAACACAACGGGGACAACTATGTATGTCCTGAAAACACATGGAGGCCTAGGACTGCCTAACTTCATACCGTACTACCATGCAACACAAGCAGCCCAAATCCAGCAATGGCACCTGGAGCAAAACGTTGGGTAGACCTCGAACACAATATTTTTGGATGGGAATTCCCCACACACTACATGTGGGCACCACACATACACAGATCACTCCCACCGTCAACCATCACCAACGCCCTAACAATATGGGACAATCTGAAAATAAAATTCGACTTATCATCCTTCCTCTCCCATTAACTCCAATCTAACGTAACAAAATCTTAGTCCACTGGGACTAATGTCACGACACTTCTGAAACTTTAATCATAGAGACATATCCAGGCTAATGCATCTCTACCACCAATCCAATAGTGATGTCGCGAACCGTTCGCGAACTTGCCGCGAATAGTTCGCCACGGTTCGCCACGAACTGTTCGTGGCGAACTCTGGTCAGCTGACACATCCCTGCCAATCTCCGGCAGACCCTCCCTCCCAGACCCTCCTACTTCCTGGACAGCATCCATGTTGAAGGCAGTATCCAAGCAATTGAAATAGTTGGCTGCACTCTCAGATTTCTTTAAAACATAACTTTTATTGAAATATTTAAGAGAAGATCAATGTTTCAGTCCCTCTTGTGGACTTTCATCATGATCCTGATGAAAGTCCACAAGAGGGACTGAAACGTTGATCTTCTCTTAAATATTTCAATAAAAGTTAAATGTTAAGGAAATCCAAGAGTGCAGCCAACTATTTCAATTGCCTATAAATAAATAAATATATATATTTATATATATATATATATAAAAACACCCTACATAGCACAATGACTTATGGGTCTGGCATAGATTTTCTTTCAGGGCTACTTCGTATCCCCAGTCCAGCCCTGATTGATACCAATGCTCTTGTAAATTGTAGCACTACACAAGTGATTTATTTGATCACCTGTAGCTGTGGAGTCCAATATATTGGAAAAACCTTCCAACAATTCAGACGTAGGATTCTACAACACATCAACTCTATTAATAACATTGTTACTCCTACTCCTGTAGCAAGACACATTCTCAACTTTCATAATGGCAAATCTGATAATCTACAATTTCAGGCCATTGAGAAATTGCTACCCAATCCAAGATAGGGTAATTTTAATAAAACTTTGCTACAGAAAGAACCCAATGGATCTTTGCATTTAAGACTCTAGCCCCTCGAGGCTTGAATGAAGAATTTAATTATACTCCATTCATACATCGGTAGGCTGGTAGAAATAATTTATACAAAATGATATATTTGTGCTTATGCTTATCTCTATGAACATGAGGTGATAAGATTCATCTCATTACACCAGTGGCATCAAAACGTAGCCACAAATTGTCTATACAATTAATTAGCAGTGCTATGAATATCCATGATACTATTATTGGTGATTTGTATTTTTGTATTTTTTACCAAATAAGTTTTCTCAATGAATTTAACTATACTCCATTCATACATCGGTAGACTGGTAGAAATAATTTATACAAATGATATATTTGTGCTTATGCCCATCTCTATGAACATCAGGTGATAAGATTCATCTTATTACACCAGTGGCATGAAAACTTAGCCATAAATTGTCTACACAATAATTAACAGCGCTATGAATATCTATGATACTACTATTGATGATCTGTATTTTTTATCAAAAAAAGTTTTCTCAATGTGCAATGTACTGACTGTTACCCTAATTCACATTGCCTATCTTTATCCAGATGATCTATTGTTAGATCAGTCTATATTTTATATGTGATAGTATAAATATAAAGCCATTGCATGTTTCGGTTTGTAAGTTTCCAAATACATAAAGAATTTTGCATTTACCATTTGCTTTTTGAGTCTATTGAGCCACCGTACTCATATACACACCCCTTAACTCAAAAATGGACCAATCGTGCCTAGGGGCGGGATATTTAATCTAGCCCCTGGGGGGAGTCATTTCCCCCTGACATGCCTCTAAATCAGGTGAAACGCGCGTCGTGCTCGACACTCTGCTGAAACCTCTTTAATATCTATATTTGCATCCCTCTCTTTTCTACGGTATTTTCGCTGTGGTCTAGACTTTATAGCCTGCTATAACCCTATAACTATTTTGGGTAATTCTATAACTTGGCTGACTGCTATAACTTGGCCACAGGACCACCAGGGAGCCCACTGGACCACCAGGGAGCCCACTGGACCACCAGGGAAGAAAATGTTTGTTGTCTCCCCTTTCTCCCCATCAGTACCCCCTCCCTCAGCATCACCCCCTCAACTATCACCCCCTCACCATCACCCCCTCACTATCACCCCCATAACTATCACCCCCCTAAATATCACCCCATCTCAGCATCACCCCCCACTATCACCACCCTCAGCATCACCCCCCCTCAGCATCACCCCCCACTATCACCCCCTCAGCATCACCCCCTTCCTCAGCATCACCCCTTTGCTATCAACCCCCACCACCCTCAGCATTAGCCCTCCTCTCACATCACCCCCACCACCCTCAGCATTACCCCCACCATCCTCCCTCAGCATTACCCCCCTCCCCATCACTCCCTCCCTCAGCATCAGTCCCCTCACCATCACCCCCACCACCCTCAGCATTACCCCCCTCAGCATCACACTCATTCCTTAGCATAACCACCCCCACCAAAACCACCCCTCCCTCTCACATCCGCCCCTCCCTCACTCAACCCCCCCTCATCCTCACATCACCCACCCTCACCATCAACCCCCCTCCCTCAACATCAACTCCCTGTCACCATCACCCTCTGTCACCATCACCCTCTGTCACCATCATCCCCTCTCCCATTCAGCATCACCCCTTGTCACCATAACCCACCTCTCCCACTCACCATCACCCCCTCTCACCATCCCCGCCTCTCCCACTCATCACCTGCCTCTCCATTTCATCACCCAGCCTCTCCCACTCACCATCACCCCTCTCACCATCACCTGCCTCTCCCACTCACCATCACCCCCTCTCACCATCACCCGCATCTCCCTCTCATCACCCACCTCTCCCTCTCATCATCACCCACCTCTCCCTCTCATCATCACCCACCTCTCCCTCTCATCACTCGCCTCTCCCTCTCATCATCACCCGCCTCTACCTCTCACCATCACCCCCTCTCGCTCTCACCATCAACCCCCCTTTCACCATCACCCCCCTCCCTCTCATCCTCACCCCCCCATCCTCACACACAACACACTTCAAGCAGCTACCCCATACACATAGGGTCCCAGACAAAAACGCAAACATGCTCACAGAGACATATATTTTTTTCACTTTTTTGATAGTGGGTCTCATGTTTGACTTTCGCCTAAGGCCTCATAAAGGCTAGAGCCACCTCTGCTATTTGTGTAACGAAAGACTATGGAAAGACTTTGGCTCCATGGCGATTTAACTGTATGTATGTGATCTGAGCGCCATTCGGTAATAATGTGCGCTCAGATCTAAGCTATCTGGGGATATGTTGCATGTATATGTTTTATGTAGTCATTTTAACATTGTGTAATTTTATGTCTTTTTGTAACCATTTGGTTAATGGAGTCTTGCCTCTGTCCTGGGAGATAATTTGATTACTTCCCAATTATCTCCAGGATAAAGAGGAAGGATTGTGATGTCACTGTGGGAGTGTTTTGTTTGTATTGTCTGTGATTGGCTAATATCCAATATGTGTCCCATTGTTCCCTCAGGTCCCCTAGGCGAGTGTCCACCTGGTGAACACTTGCATATATACCGGGCCGGTAGCCCTCAATAAACCAGACCTACTTGCACCTTTCTTGAAGCCTTGGCTCGTGCTTGGGGGAAGGGATATCTACACTCTGGGGATTGCTATAATCACTTACTCCCCAGAGTAAGCTCTTGGAAGAGCTTGATTTGTTCCTGCTACGCTCTCTGGATTTTGGAGAGGTTTACCCACTGGGAGCTGGATCCTGGTTGTGAATCCAGGGTGGGTCAGAGACGGCGAGACCCCGGCGCAGCTGCATCACTGGAAGTGGGGTCCGCAATGCTGATGGTGTCGGTTGGAGTGCTCGGAGTCCTCAGCAAGCGCTAGGAGCATCGATTGGCGGAGGTACTCAGTCGGAGTGTCAGCGGTCTGTCACATAGGGCATTTACTAATCAGATTTAGTAAACTATTTGACACTAGTTGTGGAGAAATTATATCAAAACTGTGAAAAAATGTTTGTGCAGAAATTATAACAAAACTGTGAAAAAAAATTTAACATATTGTTTAAATATTTTATTCATACATAATATTATTGGGCATCAGAAAAAGCCCTATCTGTTCTTTATAAATTATAGAAAATAATACATCGTATGAATGGGTGTATATAAACAGAAATCTTTACATTACATGTAACTAAAAATGTAACAAAAGTTACATTGGTCACAAATACATGGAAGCTCAGAAAAAAATTGTCCAAGGGGTTATTAGGAAGTATGTAAGTGTTTGTGTGTGTTTCACTTTGTTGTAACTTAATGGAAAACAGTAAATTAGAAAAATACTAATATTTTTTGCTTTGTTTACATTATTTGTAATGCTAGTAATTTTAAGCATGTAGTTATAGTTCACTCACAATTTACTTAGTGGTTCTTGCATTTGTTCTTAGTAGGAACCAATTTACTTCACTTTACTTCATCACTTACAATTTAAGTGATCAGTCAGAAGAATTAACTCTAGACCACTCTACATTGCATGGCTACTATGTATTTGCCATAATATCTGCAGTCATCGTACAACAGTCAGTTTTCTTTCCAGAGTGCACTAAGGATATTATGCAAAAAGTTAATACAAATGTTTTTTGTGTTTATACTTATGAAGGAAATAATACAATATCAGATCTGTACTTTTTTTTTTGGTGGGGTGAGGGAGAGACATTTTAACCCCTTTACTGTTACTCATTCCCATAACATTAAAACATGCTTGCATTTCTTCCAAGGTGAAACACTGCTGATGAGCACATTTGAGAACATTTATATATCTAAGCTTTCCCAAAGACATGAAACCCAATCTAGAATCATTTTGTAATAGACTTCTGGCAAGAAAAGAATATCACTTTTCATCACTTGATTTGCAACAAAAATGAGTAATAATGCATTACACTATATGGACGCCCTCATAAGGTTTCAGTAATTTGTGAGTTGAGGTAAGTTGAGAAGTGACTTGCAATATTCAGACTATAATAGCAGAGTTGGGAAATATCTCTAGCTCAACTAATTTAGATATTGTTTCAACTCTATTTTAACACAAATTTTAAAAGCTGGTTGTCCAGTCAAATTGTTGTTTATCGAATAGACTGCACTGACCGGGATGTCAGCAAAATATAAATTAAAAAAAATCTGATAACTCTGTCTTTGAGAGCTTTCTTACGCTATGCTTCCATCTACAACTTGCACGGTATTAGGGAACTATGTGCCAAAAGGCTGAAAGACAAAGATTGGTCTTTCAGCCAACTTTTCTATTACTAAGTAAAAAATATTTAGTATTAGTAAATAAGGGTGACTGCCTACTCGCTATGCAGCCTGTCATGAAAAAAAAAAGCTCCCCCTTCCAATATTAATTAGCGGGGGGCATAGTGTCCCCCCTGGGCCGCCACCCATGCCATGCAAGTGGGGGCTATTCAACTAAATGGCGGACATAGGGTCACATCTGAATTTCAGACAATGGTGATTGCCCAAGTGTTTAACTGGGCATGCACGGGAATTTGGGGGTTTTGGGGCATTTGGGGCGACTAGGGGGGCAATTAGATGTACTTGAGTCAGGAGGGAGGGGTTTAAACATGACAGTGCTGCTTTAACTGTCTTATTGCTACACCATCTGCTACACTGTCTGCAGCTTGCGATCAATTATATCAAATATATGGAAATTTACCTGCTTTATTCTGCCATCTATTACCCTACAAATTCTACAGAATGTGATTAAGTAAGGGGAAAGGGGAAAAAAAAGTTAGGAAAATTAATATAAACTAATATAAACTAATAAGCAGGTATTGGGCTGCCTTCCTTTGCTACAATTAAATGCAATATTGCTTACTGCTTATCGCTTGCTCCATATAACTAATGAACAGGACTGCTTATTGCTTCACTTTTTTCAGTCAATTGCTGGCTGAGGATGATGCATGGATATTGGACTGCCAGATTGTTTGTTATCCACTTATGTCTACAATTAACACATTAAAATTGGATTCCTCTAATTTGCTCATTGCTAAACTGTGACTGAAATATATAGATATGTTTGTTATTACTATTGGTATTTATATAGTGCCAACTAATTCCACAGTGCTTTACAATATTATGAAATGGGGGTAAATTTAGAATAAATGAGATCATTACACTGTGACACAAGAACAATAGGTAGATGGGGGCCCTGCTCAAACGAGCTTTCAGTCTAGAGAAAGTGGGGTACAAATACACACAAGGTTAGTAAAGGTGACAGCCACTAAACAAGGTGGAAAAGTAGCAGAACTGGAGGTGACAGTGGAGTGTGGCTCTTTAGAAGAGCAAGAGACAGATATGGATAGGTATTGATAAGTTACTCTGGGAGTTCAGAAGCATTTCTGAACTGATTTGTTTTGAGTGATTTTTTAAACAATTGAAGACTAGGGGAGAGTCTGATGGGGGTAAGCAGGCTGTTCCAAAAAAAGGGAACTGCCTGCAAGAAGTCCTGCAAGCGCGAGTTAGCAGTAAAGGTGCGAGCAATGGGCAGGAGAAGGTCACCAGAAGAGCAGAGAGAGACAGAGAAGGGGCAAATCTATGAATCAGTGAAAAAAAGTAAGAGGGGCTAGAGTTTGTTAGAGCTTTATAGGTAAGGGTTAGTATTTTGAATTGACACCTATAGGATGCAGTAAGCCAGTGGAAAGATCGACAGAGAGGTAAGGTATGGAAGGAGCGACAGGTGAGAAAGATCAGCCTAGCGGCAGCATTCATTGCAGATTATAGCAAGGCTGTTCGGGTTCTGGGGAGACCAACTAGGAGAGAATTACAGTAATCTATGCGAGAGATTACCACAGCATGAACAAGCTTCTTTGCAGCATCTTGCGCGAGAATGGGGTGGATGCGGGCGATGTTATTAAGTTGGAATCGACAGGTTTTAGCAACATTCTGGATATGAGGTGCAAAGGTGAGGCCAGGATCAAAGATAACACTAAGACAACGAGCTTGCAAGGACGGACTGATGCAAGTACCATCAACTTGCAGGGAAAGCGAAGGAAGAGAATCAGCATTACGAGGGGGAAAAATAAGAAGCTCAGTTTTAGAGAGAATGAGTTTCAGAAAACGGGAGGACATCCAATCAGAGATTAAAGAAAGGCAAGCAGTGACACGTTGTAGGACCATGGGGGAAAGGTCAGTTGAAGAGAGATATATCTGAGTGTCATCTGCATACAGATGGTAGCAGAATCCAAAGGAGTTAATGAGTTTGCCAAGAGAGGTAGTATAAAGAGAGCACAAGGGGACCAAGAACAGATCCTTGGGGACTCCAACTGAGACAGGGCAAGAGGAGGAGATGCCATTGCAAAAGTAGACACTGAATGAACGTTGGGAGACATAGGAGGAGAACCACAAGAGGACAGTGTCACAGAGACCAAGGGATTAAAGAGTTTGGAGAAGGAGGACATGATCAACAGTGTGAAAGGTGGCAGAGGGGTTGAGAAGAATTAATATGGAAGCCTTTGGATTTAGCCGTCATAAGTTCATTTGTAATATACACTGACGTGTTTTATTGCTTTACTTTCTAAAGCTAGTAGCTTGGCTTGATCAATGTGAGAACATCTGACTATCTCTTTGCTTATTACTCACAGCCAGCTTACATCCATCAACAAAACTTTTTGATATTTAATTATCTTTTTTTTGTAAGCCTTCCATGCTCTTTTATTTGCCACTAGATTATTACTTTCTTATAATAATGTTTTCATTAATATCTATTGTGTACTAGTGTAGTATTCTGTACTTGCAGTTACATGTATTAATTAATAATCTGACTGTTCGTATTCTATTGGCAAAATTCTAAATTGTATACCACTACTTTTTCTTGTCCCCTCCCACTCTTCCCCCATGCTTGCACCTCCCAGCTGTAAATTCCTTGAAATAACGGTTTACCTCTACTCTTCTTTAGGCCAAATCCCCATACCATCTTTGCAACAAGCCTCTTAAATTCTACTCTTCTTTTTCAGTCCTTTTTTTGTTTGCATTTAAAAAGAAAACAAAGATAGGAAGAGCAACTCTATAAAAAGGAAAACTAAAGGGTAAAAGAGAAAGAAAATGGAAAGGGAAGACAATACAACAGAAAATACCTCACTTTGTTTTCCTTTTCTTTTTTTTCTCTTTCAACATGACTTCTAAGAAAACACAAGAAACTAAAAAAAAAAAACAACAACAAAGGAATTTTTCTTTCCTCAACCAACAAATAAATCTTTTTGACATGGATTCATGCAATACCTTAATTCTGCACAATATACACTTTGACTCATTTATAATTACTATGCAAAAAGTGTGAATGGGCAGTGAGATCCATCCACAAACGAAGTAGCTACTCCAAGTGATAATATATTAAATAACAGGAAAATTCAATAGTCCTGTATAATAAGTGAGGTTAAATTCCGGTGCAGGACCTTTCCCAAACATAGACAATACTTCATAGAATAAAGTTATGGTCCGCACTCAGGGATAAACCCCTGTAACCCACAGAAAAAATAGATTTCTATGCAAATAAATTAGGGAATTAATATGTTACAAAAAAAAAAAATCACATTTATTGATAATTCATGCAAAAAATGAAATATGGCAGAAAATGTATCATGGCAGTCCTCATACATGATGAATATCAAGTCAGGCATGGTATTATGCAAACAGCATGCAATGAATTGAAATGTTAATCATACTCCAAGTATCCAGGCAAAAATGAAACAGATTTGCAAAAATAGGAATATTGGATAAGATAAAAGTGTCAAAATGATAGCAATACCTGCTGCTTTCAGATGAGAGAGAGACCACCCCACCGCTACCCAAAAAGAGATGAGGTGAGTACCCTGGATGCATTTTGCACCTCTCTGCTGCTTTCTCAACATAAACAAACATAGAAAACTCTGGAGATATATAGGAGTCCACTGAAAGTGAGGCTCCTGATAGATCAAACACCTATGTATGATAAAGAATGTGTGGACATAGAACCGTTTTATGCCAGAAAGTACATCGTTAAGGCAAGCTCCTTCTTAAAGGTATATGTTTAAAGGTCTTTGTTACAGAAAGGGACAAAATAAGGTTCCTGACAAATCAAATCACATACATCTGTATATAGTGAGGAATGTGTGGACTTAAAACCCTTAACATGCCGGAAAATACTTTGCTGAGGCAAACTCTTTCTTAAAGGTATAGTCTTAAAGATCTTTTATCACCAAAAGGGGATAAGCTTTAAATGACAGAAAATGCATTGCTGAGGCAAACTCTCTCTTAAAGGTATAGTCTTAAAGATCTTTATTGCCAAAGGGGAATAAGCTCCAAATCCAATTTATATTTATTATTTTGTGAACAATAACGATGAGTTACAGATAACATCACCAATAGAAAATTATTTCTATTTAGTGATTACCATTACATTTTAAGGGGACACTCCAGGCACCCAGCCCAATTCTGCCCATTGGAGTGGTCTGGGTGCCAACTCCCACTACCCTTAACCCTGCAACTGTAATTATTTCAGTTTTCATAAACTGTAATAATTACCTTGCAGGGTTAAGTCCTCCCCTAGTGGCTGTCTACTAGACAGCCACTAGAGGGCACTTCCTGGTCCATAGCACATAGGAGAGGGGACCTGCAGTGCCAGGAAAACAGATTGTTTTCCTGGCACTGGGGAGTCCCTTTAAGTATTAGATAATTATTATTGGCAACACAATATGTTGGAATCTCAGAATAGACCACTATGATATAGGGGGAAATAAAGAGAAAAATAATAGTCACAATCTAATAACTATCACCTAAAGTTAAATTCTTTACGGATTATATTAAAGGCATAGTATGTTTCAATAAGTGTACCCACAAAGAATTTTAAAAAATGGGCTCTTTGATTTAATGGGAATGGTGTATAAGGTGCTGAAATCCCCCAATAAATGTATAGATTGTGCCATCCACCCAAATTTCATTCATAATAGAGGATCCCAAGATCTAAAAAAATTTTTTTTATATTCATGGGATGTATGATTGAATATTGATGAAAATACATAGGTGGGTACTAGTGATGTACCGAACGGTTCGCTGGCGAACGGTTCCCGGCGAACATAGCATGTTCGCGTTCGCCACGGCGGGCGAACATATGCGCGGTTCGACCCGCCCCTATTCGTCATCATTGAGTAAACTTTGACCCTGTACCTCACAGTCAGCAGACACATTCCAGCCAATTAGCAGCACACCCTCCCTAGCAGACCCTCCCACCTACTGGACAGCATCCATTTTAGATTCATTCTCAAGCTGCATGCTTAGTAAGAGGAGGGAAAGTGTAGCTGCTGTTCATAAGATAGGGAAAAGCATAGCTAGGTTAGGGTTAGGGTATGCTTTTTTTTAAAAAATTTTTTTTCTATGTAATGTAATTGCACTTAGTTGTCTGCCACTGCTGCCAGCTTCTGTGTCAGGCTCACAGTGCATACTGTGCCCATTTTACAGTCAGAGCCACCACTTACATCTGAATTGTCACAATAGCTTGGATTTAAAAGCAAAGAAACTTTCACTGTTATAGATTGAATAGCAGTCAGTTGTCTGCCACTGCCAGCTTCTGTATTACAGCTCACAGTGCATACTGTGCCCATTTACCAGTCAGTGCCACCACTTACATCATGAATTGTCACAATAAGCTTGGATTTTAAAAAAACACTTTTTCAGTGTTATAGATTGAATAATGCCAGTCAGTGTCCTTAAAGCAGGTGTGTTACGCTAACAGTGGATACGGTGACCAGTGCCACCACTTAGATCTGGTGACACAAAGCTTGGATTTTAAAAAAACAAACACTTTTTTCACTGTTATAGATTGAATAGCAGTCAGTGTCCTTAAAGCGGGTGTGTTACGCTAACAGTGGATACGGTGACCAGTACCACCGATTAGATCTGGTGACACAAAGAGTGGAGTTAAAAAA
>OW240915.1:241458620-241681394 GCA_933207985.1 Pelobates cultripes | reverse complement strand
TAAACTGATAAAAAATAGTACTAAACACACCACTCCTATCTGGTGTCACATTAGCTTGACCGCGCAGTGCCCCAAATTTAATGTGATCTGTGAGTAAAGTAAACGGTTGTCCATACAAGTAGGTTGCAGCTTTTTGAGGGCCCACACCACCGCCATGCACTCCTTTTCAATGGCAGTGAATCTGCTTCTCTATGGAAAAGTTTACGGCTTAGATAAAAATCAATGCCGTGTACACGTCCACTGATAGGAGACGCGGAAGGTATTAAACTGATTAAAATAGTACTAAACACACCACTCCTATCTGGTGTCACATTAGCTTGACCGCGCAGTGCCCCAAAATTGCAGTAAGAGGACCGACCAAGCATCTTCTTCCATCTCTCTGTTACAAAAATCAATGCCGTGTACACGTCCACTGATAGGAGACGCGGAAGGTATTAAACTGAACAGTCTCTATTCTGCTCTTGCTTTCTATTTCTTCATAGAAAACGAAAAATTCTGGCGAGAAGACGTTGGCGGGCTATTCACTTGTGTGTGATCTGTCATGGTGTCATTTTGAATGTTATTTTGAACTGTGGGGCACAAGAACTTGAATCTGACAAAATGGCTGCCATATACCGTCCACTGATAGGAGGCAGCGGAAGGTATTAAACTGATCAGAACAATACTAACCACCCCACTCCTTTTTTTTGGTGAGGCTTTACAGGACAGAGTGCTTCTCCACGGGACATGTTAACTCACGGGCAGCTGGCTCATCAAGGAACCACAGCAGCTTTCCATGTACAGGTAAGACACGTGCAGCCGGTAAGGGTTCAGGCTCTTCTTCCTGGAGGATGCGCTGCAAGCCTGTTGAACGAGGTGACCTTGCTCGGGTCCCAGGTGTACGGTTCCTAAAATGGCTGCCATATACACGTCCACTGATAGGAGACGCGGAAGGTATTAAACTGATCAGAACAATACTAAACACACCACAAATAAGGTTTCTATCCTGTATGGCTCCTCAAATGATGCTTAAGATTAGAAGCGGCTGAAAAGCATTTCTCACACTCCGAACAAAAATATATTTTTTTAACATTCTCTCCACTTTGAACGAAATGACGTTTGGGAAGAGATTAACATAATTAAACACAGGTAGTAAAAATACAGTTTTTAGCCATAAACTGTAACTTTAAAACTACACATCCCATCTTCATAATTACATATTTGGAATCAGCACACTTAAAACATAAACATAACCAAAAATCAGCCAAATACATCCAGGGGCTAAAAAGTTAGCTGGAGGTCCCTTTATGACCGACCCATGGCACATTTTCCTGCCCAAAACAGTTCCATAGAATGGGACTTAGTCTCTGCAATGTAAAACCAGTAGGGGAGAAGGCAGAGCTCCAGCGGTGTTCTTGGAGAAATGTGTAGCGATTTTAGTTCCATGAATTTGGCTACACATACGTACGACGCCTACGTCGAATGATCAAAGATGGCCGCTTGCGCCCACTTGTTGACAAGCGAACAAAAGACCTCCCAGCATTGTCAATTAAGCTTCTGCGGTTAACGCGCTTCTGGGAAAACTAAATTGCCTGCACACTTCCACACTTCTGGGTGAATGCTGCCTGTGTGGTGCCGGTTCAGTGGCTGCATTTACTGAACCAAGTGGGAAATAGCAAGGCAGGCACAAAGGGTTTGCACCGGGTCTGGGGACACAGGGGACACCGTCTTAAAGGGGCCGTGTCCCCAACAAGTCTGGGGACACGGCCTTAAAGGGGCAGTGTCCCAATCTTCCTGATGTCCCAAAAAAGGTGTTTAAAAGGGCCAGCACCAGTCACATAAAGAGTCCATAAGCCCCAATATGCCCACCGACAGTCTTAAAGGGCCATACACACCAAATAAAAGTGCATACATTTTCACAATCTCCCAGGGGCCATAGTCATGCAGGAGGAGGCTGGCAAGTAGGCTTCTCCACAACCCAGGGAAGCAGGGCAATTTGCCATTTAAAGGGCCGTTACAAATAGCAGTTTGTAACAAGGTGTCAATCCATATCTGCCAAGTGACCCGATGTAGGGGGAACAGTCCCTATTCTGCTCTGTGTCAGTGTGTATCATGGTCTCTGAGGACAGGTGTCAATCCATACCTGCAAGTGACCCTATGTAGGGGGAACAGTCTCTATTCTGCTCTTTGTCAGTGCGTATCAGGGATCCTTAGGATAGGTGTCAATCCATATCTGCTAAGTGACCCTATGTAGGGGGACCAGTCCCTATTCTGCTCTGTGTCCGTGTGCATCAGGGGCTCTGAGGACAGGTGCCAATCCATATGTCAAGGTGTCAATATGTCATATGTCAGGTGTCAATCCATATTCATTGTGATTTAGGAATGTTAGGTGATTTCTGCCCTTTATGGATTAAAACCAGACTCTGTATCAACTGTGTAATTTTCCATGGGAGTTTTTATAGTGCCTTAAAGCAGGCATGTTCAATTCTATACATTTTGTTTGTAGAGTAACACACATTTTGTTTGTAGAGTAAGTATCCAAAACATCTCTTTCTTAAGTAAGAGTTTCTCTAGACTGCCTCCTCTTGAGCCTAAACGACATTTCTGTATTTCCTGAAATGAGAAATTGGACATATGATCCCCAGTACATGTTTTAAAATGTCTCGATACTGATGTTTGTTTAATTGTATCAAGTTTAGTACTATGAAAATGTTCCACTAGTCTAATCTTTAGTTTTCGTTTAGTTTGCCCTACATACTGTTTATTGCAGTTTTTGCAAGTGATCAGGTTTATCACTCCTTCTGTGGAACAATTGATGAAATCCCTGATTTCATATTCAGTTTTAGTGACAGAGGAGATGAAGTGTATAGTTTTATTAGTTAAAGCACAATAGTTACATCTCTTTTGAGCACATTTAAACATACCTTTGCAAGTTAGCTAGGTTTCTGTTTTATGATGGACACTAGACAGAAAAAGGATTGGAGCTAATAAAGATTTAAGTTACTTCACTCTTCTAGCTGAGCTTTGAAACTTTGTATCACAGAACTTTCTATAAAATGGATTTGATCTGATTACTCTAATCTGTACAAAAATAGGGAAGATGTTCCATATTCTCAGAAGGAGGGAATATTGATCTAGGAGTATTATTAGATTTGAGTTTTAAAAGTGAACAACTTCTCTGGCCAATGCTACCTTCCAGCCATTTTCAATTTGGCGGTCTGTTTATCCTCTCACACGTAACCACTCCCTGAGGTCATTTGCTTGAGATAAAAATGTATTTTTTGATGAACAGTTTCTACGAAGCCTAATGAATTTCCCTAAAGGGATCGCATCAAACGTGTGGGATGGTTGGCAACTATAGGTCCTAAGTATAGTATCACCAGCTGTTTGCTTTCTGAAAGTTTTAATTGTTTTATTAATAATATTACCTTCTAAACTAAGATCAAGAAAATCAACTTTAAAATGTTAGAAGTAAAATAGAGGTTCCACTCTGGACTTTTTAAACTGAGGGCAAACTGGGTATGAGTCCTCTTCCCCCTCCCAAATGAAAAGGAGGTCGTCAATGTACCTTCCATACCAAACAATATTGGATCAAAAGGTGTTATTCTCCTCAAAGACATGGCATAGCTCCCACATAATCAGGTATGCGTTGCCATATGAAGGGGCAAATTTTCCCCCATGGTATTGCCACGTCTTTGGAGAAAAAAGGCTCCATTGAACATGAAATAATTATGAGTAAGGGCATAGGAAAGACCATCTAAGACAAATTCATTGAGATCATCTGTAAATGTTGAAAATTTGGTTAAAAAAAGTCCTTTCTGGTGCGATATGGACGAATATAAAGAACTTACATCCATACTCAGCTACCTATAGGAATCTTTCAATTCAATCCGTTCTAATTGGATTAGAACATCCCTGGAATCCTGGAGGAAACCTTTAGCTCCCCTAATTAAGGGGTTGCAATTTAAAGTCTAACCATTCTGAAAGACCCTCTCCAAAAGATCCAATCCCTGATATGATAGGACGACCTGGAGGATCTGTCAGGGATTTATGGATTTTTGGGAGATGGTAAAAACAGCTCTAACTGGTTTAAGTCAGAGCATAACATTCTTTTCATTATTAGAAATATAATCCATGGATTCTCCATAGGTTATGAGATGGGTGAGTGTCTCACTGAACTTTTTAGTGGGATCATCAAACAGTCTGACATAGGTCGTTTGGTCTGATAACTGTTTAAGCACATCCACCCTATACTTTTCCGCATCCATAATGACAATGCTGCCCCCCTTGTCAGACTGATTGATGACCACAGAGGGGTCACTTCTCAGTGACTTAAGAATACGCCTTTCATGTTTAGATATGTTAGATTTAGGCCCTTGTTTACCCGTAAGCTTCTCAACGTCACATTTTTTATGAAGATCCATAAGATCTTTCTCTATCAATCTTTGAAATGTATGCTCTTCCACTCCACTACTTGAGAGTGGATTAAAGGTCAAAAGTGGTTTCAAACCAGATCCTCCACAGGATATAATTAGCAGTACTGGTTGATTTTCCTTTTCTAATTCTTTCAAATCTGTGATTAAACAAAGATCTTGGAAATAAAGAATAACATTGAGAGAAACTATGTTCGAGAGTCCCTCTTGTTATTTCATAGTCTGATTCTTCACAATAGAACTGATGTCGCTTTCAAGCTCAGGATCAGTTTCCTTATGGTAGATCTTCTTAACTGTAAGGTCCCTAATGAATTTATTCACATCCATGAGCGTGTTAAATAGATTGAAGTTTGTACTTGGGACAAATGAAAGTAATTTCTCTTCTGTTTCATTTATAATTTTAGATGATAGATTAATAACATTGGTTACACTCTCCTCGGGGACAGTGATCTTCCGGTCTTGTCTCCTCTGAGATGATATTCCTTTGTGACGTCTTCCCCTTCTTGTTTTTTCCCCCCGTTTTTTTAAGTCTTGTTAGTGCATTCATCCTCATTCGTGCTGTTACTATTTGAGGGAGATGTATCCCTCCTTCTATTGTTCTTTTGATTTTTCTGATTTACTTGAAAAAACAGAAAAAGCAGACATATCAGACCTGGAATTTGAGTTAAGTGTTTCATTGCTGGAAAAGGAATCTCTTCTTTCGGGGTAATGTTGTGTTTTTTTAAGAATGGAACATTTCCTTCTTGAATTATTCCACCTTGAATTTCGTGGATTTTATTGCCAAGAATAAGCTTTATCATTATCATAATCACCCTTATCTCTGACACTCTTTGCTATAATTGTTGTACATTCTGTAAGGTCCAAAAACTCTTATTGAAAAATCTTTTGAAAAACTGAGATTTTCACAATGCAACATTTAGGTGATAATCCCTCTTTGAAAAAAAACTTAGGTGTTCGAGTAACAGCAGGGAAAAAATGATGTGACTGCTATTCAAAAATAGAACAGAAAAAGTGTGAATGGGCACACATACAAAGCCGCCACTCCAAGTGATAATATATTAAATAACAGGAAAAATTTCAAAAGTCCTGCATAATAAGTGAGGCTAAATTCCGGTGGAGGACCTTTCCCAAACATAGACAATACTTCATAGAATAAAGTTATGGTCCACACTCAGGTATAAACTCCTGTAATCCACAGAAAAAATAGATTCCTATGTGAATAAATGAGGGAATGAATATGTTGCAAACATTTACATTTATTGATTATTAGTGCAAAAAACTAAATATGGCAGAAAATGCTTCATAGCAGTCCTCATACATGATGAATATCAAGGCAGGCATGGTTCTTATGAATGCTGGTATTTCAGATACCCGTTTGCTTTCGTTCCTCCCGAACTGCTAAAGGCTGAGTGATTATAGCTTGCAGTTTGGGTGTTGATTCAAACGTTCTCCAGAAGAAAATGCAGTCTGCAAGTATATTCCTCAATCAGACATATACCCAAACCTCAGCCCACATTAGATGAAGGGTACAACAAGAATGAATTTATTTATGCCAACTGGCTGGTTTATATGTAACTCCCCATGCAAGGGGTTTTCCAACTCCCATGCCAGGGGCATTCCCTGCTGGACCTGGAAGGAGACTATAGCAATTACATTGGCTCTCAGATCCAGGACACTCCCACATAAAACAGGGTAATCCCTCCCCTGTACCTGAAAGAAAATTGAGTCAAGAACTGTACTAAACTCAATTATCTCCAGGCACAGAAAACATACATTTTAACAACACCCGAAAGTAACCCCAAAACACATGGAAACCCCACACATCACATCCCCTGATTGCCCCGATCTGGGGGGACCAACATATCCAAAAGTCACCCAGATCGGTTCAGGGGTTTGGGGTTTCCACGGAAGTCATAATTTGACCGACCAAACACAAGGCCTTATGCACAAAACAGGTCCACAGTTTCAGAGGTAGCAATCGGTCCATTTCGGGGAGTTCTAAAACTGAACAAATCCATGAACCCTGGCGCATGGGTAGTGTTTGTTCCCATAGTTTGTGTGAACAAACCAACCCAATAGCGCTCGGTGGTCTGTGAAAAAAAGCTAGCGTTTACGAAGTTGACCAGTGTTCAGGAAGTAAATTGTCCGATTTTAGTTCCAGACACTTGACGACCAAGTCCTGCTGCCTCTTTTTGTGTGACAAGATGGCCACCATTTTCTCCAGCACGTGGCGTTCGGCCATAAGAACGGAAGCCACACAGAGGGAGCCCTTAATCTACAGTTTTTGTTGAAGTTAATGAGCCAGGGGGTGGTCGGTGTTCGGTCGTTTTATCTACCGAACAAGGAAAATCAAGTTAACAAAAAAACCGGTAGTTTCTTCACAATGGTATTATGCAAACAGCATGCAAATAATTGAAATGTTAATCATAGTTCAAGAATCAAGGCAAAAAGGAAACAGCAAAAAATATGAATATTGGATAAGATGGAAAAGTGTCAAAATGATAGCAAATTCTGCTGCTGCCAGATGAGAGAGAGACCAACCCCACTGCTACCCAAAAAGAGATGAGGTGAGTACCCTGGAAGCATTTTGCACCTCACTGGTGCTTTCTCAACATAAACAAACATAGAAAACTCTGGAGATATATAGGATATATAGGAGCTCCTGATAGATCAAACCACATACACCTGTGTATGATAAAGAATGTGTGGACTTAAAACCCTTTACATGCCGGAAAATGCTTTGCTGAGGCAAACTCTTTCTTAAAGGTATAGTCTTAAAGATCTTTCTTACAAAAATGGGATAAGCTTTAAATGCCGGAAAATGCATTGCTGAGGCAAACTCTCTCTTAAAGATCTTTATTACTAAAAGGGGATATATTCCAAATCCAATTTATATTTATGTTTTGTGAACAATAACAATCAGTTACAGATAACATCACCAACAAAAAAATATTTCTATTTAGTGATTACCATTCAATTCTAAGTATTAGATAATCATTATTGGTAACACAACATGTTGGAATCTCAGAATAGACCACTATGCTATATGGGAAATACAGAGAAAAATAATAGTATCAATCTAATAACTATCACTTAAAGTTAAATTCCTTATAGATTATATTAAAGGGATTGTATGTTTCTTTTTTACATATTTGATAAGACATGAAAGCCGTGTTTCTCCTGAACAAAATTATATATAATAAGTGTGGGTGCATTTAATTGGGTTAGAGGTAATTTTTTGATTGAACAGACATATAGCGCAAATTCAAAGTTTTGTTTACATTGTAATCACAACTTGAACAACTGCTTCAGTCCTTTAGGGGTTAAATACTCCGTTTTGCTTGTTTGTTTGTTTTTCTTTTTTTTAATATAAACTGTTAAACATGGCACCTTATAACTAAAATTAAGGCTCTAAAATATATAATGACCACAAGATAAGACATTTGTAACACTGTATTTAGAATAAGTGATAGGACCACAAAAACTTACACAGGTCGATTTTAAAATCAAAGTGTGTTCTTTTTTTTCTCTCTGTATGATGGGTATACGAAATGTCAAGCATGACACTTTGAAATTAGAATAATAACCTTCAAATATATAAAGGTCACAAGATAACTTTAGTACTGTATTTAGAATTGGTGATAGGGTCATGAACATTAACATAAACTGTTGAAAATTAAAGAGTATTTTTTTTTCTCTTTTTACATTCTCTCTCTTGTTCCAACTTTCCTCTATATTTTGGAGGATCGCCGAGATGAGATAGAGAAGGAAATAATAGTGAGGCCATATAATTTTTCAGTTTGAAGCACTTCCAATTTTGCAGCAAACTTGAATAAAATTCCCTCTTGACCCGAAAATGGCAATCAGATTTATCCTTGGATCAAGAAGCTATTACCCTTCAGTTGAAAAGTGATGTCATGGAATATTATGTTTTTGCAAGTATGCATCTAGTTTTTGTTTAAACATCTGTACAGATTCTGATAAAACTACTTCTTCAGGCAAAGAATTCCACATCCTTACTGTTCTTACTGTAAAAAAAACAACCATTCCATTGCCTTAGACTAAATCTTCTTTCTTCCAGTCAAAACGTACGACCTTGTGTCCTATAAATAGTCCTGTTTGTGAATAGATTTCCACACAATGGTTTGTATTGGCCCTGGATATATTTGTACAATGTTATCATATCCCCTCTGAGGTGACGTTTTTCCAAACTAAAGAGGTTTAAATTTGTTAACCTTTCTTCATATCATAATGTTACTTTTTATAGTGGCATAATATAGTTTTTCAGAACAGGTGCCCAAAATTGCACAACATATTCAAGATGTGGTCTTACCTGTGATTTATAAAGAGGCAAAATGATATTCTCATCCCAAGAATTATTGCCCCTTTTCATGCATGACAATACCTTACTGTCCTTAGCCACTGCTGTTTGACATTGCACATTGTTGCATAGTTTGTTGTCTATAACAATTCCCAAATCCTTCTTGTGTGTTGGTATCCCTAGTTCGCTTCCATTGAGGGTATAAGTTGCTTGTGCATTCTTTATGCATTTTTCTGCATTAAATTTCATCTGCCATTTGAGTGCCCAGCCCCCCGTTTATCTAAACCCCTCTGCAGCAAAGTTATATCTTGCTCACATTGTATTACTCTAAAGAGATTTATGTCATCTATGCTGGTGAGATACCTCAGTGGGCTAATGCATCATCAGTAGAATCTGTTCAACCCCTGGGTTGCAGGTACATAATCCCAGCAGCGTTGACTCAGTTCTTCATACTTCCAAAGTAGATAAAATGAGTACCATTAAATTGAGTAATAGTAACAACCCCTGGATGTTGGGCTAAGTTAACATCTCCAGGACGTACTTGGAAACCAGAGTAATCTGAATGTACCTTTCCTGGTTAAATACTTTTTTCTTATTATTATTATCTGCAAACAATGAAACATGACTTTCAATGCTTGTTTCAAGATCATTTATAAACATGTTAAATAGCAGGGGTCCTGGAACAGATCCCTGAAGGACACCACTTACCACCTCTGTCCAGCTTGAAAATTTACCATTAATAACAACTCTCTGTACTTTATTTTAAGCCAATGTTCTACCCAAGAATAAGAATTTTCATCTATACCAATTTCTTTGAGTTTGAACACTAATCTATTGTGTGGAACTGTATTAAATGCCTTGGAAAAATCCAAATAGATCACATCCACTGAAACACCCTGGTCTATACTTCTACTTACTTCTTCATAGAATGCAATCTAGTTAGTTTGACATGGTCTGTACTTCATAAAGCCATGTTGATTTTTGCTGATAACCATGTTCTTCTCAAGGAATTCTTGAATGTTATCCCTTAATAACCTTTCAAGTACTTTCCCAGCAAAAAACATTAAGCTCACAGGTCTATAATTTCCAGGCAATGATTTTAAACTCTTTCTGAATATAGGAACCACATCTGCCTTCCTCCAATCCCCCGGACACTTTCTGAAAGTAATGAATCTCGAAAGATTAAAAACAGGTTCACTTATTTTCACGCTTAGTTCCCCAAGTATTCGTGGATGAATACAGTCATGCCCTGGAGCTTTGTTTATATTAACTTTATTTAGTTGCTGCAGCACCTTGTTTTATAATTTTTCTGCAAGTTTATTGCAGCAATCAATTTCCCTAGATTTTTCTTTAATTTATACTGAGGAGGAATAGTTATTTAAAATTTGTGCCTTTTCCTGGTCTGCATTAACAAACTACCCCATCCCAGTTTTTAGTGTACCTACACTTTATTTTTTTTTATTTTTTTACATAAAAATGCTTTGGAGTTGGTTTTGCTATATTTGCCTATCACTTTCTTATTTTGTAGTTTAGCAAATCTAATGCCTTTTGGCAAGCATTATTGGCTTCCTTATATCTTTTATAGGATGCCTATAATTTATCCAATTTAAAAGCTTTGAATACCCTTTTCTTATTTTTAATTTCTTGATTCACTTTCCCATGAAGCCACATTGGTTTCAATGTGTTTCTTTCATATTTATTACCCAATGGTGCATACTGAGAAACATACATTTCCAATATTTGTTCAAAGATATTCCATTTGTCCTTACTGTTCTTTTCACTAAAGAGTTTATGTCAGTCAATGTATTGTAAAGCTGCCCTTAACTTATTGAAATTGCCCTTTTAAAATTATATGTTTTAGTATTCTCCATGTGCTTTTGTTTTTTGAGTCGGTGTTTGAATTTAAACACATTCATCTTTGTCTTGGGGTTGACAATGGTGTTCTTTATGTTTAATGTTATGAATGTTATTTTTACATGTTACTTGTTTGTTTATATAAAACTTGTTTGTATTGGTTTAGAAACCATGAAGGATTCAAAAGGACATAGATTGATATGTGATATGTTTACGAATTGTTAAGTTCTTTTCATTGAACAATTTGGGTCTTAACTGTCCCACCAAATGTGAAATGTTGAGAAATGTATTTAAAAAGGAAATAATAGATATATGCTCTCTTCAAGAAACACACTGGAAAAAAAATAAGCGGAAATATGATACTTATTTAGGCAAACAATATAATTTTGTAATAAATGCCTGTTTGCAAAACTTTAAATCTAGAGTATTGCTATATCTGAAGACATTCGTCTTAAATCCTGTACCAGTTATGCAACACAGAAGCAAGATACAATATTCTAATCTGTAAATTAAATGATGACATCTTTACTTTGGTTAATCTTTATGCGCCAAATATAGGTCAGATAACATTTTTTTTTAAAACTCTTCAGTAAAGTAGACAAGATCGCCATGGGCAAATTGATATTAGCTGACTACTACAAGTACTATTTGACTCAAAAAATTAAAAAAGGGGACAATATAGATAAAAGAACAACAAGACTCTCCAGATCTCTGCTGGTGTTATTAAAAAAGTTTTGACTGTTGGACATTTGGAGTTTATTGCACCCACAAAATAGGGATTACACACACTTCTCAGCCAGCCATTGCTCCTATGCATGAATAGACATGATTCAGGGTAATTGAATTTCTGCACAGACCATAAACAAAGGAATAATAATTATGATCACATGGTCAGATCATAATGCCATAGTATGGTCTCTTAAAGAAAACCTGATAAGAAAACCATTTCTGGATTAATGAGTAATAATTGCGTATTACACAATGTTGATAATGTAAATCAATTTAAAAAAAATCTGACAAAACAATTCTTCATTGAAAACTAAAATTCTGTATTCTGGTCTGGTGCTCTGGTCGCTTACAAGTGTGTTATGCCATCTTATCAAGATAAGTGCAATTGCACATAAAAAAGATCAACTAATAAGTAAAATGTACTTATTTCTTTGTATAATTTAGAAAATATTAATAGAGAAAATATATCAAAAGACTATTCTGCTAATATTGAAGATCTAAAAAAAACACATAAATTGTATAAACATGGAAAAAATCAGCAGAAATCTGGAGATTCTTAAACAAAAACAACAAAGGAGATACAACATTAACCCCTTAACGCCGTTATGGCGTTAAATGCAGTCACGGCTTTAAAGGGCTTTAAAGCCGTTGCGGCGGCATAGAACACCGTAACGGCTTAAGCCCCCAGGACCTCGGCGGTACTTACCTCCGCCGCGATCCTCTTCTGGAGGGCTGCCTGACAGCCCAGGCAGCGCTCCCTCGGCAAGTGAGGCCCCCGGGGGCCATGTGATCGCTCTCAAAGAGCGATCACATGACCCCCTATAGCTGGCTGTGGATCTGCCAGCAGGGGGACTGTCTAAAATATCAGACAGTCCCCCTGCTGGTAGGTAGTGTAAAAAAAAAAAAATTAGACATGTGTAAAATTAAATTAAAAGTATTTTTATATATATAATATATGTATATATATATATTATATATATAATATATATACATATTATATATATGTAACGTCATACAAAGTGTATTTTAATATTAATATTAGAATGACGTTACATATATATGTATATATATTTTATATATAATAGATATATACACATATATTATATAAATATATATATATATATATACGTATAATTACAATAATAAATACATAAAATAATATAATAAATAAATAAAAAATTTAAACAAAATTTAATATAAATTATATATTCATATGTAATTTCATTCTAACTGTATTTTGTTATTAATATATATATATATATATATATATATATATATATTGGTAACAAAATACACTTAGAATTACATTCTATATATATCTATCTATATAAAAAATACAAATAACCGCAAATATATATAGATAAATACATAGAATTACATAAAAGATTACATTAGTATACACGTAGAATTTAAATACCTATAACTGCATATATATTAAAATTCTAAGTATATTTAAGTAATCTTTTAACATAATTATGTGGTTTGATTAATTCAAATTTGATTGACATGCCTGACAACACAGGGAGAAAGTGCAGAGAATTTAATTCGCAAGCACTATATTTGACCCTGTAACTCTCCAAGACACCATAAAACCTGTACATAGGGGGTACTGTTTTACTCTGGAGACTTCGCTGAACTCAAATATTAGTGTTTAAAACTGGTAAATTGTATTACAACAATGATATTTTAAGTAAAAGTGACGTTTTTTGCATTTTTTACAAACAAACTGCACTTTTATGGACTATATTATTGTTGTAATATGTTTTACTGTTTTAAAACACTAATATTTGTGTTTAGTGAAGTCTCCCAAGAATAACATGTACATCTTTTATGGTGTTTTGGAAAGTTAGAGAGTCACATATAAGACTTGCATTTTATTTTTTTGACATTGAAATTTGCCAGATTGGTTATGTTACCTTTGAGACCGTATGGTAGCCCAGGAATAAGAATTACCCCATGATGGCATGCCATTTGCAAAAGTAGACAACCCAAGGTATTGCAAATGGGGTATGTCCAGTCATTTTTAGTAGCCACTTAGTCGCAAACACTGGCCAAATATGAGTTTTTTTGCTTTTTTCACACAAAAACAAATATGAACGCTAAATTTGGCCAGTGCTTGTGACTAAGTGGCTACTAAAAAAGACTAAACATTCATTCAATACCTTGGGTTGTCTACTTTTTTAAATGGTATGCCATTATGGGGGTAATTCTCATTCCTGGGCTACCACACCGTCTCAAAGGTAACATTACTAATCTGGCAAATTTTAATTGGAAATGTTCTATATTTGACCCTGTAACTTTCCAAAACACCATAAAACCTGTTAATGGGGGGTACTGTTGTACTCGTGAGACATCGCTGATTACAAATATGTGCGTTTTTTTGCAGTATTATGACATTTACAGCTAAAATGTGAGGCGGAACTACAATTTAAAAAAAAAATAAAATAAACTTTCTCACAGTTTTTTTTATTTTATTCATAATAAATTATGTTTCATATATAAATATTTGATATGAAATGAAAGCCCTGTTTCTCCTGAACAAAATTATATATAATAAGTGTGGGTGCATTTAATATGAAAGAGGTGAATTACGGTTGAACAGACAAATAGCGCAAATTCCAGTTTTTGTTTACGTTTTTTTTTTTTTATATATATTTATTTTTTATTGAGGGTTTTTCAAAAGTAAAGATCCAGTACATAGTTGTTTCATAATGTATACAACGAGTAGTCAGTGGGTTACAGGATAATATAATCGTACTCTAAAGTTGTACAGTAACATCATCTGCTTCCGTGTACTATGGAACATTTCGCCGTAGCTGGTTTGCAGTGTTCCCTTCAATTAGGTTGATATTACAATTCAAATAAACTTAACAAAGGTATATACACAAACAAATATGCAGGCAAATCATAATAATTTGGATCTAGCATTTTCTGCGTACTTTGGCCATGTCAGCTCACATAAGTCAACGTCCATGTTTCCATGGGCTGCTCCTGACTCCTCTGGGTCCCCTCCACCCCTCTCACCCTCCTTGGTGTTTCTGTCCCTCATACCATGTCTCCCAGACCCTCCAAATGTCTCGGAACCTTTCCGTGGCCTTGGCAGTGTCAGTGGACATTTTCTCATATATATAGAATTGTTGTATTTTGTCTGCCAATTGGTGGATGGCTGGGCAGCTAGGTGTTTTCCAGTTTAGTGCTATCAGGTTTCTAGTGGCCATTAAAACTATCCCTATCAATTGTACGTGGTTTTGTTGTGTCGTTTCGGGGAACAGCAAGAGTAGGCAGGTCGTTATGTTCATGGGGAAGTCCCTAATGCCGAGATCCTTCAGTAGGATCTGAACATCTCCCCAGAGAGGTTGTATCCCCCCACATTGCCACCATATGTGTGGCAGAGTTCCCTCTTCCACACCGCATCTCCAACACTTGGTGGATACGTCTGGGTACATTCTGTGTAGTCTGATGGGTGTCATGTACCACCTATAGAGTAGTTTGCGATGCGCTTCAATATGTGAGTAGCACTTGGTCCACTTTTTGATCCCATTTAGGGCCAGCATTCACCTTTCATCTGTCATGACTGTCCCCCTCTCCGTCTCCCAGTGCTGTTTACATGTCATCGGCTTTTGTGGTGCTAGGTCTAGCCATGCTTTATAGCAAAGTGAGAGGGCTCTGGGTTTCATCGGGGCTGTCCAGCATCTGTGGGGTATTAGTCTCGCTGCTACCGCAGATGTAGGCACAGTGTGTGGTGTGCCCTTGACGTGTGTGTTTATTGTGTTTTTTAGTTGTAAGTAGGGGAAGATATCTCTCTCCGGGACTTTCCACCTGTCTCTGATGTCTGGGAAACTCATGATTGTTTGGTCTGTACACAGTTGTTGGATTTGGGATATACCTAAGCGTGACCATCTGGTTAGTGGGATCGTAGGATTCACTGCATGTAGTGCAGTGAGGGGAGCTTCAGGGTGGAAGTGTTTCCTCCAGCCAAGGGAGGACATAAAGTCGTCCCACACTCTGACCGTTGCGGTTGTGGTGGGGTATAGAGTTACTTTAGGGCCTCTTAGTGTTCTCGGCGTCCATAGGTAATTAAGCAGTGAGGTGTGCTTAAGTTGGCCTTGTTCCATATCCACCCACTGTGTTACCCCCTGTTGGGCGTGTAGGTGTATACTCGTTGCTAGGATATAGGCTTTGTAGTAGAGTCCAATGTTGGGCATGCCTATACCCCCCGTTTGTGTCGTCGGTTGTAGGAGACCTAGGGGCAGCCTGGGTTTCTTACCCCCCCAGATGAAGGAGTTGCATATGGCTTGTAACGATTTGTGAATTGCGGCTTGGATGTCTATCGTGAGCATGCGGAATATATACAGTAACCTTGGCAATAGCATCATCTTATATGCATTCACTCGGCCTAACCAGGACAGTTTTGCATTCTTCCATTTATGTATCTCTGTGGTGCATAGATGTATGAGGGGCTTGTAATTGAGCTTTACTATGTTGCTAATAGGAGCGGCGATCTTAACCCCTAGGTACGTTTAGACGTTGTTTGCCAGTCGAGTTCAAAGGAGTTTTTAAGGGTGGTTACAGTGGGCCCTGGAAGGTTTATCGGTAGGGCTTGTGTTTTTTCTTTATTCAGACGATAGTATGATATTCTACCATAGTCTGTCAGTAAAGTTAGCAGAGGGGGCAGCGATTGTTCTGGATTTGAAAGTGCCACGAAAATATCGTCCGCAAACATCGCCAGACAATAGTCCTTGTCCCCCAGTGTAATACCGGTTATGGCCTGGTGTCATCTTATCTTCCAAGCCAAGGGTTCTAGGGAGAGTATGTATAACAGGGGGGATAGTGGACATCCCTGGCGTGTCCCATTCGTAATGTGAAAAGTTCGCGACAGGAAGCCTCCATGGGAGACCCTAGCACTGGGTCGTGCGTACAGAGCCAAGATCCCCCTGATAACCTCTTCAGGGAACTGATACCTGCACGGCACTTGTGTCATATATTGCCAGTTAAGTCTGTCGAAGGCCTTTTCGGCGTCCAGCGCCAGGAAAAGACCTCCGATTTGTTCCCTCTCCATCCCCGCTATTATGTTTAGCACTTTCCTCGAGTTATCAGAGCCTTGTTGGCCCCTCACAAATCCGGACTGGTCATTGTGTACTAATTTATGTAGCAACGGTGCCAATCTTTCGCTGAATAGTTTTGCGTAGATTTTGGCATCGCTATTTAACAATGAAATGGGCCTGAAGTTTTTACATTGATCTGTATTTTTGCCCGGTTTGGGAAGTGTGGAGACATGTGCCATTGTGACCTCTTCTGGCAATGCCCCTTCTGTCATGCAGTGGTTAAACAGAGCACCGAGAGGTTGCGCTAGGGTGTTAAGGAAGGTGCGGTAATATTTATTAGGCAGGCCATCATGTCCCGGTGATTTGTGTAGTGGGAGCGTGGAGATCACCAAGGCGATCTCCTCGGTCGTGAAGGGTTTGTTAAGCTGTTCCGCCTCTGTCTTAGATAGGGTAGGGAGGTCGATTCCTGCTAGGAAGGTGTCAATATCTGCTTTGGAGGGGCAGACTGTCTGTGGGTCATCTTTTAGATTATATAGTTTTTCATAATAATGGGCAAATTTGTCCACTATCCCCTGTGGGTTTAGAATTGTGGTGCCCTTGGAACTCTTGATGGAGGCAATCTTGGAGTTAGCCGTCCTCTGTTTCAATTCGGCAGCCAGCCGCGCTCCCGCTTTGTTGCCTGTAGCAAAAAAGCCGTGTTTAAACCTGCGCATGAGGGATGTGGTTTTGGCCAGTTCCAAATCTCTCAGCTGCGATTGTAAGGATGTGGGATGGGTTACTCGCCACGGGTCTACAAGATTGTGCGGTGTTAGTTTGTTGCATATTAGTGTGGTTAGTTTGGACCTGCTCTTTAGTGTTTGTGCGGTCAAGTGGGGACCTCCTGATGAGTCTAGGTTACTGTCTAGTAAGAAATTCGTGTCACCCCCAATGATCACTTCCCCCAGTGCGTGGGCAGACATCAAACCAAGCAGTACATCAACAAAGTTACATTGGTTAACATTAGGTCCATATACATTAATTAAGGTATAGACATTATTATTTAGGGAGCATTGCAATATAAGGTACCTTCCCTTTTTATCTCCTATTGTGCGTATTAAGGAGAAAGCTACATCTCTGCTAATAAGGATGGACACTCCTCTTTTTTTTGCGGAATAACATGAGTGGTAATCTATGGGATACTGTGGGGAATTAAACTTCGGTCTGTTACCCCATTGGAAGTGCGTTTCTTGGAAGAGCATTACGTTGGCACCTAATGATTTTGCTTCGCGCAGGGCTAGGCGGTGTTTGTGGGGGGAATTCAACCCTTTAGTATTTAGGGAGCATATTTTAAGTACCATCTGTCATGTGGTATAGTCTGTGGCTACTCGGGGGTAGACAGGGTGCTCCTCCAACATTAGGTTCCCCAATGGGAGGTAGTTGTATAGCTAACATGGTGGTGCTAGATGGTGATAAGGATGCGGGACATACCATCTGTGTGGTTTGCCTTATAAAAAAAAGAAAGGATAAAACAATATAATAACTAAACCAATAGTCAACTATGTACAATGTTCCGTTCACTGCGCCTCTGCGGTGCAGTGTCAAACTTAACGGATTCTCTTGTGGCTCTGAGTCGGTAGCCACGTTGGGGGTGGTTATTGAAATCGGTAGCAAGGATTTAACAGCAAAAATTATCATAGCAATTCTGGATGGCCTTAGTGACGCCCTCCCTGGGTGTAGGTAGGCTTCTAGCCCGGCATGATAATTTGCAAGAAAGGAGCATGTACGAATATAGTCTTTGTATACGACCTGTCCCGTATGAGCACCGTGTAGTCAGCACACGATTGGGAGATCTGGTCACGCTAGACTTGTCTTTGTGTGGTCTTGGGACGTGGTTGTTTCTTCCATTCATTGTGGAGTTTGATTGCAGATCTGTCTTCTGTAGCTAGTGAGGGGTCATTTGGTATCGGAATGTTCCACTCCAGCAGTTGTCTTTTGCTGGATTCAGGATCAAGAATCGGGTTGTCTACGCCGTTGCGTTTTACTAGTAACTTGGTCGGGAAGCCCCACTTATACTGTACATCTGCCGCTCTCAATGCCGCTGTTATGTGGGTAAACGAGCGCCTTTTTATCATGGTCGCAGTGGAAAGGTCAATGAAGAGCTTGATTTGGGAAAATTGACCTGGGAGCTGACCTTGGCGTCTGGACGCTTGCATTATGCGATCTTTCGTTGTGAAATAGTGTATTCGCGTTATGACGTCTCTCGGCACTGTAGTCGGTAAGTGCTTGGGTTTTGGGAGGCGGTGTGTTCGGTCTAGCAGCAATTCAGTTTCCTTCAATGCTGGAATGTATGCTTTAAATATTTCTTGTACAAATTGGGTCAGATCTAGGGAGCCGACTGACTCCGGTATTCCCCGGATTATAATATTGTTGCGGCGGTCCCGGTCTTCGTGGTCTGCCACTTTTGCTTCCAGGCTTTGCACTCTCTGCATTAGGGCATTGTGTGCCTCTGATAGGCTATTATGAGCCTCTATAGTTTCCTCTGCTCTCTCGTCCAGACGTGCTGTTCGTTCACCTAAAGCTTGAATGTCAGCCCTGATATCTGTGGCAATTTGTTTCAAGTCTGTTTTGAAAGTATGTTTTAATTCAGATAGCATGTTATGCAGTGAAGCGTTTGTGGCTGGTGCTTGCATGTCATCTGCAGTGAGGGTAAACTCACCTCCTTCTGAGCATGAGGCTGGGGACTGGGGCTGGTCGGCGCCATTTTGTTCCTCCGTTCCGCACTTCGGCGACGATATCACCTGCATTTGGAGGGTCTTTTGTTTAAATTTTTGTGCGGTCTTTGTGGACATTATGTGGTGGAGGTATGCCCACTTGTTTGTCACTCTTGCCGGTGCTTGCTCGCTGTGTATTCACGCTGTGTACACCCGTCGGCGGGAGAGCTCCGAGATCAGGCGACCGCTCTCATTCGCCGCTAAGCCACGCCCCGTTTACGTTTTGTTTTGATCAGAACGTGTACTATTGACTCCGTCCTGAAGGGGTTAACAAGTAAATTAAAGAAAGACTTTGCAAATAAAAGAATATATAAGATAGTTGATGCATTGGTAACACCTTTAAAAATACTACGATCTATATAATCTTTCAGACGCGCATGAGCATAAGGATATAAGAAAATTCTTGGATACATTTGATATCACTAAAATTAATGAAAATTATCTAATTAATATGAATCATATCCCAAAGGGGAATTAGTCAGTAGGTTACTAATTAACAATAATATTAGAGTGTCTAGATAAATAACCAGATATTTACTCCTAAGAATCCAAAATTACAACAAAAAAAACAAAACTTTAATGGTTATAAATTCAATGATGTACATAAAAGTATATAAGATAAAAAAAATTAATTAATTTAATCCACCTAATAAAGGTAGGATTTGTGCCTAAGTGGGGAAAATGCACAAAATATAATTAGAGATGCTCTTTAACAAAAGCCATTCCAGATCACTATATAAAGATAGTATAGATTCACTATTTAGAAGATCTATATTTCTATTGCCACATAGATATGAACAGACATTATTGACAGGATCCCATACTGCCAATTTGCTCCTATCTAAAATTAAATCACATATCTGGACAATTATTATAAACAGATAATTTCTAAAGAAATCAACACTATACTTTCACATACATATAGCTATAATATATTTCATAAGTTATATTAAACTGTTAGTATCCAAAGAGCTTCCTCGGATACAGTACTATTTGTAGAGCCGATATGCAGCAGCGCTTAAAAGTTAAGCAAGTGAAGATATTACTTAGTAATTGCATAGTTTGTCATAGTCATTACTATGTTTCAAAAGTTACTGGATTGTGAAACTAGCCAGATTTCTATATTTATATGCTACAAGTTAGTCACATATTGTCACATCCTGTTCCTAGCTGCGGATCATTCTGGCTATGGCTTCTGGTATCCAGTACTCTTTTTACAATTTTTGTTTAGGTTTTCTTGGTTTTTTGGTTTTCTATTCTAAGTATGGATTTCTTTATGCTGGGTTTTTCTGGGTTCATTCCTGTAATCCGTCCCTGGAATTCCCAGTCTCTTGGATTCATTTAAATGTTTGTTTTATGTTGCCACACCCATTTGTTTTCCATCATTCCTTTTGTTTCAGTGTTCCTGCAGGCAGCTGCCCAAGTCTTCTGCCCTTTCTTGCAGGTACGTACTATGTGTGTTTTCTTTTTTTTTTTAAACGTTTTTATTATGAGTTACAAGCATGTCAGTTTTGTTGATAACAGGGAAAGTACAGTATGAGACCTATAGTTTGTTACGTGCAGATGAGGTTTATATGACTTTGATGTCTGTATACACATTAATACAATATGGAAAGTAAACTAAAGTAGAGTGTATGTTAGAAAGTGCAATGTGTAGGTTGGTTTTATAGCAGGTCAGCGATTAGTGCAAGGTAGTACGAAATTATACCGTATGTTGATAGCAGTAATGTGTAAATGCAAACATTGGTTGGTAGTATATTTTAGGTACACAACAATTTGAGAGGTTTACATGGCTTATCAGCTTGTAAGGTTGGCACTGTTCGTGGGTGGATAAGGGTTTAGGCCGGATGACATAAGTGGTAACTATCACCTTAACTGTGATTACCATGGAGGAATTGGAGCCAAGGTGTCCAGGTGGTGTGGTATTCATCATATTTGAGAGTGAAGGAGTAGGACAGTTCCTCCATAGTTCTAATGGAGTCAACCCTGGCTATCCAGGCTCTAATAGTCGGGGCTGTGGACTGTTTCCACATTGTGGGGATTAGAGCGTTAGCTGCCTTTAGGAGATGATTGAGTAGGATGCGTTGGCGTTTGTCTAGTGGTTGGGGGTATATAAGGAATAGCATGGTTTCAGGTGTTTGGGGAAGGTTGATGCCAGTGATGATGCGTATGAGATTGGCAATCTTTCTCCAGAAATCTTGGATCATGGGGCAAAGCCACCAAATATGGCCTGTGGTTCCCTCAGCTTGTTTGCATCTCCAACATATTTTTGGTGTATTAGGGAAGAACCTGTTAATGCGGGTTGGTGTATAGTGCCACCTGGCTACTCGTTTATAGTTGCTTTCATGGGTGCTATAGCTCCTGGATGTATGAAAGATGTTTTTGAAGATTCTGTGCCAATCTTTAGTCTGTATTTGGGTGGACAGTTCTTTGTCCCATTGTGGGGTATAATTTGGCAGATCTCATCCTGACGTTGGAAAATTGTTTTATAGAAGGATGAGACCTCTACGTAATGTGTGTTGCGAACATTGTGCTTCAAATAGCATGGGGTTCCTATGTCCCTGGAGGAGTATTGGGTCTGAGTGTACAAAGTGTTTGATTTGTGAATGTCTGAGTCTGAGCATGCCAGAGGATTCGGTGTTGGGTACCAGGTCCTCCAATGGGATGATCCCTTTGTCGTTAAGGACGTCACCTAGGGTGAGTGTGTGGGTCTGTTTGGGGAAACTTTGAAGAGCGACTGTGTTACTGTCTGGCAGAAAGGCTGGGTTGTCAGTTAGTGGGTAGAGCGGTGAGGGGTGTGGTGCTATATATTGGTCCCTTCTGATTTTGTGCCAGGTCTGTAGGGTATGAGGAATCATCGGGTGTAGCTCTGAGTTGTGTGTTGTTATGTTGGGTCCCCTTCCTAGCCAGGGAGCAACGTGTAGTGGTGTTGTGAAAAAGTTGGCCTCAATCCTTACCCATTGGGTGTCGTTACGGGGGTGTGCCCATTCATATATTTTTGCGGGGATAACAGCTTTGTGATACGCCTCCAGGTCGGGAAGACCCAGGCCTCCTCTCTGTTTACTTTTTATTAGGCAGTCGGATTGGGGGGTTTTCCCGCCCATATGAATGCAGTAAATGTCCGTTTGGCTTGCATGAAGAAGGAGAAAGGGACTTTGATGGGGAGGGTTTGCAACAGGTATAGGAGTTTGGGGAGTACATTCATTTTTAGGATGTGGATTCTGCAGAGCCATCCAAGTTGTGGTCTGTTCCAAGCCTTGAGGTCAGCTGCTATCTTAGCCAGGAGGGGAGGGAAGTTGATGTCATAGGTACGGTCTAGAGAGGTGGTTAGTTGGACTACCAGGTATTTGACTGATTCTGAGTCCCACTGGAATGGGAAGGTTTTGTGTAGTATAGATTGGGTATTGTGGGATAGGTTGAGGGGGAGTATTTCGCTCTTGCTTACGTTGAATTTATAGTTAGAGACTTGGTGGAATATATCAATTTCTTGCAGGAGGCGGGTCAGTGATGTCTCTGGGTTTGAGATTGTGAATAGGAGATCATCAGCAAACGTTGTGACTTTATATTCATTTTGTGCAACTTAAAGGCCTGTTTTATCCGGGCAGTCCCTAATTCCCTGTAAGAATGGTTCCATTGTGAGAATAAATAACAGGGGGGAAAGGGGACACCCTTGTCTCATGCCATTGGCTATTTGAAATACGTCCGAAAGTTGGCCATTTACCTGTACTCTTGCTCCTGGTTTGGAGTATATGGCTGAGAGCCACTTTCTCTAGTTTGGGCCGAAGCCTAGCGCTTGCAGTATCAATTTGAGCATAGACCAATCCACCCTATCAAATGCCTTTTTGGCATCGATGGTGAGTATGAGGCTTTGGGACTGTTCCGACCTGGCAGTGTAAATGAGGCTGAGCAATTTCATTGTGTTGTTTTTTGCTTCGTGTCCAGGCACGAAACCGGATTGCTCTGGGTGGACCAGTCCCCTAAGAAGTGGTTGGAGGCGTTCGGCTAGGATCTTGGTGAATATTTTGAGATCTCCATTAATCAGAGAAATGGGGTGGAAGCTCCCACATTCCTCTGGGTCTTTCCCCCGGTTTGTGTATGAGGGTTATGTGAGCCTCTAGGGATTTGGTTGGGAAAGTGTGCCCCGTTATGAGCGCATTAAATGTTTCTACAAATGGTGTTTTTAGGATATTGGTGAAAGTTTTATAATATTTGGCTGTGAAGCCGTCCGCTCCAGGGCTTTTCCCCAGGGGGAGTTGCTTGACTACTGCGGTGAATTCCTCAGGTGTCATGGGACTGTCAAATGTTTGTCTAATATTCGGGGGGATGGTGTGGGTGATCCTTGTGGAAAGGAATTTGGTCACGTCATCGCTGGATGGTGGGGATTGTCTCAGGTTGTATAGGTCTGAGTAGAAAGTCTGAAATTCCCTGAGTATGTTTGGCAGGAGGTGTGTGCGTGTGCCGTCTTTCTGTTTGATTGTGGTAATGTATGTCCGTTGATTGTTTTGTTGGAAAGCTCTCGCTAGCATTTTGCCACATTTCCCTCCTTGTGTGTAGTATGTGTGTTTAGTGCGTAGCAGCATTTGTTTAACCTTGGAGTTAAGAAGTGTTTGTAGTGTTGTGTGTTTGTCCACTAGTTGTTTGTATATGTCGAGGGACACATTTTGTTTGTGAGTTTGTTCTAGTTGGAGTATGTCCATGAATAAGTCTGCTGTCTGTGCCGCTCTTTGTTTCTTGAGCTTTGAGGCTAGTGCTATAATGTGACCTCGTCGTACCGGCTTGTGGGCTTCCCAGATGATTGGTGGGGAGGAGATGGTGGATTTGTTTTCTTCAATGTAGTGTTGTAGTGTATCAGTGAGTGTTTTAGTTATGGTTGGATCATTTAATAGGGTGTCATTTAGTTTCCATTGGATATGGTTGGGTGTTAATGTAGGGATTTGAATAACTAGTGATAGCGGGGCATGATCCGACCAAGTGATTGGGCCGTACTTGCAGGATTGGATTAGGTGCAGGTGTCTGTGATGGAGTAAGAGCATATCTAATCTGGAATAGGTATGTTTTACTGTGGAGTAGTAAGAGTAGTCTTTGGTTTGTGGGTGGGTAATTCTCCAGGTGTCGAACAGGTAAGTTTTATCTAGTAATTGAGTCATCTTGAGTCTAGTGGGGGCGTTGTAGGACGTGGATGTGGATGTGGTGTCTAGGTCTGAGTCTAGGGACATGTTTAGATCCCCTCCCATTATGAGAATATCTTACAAGTGATTTTCTATTTTAGTAATGTATTTCTTTAGGTGTGTGCTTTGTTTGGTATTAGGTAAATACATGTTAGCAAACGTCACCACTGTGTTGTCTATCTTTCCCTTCACTATGAGGAGTCTGCCATTAGTGTCAGCATAGTGGCTTATGTGTGTGTAGGGTACATGTGTACCTATTAGGATGGCTACTCCTCTTGCTTTAGCCCCTTCGTAGCATCCATAGTATCCATTTGTAGTGGCAATTGAGAATTGTGAGGGCTGAGCCTGTTTTGAAGTGGGTCTCTTGAAGGAAAGCTACGTCTGCCTTCAGATTGTGTAGTTCCCAGAGGGTCAACACTCTTTTTGTTGGGGAATTGAGACCCCTGGCATTGAGAGTGATTACTGTGAGACTGGCCATGTAGTCTGCGGGGGTGAGTGTTATAGTGTGATGATATTGAGCGAGTAAGTAGCAACCAGAACTAAATAAAAACAGAATTAATAATAAAACAATCAAATAAACTATATACAGTTCAGCTCTTATGCCTGTAGAGTTGAGATGTTATTGAATGTGGAGTCAGTCGGCCTCGTTTGACGGTGGCTTTCCCCTTAGTGGCACTCAGGTCCAGGGGAAGTTGAGCCGGCACCGCTTAGGCTCTAGTCGACTCTCCACTCGCTTTTAGAATAACAATATCAGTTTGATGGGGGGGTTTGGTGTTGGTACGTCTTTCCTTAGAAAGACGGGCAATCCATGTTATGCTAAGTGATTTGGATTGGTGAATCAGGCCTGGGGGAGTGAATAGTTTATGGGACTATTTGGTGGCCACCGGTCATGGTGGGTAGGGGTGGTGACTGGTTGGGGTTGGATTGGTTTGCTAGTGTCAGTCAGGCATAAGAGTAGACAGCGTAAGGGGGGAGGGGAGAGGGGGGCTTGAGGAGGCGAGATATGTCCACATAATGTAGACCATTTCAAGAGTATGTATATTACCACTCTGCGGGCCTTCTGCTGGATTTCCCATGAGCATATTGTGGTTGTTTAATAAACAGAGTACTCATGGTTTGCAGGATTGAGCTCAGGAGTCTGTACAGTTCCAGGGTGGTAAGGATTTTGTCCTTGATTTGCAGTAGTAAATGGACGATTTGTGCTCCTTTGAAGCTAAGGAGATTGAGTCTTGTTGGGACCTCTTTTCCTTGGTAGGTTGGTGTGTGGACCTTGGCCTCTAGGGCATTTTGAGTCAATAGAGTGTCTCTTGTTGGTGGGAGTCCAGGCTAGCATATGGTCCTTGCATACGTTTATAGTCCAGTCAGGGCCAAGATGATGCCAGGTGTGAGGTCAGTTTGTCGTATAGAGTCTCCTCTGTCAGCATTTGTGGGTCAGACCATATTACCGTGGTAAGGGCGGGTGGTGACCGGTGGTTTTGCTAAGAAGATTTATTTACTGTGTGGGGGGTCCTGCTCTCGGCCTGTGTCCCCATTGATGTGTTGTTTGGTCATTGTAGCGTCTCTTCGATGGGGTCTGTCGTCTCTGTCTTGGGGCGTTGTGTTGCTGTGTAAGTGGATGTATTGGTCCATACCAGTCCGGGATGCAGACTTCTGGAAGGTTAAGGGCTGAAGTAAAGGTCTGTACATCCTCAGCTGACGAAAGGGTTGCAGTGATCCCATTATGCGTTGCTGTGATGGCGAGGGGAAATTCCCATCTGTAGCGTATGTTCCTGAATATTAAGAGGTCAGTGAGTGGTTTCATTACTCGCTGTGCCTGGAGGGTCATCCAAGATAGGTCTGGGTATATCTGCACTGGTCTCCCATGGTACAGGAGTGGTTGGGATGTCTGGTGGAGGCTCATAAGGATGTCCTCTTTAATGCTGTAGTAATGCAGTCTGCAGATTACATCTCTAGGGGAGTCCCCTCCAGGGTTCCTGGGTTTGAGTGCCCTATGCGCTCTATCTAGCAAAATGGGCATTGTTACGTCTCGTTGGAGGATTAAGTTAAAAAGCTCTTGCAGAGTGGTGTGTAGGTTTTCCCCCTCTGCCTCAGGTAAGCCCTTAATCCTTAAATTATTCCGGCGTCCCCTATTGTCCAAGTTGTCAAGTGCCCTTTACTTAGCTGCCATTTGTGTGTTGTGAGCTGCTACAGTGCTTTCCAAAGCTTGTAGTTGTGTGCATGTGCAGTCATGATAATTTTCTAGGGAATTAACCGTTTCACTGACCTGCCTGACTTCCGTGGAAATGTCATCCATTTTCTTTTGAAAGGTCTGCAGCATTGCTGCCAAATCTTGTTTGGAAGGGAGATTTCTGAGTATTTATTTTAAGTTCTTGTCCCTGTCAGCTTCAGAAGTGAGTGACATGCTGTCCGATGCCGCCGGGCTGGAGGGTGCTGAGGATTGCTCTGCCGGGTCGTCCGGCACCATATTGGAGCCTGAGGCCTCGTTTCGCCGGTCCCACTGATCCTTAAAGTATTTTGTTAGGTTGCCCGATTTTGCTGTGGATTGCTTGCCCGCCGTATTGGAGGCTGTCGAGGGGCGTTTGGGGTGTTCCATGATGCGGTAGGTGCCTGATGGCTTCGGATTGCCCTGTCTCTCTCACGGATCTCTGTTAGCAAGCGTCCATTCGCGTTCGCGGTTAGCTCTATGTCTGTTTTCTTTGGTTGATTTAGCATACATTAGGCAGTGTAGGACCTGCCAGATATGGGGTACATTGGCGTTGTTGGCAGGCTTATGCAATGTATGATCATATAATGTAACTATATCCCCATGATTTTCATATGTGGTACTTATTTATGTCTCCTCTTGTTTTACCTCTTGTCTTGTTTTATTTTGTCTTGTATTCCCAGTTCATGTACAGTCCTGTCCTGCCCTGTTCTTGTTTTCCTCATGTCTTGTGTACATGTTCTGGGTTCTGCTTTCTGTCCTGCTCCAGTTCTGGGTTCTCCTAGCTTTGTCTTGTTTTCATGTTTGGTGCCTATCTCTAGTCTTGCCTTGTTTCTGTACTGGATACATTCTTGCTACAGAGCCTCCCTATTCAGCTCTGGGAGGTCTGCTTAATTCCTGCTCCTAGTTCCTGGGATCCACATAAGCTGAATCAGGGTTCTGGTTTGTGGCTGCACAAACGACCGCCACCCTGACACATATCCAATAGTGATCAGAGCGGAAGGGGAAAGGTTATTGGGCGAGTATTACGAGCATGAAATTATCCTTATAGCTATAGAAAGATAAATAATTACATAGATATTCAGATGAATACATCAATAACTCTTCTGTTTGACTTTCATCGAATGGGGTTGCAAACATTAAGCTAATAAGCCCTAGATTGCTATTATAAATTCATGCTAAAAATCTATCTATTTATCTATCTATCTATCTATCTATATATACACCCCGTGTGCCTTCAAGGGCACTTAACCTACAACCCCCTCTATCTGATTATAACTTAACTATAAGAATAGTGTAGTAAGAGCACACTCATCTAAAAACAAGGGGAGTGAAACATACACGCAAAAGTATAACAGTGCATCCTGTGTTAACATACAAGTAATTAAATTAGTCACGGTCGTGTTAAAGCAGCAACATCCTGTAATAGAGTAGTCTATGGAAATCTCAATAGATCGTATGTGAAATAGGGATGCAGCCTAAGCTCCTGACGCTCACATTTAGCATATATTAGCTCATCAGAGGGGAACCTGCTGTAAGGAACATTGGGTTTAAAAATGGTAAGTTGAAACCTGATTGGTGTAAACTTTAATGTTGCTTGCTAGTAACATTCATTTATTTAAGTCTCCGCCCTGTGGGAGGGAGACCGGAGAAAGTATCATGTTAACCCCTTGTAGTGGGATGTTTGGAATTTTAACCATCAAAGACCCATTTTGTAAATTATTATTATATGGGTATTATATTAGTGATTATTAAAATAATCAACTAATATCATGTTACTGAATATACTAATGCAATTCTATTTCATATGTAAATGTAATCTTTTAGACCAAACAAAGTTTAATTCTCAGGACAGTTGGGCTTAAGATTTAATGTATAAATACATAAAATAAAATACATAATGAGAGGGAATTCATTAGACATTGGTATGTATTTGTTCCTGTTACAATAGATAGCTTACTTAGTGGAATTGTTAGGTGTAATGAAAGGGACTAATAAACTATAAGACCTTAATATTTGACTCTTAGAGGAAAAAATGTTATGGAAGATGAAATCTTTGTTCTACTTATAAGGAACAATATAGCCAGCTGATGTTCAGTTCTAGCAGTGTGTTCATAAGTGTCACGTTATGATTAGAGTTGAGCGGACACCTGGATGTTCGGGTCCGGCGGGTTTGGCCAAACTTTGAAAAAAAGTCCGGGTTCGGCTCGAACTTGACCCCGAACTTGACCCCGAGCCCTATTGAAGTCAATGGGGACCCGAACTTTTAGGCACAAAAATGGCTCTAAAAAACTCCTGAAAAGGGCTAGAGGGCTGCAAAGGGAAGTAAAATGGGGGTAAGAGTAGGACAAGTTCCCTGCAAACAAATGTGGATAGGGAAATCACTTAAAATAACATAAAATACAGAAAATAAGCAGCCACTTAGTAGATAACTCCCTAATTCCCACGGTATTAGGGAGCTATCTACCAAAAGGCTGAAATACCTAAATTGGTCTTTCAGCCACATTTACTAATACTAAGTAAAGATTACTTAGTATTAGTAAATTCAGCCCCTACTCACTATACCGCGAGTAGGGGCGTGTCTAGTAAACATGTAAAAACAAACAAAAAAAACTATTTCTCCCACCCCTGTGTGAAGGGTGGGGGCCCTAAATAGGAATGTGGAGGGGGGACCTACTGTCCTCCCCCCGGCCCCCACCCCTGCGCGGCATGTACGGCCCTAAATAACAATAGGGGGGAGACCTACTGTCCTCCCCCCGGCCCCCATTCCTGCGCAGCGGGTGGGGGCCCTAAATAACAATAAGGGGGACCTAATGTCCTCCCCCACGACCCCACCCCTGCGCGGTGGGTGGGGGCCCTAAGTAACAATAAGGGTGGGGACCTAATGTCCTCCCTCCCGGCCCCCAACCCTGAGTGGTGGGTGGGGCCCTAAATAACAATAAGGGGGGGGACCTAATGAAAGAGGGGGATCTTGGGAAACACAAGCCTTTTATAGTCACTTCCTCTGTTATGTGATTGGTTGCTTGTGATACTATACAGTTTTTTTCTCATTTTGATATATTTAGATACCTCTCTATTTTTGCTGCTGAGGAAATTAAAGAAAGAGTTATGCATAATAGGAGCCTCAGTGTCTTTAATAATACTAGACTAGACTAGACTCACGCTGGCTGGGGCCTCGCGGCCGCCTAATCTGCCTGTGTTCAGACTGTGTCGGGTTCTCGGTCAGTGACACCAGGAGGGGGCCCGGCGGCTTGCCCAATATGCCGCCGGGTGCGAGGCCCCTCCTGGCTGCCCGGCCAGCCATCAGACACTGGTTGCAGCTCCGCAGTGAGCAGAGCTGCAGACCATGTGTCTCACTGTGAACTGGCCAATCAGAGCATTGTCGTGGGTTACCACGGCAACACTCTGATGGTCTCGCGAGATTACATGGTCTGCAGTTCTGCGGAGCTGCAGACCGTAAATGATGGCCACCAGACCACCAGGGAGCCCACTGGACCACCAGGGAAGAAAAGGTTTGTTGTCTCCCCCTTCCCCCCATCAGACCCCCCTCCCTCAGCATCACCCCCCCTCACCACCCTCAGCATCACCCCCTCACTATAACCCCCACCAAGCATATTATCCCCTAAATATCACCCCCACCCCCTCAGCATCACCCCCTCTCACATCACTCACATCACCTCCCCACCCCATCAACTCCCACTCATCATCACCCCCTCTCACCATCACCCGCCTCTCCCACTCACCATCACCCCCTCTCACCATTACCCGCCTCTCCCTCTCATCACACCGTCTCCCCCTCTCATCATCACCCGCCTCTCCCTCTCATCACCCGCCTCTCCCTCTCAGCATCACCCGCCTCTACCTCTCACCATCACCCCCCTCCCTCTCATCATCACTCCCCCCCATACTCACAACACACTTCAAGCAGCTACCCCATACACATAGGGTCCCAGACAAAAATGCAAACATGCTCACAGAGACATATATTCACACACACACACACACACACAAGGAAACTCTCTGTCAGACACACTCTCAGGCACATACACGGGTAAACTGTGCATCAATGTGTATATGAGACAGTTTGCATCTATTTTTTTCACTTTTTTGATAGTGGGGCCTCATGTTTGAGTTTCGCCTAAGGCCTCATAAAGTCTAGAGCCACCTCTGATATTACATATTGTCACTGACACATTTCTGATACAGGGAAAAAAATAGCATGATTGGTTTAAATAATTATAATTTTTCTGTCAATGCATTCTATATTCCTGGAAGTCCAGAATATAGCAAGAATCCTTTGTCTATGGTCTAAGGAGCCATTTAATGTTTGATTTGTATAGTTATGTACAGCAATGTCCAAAATTTGCATAGCACTTCTTTTCAGCATAAGAAGGCTGTTTGCGGTAGTCATCCAATGATAAACTATATGGCAAAGTCTTTTCTTGCATCACCTTCATAGGTGCATCCAAAGTCTTTCACAAGCATCTGTCCCGTCTTTTTTTTCTGATTCCAGCATGCTTTGCCATCATCATTGAGTCTATTATTGGGATTTGAAATAGTCAATTCACATCTTTCTCATGTATAATCGGTTTTGTGAATGATCTTCAATAGGTTACTTGTGAAATACCAGTGTAGGTCACATTAGCAATCATTTCACTACTCACTCCTTTTGAGATGGTTCTTGGAGGTTGTCCGATCATAGAACTTGTATTATGTGCAGTCCAATTCAGTTCAGGTGCTTTTTGCTTGTTAACACAATCCCAATGTACTTTTAAAATGACAGCTAGGGTTGATGTTATAATAATGCTGCAGATTGTATGGAGCCACCATAACCAATTTTCTAGCATCCTTTGCTTCCATCTTTGCATTTCTTTTTTACTGTATAAGATAATTCAGGTACAGTCTGATTTTACAGAGTCTGTCTGATGATGTTGATGATTCATTTTTCATATATTCCATGTTAACTGTTGATGTATCACATCTGTCTGTTCAGCCTTCTCCTTCACATTTGCAGGTTCACATGTCAGATCATGATTCAGATTCGTGGCTGTGATTCTGGTGGCATTTTGGCCATCTTCTTTTTGTTTTTTTTGTTGCTTTCTTTAACAGCATCCATTGTGTCACTCAGTGGTTCTGTGAACATCCTGGAAGTATTTAGCAGGTTTTAAAATATCAAAACTTATTTTTCTCTGTTGGCTCTGATTGTTCTCTGTAGTAAAAGTTCTTGGAGTTACCCTCTCCAGGATGTGTAACATTTCATATGGTGTTTCACCATTTGTATTTATCAGGTATGTTGTTAACACTTATCATGTATCATAGGAATAAGTGGATACCACTGTGTGGAGGCAAGCAACTAGTAACTTGGTTAATAGTCATTTTACCTCAGTATTTTTTCGTTCTACAACCCCACTTCTTTGGGGGTGGTTGAGTGCACTGATTTCCCAAGGTAACCCAAATGTGGATGACTAGTTTTAGGTTTCCTTTGCAGTAAATGCAGGACCACCATCCGTGTGGATAGTCCTGGGACCAATGCATACCAAGCAAGTGAGATCTAAAATTGTGGTATTAGAGATTACGCTTCGCACAGGATATACCCAAGTAAACCTGGTAAATGCATCAACACATACAAAATGTTAGGTATTGATATTTCAATAAACAATACAAATAGTAATGTCGCCTACTTACCAATAAGCAAATGCTTACAATTACTAATAACATGAACTACAGTATTTCCCATATTGGTCTACCAATATACCTTTTCAGAAGTTAGAAGTAAATTACCTCCATCTTGTCCTAGCCATTACTAGGCTTTTAGGGCAAGGCTTTCATACCTTAACAGGAAGAACAACCAACGTATTACCGTCAATGGTTATTATATAATTAACCCCTCTAAACGATAGGCATATTTATGTGGATAACCAGATGGATAAGATATGGTTATCCTTGATGACCAACTAAGTAAGGAGAGGGTCAAAGCTTTGTTATAAGCATGTCCATACACGTATTACAATGTCAGACTTTCAATTTGTTTCCAAAGGCTGAGACTTGAGAGAACAGTGTACCAAGATAGATAAATGAAATATTTTACAATTAATATACTTTCTGTAAATTATGCAATTCTCTGTATTAATTAAAGTTAAAACTATTTCATCTAAAACCCATCTAAGACCCAATTGACACCGGCGTCTGAACATCAATCTTACGGAAACCTCCAATATCTTGACCTAATCTCCAAACTCTCCTTTTACCTATCTCAAACCTCACCTGTCCTGGCTCTGCAACCTCCTTCTACAATTCCACCCTTTGCTCTCAACTAGACATCATGGCACAACTTACATAAATGCAGCAAGCGCCCCCAACAACACCCTTGGCACACCAAGCTGACTCGATACCTCCAAAAATGCTCCAGAACTGCTGAACGCTGTTGGAGAAAGTCTCAAGGTGCGTCTGACTTTCTCCACTATAAATTTATGCTGCGCTCATACAGCTTTCCTCTGAAAAAGTAAATTACTTGGGATATGTTATAAACCACCTAATGTAAACATTAATGAGGAAGAACAGCTGTTAGAGCAAATTGGGAAAGCGGCAAATCGGGGTAACACGTTAATTATTGGAGATTTTAATTAACCAGACATAAATTGGGATAGAGTGACTAGTATTTCAGCAAGGGGAATCAGGTTTTTGAATGTGTTAAATGACACCTTTATGTCACAACTGGTACAAGCACCAACTAGAAAGGATGCTTGTCTGGATCTCGTTACAACAAACAATGTTAATCTTTTGACCAACATTCAAGTAGGGGAGCATTTGGGAAAAAGTGATCACAATATGGTAATTTTTTAAATAAACTCGCAAAAGCATGTGGGGTGTACTAAAATGTATAATGTTAAAAAAGCCAACTTCAATAAGATTAGGGCAGCTCTACAACATATCGACTGGCATAAACTCCTTAGTGAAAAAAACACTGAGGATAAATGGAAACTATTCAAACAAATATTAGAAAGGTATATTTTTCAGTATGTACCATTGGGTAATAAATATAAAAGAAACAAATTGAAACCATTGTTGCTTAGTAGAGAGGTAAAACAAGAGATTAAAAATATGAAAAGGGCATTTAAAGAATTTAAATCAGACAAATTAGAGGCATCCTATATAAGATATAAAAAAGCCAATAATGCTTGCAAAAAGGCAATTAAAGTGGCTAAACTAGAAAATGAGAAATTGATAGCCAAAGAATGCATAACCAACCCCAAAAATTCTTTCAAGTACATCAATACTAAAAAAAACAAAAAATGAAAGTGTAGGTACATTGGAAACAGAGATGGGTAGGTTAACTAATGAAGACCAGGAAAAGGCAGACATTTTAAATAACTATTTTTCTTCAGTATATATTAATGAGGATCCTATGGCAAGAGATATGCAAATGATTGCTGCAAAAAGCTTGCAGATAACTTGTGAGTTGATGAATCGAGACAAGGTGCTACACCTGTTAAAGAAAATGAATGTAAATTAATGTAAATAAAGCTCCGGGGCCTGACGGTATTCACCCATGAGTACTTAAGGAGCTAAGTAGGGAAATAAGTGAACCTCTGTATTTAATTTTTCAATATTCATTTGTTTCAGGTATTATACCGGAGGATTGGAGGAAGGCAGATGTTGTTCCTATATTTAAAAAGGGTTCAAAATCCTTGCCAGGAAATTATAGACCTGTGAGCTTAACTTCTGTGACTGGGAAAATATTTGAAGAGCTATTAAGTGATATTATTCAAGAATTAATTAGGAAGAACTTTGTTATTAGCAATAATCAGCATGGTTTTATGAAACATAGGTCATGTCAAACTAACCTAATTGCATTCTACAAAGAATTAAATATGAGTATTGTAACGGACCGTTTTGCACACAAGAGGTTAAAACCGTTTAGGCGATATTCCCCTTTCCAGATGCACAGACAGCTACTGTAAGCACCAATTTCCTGAACTGGAACCAGGGGAATGCTCCAACTCCCGAACAGGAAACACACGAATACTGGAAACAGCCAAACATGAAAAGCATACAATCAGCTTGCACTCCTGGAAATCAGCATACAATCCAATTCCCCCAATAATGAGACGACACTTCGTTTTGAGGTCAAGCAGAACTGATTTACTGGGGCTACCTGCCCGGATTTTATGCAGGTCTTCCACCTGGTGAACACTCCCCTAGGGGACCAGATGGAAGACTGGGAAACATATTGGACATTAACCAATCACAGACATACACCTTTAAACACACCCACAATGCATCACAGTCCCTCCTCTCTATCCTGGAGATAATTGGGAAGTAATCCAATTATCTCCCAGGACAGAGGCAAAACTCCATTGAGCACATGTTAATAAAAAGACTCAAAAATACCCACTGTTACAAATAATTAACGAAACACATACATTCTACGTATCTCCAGATAGCTTAGATCTGAGCGCACATTATTACCGAATGGCGCTCAGATCACATACATACAGTTCAATCGCCATGGAGCCAAAGTCTTTCCCATAGTCTTTCGTTACACAAATGGGCTCCATGGCTTAGCTATCTGGGGTGATGCTGTTCATCCGGTTAAACTACCGAATGAACAGTCATTCGGTTCCACTACCGAATGCAGAGGTAAGGAGGTTGGCAGCTCAGTGGTGTTCGCGCAAAGTGTACGTTTTCAGTTCCATAGTTTGGGCGCTGAACACCGCTGGCCGTTCGGGAGTTAAAATGGCCGCTGCCATGTGTTTGGCAAACGAACAAAGGCCACCCAGCGTTCGTCAATTAAGCTGCGGTTAACCGCAGCTTCTGGGCGGTCGATTGACGGCACACTCCAGTTCCCAGGTGGTCCATCGTTCGGTACTTTGTTTGGTAGATTGAATCTACCGAACACCCCGGCGGAAAGGCACGAATAAGCCTTTCAGCAGGGAAAATAAAAGGATTTAACTGACAGGCCATTGTCTAAAGGGAGCAGGCGAGCAACCAGGCTCCTCCAGTGCACAGTGGCGAGGTTGGTTCCGCCACAAGTATAGATCAGGGTGTTGCAGTTGATTTGATCTACTTGGATTTTGCCAAGACATTTGATACGGTTCCTCACGATAGGTTAGTCTTGAAATGAAAAGAAATTAGTCTAGATGATAATTCTTGTTCTTGGCTTAAGGATAGAGTACAACGAGTTGTCATAAATGGTAAATTTTCAGGCTGGACAAACGTGGTTATTGGTGTCCCTCAGGGTTCTGTTTAACATATTTATAAATGATCTTGAAATAGGCATTGCAAGCCATGTGTAACGGATTACCTGGCACCCCGACTGGGTACCTAATGGATCCTTCCTAGCTGATGCTGAAGACTATAAGCACCGCACCAGACACCAAAGCCACTGCAGACTCCACAACCGCCGCAGCTTAGTTGGGGTCTCACCGTCTCCTACCCCCCCTGGACCTACGACAAGGCTCCAGGTTCCAGTGGGTGGACCTCTCTTCCTCCAGAGAGCGAAGCAGGAACAGCTCTTACAAGAGCTAGTAATTATTCAAGGGAGTATGAAGAGCATAGCAATCCCTTGTAACAGTTTCCCCCAATAAGAGACAAGACTCTAGATTGAGGGTAAATCAGGAACAGAAAGTTTAATGGCACACACTGGTATTTTATACAAGTTATACAGCAAATGTGACGCCCAGGTGGACCTGGTTGGGCACCGAATACAAAACATACTAGCCAATAAAAACAGAGGTTTACATTCCGACACTCCCATACAGTGTACACAATCCCTCCCCTTTGCCTGTGATACAATTAACAAAGACAATGGACTAACTCAATTAACTTTAAGAAGAAAAAACATACATTTTTACAAAGCCCAAAAAGTACCAAAATACAACATATCCCCACATCCCTTGATAGCCCCGATCTGGGTGATCAACATATCCAAAAATCACCCAGATTAGTTCAGGGGTTCAGGAATTTCCTGGAAGTCTTTCTTTTTGCCCCACCGTGCACATGGTCCCATGCCCAAAACAGTTCCATACACTCAACGACAAAACACTGCCGGACAATTTAAGATGGCCACCGCCACATGTTTGAATCTGTTCCAGTTAAAAGTCCAAGGGACAAAAACAGTACTTTTGAACATGGGTTATCACAGGGCCCATAGTCCCAGGGTAGGAGGCTGGCAAACAGGTCCCTCCAAAAACCAGTGACGAAGTTGCTTTCATCACACCATGTTTCAGTGTTTGCAGATGGCACAAAACTTTGTAAAGTAATCAAATGTGAGCAGGATATTGCTTTGCTGCAGAGGGATTTGGATCGATTGGGGGACTGGGCACTAAAATGGCAGATTAAATTTAAGGTAGAGAAATGCAAAGTTATGTACTTCAGGGTCAAGAATGCACAAGCAACTTACACCCTAAATGGTAGTGAATTAGGGATAACCACACCCGAGAAGGATTTGGGAATTATTATAGACAACAAATTAGGCAGCAATATGAAATGTCAATCTGCAGTTGATAAGGCCAGTAAGGTTTTGTCATGTATAAATAGGGGCATAAATTCTCGGGATGAAAATATAATTTTCCCTCTTTATAAATCGCTGGTAAGGCCATACCTTGAATATGCTGTGCAATTTTGGTCACCTGTTCTAAAGAAGGATATCATGGCACTAGAAACAGTGCAGAGACAAGCTACAAAATTGATAGTTATGAAGAAAGATAAAAAAATGTAAATCTCATTAGTTTGGAAAAACGGCACCTCGGAGGGGATATAATAACATTACACAAATATATTCGGGGCCAGTACAAACCATTATCTGGAAATCTATTCATAAACAGGGCTATACATAGGACACGAGGTCACACGTTTAGGCTGGAAGAAAGGAGATTTAATCTAAGGCAAAGAAAAACATTTTTTACAATAAGAGCAATAAGGATATGGAATTCTCTGCCTGAAGAGGTGGTTTTATCAGAGTCCATACAGATGTTTAAACTGCAATTGAATAAATACTTGCAAAAACATAACATACAGGGATATAATTTCTAATTAGTGGGGTAATAGCTGCTTGATCCAAGAAGACATCTGACTGCTATTTTGGGGTCAAGAATGCATTTGTTTCCTAGTTTGTTGCAAAATTGGAAGCGCTTCAGACTAGGGTTTTTGCCTTCTCTTGGATCAACAGCAAAAACATATGTGAGGAAGGCTGAACTTGATGTAACTATGTAACTTCAATACCCTCATAACCACACTCTCCTGCGAACACAAATGGCTATTTCACACTTTTAACTCTTTCGTTTCCCTATTGTTCCTTCTCCACCTACTAACTTGACCGCCTCAGACTTTGCAACTCATTTCACTGACAAGATCTCTACAATCAGGGAAGAGATATCTAATTTTTCTTCTTCCCCTTATAATACTTCCCGTAACCTCACTCCAAAGCAGGAATAGCTGTGTCAGAAAAAAACACATTTTTTAACAAAAAAGGACTATGTCCAGAGGAGTCATGGTCAGCATTGTTCCTAGCAAACTCGGCCCATGGTAGTAATTTGAAACAATTGTCTTGAGTGCTACTAACGAAACAACGCAAATATAATTCCAAAGACTGGTTAGCCCTCTCAGCCATACCATTAGTCTGGGGGTGGTAAGAGGATGAAAAATATAATTCAATCCCTAATTATTGAAAGCCCTCCAAAACCGATATACAAACTGAGAACCTCTATCTGATACAATATTGGGAGGAATGCCATGCAGATGGACAATCTTACATATAAAGATCAACACCAGGTTTTGTGATGACAGCAAGTTCTTAAATGGGATGATATGAGCCATTTTAGAAAAATGGTCAACAACCATGAGAATAGAGGTATAGACATTAGAACAAGGAAGTTCGACAATGAAATCCATGGACAAGTGGGACCATGGAACATCTGGAACAGAAAGAGGTTGTAACAAGCCACAAGGAAGTTTATGAGGTACTTTAGAAACTGCACAAACAGAACAGGCATACTCCTTAACATCTTTCCTAAGGGAATCCCACCAAAATGATTTCATGATCGTGGATGGGGATTTATTAATTCCTGGGTGTCCAGCAGTCACGTTGTTATGGAACACTTTCATGACATTTACCCTTTCACCCAATGGAACGAGCAATTTGTCTTGTGGTTTACTGCAGGGTGCCTGAGACTGAGCCTCCATGATGTTGCCAAGCAGTGGAGAAGACAAGGAAAGGACAGTGGAAGCAATGATACATTCAGGGGAAATGATAGGAGATGTTTCTTGTTCCTGTATAGACTCAGTATCAAACTGTCTAGATAAGGTGTCGGCCTTAACATTTTTAGATCCAGGTCTATATGTTATAAGAAAATTAAAGCAAGAAAGGAAAAGAGACCACCAAGCTTGTCTAGAAGATAATCGATTAACATCTCATGTAAGCCAGGTTTTTATGATCTGTAATGATCAAAAGGGGGTCCATGGAACCCTCCAAAAGATCTTGCCACTCATTTAGCGCTAGAATAATGGGCAACAACTCTCTATTGCCAATATCATAATTGCGCTCAGCAGGGGACAACTTTCTAGAGAAGTAGCCACAAGGATGCAAAGGAGTTTCTTGGCTCTCCCTCTGGGAGAGAACAGCCCCTACCCCTGTCTCAGAGGCATCCACCAGTATGAAAGGTTTACTGGTGTCGGGATGTATCAATATGTCTGCAGAGGCAAACCTTTTGTTTGAGAATTTCAAAAGCTTCTACAGCCTCCTTAGACCATATCGTACTGCTAGCCCCCTTGCGTGTCATATTGGTGATGGGGGCCATTACTCTCCTGTGGGGACAGAGCATAGACTACTCCCTTAGGTGGCATAGCACCGGGTAGTAAGTTTATGGAACAGTCATATGGTCTGTGAGGAGGTAAGGTATTAGACTGAGTTTTGCTGAATACTTAGTTAATGTCTCGGTATTTTATAGGGATTTCGGGGGTTTGAGTTGAAATAGTGGGTAATTCAATGGTGCCCACTCTTTTGGTGACATGCAATATGCACCTTTCATCACAATCCTTACCCCATTCCAAAATTTCCCCATTAGCCCAGTCAATATGAAGGTTATGCTTGCTAAGCCAAGAAAAGCCTAGTATGATAGGACAAGAAGGAGATGCAATAACCTGGAATGTTATATCTTCCTTATATAAGGCACCAATGGACATATTAATGGGTAAGGTTTTGTGAGTAATCAAGGGTTGTGAGAGTGGTCTCCCATTTATAGCTTCAACAGCTAGAGGTGATAGTCTCTCCTTGATAGGTATAGCATTGCCTTTAACAAATTGAACATCAATGAAGTTTCCAGCAGCCCCTGAATCTATCAGGGCTTTGCATGAAAAGTTATTTTTGTCAAAGGTGATCGAAATATCAAGGAGAAACCTATTTTTATTCTTTCCAGAGGACGTCTCCATTACACCTAAGACTTGTCCCCTTAAGGTGCTTAGGTTCAGTAGTTTTCCGAACGTATGGGACAATTGCTTCTCACATGTCCTTTTCTACGGCAGTATAGACATAGGCCTTCTTTTCTCCTATATTGTCTTTCTGCTTCCGACAGTCTAGTGACCCCCAACTGCATGGGTTTGGGTTCGGACTGTACAGGAAGTTCAGAGACAATTGTTCTGGAGAAACGGGGTGCTAAAGGCATAGTCATGCGTCTTGCCTTGTTTTTAGTAGCTTCTCTATCTATTATCAATTTGCATGACAAATGTGACAAACTTATTAAGCTTCTTGGGTAAGTCTTTGGCGACAATCTCATCTAGCATAGTTTCAGATAGTCCCTTTTTAAATGCAGAGATTAACCCACTGTTAGTCCAATCTACCTCAGAAGCCAAGGTACGAAATTCTATGGCATACTCCAAGACAGACTGGGTCCCTTGTCTGATGTGCATCAGTTTAAATTCCATAAGGAATTCCTGGTAATTGTGCCACACTCCTATTACTCTCCCATAATGGATTGGCCCAAGCTAAGGCTTTACCTTTTAGTTGATTTATTAGGTAACCAATTTTAGCTCTGTCTGTGGGAAATGTTCCCAGTGAGGCCTCAAAATGATATTCTATTTGGTTAAGGAATCCCAGGCATTCTTGAATATTACCATCAAAATGCAGGGGAGGAGATAGAGAGATAGAAGGTGCCTTGTGTACTATAGGTGGAGGTACACTAGGCAGAGGTGAGACAGTAGGAGAAGCCGCAGGTTGCAGATGCGCTGTTCGAGTGAGAAACGTACTGAAGGGCAGGGCAAATTGATCCATGCAGTGTTCATTCTCCTCTAGTTTCCTTTCGCAAGCAGCTATGTGCTGACACAATTCTACAGGATCTATGATCATGTCGTAATGTCAGGATTAGTGATGTACCGAACGGTTCGCTGGCGAACGGTTCCCGGCGAACATAGCATGTTCACGTTCGCCACGGCGGGCGAACATATGCGCGGTTCGACCCGCCCCCTATTCGTCATCATTGAGTAAACTTTGACCCTGTACCTCACAGTCAGCAGACACATTCCAGCCAATTAGCAGCACACCCTCCCTAGCAGACCCTCCCACCTCCTGGAAGGCATCCATTTTAGATTCATTCTCAAGCTGCATGCTTAGTAAGAGGAGGGAAAGTGTAGCTGCTGTTCATTAGATAGGGAAAAGCATAGCTAGGTTAGGGTTAGGGTATGCTTTTTTTTTATTTATTTTTTATATGTAATGTAATTGCACTTAGTTGTCTGCCACTGCTGCCAGCTTCTGTGTCAGGCTCACAGTGCATACTGTGGCCATTTCCCCAGTCAGTGCCACCACTTACATTGGGTGTCACAATAGCTTGGATTTAAAAACAAAAAACTTTTTTCACTGTTATAGATTGAATAGCAGTCAGTTGTCTGCCACTGCTGCCAGCTTCTGTGTCAGGCTCACAGCGGATACTGTGCCCATTTCCCCAGTCAGTGCCACCACTTATATCTGGTGGTCACAATAGCTTGGATTTAAAACAAAAACTTTTTTCACTGTTATAGATTGAATAGCAGTCAGTTGTCTGCCACTGTTGCCAGCTTGTGTCAGGCCTACAGTGGATACTGTGCCCATTTCAGTCATGCCACCACTTATATCTGGTGTCACAATAGTTTGGATTTAAAACAAAAAACTTTTTTCACTGTTATAGATTGAATAGCAGTCAGTGTCCTTCAAGCAGGTGTGTTACGCTAACAGTGGATACGGTGACCAGTGCCACCACCTAGATCTGGTGTCACAATAGCTTGGATTTAAAAACAAAAAACTTTTTTTACTGTTATAGATTGAATAGCAGTCAGTGTCCTAAAGCGGGTGTGTTACGCTAACAGTGGATACGCTGACAAGTGCCACTAATTAGATCTGGTGTCACAATAGCTTGGATTTAAAAACAAAAAACTTTTTTCACTGTTATAGATTGAATAGCAGTCAGTGTCCTTAAAGCGGGTGTGTTACGCTAACAGTGGATACGGGTGACCAGTGCCACCACTTAGATCTGGTGACACAAAGCTTGTATTTAAAAAAAAAAAAACTTTTTTCACTGTTATAGATTGATTCAAGCGGCTGTGTCAGGCCTACAGCCTGTGCTCTGCACAACTGTGCCAGTGCACATTGCCACTCATATCTGGTCTCACAGTAGCTTGTACATAGTACCACTAATCCCAAAAAAAATGACAGGCAGAGGCAGGCCACCCCGCAGGGCCATCGTGGTCGTGGTGCTGTGATTCCCTTTGGCCCTAGAATAATGCCCAGTTTTCAGAGGCCACGTACCCTGAACTTGAAAAGTTCTGAGGACATAGTTGACTGGTTAACACAGGACACCCAATCTTCTACAGCCTCCGCTCAGAACCTTGACGCACCATCCTCCTCCAGCTTAGCTTCAGGCACTTCTCAAGATACCACTCACCCGCCTGCCGCCACCACCAAAACTAGCACCACAGCCGCTTCAGTTGGTATGTCAGAGGAGTTATTCACACATCCTTTTGAAGAAATGAGTGATGCGCAACCATTATTGCCAGAGGATGTAGATAATAGGATATACCCCAGGTAGCAGCATTACACACATGGGACGACGGGTGTGATGATGTTGCACCCGCTGCTGCTTCCTTTGCTGAGTTGTCAGATACAAGTGAAGCGGTTGATGATGACGATGCGTCCATGGATGTCACGTGGGTGCCCGCTCGTCAAGAAGAAGAACAGGGTGAAAGTTCAGATGGGGAGACAGGGAGGAGGAGAGACGAGTTGGAAGCAGGGGGAGGTCGTCGCAAGGAGCTAGTGGCACAGTCAGACAGCATGCATCGACACCCGGGGTCAGCCCGACAGCACGCCAATCAACGCATGCTGTGTCCACCACCAGAATGCCGTCATTGCAGAGCTCAGCAGTGTGGAATTTTTTTGTGTGTCTGCCTCTGACAACAGCGATGCCATTTGCAACCTGTGCCAAAAGAAACTGAGTCGTGGGAAGTCTCTCAACCATCTGCCACTCCGCCTCCCGCCTTGAGCAGTTCACGCTCATCTTCCCACAGTCATGTGTCTGTCAAGGACATGTTTGAGCGTAAGAAGACAATGTCAGAAAGTCACCCCCTTGCCCAGCGTCTGACCGCTGGCTTGTCCGAACTATTAGCCCGCCAGCCTTTACCATACAAGCTGGTGGAGTCTGAGGCGTTCAAAAAATTTGTAGCTATTGGGACACCGCAGTGGAAGGTACCCGGCCGAAATTACTTTTCGCAAAAGGCAATCCCCAACCCGTACTCAATTGTGCAAAAGGAAGTAATAGCATCTCTGGCACACAGTGTTGGGGCAAGGGTCCATTTGACCACTGATACCTGGTCTGCAAAGCATGGTCAGGCAGGTATATCACCTACACTGCGCATTGGGTAAACCTGCTGACTGCTGCCAAGCATGGAATGCATGGCTCTGCAGAGGAGTTGGTGACACCGCCACGACTTGCAGGCAGTCCTGCTGCCACCTCCTCTACTCCTCCTACTCCATCCTCTTCCATAACCTCCTCGGTTGAGTCCTCTTCTGCTGCTGCGTCTTGCTCCACATCAACGGCACACCCCCAGCTCCCCAGGTACTATTCCACATCCCGGATACGGCAGTGTCACGCCGTCTTGGGTTTGACTTGCTTGAGAGCAGAGAGTCACACCGGACAAGCACTCCTGTCCGCCATGAACGCACAGGTGGAAAAGTGGCTGACTCCGCAGCGACTGGATATCGGCAAAGTGGTTTGTGACAACGGAACAAATTTGTTAGCGGCATTGAAGTTGGGCAAGTTGTCACATGTGCCGTGTATGGCACATGTGTGTAATCTGATCGTACAACGCTTTGTGCATAAGTACATAGGCTTACAGGACGTCCTGAAGCAGGCCAGGAAGGTGTGTGGCCATTTCAGGCGCTCCTACACGGCCATGGCTCACTTTGCCGATATCCAGCGGCGAAACAACATGCCAGTGAGGCGCTTGATTTGCGACAGCCCGACACGTTGGAATTCAACACTCCTAATGTTCAACCGCCTGCTCCAACAAGAAAAAGCCGTTAATGAATATTTGTATGACCGGGGTGCTAGGACAGCCTCTGGGGAGCTGGGAATTTTTTTGCTATCACGCATTGATCCGCGAATGCCTGTACGCGTCCTTTTGAGAAGGTGACAAATTTAGTCAGTCGCACCGAAGGCACCATCAGCGACATCATACCATTTGTTTTCTTCCTGGAGCGTGCCCTGCGAAGAGTGCTGGATCAGGCCGTAGATGAGCGTGAAGAGGAAGAGTTGTGGTCACTATCACCACCAGAACCAGCCTTATCAGCATCGCTTGCTGGACCTGCGGCAACGCTGGAAGAAGATTGTGAGGAAGAGGAGCCAGAGGAGGAATGTGGCTTTGAGGAGGAGGAGGAAGACCAACCACAACAGGCATCCCAGGGTGCTCGTTGTCACCTATCTGGTACCCGTGGTGTTGTACGTGGCTGGGGGGAAGAACATACCTTCATTGAGATCACTGAGGAGGAGGAACGGGAAATGAGTAGCTCCGCATCCAACCTTGTGCAAATGGGGTCTTTCATGCTGTCGTGCCTGTTGAGGGACCCTCGTATAAAAAGGCTGAAGGAGAACGACCTGTACTGGGTGTCCACGCTACTAGACCCCCGGTATAAGCAGAAAGTGGCGGAAATGTTACCGAATTACAACAAGTATGAAAGGATGCAGCATTTGTAAAATAAATTGAAAAGTATGCTTTACACAGCGTATAAGGGTGATGTCACAGCACAACGGGAATCTAACAGGGGGAGAGGTGGAAGTCATCCCCCTCCTCCCATGACCACGCCGGCAAGGACAGGACGCTTTAGAGACGTGTTGTTGATGGAGGACATGCGGACCTTTTTAAGTCCTACGCATCACCACAGCCCTTCGGGATCCACCCTCAGAGAGCCGCACTTTAATTGGACAGGTAGCAGACTACCTCGTTTTAACTGCAGATATCGGCTAATTTGAGGGAGCTTATGCGAACCCTTTGACTATTGGGTGTGCAGGCTTGACCTGTGGCCGATGCCATCCCACTTGCTATAGGAACTTGGCTCCGCTCCCGCTCAAGTGTCCCGTCAGAAAGGACCTCTAGTGCAGCAGGAGGTATTGTCACTGAGAAGAGAAGTCGCCTAGGTCAAAAAAGTCTAGATTACCTCACCTTTATTAAGATGAATGAGGGATGGATCCCGAAGGGACTGACACTGGGCGATACATTAGATTAAAAAAGGCCTGATGAGATGAACTGCCTTGGGCTAAAAATGGTCCACACGCTGCTGTATTTTAGCTCTGAATGCCGGTTGACTTGCGTGACTTATCCGCCACCAACTAGTGTTCAAGCCGCCATGTTTTAGGGCACTTTCTGCCTGTGAAACAAACATCAATTATAGATTGAATAGCAGTTAGTTGTCTCAAAGCGGGTGTGTCAGGCTCACAGTGGAGACTGTGCCCAGTGCCACTACTCACTCACTGGTGTCACAATAGCTTGGATTTAAAAACAAAAAACTTTTTTCACTGTTATAGATTGAATAGCAGTTAGTTATCTTCAAGCAGGTGTGTTAGCCCTACAGCGTGTACTCTGCCAGTACGCTGCCACCTCCTCTACTCCTCCTACTCCATCCTCTTCCATAACCTCCTCGGCTGAGTCCTCATCTGCTGCTGCGTCTTGCTCCACATCAACGGATAGGGGACGTAACAGTGATTAAACTGATAACAATAGTACTAAACACACCACTCCTATCTGGTGGCACATTAGATTGCACGCGCAGTGCCCCAAATTTGTTGTGATCTGCCTTTTCAATGGCAGTGAATATACTTCGCTGTGCAAAAGTTTACGGTTTAGATAAAAATCAATGCCGTGTACACGTCCACTGATAGGAGACGCTGAAGGTATTAAACTGATAAAAATAGTACTAAACACACCACTCCTATCTGGTGTCACATTAGCTTGACCGCGCAGTGCCCCAAATTTGCAGTAAGAGGACCGACCAAGCCTCTTCTTCCATCTCCCTGTTACAAAAATCAATGCCGTGTACACGTCCACTGATAGGAGACGCGGAAGGTATTAAACTGATAAAAATAGTACTAAACACACCACTCCTATCTGGTGTCACATTAGCTTGACCGCGCAGTGCCCCAAATTTGCAGTAAGAGGACCGACCAAGCCTCTTCTTCCATCTCCCTGTTACAAAAATCAATGCCGTGTACACGTCCACTGATAGGAGACGCGGAAGGTATTAAACTGAACAGTCTCTATTCTGCTCTTGCATTTCTATTTCTTCATAGAAAACGAAAAAATTCTGAGAAGACGTTGGCAGGGCTATTCACTTGTGTGATCTGTCATGAATTGTCATTTGAATGTTATTTTGAACTGTGGGGCACAAGAACTTGAATCTGACAAAATGGCTGCCATATACACGTCCACTGATAGGAGACGCGGAAGGTATTAAACTGATCAGAACAATACTAAACACACCACTCCTTTTTTTTGGTGAGGCTTTACAGAACAGAGTGCTTCTCCACGGGACATGTTAACTCACGGGCAGCTGGCTCATCAAGGAACCACAGCAGCTTTCCATGTACAGGTAAGACACGTGCAGCCGGTAAGGGTTCAGGCTCTTCTTCCTGGAGGATACGCTGCAAGCCTGTTGAACGAGGTGACCTTGCTCGGGTCCCAGGTGTACGGTTCCTAAAATGGCTGCCATATACACGTCCACTGATAGGAGACGCGGAAGGTATTAAACTGATCAGAACAATACTAAACACACCACAAATAAGGTTTCTCTCCTGTATGGCTCCTCAAATGATGCTTAAGATTAGAAGCGGCTGAAAAGCATTTCTCACACTCCTAACAAAAATATATTTTTTTAACATTCTCTCCACTTTGAACGAAATGACGTTTGGGAAGAGATTAACATAATTAAACACAGGCAGTAAAAATACAGTTTTTAGCCATACCCTGTAACTTTAAAACTACACATCCCATCTTCATAATTACATATTTGGAATCAGCACACTTAAAACATAAACATAACCAAAAATCAGCCAAATCCATCCAGGGGTTAAAAAGTTAGCTGGAGGTCCCTTTATGACCGACCGCAAGCACATTTTCCAGCCCAAAACAGTTCCATAGATTTGGGCTGTGAGGTCGGTCTATTTCAGGCTGAAAAAACGAATGGGACTTAGTCTCTGCAGCTGAAATAAGGCTGAAAAAAACGGCTGAAAAAACGACTAAGTCCCATCGCCGAATGGGACTTAGTCTCTGCAGCTGTAAAACCAGTAGGGGAGAAGGTAGAGCTCAGCGGTTCAAGGAAATGTGTAGCCGATTTTAGTTCCATGAATTTGGCTACACATACCGCTGACCTCGCCGAATGATCAAAGATGGCCGCCGCCACGTGTTCGGCAAACGAACAAAGACCTCCCAGCATTGTCAATTAAGCTGCGGTTAACCGCAGCTTCTGGGAGGTAAATTGCCTGCACACTTCCACTTCTGGGTGGTCTGCCTGTGTGGTACTTGGTTCAGTAAGCCCCATTTACTGAACCAAGTGGGAAATAGCCAGGCAGGCACAAAAGGTTTGCACCAGGTCTGGGGACACAGGGGACACCGTCTTAAAGGGGCAGTGTCCCCAACAAGTCTGGGGACACGGCCTTAAAGGGGCAGTGTCCCAATCTTCCTGATGTCCCAAAAAAGGTGTTTAAAGGGCCAGCACCAGTCACATAAAGAGTCCATAAGCCCCAATATGCCCACTGACAGTCTTAAAGGGCCATACACACCAAATAAAAGTGCATACATTTTCACAATCTCCCAGGGGCCATAGTCATGCGGGAGGAGGCTGGCAAATAGGCTTCTCCACAACCCAGGGAAGCAGGGCAATTTGCCATTTAAAGGGCCCGTTACAAATAGCAGTTTGTAACAAGGTGTCAATCCATATCTGCCAAGACCCACATGTAGGGGAACAGTCCCTATTCTGCTCTGTGTCAGTGTGTATCATGGTCTCTGAGGACAGGTGTCAATCCATATCTGCCAAGTGACCCTATGTAGTAACAGTCCTCTATTCTGCTCTGTGTCAGTGTGTATCATGGTCTCTGAGGACAGGTGTCAATCCATATCTGCTAAGTGACTTATGTAGGGACCAGTCCCTATTCTGCTCTGTGTCAGTGTGTGTTCAGGGAACCTTAGACAGGTGTCAATCCATATCTGCCAAGTGACCCGGATGTAGGGAAACAGCCTTTCTGCTCTGTCAGTGTGTATCAGGGATCCTTAGGATAGGTGTCAATCCATATCTGCCAAGTGACCCTATGTAGGGGGACCAGTCCCTATTCTGCTCTGTGTCCGTGTGCATCAGGGGCTCTGAGGACAAGTGTCAATCCATATGTCAAGGTGTCAATATGTCATATGTCAGGTGTCAATCCATATTCATTGTGATTTAGGAATGTTAGGTGATTTCTGCCCTTTATGGATTAAAACAAGACTCTGTATCAACTGTGTAATTTTCCATGTGAGTTTTGCCATGGATCCCCCTCCAGCATGCCACAGTCCAGGTGTTAGTCCCCTTGAAACAACTTTTCCATCACTATTGTGGCCAGAAAGAGTCCCTGTGTGTTTTAAAATTCGCCTGCCCATTGAAGTCTATGGCGGTTCGCGCGGTTCGCGCGGTTCGCCGGTTCGCGAACATTTGCGGAAGTTCGCGTTCGCCGTTCGCGAACCGAAAATTTCGGGTTCGCGACATCACTAGTCAGGATTACTATATGATCCAGCACGTAGAATTGTGTTACACAGATGACTAATAGGTAACGTATTACTGGGCCTTAAAATGGCCGGACTAACATCCCGAAAAATAGTCAGTGTGCTAGCCGAGGTCAGGGGACACAGATGGGGACACAACGATAAAGGAAATCCAGAGGTCAGGGATGTGGGGATATTTATGGGATGATAATATTAAGCAGTCGAGAATTGCCCACTATTTCAATTCTCTTAGATCTTAGAGATCGTTATCAAATAAGTGAAAAGTATTCCATACAATTAATGATCACAATGTGTTATAAAAATATATTTATTTATTATGACTAGTGATGTCGCGAACATGAAATTTTCGGTTCGCGAACGGCGAACGCGAATTTCGGCAAATGTTCGCGAACCGGGCGAACCGCCATAGACTTCAATAGGCAGGCGAATTTTAAAACCCACAAGTTGTTTCAAGGGGACTAACAGCTGGACTGTGGCATGCAAACTCCGATCCTCGGCTGCATCTTGTAGCCGCTTAGTAGATAACTCCCTAATTCCCACGGTATTAGAGAGCTATCTACTAAAAGGCTGAAAGACCTAAATTGGTCTTTCAGCCACATTTACTAATACTAAGTAAAGATTACTTAGTATTAGTAAATTCTGCCCCTACTCGCTATGCAGCGAGTAGGGGCATGTCTAGTAAGCAGTGAGCATCCAGTGGCTGCTCACTGTAAAAAAACAACAAAAGAAAAAACCTATTGCCCTCACCCTTGTGCGACAGGTGGGGGCCATAAATTACAATGGGGGGGAGGACCTACTGTCCTCCCCCCCGGCCCCCACCCCAGGGCGGCGGGTGGGGGCCATAAAGATAATGAGGGGGGGGACCTACTGTCTTCCCCCTGGCCCCCACCCCTGGGCGGTGGGTGGGGGCCATAAAGATAATGAGGGGGGGGACCTACTGTCCTCCCCCCCTGCCCCCACCCCTGCGCGGTGGGTGGGGGCCATAAAGATAATGAGGGGGGGACCTACTGTCCTCCCCCCCGCCCCCACCCCTGCGCGGTGGGTGGGGGCCATAAAAATAATGAGGGGGGACCTACTGTCCTCCCCCCGGCCCCCACCCCTGAGCGGCGGTTGGGGGCCCTAAATACTAAAAAGGGGGGGGACCTAATGTCCTCCCCCCCAGCCCCCACCCCTGAGCGGTGGGTTGGGGCAAATAAATCACAATGGGGGGGACCTAAGGTTCTCCCCCCTGGCCCCCACCCCTGAGCGGCGGGTGGGGGCCCTAAATACTAAAAAGTGGGGGACTTAATGTCCTCCCCCCCGGCCCCCACCCCTGAGCGGCGGTTGGGGGCCCTAAATACTAAAAAGGGGGGGGGACCTAAGGTCCTCCCCCCCGGCCCTCACCCCTGAGCGGCGGGTGGGGGCCCTAAATACTAAAAAGGGGGGGGACCTAATGTCCTCCCCCCGGCCCCCACCCCTGAGCGGCGGGTGGGGGCCCTAAATACTAAAAAGTGGGGGACTTAATGTCCTCCCCCCGGCCCCCACCTCCTGAGCGGCGGGTGGGGGCCCTAAAAAAATGTGTGTCCCCCCCCAGGTCCCCAAACCCCTAGTCACCCCCCCAAAAAAAAATTAACCCCCTACCTACCCCCCCACCCTAAAAATAATGAGGGGGGGACCTTTAACTAAGTACCTGTAAAAAAAAATAAAACTTACCATTCTATGTTTTCTTAATTCTAAATCTTCTTTTTTCAGCCCCAAAAAAGGCATTAGGTCCCCCCCCTTTTTAGTATTTAGGGCCCCCACCCGCCGCTCAGGGGTGGGGGCCGGGGGGGAGGACATTAGGTCCCCCCCTTTTTAGTATTTAGGGCCCCCACCCGCCGCTCAGGGGTGGGGGCCAGGGGGGAGGACCTAAGGTCACCCCCCTTTTTAGTATTTAGGGCCCCCACACTTGAATTAAATAAAACCAGCATAATTACCAGTTATGTAGATATTCTCATCAGATGAATAGGCAGTCCCAGAAACTTGATTGGTTGCATGGAAGTGCGTGAGTGATAGAGAAAGTGGTGTTGGTTAGAAAGTTAGATTAAAACTCTAAGTGTTAAGAGTTTAAAAGAGTTGAGTGTCCATGAGTTTAAGAGTAGAGTGTTAGTCCCAGATATTGTCCTGGAGTCTCTCTCTCTGCATGTCCGAATCGAAATCCCAAACTTCCCATTCATTTCCTCTCTGTATCTCTGTATATTTTCAACTTTTCCCTTTGTCCTTACTTTTAAAGGGCCAGACTCTTTGTGCGTCATTAGTTGATAAACCAATAGGAAGCCGTAGGTGTGTCCAATCTATGGATCGCAATTTAGGTATTTGATCCATAGAGGGCAGTCTTGCCTAACTAATCCTTCTTATCCAGGAAAGAGTTAACTTTTCTTGATGATGATTTTGACGTCATTTGGCTTGTCTAAAATGACTACCATAACTTAGATCTGCTGTCAGTTCAAAGCGTTTATCTCAGTCTTTGTGGCAACTACTTTGATCGTAACTTGTAAAATTGACAGTTCTAAACTCAGTTTCAACCCTTACTTACAATGGAACCTTGTAAAATTTAGAAAGTAAAATTAATTACTTAGTCTTCTCTGTCACTAGTGTCTGTGTTTAGATAAATGCATTCCTTAGAGGTTAGTGAAAGTAAGAAGAAACGATGTGTATGTTATCCTGAATATAGCAAAATGGAGTCTGCTCTGTTTCTGAGTGATTTGGCAATATACACTTTTAATTTCTATCTTAGCACAAAATGTCTGCCGATATAAATATTCTGACAGGGATACCAGAAATACAGGGAAGTCAAAATCAAAGCCAAAGTAAAAAACCAGAAGAAACTTGAATCAGGAACGCGCTCTCAGACAACCACTAGGGAAACCACAACATCGTCAATCATCGTCAATTTCCTAAGAAAAATGGCGGACATCCATCGTGAGAAGTAAAACGCCTACGTCACGATTGGAAGCTGGAGGGGACATTCCGGATATCCTAATTAAGCACTCTGTGGAGGCATCATCAATGTGGGACGGACTTTTACGAAAATTTGACTTCCGCGTGTGACGTCACACACACGAGTCGTCGTGCGTGATGACGTCACGATGTCGGGAAGATCACTGGCAGCTGAGTCTTTAAACTCCCACCAACATGAGCACCGTGATTGGATGTATCACGGATGCCATTCTCCAATTAGCTACCACTGAGGGATATTTAAAGTTTGTATTTGCAGCATGTATTTACCAATTGATAAAGCCGAACTACACAGGCGAAACGCGTCTTGGACCAAGCACTAGCACTTGAGTATATTGATTTTATTGTTTTAAAGTTATATCTACAATAAATGTTATATTTTTTATTCAAGTGGACTAGTGATATATTCATGCTGCTGTAAAGAAGGGCTGTGTCACTCTATATTTGACACTACATCTGCACACTTGGAGCCCGGTTATTGGCTCCTGACAAGGTAAGAAGCCAATTGTTATTTATATTTGACCATCTATTATACCAAGGATTTCTACACCAGGGTTAGCTTTGCTTCCCTGTTTCTTCTGTTTTTGTTTCCATTTTGAGGTATCCTATCTAACAAGAATGTATAATGACTTCCTTACAACCACCTATATCTCCTGAGAATCACAGGAGTAAGTGTTCATTTTATTGTTATAGCGCTCCACATCTTGCACTATTTGGCATTTATTTGCACAATAGCGTTTTTTGTACACATGTGGGGTACAATTAGCCGCAAGTGTTAGTCATGCAGATGCATGGCCGCTGACCGCAAGGTGAGGAAGAATATGTTACATTCTTGACTAGTGTCTCTGACTGTCTCTCTGCTATTTCTAACTGGATGGCTGCCCACTTCCTTAAACTCAACTTGACCAAAACTGAAATTCTGGTCTTCCTCCCTCAAGTGTTGCTACTCCTGTGTCTGTCTTCCTCCAAGTCAATGGTGCTAACATCAGCTCCACCATGCAGGCTCGCTGGATAGGTGTTTTCTTTGACTCCGACCTCTCCTTCACGCTTCATGTTCAGTCTATCGCCAAATCCTGGCGCTTCCCTCTCAAAAACATTGCTCGCATCGAACCCTACTTAATGCCAGATGCGACTATGGTGCTGGTCCATTCCACTGTCCTTTCTTGACTTGACTACTGTAATCCACTTCTCAGTGGTCTTACATGCTCCCAGCTTGCGCCGTTACAGTCCACAGTGTCCATAATGAAGGCAGTGGCGAGGCTCATCTTCCTGTCTGCCCACACCTCCCATGCCTCACCCTTCTGTCAGTCCCTACATTGACTTCCTGTAAGATATAGAGCTGTAGCGTTACTCACCTTCTCCAGGGGCCGGCCGCGGTCCTCTCTTCGAGCCGCGCGCGGTCCTGCTGCTGCACGAGCCGCGCGGCTCATCCGACGGCCTCAGCAGGAAGGCGGGCAGTGACCGCGAGAAGCGGTCACGTGTCCCGCCTGAATCTAAGAGCTCGCCGCGAGTCTCGGGCGCGCTCTTAAAGAGACAGTGGGAGCCTAAATTGTTAAAAGGCTCCCATTGGCCCCTGTCATGCCACACTCCCCATACACTTACCTTTTGGGGGTGTGGATATGACAGGAGCCAATCACATTAGTTTAGAAGCTATATATACTTACCTCTCCCTTTACTCCCTGCCCTATCGTGGTTTCTGTATCAGTTCCCTTTAGCGCTTGTTGTGTTCAGTTGTGTTTCTCCGTCTTGACTTTGGCTTTGTTTCTGACTACGTTTTCTCTTTATCCTTATCTGTTCTGGTTGTCGGCTTCCTGTTCACTGTGTACCAGACCCCGGCTAGTCCTAGTTTACGCTGTCTCTCTGTGCCCTTGACTTCGGATCGTTCCTGACTCTGCCTCCTCTCATATACGTCGAGTCCGGCCATTCTAAGGTCCGGTAGACGTATTTCTCCTCTGTGTTGTCTTCTGTATAGCCGAATCCTGCGTGTTGGGGTATATTCTCGTTACAAGAGCTCAATTTAAAATTCTGGTTCTTGCTTTCAAATCTCTACATAATGCCTCTCCCACCTATCTATCCTCCCTAATACACAAGTATGTCCCGCCTAGGCCCTTACGCTCTGCTGAAGACTTATGTCTATCTTCTGTCCGTACTCCCACCTATGATGCTCGCCTTCATGACTTCTCAAGGGCTGCACTGTTCATGTGGAACTCACTTCCCTCCTCCATTAAATGCTCACCCAGTCTCCACTCCTTCAAAAAATCATTAAAAATCCACTTCTTCATAAAAGCATATCAATTAAACTGTTAATAGCTTCTGACAGATTCCTCTTTTGCAACTGTCATTAGTCTTATACTATCCTTACCTTTTGTGTCACTCTACCCCACTCCCTCTAGCATGTAAGCTCATTATTTAGCATGTCTGGTCACATAAATAAAACATTTATAATAATCTCAGTTTTAAAAGTTATCAGAGATCCTGTATATTTATGATTTTATTTTGCCCTGATTTATCTTACATTAATATTATTTTAATTATTTTATAAATATTTCTATTTGCAGAGCATTTAGAGAAGCAAAGGATGTATTACAACCTATTGCCCTTAAGTTATATTTCTTAATAACAGATTTTCTAGGGGGAGTATAGTTTTCAACTCTGTTTATGTAAAAATATAAGCTAGTAAGCATATATTATATAAAATAAATGCCACAGTGTCCTGCATTGTACTGCAATTAATGTTTTTTAACCCCTTAAGGACACATGACATGTGTGACATGTCATGATTCCCTTTTATTCTAGAAGTTTGGTCCTTAAGGGGTTAAAGCCATGTCTTTTTTTCTTTATGGCTGTTCATAATTTGGAATATAAAAAAACAACTTCTCAATTCCTTGGAATTGCTTATCTGTTTCTGTAACTCCACGACCTTGGCTGGAAATCCCAGACATAGTATGCTGTTAGAATTTTCAGATTTTTTAATCAACAGGAAGTGTAACTGACAATATGGACATTATCACTGTTTTATAAAACGCAGTAATGCAATAATTAAAAATCATGTCTGCCTATTCCATTTGTGGCATGAATGTTTTCATTAAGTCATAATGCAATTTCTTTGCATTCTTGGAATCAGACTTTGAAATCTACTAGCAATATAATAGCAAATGTTGCTTTCATGTTGTCTTATCACTTTCATTGATGATGAAATATTGCATTCATCTTTTTTTTTCTACCCAAACTATGCAACTACAGAGAGAACATGCCCCCCTGCCTACAACCCACTGTCCTGGAACTAATGGACAATGTTGTGCTGGTGTATTGGGCATATTAGAGAGTTTACCAAATATGTTTCTCTTATGATATTAATTAAGATCCACAATTTCAGCTTTGCATGCTAATTGTAATGTACCTGGCACCTGACCTCCAAGTGCCTTGTACAAGTTCACATAAAATCATCTCTTCATGATGAAGATCTCTCTCTGAGTCTGGGCTACAAATATCTCATTAGATTCTTGATATTTAAAGACTTGTGCCATGACAAAGTATTGTGTCTACTCTTTTGTATAAGAGGTTACCTAGGTATGTATGTTATTTTATAGTTAAAGCTTCCAAGTACAAGCCCCACGTTGGGCACCAATTGTATCCACAGCTGGTGCCCTTATTTACTACTATAACGTCTTAAGGCATAGAACTTAGCAGGGCTAAGCATACAGATATCTTAGTTTTAATATTAAATAGTTAGTAAGAGATCCGCTATCTAAAATACATATAAATAATTGAGAATACAATATAAAATAAGAACTGTCTTGGAAGCAATACAGTTTTGTCTTTTAGATATTTTTTTAAATACAAATATAAATACAGTCATATAAAATACATTACAATAATTTATAGCAGCGTATATAAGATAAAACTAATATGTAATATCATTAAAGTAGAATAATATACCCTCTTTAACATCTCTCAGTCATTATATTATGGAGCAGTGTCTCTGTCTCCAAATCTCTCCTCCCTTTTCGTTAACATTTAAAAGGTACACATATTTATACCGTTTTCATTTTAGGGTTACCATATGTGACAACGTGCCCTTCGCCACCTGTGCCTGCCTTCCGACTATGGCCCCTGTGCTGATAGCTGTATTTTATTCAGCAGAAAAGTTTATTTGTGTATTTCTGACGGTTAGTTGGGGACTTTCAGTATGTGAGTAGTGCTACCCCAGATAGCTATGCCATGGAGCATATTCGTGTAACGAAAGACTATGGAAAAGACTTTGGCTCTATGGCGATTGAAATGTATGTATGTGATCTGAGCACCATTCGGTAATAATGTGCGCTCAGATCTAAGCTATCTGGGGATATGTTGCATGTATATGTTTTATGTAGTAATTGTAACATTGTGTAATTTTATGTCTTTTTGTAACCATGTGGTTAATGAAGTCTTTCCTCTGTCCTGGGAGATAATTTGATTACTTCCCAATTATCTCCAGGATAGAGAGGAGGGATTGTGATGTCACTGTGGGAGTGTTTTGTTTGTATTGTCTGTGTGATAGAATTTATCTTGATTCCAAGGCTCAAGCTTATAGGTGTCATATAATGATATCCTATATTAAAATTGGCTAACTTGGACTCAGGAAATGCTTGATGCTAAAACAACACTTAAGACCATATATGTCTAAGTTCCGGGAGCAGAGAGCCCCCACCTAAGATGTCTCTGCTCTAATCATTTTGTTCTCTCTTACCTTGAAAACTTATTTGTTATGTGTACATGACGCTCATCCCTATGTCTATCTGTATTCTCTTCCTATTACTGTTCTAAGAGTATTTGCACGTAAGCACTTACTTTTTAATGTATAAAACCCAGCTGATGAATAAAACGTTAGAGGCTTATTTTGAATACCAACAGGTGTCTGGTATCTAATTCTCGCTTCTCCAAGTGCACTTGTAACAACAATTTGGGCTTCCTCTGAATATAACAAAGATCAACATTCTGATCCACAACATCTGTGATTGGCTAATATCCAATATGTGTCCCATTGTTCCATCAGGTCCCCTATGGGAGTGTCCACCTGGTAGACACTTGCATAAATACCGGGCAGGTAGCCCTCAATAAACCAGACCTACTTGCACCTTTCTTGAAGCCTTGGCTCATGCTTGGGGGAAGGGATACCTACACTCTGGGGGTTGCTATAATCACTTACTCCCCAGAGTAAGCTCTTGTAAGAGCTTGATTTGTTCCTGCTACGCTCTCTGGATTTAGGAGAGGTTCACCCACTGGGAGCTGGATCCTGGTCCTGGATCTAGGGTGGGTGAGAGACGGCGAGACCCCGGCACAGCTGCATCACTGGAAGTGGGGTCCACAGTGCTGATGGTGTCAGTTGGAGTGCTTGGAGTCCCCGGCAAGTGCTTGGCGCATCGATTGGCGGAGGTACTCATTCAGAGTGCCAGCGGTCCGTCACACCATAGTTCATATATGAAATAGTAAAAGTTTTCATTATTTTAGGACCTCCCTTAATTTGGCAAAGATACAAGGCCATAACTAAAACGTAAGGTTGTACACATCATGGGAAATTCCCTGACTTAGGACAAGATGGCGTCTTAAAGTCTGAACATCTTATCTATTGTTTACTTTTTATTATCACATCCTGTTCCTGTTGCGGATCATTTCTGTCTTGGCTTCTGATATCCAGTACTCTTTTTTACTATTCTTGTTTAGTTTTTCTTGGTTGGTGAAATTGAAGTTTATGTGTAAAAAATGCAAAAAAATAAATATATACGTTAATTGTGACCAGGGTTTGTGACTAAGTGGCTACTAAAATAGAGTGGACATACTCCATTTTGAATACCGTGAGTTGTCTACTTTAAAAAAAAAATGGTGTGATGGGGGTGAATTACATTGGTTAGCTTAAAAAATGTCCCAAATAGGACATGGGTGCATGATGAACAGCTGTGAAAATTGGAATGTGCACCCTCCAAATAAGGTATTTTATCCCCCAGAGAACCTTACACACCTATACATGGGTGCTATCACTGTACTCAGGAGATGTTGCTGAAAAAATATCAGTACACGCATTCTTAAATTGCTATGTGTGTCAAAAAAATCACCAATTATTATTATTTATTTTAAAAAAATTTTGGCATAGATTGGTGATAAAGTGGTTGCATGAAAAGAGTCAAAATAGCCCAGGTTTAATACCTTAGGTTGTCTTCATTTAAAAAATATATACATGTGATTCCTGACAAACATCAGTGTTACAATATAACTTTGTTAATTTTGAAAAAAAAATGGTTTGTAAACAGCAAACTTCTACTTAATAAGAACATGTTAACATTGGGTATTTCTAAATTCAGGACAAAATTTAAAAACTATTTAGCCCTGGTCTTTTTTGGCAGTTGTAGATGCGTAACAGATTTTGGGGGTCAAAGTTAGAATTCTTTATTTTTTCATCATATTTTATAATTTTGTTTATAGTAAATTATATGACATGATGAAAATAATGGTATCTTAAGGAAGACTATTTAATGGTGAGAAAAACGGTATATAATATGTGTGGGTACAGTAAATGAGTAAGAGGAAAAATACAGCTAAACACAAACATCGCAGAAATGTAAAAACAGCCCTGGTCCCAAACAGTAAGAAATTTGAAAAGCGGTCTGGTCACTAAGGGGTTAAAACTTGTAATATTTGCATATCCCCATAACACCTTATTGCATAAACATTAGTTAAAGTCCATCTAGAAAGTAAACATTGATAATACCTTTTAAAAGATTTTTTTTTTTTTTTTTAAATCAATATAGGCAATGTGAGCTTAGCGGGGAACCTAACAACATGTGAAAATTTGTGATATAGTTACATAATGCCATATATCTCCTGGTGTGACCATCAGCCAATTAAACACTGTATTATCAGACATATAGGAAAGTTACAAGACAATATAAAAAAAAAACTCATCATCTTTCAATATTTCACACACACAAATTCAGATAATATAACTGGTGTGCAATTCATGCATAAAAAGGAAAGGTGAAGAGGTAACATAAGAATATAAAAAAAATGTAGATAATTTTGTAGCAAAGAAATTTCAATCTCCATTTAGAATTAAACTGTTGATCATTATTGTAACGGCACCCTCAGCATAAAAGGGTTAAACTGCCGTTTAGTAGATCTTCCCCTTCCAGAGACACAGGCACAGCTACTGCAGAACCCCAAACTCCCGAACAGGATACCAAGTAGCACTCCAAACTCTCGAACTGGAACCTCACGAATAGCTGCTAGCAGCTGAACAGGAAAAGCACCCAAGCGGCTTACACTCCTGGCAATCAGTTTCTAACAGCATACAGTAAATCCCCCCAAGAACGAGACAAAGCTCCGTGTTGAGGGTCAAGCAGTGAACTGTTTAATGAGGGCTACCTGCCCAATATTTATGCAGGTCTCCCACCTGGTGGACACTCCCCTAGGGGACCAAATGGGAGACTGTGACAAAGGACAGACATGAACCAATGACAGACACACAGAGGTAAAACCTCCCCACAATGCATCCTAACTTCCCTCCCTCTCTCCTGGAGATAATTGGGAAGTAATCCAATTATCTCCCAGGACAGAGGCAAAACTCCATTAACCACATGGTTACAGTAAAACACTAAAACACAATAAAATACACAATATTACATTTATCACACAAAATATATACTTGCAACCCATCCCCAGATAGCTGGGATCTGAGCGCACAAAAGTACCGAATAGCGCTCAGATCCTATGCACACAGTCCAATCGCCTTGGATTTAAAGTGTTCACAAAGTCTGTTCTCCATACGAATAGACTCCACGGGATGGCTATCTGGGGTAATGCTGTTCATACGGTTTAAACTACCGAATTAACAGGCATTCGGTTAACTGACCGAATGCAGAAGCAAGGAGGCTGACGGCTCAGCGGTGTTCGCGCAAATAAGTGTCCGTTTACAGTTCCACAGTTTGGGCGCTGAACACCGCTGACCGCTCGGGATTTTTAAATGGCTGCCGCCAAGTGTTCAGCAACCGAACAAAGGCCACCCAGCATTCGTCAATTAAGCTTCTGGGAGGCTAATTGCCGACACATTCCAGCTCCCAGGTGGTCCAGTCATTCGTGCGCTAATAAATGTGAGCTACTTGATGGAAAGTACAAACTACAAGATTTCTAATGTATTATTTACAATAAAACTCAGAATATAGCCAGGAAGAAAATAAAAGAATTAAGAAAAAATATAATTTAGATTATTTTACTTTAACTGTTTATTTTTAAATTATTTTCAACTTCCAGGGGGGCGGAGCTAACGAGCTACCCAAGCATACATACGAGCACTGAGCTCCGGGAGAAATCCACTTACAAAGGACGAAATCAGCAGTTCCGTAAAGCCCAATCACTACCAACGCAGGTCAGAACAAAATGGGACGCAAATCCAAGCAGCTCCATAACGAGGCGATGCCGTCCTCTCAAAATATCGGAGATTTACTCAGAGCAACGCCGCGGCCGCGGCCTGCCAAGATGGCGCCCACGCGGGAAGCCCCTGATCACTCCTCAGATGACAGTATGGAGGAGGCTGCTGAAGCAAGGAGCACTAGATGGGAGAACAAATGCCGGCAAGCAAAGCAGACATCATCCACCTGCTTAAGGAGCTTAAAGCTCAATCAGCAGCAGACGTGGCCCTAATCAGGGAAGATCTGGGTGCCATGACAGCCCGCATACAGGCTGTGGAGGTGAATGAAGTTGCCACAACAGCCAAAATTGAAACCCTGCAAAGGGAAATGGCCCAAATGAAGAAGACCAGCACTATATTAGAAAATAAAGCGGCGGCGCTGGAAGACGCTAAGCGCCAGCGAAACCTCAGGATAAGGGGGATACCAGAGGCTGTGCAAGACTCTGAGGTCGCATACTACCTACGCCGATTACTAGCCTCCCTGCTACTACAAGCTAAAGCAAAATCCATCTTGCTGGAGTTTCACTTTCGCATACCTAAACCACCAGCCCCAGCTGACGTCCCACGGGACCTACTTATCCGCTTTCAATCTCTCCGGGGCAAACTACTAGTACAAGAAGCAGCCCGAGAAACTAACACATATGAGTTTGAAGGTTCTGAGCTATCTTTCTATAATGACCTCTCTAGGGCAACAGTTACATGGCGACACTCCATGAAAGAAGTCATCCAACTACTGAGAGCCAAGGGGATACAATACAGATGGGGACCAGGGTGCAGACTCTCTGTCAGCAATGAAGGCAAAAGAGTACACATCACCCAAGCAAGTGACTCTGTAGCATTTCTGCAAACCTTGGGAATATCCCTGGAGGCCACTACAAGCACTACCTCCGCAGCAAAGACACCAGCGAACATATCCAGGATATGGGACGTCAAGAGAATCCAACCCTTTTTCCCAAGAACGAGCGGTGCTGCGGCCACCCTTCAGCCGAAAACCTGAATATCGCAAGTACATTATAACTTGGACTGCGTGTCACAGATGTATGCCCCTTAGGCTATCATCCTCAGACATTGCTCTATGTCCGATCCCACTTTAACAATATTTCTCCAGCGGGCCCGCCGCCCAATAGACCACCCGCGAACCGCATTGCCATGTACTTCCCAGTTTGCTCATACCCCCCCAAAAGGAAGCTATCTCCAACAAGCGAATGTTAATTTTTCTTACTAATTCCATGCAACCACAACTAGAAATCTTATGTATAACTATTTGTATATCACTGTACCTATGCTTTGCCTAGACTGTTATGTTTCCCTGCTACCTGTGACACTGTATGCAAAGGTTGCATTTAAAATGTAGCAAAACTATGAGAGATGATAACTAAACACATGCTATGCTACAATAAAAATTATAAATTAAAAAAAATAAATAATTTTTTTCAACTTCCAGCATGTTTTTGCTTGAAATTAATTAAATAAATATTTGATTAATTTCATTTATTTTACTTGTGTTTTTATTAGAATTAGAATCATAAGAAATCATAAGAATGTAGTATAATGTAGTATAAGAAACACTCCATCCTGTATGTTTGTTAATTTGTTTGCAAATGTTGGTTTACTTGTTAATTTAGATGAGGTTTTTATTTATGAAATATTTTTTCAAATGCTAAATGAGTAGTGAAAAATAACATATTTATTTAGAATAATGAGTGTGACATGTTATATGATCACTCTGCCAGAACTTACCCAGGCATGGTCTGTCTCTTTGAAAACAAAGTTCAATTTCAAAACATTAAAAAAATTCAGTTTAAGCACAAAATGTATTCCTCATTGCCATTAATAAAAATATGTATTCACCCACTTTGGACATGTGACGAAAGCAACTTCGACACTGGTTTTTGGAGGGGCCTGTTTGCCCGCCTTCTACCCTGGTACTATGGGCCCTGTGATAACCCATGTTCAAAATTACTGTTTCTGCGCCTTGGACTTTTAACTGGAACAGATTCAAACATTTGGTGGCGGCCATCTTAAATTGTCCAGCAGTGTTTTGCCGTCAAGTGTATGGAACTGTTTTGGGCATGGGACATTGTGCACAGTGGGAAAAAAATAGGACTTCCAGGAAATTCTTGTACCCCTGAACCGATCTGGGTGATTTTTGGATATGTTGGATATGGGCTATCAGGGGATGTAAGGGATATGATGTATTTTAGGGTACTTTTTGGGGTTTGTAAAAATGTATGTTATTTTCTGCTAATGTTAATTGAGTTAGTCCATTGTCTTTGTTAATTGTATCACAGGGAGGGTTTGTGTACATTAACTGGGAGTGTTCAAATGTAAAACTCTGTTTTTATTGGATTGTGCATTTCATGTCCTGTGCCCCACAAGGTCCATGTGGACGGTAACCTTGTGGGGAAATACTGTATAAAAGAAGCAGCTGTCCCATTAAACCTTCAGTTCTACTTCACCCTCAACTCGCAGCCTCATCTCGTGTTTGGGGGGGAGGGACAGCTATAATCACTACAGGGATTGCTATGCTGTTCATACTCCCTTGAATAATCACTAAGCTCTTGTAAGAGCTTGTTCCTGTTCCTGCTTCACTCTCTAGGGAAAGAGAGGTTCACCCACTGGAACCTGGAGCGTTGTCATAGGTCCAGGGTGTGTAGAAGACGGCGAGACCCCAACCAAGCTACGGCGGTTCGTGGGGTCTGCAATTCTTATGGTGTCTCGTGTGGTGCTGATGGTCCTTGGTAAGCATTAGGAGCATCGATTGACAGAGGGTCCGTCACAGGGTCTTTAAAACAGGCTGCCCCAAACTCCGGCCCTCCAGATGTTGCTGAACTACAACTCCCATGATTCAATGAATGAAATAGATAGGCTGAGAATCATGGGAGTTGTAGTTCAGCAAAATCTGGAGGACCGGAGTTTGGGGAAGCCTGCATAGGTAGGCTGAGAATCATGGGAGTTGTAGTTCAGCAAAATCTGGAGGGCCGGAGTTTGGGGAAGCCTGCAAAGCTACAGCCATCAAAGGACTGTTTGCCAAAACATTACATGTATTACCCCGGTGCAAAACAAATTTTGATAGAGTGTTGGGTGAAATTGTACCAATTTTCATAAAAAATTTTGGTGTTCCTTGCTGTCAGCAATTTTCCCCCACCACCACTGGTAAAACTAGTTCAGTCCTGCCATGAAAAAAAAACCTTTTTGACCAACAGTGTGTCAGGAACTACAGACCAATCTGCAATTAGCCTTTTCTAGATAAAGTACTTGAGAAAGTTATTGCAACCCAACTAGATGCCTTGCTATCAACTGCTATTTATTACTAGTTTCAATCAGATTTCCACAGTACTGAGACTACTCTCACATATTCAGTCAGTAATGGACAAGGGCAATACTAATCTTCTTGACCTCTCAGCAGTATTTGACTATGTGGAACATGGCATTGTAATTGACCATCTGCAAGCTCCATGTTATCATACATGTTGTTGTGTGCAATGTCAAAGCGTCTCTTGGGAGACATTATTAAAAAACATGATCTGTGTGCACATTTACATCTGTGACAAACTCCCCTTTTCAAGTGAGTTTGCCACAAGTTCCAGGAGGAGCCTGCTTGCCAGCCTCCTGCCCACAGGCTGTGGACCTTGTAAATTGTGATATAAAAGTCTCCGTTCGTGTATTTGAACTATATGGTTCAGGAACCGCACGAACCGGAGACCACCCTGGAGCTTGTTAAGCCTAATTGCTACTTTGTAACAATTTCCACCTCAGTGTTCTAAGTGTTCGTCTGGGTGGCCACAATTCCTATGGATGACCACGAGGTGGCGGCCATCTTGTTCGCATGAACGCAGACAGCAGTGTTTGGTCGTCGAGTTCATGAAACTATTTTCGGATACTGAAACTCCCGAACACTGCTGGACTTCCATGATTGACTGCGTTCAGTTCGACAACACTTAGAAAGACACTGTTCGGTAGAAACGTTCACACAAACAAGGGGAACAAGCTCCAGAGTAAGACTATTGACTATATTTGGTAGTTTGTTCATGAACTCTTTTGGGCATGGGACCATGCATGCGGTCGGTCAAACAAAGGACTTCCAGGAAATTCCCGAACCTCTGAACCAATCTGGGTGATTTTTGGATATGTTGGTCACCCAGATCAGGGCTATCAGGGGATGAAACTTTTGTCGGGTTTTTATGCATTTGTAGGGTACTTTTGGGGTGTTTGGAAAAAGTATGATTTTTCTGTGCTTGGAGATGATTGGATTAGATTAGTACAGTTCCTGATCCAATTATCTCCCATGCACAGAGGAGGGATTATCTGATTATGTATAGCAGTGTCCTGGATCTGAGAATTGTTTCTACTGTGGTTTACTCTCAGGTAAATGCATATCAGTTGTGGCTGCCATTAAAAGCATTCCAGCTTGTACTCCCAGAATTATGTGTTGTCTGATTACTGGGAGGGGAAAGGGCTATTCTTTAATCACTGTTCCGGTATGGAGGATTCAACAGGGAAAGTTCTTGTAAGGACTGTGTGTCGTCCAGTGCCTTGGGGTGTCTAGAGCGAGTTCACCATTTGGCTCCAGGAATGAGCGGTTCCAGGGCCCCAGTCAAGCCACAGCAACTGTGGGCAGAAGTGCTGTGGTTTGTCCTCTGTTCCAGTTAGGATGCGGTTCTTGGCAGGAGGTACCCAGCCAGGGTACAGGGAGCTCTGTTACAACATCTCTTTCTAGCTAAGCTCATATATCCCAAAATAAACAATTAATAAATGTCTTGGGTTGTATGAATGGCATCTGATTGAAGTCAACCCTTTATAAAACAAAGATATTTATGGAGAGGCAACCCAATGACAATATAGTTCCAACAAGTGCAGCCTGGCCAAGAAAACTGATGGTTACAATATTTCAGGAAAAGTGAGAAATCTAAATTAACTCTCCCTCAAACATTAGGTACTAGCTACAGTTCATCTATTATCATTCAATGTGAAGACTATAGCTAGAGTCAAGCAATTGATTCACACAGAGGTTCTTCCCACTCTAATACATCATTTTAATACATATGTGTCATGTCTACTGTAATGCTCTTCACTATGGCCTTCCATAAGAAAAAAAATAGCCAGGAACCAGCTCTTTGGACCCTATTTGTCTTCCTTGATCAGGAAGTGCACTAAATCTTTGAATTAGAAAGGAAACTTTAAAAGTAATTTTCGATCAATTTTGATTTGAAATATTCTATTACAAGTCGACAAGTTAAGCTTTATAAACATATGCTTCCTTAAATTGTTATTGTTAAACTGTGTGAAATAAATATAATAGAAAACATCTGTTGGGTGTTGCATCTAGATTAATATCCAACAAGTCCTATGGGGCAGACAGTACCTTATTTACTTCTAAACATCTATGTAAATGGAGCCAGACATTGTTTTTTCAATAAAGTAAGAAAATGTAAATGAATATATTATAGATAGACTTAGTTGATTAAAACACTTTTTGGATAAGATTTTCAAATGATTTAATATTTAGGACAAACTTCTAAAAATATTTTTAATCAAAATATTGAAATAGAAAAAAAACGAAAATATATCAATATATGAAAAAAATTACATTTTTTAAAAATGTTTTAAATATTACATAATTTTAGGTTTATAAAAAAAAAAAAATGACCTGTCTGACTGAAACTCAACTAAACATCAGTAGACAATATGCAAGATCGCTGTACAAGTTTATTTATATCTTTATATCAGATATAGAGAGCACCAACACTTTAAGGATAAAAAACATTTTCCTTTATTTGAAAAAAAGATTAAAAACATTTCCACAGAATGGACCATATGAAAAAAGTTTCAAAAACACATCATCCTGGACATATTCCAATGCTTAAACGTTTTCTTCATAAGTTCACATTTATGGTTATAGACTAAAGGAAATATAAATAAATACAATTTATGTATTGTTTATGTTCTGAGCAATGTAGTTTTAAATAAATACAAAAGGAAAGAAAAAAGTAATGGACATATTGTTACTGATAACTTGGAATTGCAAAAAAATATTACCATAGATTAAGGTGGTACAATATTGCTTTGTTATCTCAAAAAAACTGTGTTTTGTAGAAATTGCCATTTGTACATATTAGTTTGACTTTCTGTTCGCATAAAAAAAAATAACAATTGCTTTACAAATATGTAGTTAGAACATCTTCGGAAATTACAAATAATTAACTATGCACTTAGGGCCACCCAATGGGTATTGCTGAAAAGTGGCATGATCAGACACCGTGACGCTTTAATAGTGGGACCGGTTCCCCTGTTATATCAGTTATACCTGGAGGAAATGAAAGCAAGTTACTTCCTCCCACATACAGAGGAAATTGTGCAGGAAACAGGAGATGTGGCACGTGGGGGGGGGGGGAGGAGCCATCAGCCTTAGCTAGCATCAAACCACCCTCCTGCACACAAAAGATGGGTAGCTGCAAATATAAAAATGATGACATATATGTGTGCATCTATCTGTGTATGTGTCAGTATGTGTGTGTCAGTTTGTGTGTGTATCTGTGTAACAATTAGTACAGGAGGGCACTCAAAACTAATTGTAATTAGAAGAGGTGCCCATTGTAAATACCTCTTTTCACTCAAGGCTATATCTACACACTAAAAATAATACCATACATGATCACACAATAACAATAATCCATACATTTACTCAAAAGCTGAATGTATTCACAGAGGGTATATCACGTTAGCAAAATTCAACAAATAGGTAATCACTGTACCTAGCAATATTCCAAGTTTAAACATGATATGACAACAATCCTAACAAAAAAAAAAACACACGTAAATAGGATTACATATCAAATAATGGACATGCTGTGGTACAATTGTATAACAAAAGATTCTGATACCAAAATAACAATGCCTTCCAATGTTTCATCCAATATGCCTTTCTCAAGACAGAGAGAGATCTGAATCTGTGTGTCAATGTGTATGTGCAACTATGTGTGTGTGTCAGTATTTGTATCTTTGTTCCAGGATGTGTGTATGTGTCAGTGTGTATATCTGTCTAAGGGTATGTGTATGTGTCACTGTGTGTATCTGTGTATAGTGTGTGTATCTGTGTGTCGAGGAGTGTATGTGTCAGTGTGTGTATCTGAGTGTGCGTGTACGTGTCCATATGTGTATCTGTGTGTCAAGGTATGTGTATATGTCAGTGTATGTATCTGTGTCTCAAGGTGTGTGTATATCTGTGTCAGGATATGTGTAGGTATCAGTGTGTGTATCTGAGTTTGTGTGCATGTGTTAGTGTCTGTATCCCTATTATATTGCATACCAACACACCCTCGCATTCAAAATCAAAAATTAGATACAAACATCCTTTCATTCAAACACCGGCACTACACACAAAAGCACCCATGTGTAAAAGCCAACATATTATACAAACACACTTTGGGATTCAAATGTAAACACTACACACAAGCACCACTGCATTCCAATGGCAACAGCACATACAAATATACCCCCAAAACACACACAGACAAACACACACACTCTATACATAAACATGCTGTGACGAGAGCAATCTCGCCACATTGCATTGGAGGAGCCTGCTCCCTTTAGACTATGGCCCCATGTTGAAACGCTTGATTTTCCCCTGCAAAGACACGAAAGCCGGGTCATTCGATGCTTGCCCTGTTTGAGCGGTGATACCCCAGATAGCTATGCCATGGAGCCCATTCGTATAATGAAAGACTATGGGAAAGACTTTGGCTCCATGGCAATTGAACTTTATGTGTGTGATCTGAGCACCATTCAGTAATAATGTGCGCTCAGATCTGAGCTATCTGGGGATATGTTGAATTTACCTGTTTTATGCAATGGCTGCACAGTTATGTATTTTTATGTATTTTATTGTCTTTTGCTGCCATGTGCTTAATTGAGTTTTGCCTCTGTCCTTGGAGATAATTGGATTACTTCCCAATTATCTCCAGGATAGAAGACTCTGTGGAACTGGTTTTGAGCAGAAAAGCCATGCTTCATTTGGTCACAAAGGACTACGATCTATCTTTTGAACCACTGGACCAATTTGTATGATTTTGACATATGTTTGTATTTGCTGATTCTGAAAATGTAAGTTTTATGTGAATGTGATGCATACTTTTAAAGTTATGAATAATGTGGAAAAACTGTATTTCTCTGCCTGTGATAATTACATTACCCATTGTGTAAGGTAATTGTATCACAGGCAGAGGGGAGGATTTTGTGTGGGAGTGTCTGAGTGTATTGTACGTGTTTATTGGTTGTTTTCCATAACCCTGTGGGTGGTACTAATGTGTAAGAATGTGTTTATAAGAACAATAAACCCACAGCTGTGTCTGTTCCTGCTTGACCCTCAACATGGAGCTATGTCTCGTTCTTGGGGGGATTTATTGTATGCTGTTCCAGTTTGACTGCTAGGAGTGTAAACCTATTTGTATGGTTTTTCCTATGCGGCTGTTTACAGCATTCGTATGCTTGAGAGCATTCCTATGCTTCTCCGGTTCGGTGGATTGGTGTCTTCAGTAGCTGCCTGTATATCTGGAAGGGGAATATCCTCTAAACTGCGTTTTAACCCCTTTTATGCCTGGAGGTGCCGTTACACATGCTTATATTCAAACACACAAACACTGATCACAAATACAAACCTGCAAGGATGGGCAAATTGTAAATCCCCAGCTGGCATAAGATCATGGGAGTTCGACAGAAGGGAATTTACAAATGTCTCTACATTAGTTCTGCCACTGATTGGTTTCGTTTTACAAACAAAGGAAAGTTTATTTTACCTTGCTGAAACAGCACATAAGTATACATTTATTTTCTTATTTAGCTACCAAAATGATAAAGATATTTTCATAGTAAAGAAAAGTGCTGATAAACATATTGCTGATAATAGGTAAAACCATGTAGATGTTTCACAAACATGGCAAGTTTAATTTAGGAAGAAAATACCTGGGGTCTATAAACAGCAGTTCATTATCCACAATATATAGTGAGTAAAAGTATTACTGCTCTGGGAGTTTTGATAAAAGCATGGATAACAAACAAGTATCCCTCCAGCTGTTACTCCGCTACAACTGCTTTCATAATAACGAAGTGCTGTCAGATTGCAAGTTTATTCTTGAAAACAACTCCATAGTGCAACAACTTGTTTTAAACAACTTTAATATATATTAAAAAAAAAACATTTTAATGCTCTATGTGAGATATTAAATGTGAAAATAGTCATACCATTGTATATATATTTTTTCCCTCAAAAATAAATTCAATAAGATTTGGTATGCTTTCAAACTTCATGGAATTAGTGAATATAAAGGACTGATGGCACATCAAGGGGGTGGAACCTGCCAGGTGACAAAAAAGAGCAGAGGCTTCAGCCAGAGACAAGCCTGCATCTGCTATATTTAAACCTTGCACCTTCACTGTGTTGTATTAACTCCAAATATGGTGGATTTATTAGACACTGCCAAATAATTAAGAAACTACACTTAGCAGTCACACCATTAAAATCACTGATAGGTGAAATGAATACGATTGATTCTATCTTTACTATGGCACCTGAGGGGTATGATATATTAGGCAGCAAAAAAAAAGTAAATTCTTAAATTTTATGTGTTAGAAGCAGGAAAAATGGGCAAGTGAAAATATCTGAGTGTGACTTTGACAAAGGCCCACTAGTGATGGCTAGATAACTAGGTATCTCCAGAGCATCTCCAAAATGGCTTATAGGATGTTTCTGATATGCAGCAGTTAGTACTTACCAAAAATGGTGAAAGGAAGGACAATCGGTGAACTGTCATCAGGGTCATGGGCGCCCAAGGCTAATTAATGCAAAGGCTAATCCGTCTGTTCTGATCACATAGGAGAGCTACTGTAGCTCAAATTGATGAAAAACCTAATGCTGGACATGATAGAAAGGTATCAGAAAACACAGTGCATCACAGTTTGATGCATATGGAGCCTTATAGCCACAGACCAGTCAGAGAGCCCATGATGACCCCTGTCCACCGCTGAAAGTGCATTTAGTGGGGATATGAGCATCAGTACTGGATCATGGAGCAATGGAAGAAGGTTGCCCTGTCTGATGAATAATGTGTTTTGTTAGATTAGGTGTATGGCCATGTGCATATTTTGTTTACCTGGGGAAGAGATGGCAGCAGGTGTATTATGGAAAAAAGGCAGGCTAACAGAGGCAGTGCTATTCTCTGGGCAATTTCTGCTGGGAAACCTTGGTTCTTGGCATTCATGTGGATGCTGCTTTGACACATACTACCTATTACTTCTAAATATGTACACGCCTTCATTGCAATAGTGTTCCCTGATGGCAGCTGCCTCCTTTGTAACCGCGAGTGGTTCCCTTATTTACCACTATAATGTCTTAAAACATAGAACTTAGCAGGGCTAACCATACAGATATATTAGCCATACATTTATATAGTTAGTAAGAGATCCTCTATTAACATATATAGATAATTGAGAATACAATATAAAATAAGCATTGTCTTGGAAGCAATAAAGTTTTTGTCTTTTAGATATTTATTATATAAAAATATAAATATAGACTGTTACGGTACCTTCAGCATGAAATGTACAAACCGCCGTTTAGTGAATGCTCCCCATTCGCAATAATGTTGTCTGTAAACGTATGCAATACAACCATGCGAACCGCCAGCCAGGGAACACTACAACCTCCCGAACGCTATCCGTATGGCTCCTTCCCTTCACGAGCCACAAGCTTGCGAACTGCCAATATCAGCCGAACGCCAATATCTTCCAAGCGGCAAATAATTCCAAATAGCAGTCTCTAGTCGCCGGTAATAAAATCCCCCCAATAACGAGACCAAGCTCCGCATTGAGGGTAAAACACGAACTGAGTTTACTGTGGGCTACCCGCCCGTATTTATGCAGGTCTCCCACTTGGTGGACACTCCCCTAGGGGACCAAATGGGAGACTGGAATAGCAGATGTACATGGGGACATTCCAGACATACATCACAGTTTCCTCCCCTCTGCCCGGGAGATAATTGAGAAGTAATTCAATTTTCTTGCGGAGCAGAGGCAAATCGCCATTTTAAATACAAGTCACAAAACACATAAAAATACATAACTTTATAACTGCTGAACATATTACATTCGTGTAACACATCCCCAGATATCCTGGATCTGAGTGCATATTATTGGCGAATAGCGCTCAGATCCCACACACATAGTTCAATCGCCATGGAGTCAAAGTCTATTACAGTTCTTCGGTATGCGATTGACTAAATGGGAAGGCTATCTGGGGTAAGTCCATTCGTGCCTTTAAACCTCTCTAACGGCCGGTGTTCGCATACTTCTGTCGATTGAGAAGGGAGGTCGACGGCTTCAGCGGTGTTCGGTTGAAAAAGTGTCAGTTTTTAGTTCCATTAACTTAGTACCGAATACCGCTGGTCTTTCGCATGGTTTAAAATGGCCGCTGCCTCGTGGTCGACATACGAACGACGACCACCCTGTATTCGGTTTTAATTGAGAAGTGTCTGTGGTTAACCGCAACGTTCTAATTGGGATCAATAGGTTAACCAGCAGCACACTTCTTTTCTGGGTGGCCGTCCGTTCGACAGTTTTGTTCAGTAAAAAAGTAAATTCACCTAAATCCAGGCATATGAATGGGTGAGTTCGTGAAACAAGCAAACAGACGAACACAGCAATCTTAGTTCATACGGATGGGTCTGTCACATAGACATATAGAATCCATTGCAATAATTTATAGCAGAGTTTATGAGATTAAAGTAAATGCTTGCAAATATCATTAATAGATTAACATACCCTCCTGAACATGTCATCATGTCAGACTCTCTGTCATTTTAAGATGGAGCAGCGTCTGTCTCCAAGTCTCTCCTCCTCAGTCCCTTAACATTTAAAAGTACACCTATTTATACCTTTGGTGTCTTTATTTTAGGGTCACCGTATTTCATATATGAAAAAAGTTACTTCTTTTACTTTTTTTATTTTAGGACCTCCCTTAACTTGGCAAAAATACAAGGCCATAACTAAAGGGTGCACATGTCATGGAAATGTTCCTGACTTAGGTAAAGATGGCATCTTAAAGTCTAAACATCTTTATCTACTAAGGGTTACCACAGTATATTATTTACTGAAGAGTCGTAGCAATAATGCATAAACAAGCCTTAAAGCTTGTTTATGCATTATTGTTATTATAATTTGTCTGGGACAAAATGGCATAAACATATTAAGCACTGAAGGTAAGTAAGAAGTGATTGCTAAAGAAGCATGTATGAAAAACAATATGTTCCATTTCTAACACTCTAACATTTCTTGTCAGTTTGCAATATCTCTTAAAGACAAAGTACACAGTTTGAGGAATACAATATTTGCATTTGCCCATAACACCCTCTCCATTAAACTGTGGGCATTGTAGAGCATTTCTTCCTTAAACTAGTAAACCAAAGTTCTCCAACAGTCTTTAAGTTTTTATGCTCCCAGCATCTTTGATCATTGTTGTAGAGGTAAAATATCCGTAGTGTGATCTTTGCATGTAAAGTTGGTTGTTTAAAATGAGCAAAGCTTGTTTTCTGGGAAAGAATTCAAAAGAACACCATGTTCCAGTGTAAGATATTCTTGGATGAATCCTGATAGGAATTGTAATCCAAAGTTAAAAGTAGTAATTGTATTTGTAATCCAAAGTCTTTAAAGGCCTGTAGAAGTTTACATTCCTTAGATACATTGCTGGAGGTTGTGTTTGTACAATACCCGGGTATTAGTTGTAGAATATTAGTTGTAGAGTCCAACTATCCAAGTATTTAGCTAGAATTGGTTGCAGATATTGAAACAGCATCATCTGTTATCACTGTGGTGATGGTGTTTGTCTTTTGTCTGTGCTTGTTTGCTTTTTGCTTTGTTTTTTTCATGAAACATTTTCCCACCGTTTATGATGTGTATAGATTGGATACTCTCCGATATTCTTTTACGGAATAAATTAGTTGATAGACATTGTCTTAGGTGACATGGATCCCATTATAGTAAATGTCATGTTGATACAGCAATCGAAGTGGTATCTCAAGAACGCCTCTTTTTGCTGTATTGGAATCTTTGTAACATCTCACTGATAGACCTATAACTACATCAGGTGCTGTTGTGCTAAAAATGCTAACAGGTAAAATCTGTGGAAAAATCTTTACAATTGTTATACTTTGTATAATAATGGTAGATGAAATAGTAACATAGTTAATCTTTCTAGTGTTTTGTTTTAAAGATAAACACCCTTGTATATGATTTAGATATATAAGGATAATTTAAAGCAGCAAAGTATTTACCGCCTTTGTTCACAATTATATGTAAAATTACATTCTCTTAAAATGTTAAAAATACTCCTTTATTCAAAATACCTCAATCTATTTAGAATAGTTGATGATTGAAAATATCACATTATTCATCTTTCTTTGTCCTGTTAGGGAGAAGACAACTTATTCCCTAACTTACAATAAGTAAATATATTAACTACAGTTATTAGTGGCTTAAAATACCAGAAACACCCAAAAAGTGTCTTAAAAACATTTTTTTACCAAGATCTGACAGCCAGTGTGAAAAGTCACGTTTGTGAGATTGGATGCTTAACAATGTGAATCTTAATTGTTTAAGTATATTTTCCAGTGGCTGTTGGGTGTAGCTTAAGATGATTTGAATATTTATTATTTTTTAAAAGTGAGTTAAGAAAGCACTCAGATACTATAATGAAGATATTTATATTTTAACTCTACCTTTGTATAAATGGTTTTAACACATTTTTTTTAATGTAATAATATATATCAGAATCTGTAACTATAACTGGTTGAAGTGGGGGTATGTTACAATCAGAATATGAATGAATAATTATATATATGTATTGATTAAACAATCAATGGATGTGGCAGGATCATTACCACAAGGTGTTGCATGTATGGATGCCTGGATGTACCCGTCCAGGGTCCATACCTCTGTGATGGTTTTGTGCGAGTGGCTTCTCTGGAAGCTCACATTGGAGATCTCGAGAAGCAAATCACAACTTTGAGGGAGATTGACAATCTTGAGAGGAGTCTGCTGCTCACTGAGCAGAGTTTATTGGGGACAGGTAGTGGAGAGGGAGGAGATAAGACAGATGGGGAACAGGCATGTAGCTGGGTGACAGTGGGGCGAGGAAGCGGGGGGGGAGGGAAGAGGAAAGGGCTAGCTAGTCCTGATTTGGTGCAACCTAGCAGATTTGCCCGTTTGAGGGAAGATGTTGGGAACATCGGCTCAGGAGTAGCTGTATTAGAGGAAGCTGTTACTTCTAACAGCCGAGCTAACAGCCCCCCTAGTACGGGTGGGGATCAAAATGTAAGGAAGGCAAGACAGGTTGTGGTGGTAGGGGACTCTATCATTAGGAGAGCAGATAGGGCAATCTGCCGCTCTGATCGGCTCAACCAGACAGTTTGCTGTCTCCCGGGTGCTCGGGTCCGGCATGTTGCTGACAGAGTGGATGGATTATTGGGAGGGGCTGGGGATGACCCAGTGGTCATGGTCCATGTTGGTACCAATGATAAAGTAAGAGGAAGATAGAAGGTCCTAAAGAATGATTTCAGGGAATTAGGTAGCAAACTTAAGAAAAGGACCTCCAAGGTGGTATTCTCTGAGATATTACCTGTGCCACGCGCTTCAGTTGAAAGGCAGCAGGAGATTAGAGAGGTCAATGCATGGCTTAAGTCTTGGTGCAGGAAGCAGCGTTTTGGGTTTTTAGAGCACTGGGCCGACTTTGCGATTGGGTACAACCTTTATAGTGGTGATGGATTGCACCTAAATGGGAGAGAGTCTGCAGTGCTGGGGGATAGGATGGCTAGAAGGTTGGAGGAGATTTTAAACTAGTAGTAGGGGGGAGGGTCATAGCAATCTACAAAATGGAGATAGGACAGAAAGGAGATGGGCTTTAACACAGTATGGGGGGGGGGGAGCAAGCTCAGAACAGAGAAGCTATGTAATGATGATGATTCACAAAATATACAAGTGACGCATAATATTAAATGTATGCTTACTAATACAAGGAGCCTAAATAACAAAATGGGGGAACTAGAGGCATTAGCATACACTAAACAATATGATATAATAGGCATAACTGAAACATGGTGGGATGAGACACATGACTGGGCAGTTAACTTAAATGGGTACATGTTTTTTAGGAAGGATAGGAAAAACAAGAAGGGTGGTGGGGTATGTTTGTATCTCAACCATGAGTTAAAGCCAAATCTTAAGCAAATGGAATGCGATGAGGAAAATGTGGATGCTTTATGGGTAAATATCTGCTTGGGGGAAAAGAAGGGAAACCAACTATTGGTTGGGATATGTTATAAATGTTATATTGGAGACTTTAACTACCCGGACATAAATTGGGACAGAGGGACTAGTAGCTCAGCAAAGGGAATTAGGTTTTTAAACTTGTTAAATGACACCTTCATGTCACAACTTGTACAAGCACCAAGTAGAATGGATGCTTGTCTGGACCTGGTTTTTAACAAACAACGTTGGTCTTTTTTATAATTCTTTAATTTGTAGTGCTTAGAGTTACAGACATGCTTATATCGCCACGACAGCAGATACAAGCCAATGGTATAACAAGGAATAAACAGTTTCATGGCGAAAATATTGACAGCACAATTTTTTAAGGAGGAGTCAGGCTAGATATAAATGTCTACAGCAGTAGTTTCAATCAGGCTGATAGTTACGAAAGGTAGAATAGACATTTTGATTAACATCAGGAGCTTACAAGGATTAACATACTATGTACAGGTTTAGGTAATATGCTATGGATCCACTGCGCCACTATCATACTGTTCAGTGATTCGCTATATCGTATGTTACATTACATTGGTCTCAATTAGGGTCCTGCCTAGCAGGTTGGTCCCAGAGCCTATGTTTATGTGCTTATAGTGTCTCGACATATGTTTAACCGGCTAGTCCGACCATCCATTGCTGCCTAACGAGTTAAGTAATCACAAGGATGTTAAGATCTACGTTTGTAGTACATGTCAGGCAGGTTCAATATATACATTTCTACATGAGCAGGTGTAACAAGGCAGGGTAGTCCCTCTAATTTGTATGACACTGCTATTGGGAGTGGGTTAGAGTGAGTTAGAGTGAGATTTGCTTACTGGGTATATTAGTATGCTTAGGGATCCAGAGACATGCCACTGTCCAAAGATATGCTGCTCCCAGTCATAGTTTTGTATAATATGCCAATTCTAGTATAACAGCTTTAAACAGAATTTCACGGTAGAGGCAGTCTAAGTTATATTAATGAAACATGTTGAATCAAGCTACTCATGCACAATTTTTAAAACAGGTATGACAACAGGGTTTGAAACTTGCTAGGTATATTTTGTAGGAGTACAGGCATTATAGGGACATTTCGGCAGGAGTGTGTGACATATAAGATAGAGTTTTGCTGACAACGGCACCTGTGCTACACTATCCCATATGTTAACAGGTTGATGCTATTAATGCCTGTTGATATGCAAGTGTGGTTATTAATAAAGGTCATACTATTTACAGATAGGCAAACCAGGATTAGTATAACATGCTTTAACTTTTAGGTAGCTTATGGTGGATAAGTATGTTAGCACTGAAGTGGGGGTAGAGACTATGTGGACTCATGTGAGACCCCTATGGAGGTTCGCAATACACGAGTGTGAGTCCCAAACAAAAAAAATGAGAGAAAAAAAAAAAAAAAAGGAAACTCTTTTTCTCCCTTTCTTTTAACAAAGGAGTACCAGAATACCCCGGTTTGGGTCGAGTGGCCCTATCTGCACAGCATAACGTCCCCTAAAGTCCAGGCTGTTGGGGCTGCACTGCCACATTTTGGGATCAACAATTTGGCGGATCCTGCCAGTGCCGGTGTGCAGGAAAGCAATGCACTGTGTCTGGCCAGTCTGGGGGCAAATGCAGTCATGAGAGTTCCTTTGGGGTATGGGGGGGGAAAGAGGTATTGGGCACTGTGCCTAATATTAAGTCCCATTCTTAAGGTGAGTCATCCGATGTCTAGTTGGGGGTAGATGTGCTTCCCTAGCGCTGACAGTTGCAGCGGTGATGTGTGACCACGCCCGAGTGTTCAGGTGGTAATTGCTGCGTAAGTATCTTTCTGAGTACCTTGTGGCACAAATGGGGTGACGTTGGCTGGGTCCCATCTGCTGATTGAGGGGCCTTGTTCTCTTTTTCCACATTGTTGCAATATGTCTGCTGGGAGGCCCAAGGTTTGCAGGAGTGCTGCTGCTTCTTGCATATCTTGCACGCAGTATACGGTATCCCCTTGCTGTATGTGCAGCTTTCGTGGCGAGCGCCACTGGTAGCGTATGTCGTGCTCCCGGAGTAGGGTGGTGAATGGCCTCATCGTTCCCCTCCATTGAAGGGTGTCTCCCGTGAGATCCGCATAAAAAGTGAGGGTCATATTTTCAAAAGCATAGGGGCCTTTCCCCTGGAGTGCCGCTAGTACCATCGCTTTGTCCGCTCGGCTGCGGAACTTCACCACCAGGTTCCGGGTTGCTGTGGCTGGGGCTTTCCGGGGTTTGGGTATGCGGAAGACCCCCTCTGGCACTACGTTTTTGGCCCTTTTGGGTGTTAGAAGGGCCCCCAGTAACCTCCGGAGCAGATGAGGTAGTTCGTCTGTCGGCACTTCTTCTGGTACTCCTCTTACTTTGAGGTTATTTCGGCGCCTTTCATCCTCCAGCATTGCGAAGCCCTGGTCCGTTAGGCCCTGTTGTTTTTTAAGTTCAGCCATTTCGCCCTGGAGCTCGGTTATGGCGCGGTTCGCGGCCTCTGCCGAGGTTTCCACCTTGCCCAGGCGGCACATCATGCCTTTAAGGTCAGTGCGGAGTAATGCCACGTCGGCCTGGATGATTTTTTTGGAGGTCCCCCAGCATTGCTTTGAGAGTTGCCTCCGTCACAGGTGCTGAGGTAATTGGTCCCGGCCGTGGCTGGGGTGGTTGAGGCAGCCCCACGATGCTTTCATCCAGAGACAGAACCTCAGAGGAATCAGTCAGTTCTCCGAGGTCGGCGGTCATCTTGGGTCCGCATGCACCTTGCGCTTGTCGGAACATTTCTCCTATAGTCATGCCCGGCCGGAGCTTGTCCGACTTCTGCTTCTTTGCCTTCCTGCCCATGGTCAGCTTGGGGTCAGTTTCAGCGTTTTCCCTTTAATTGTGGGGATCTTAAATTAGCCTTAGTCAGTATCGCTCACGGAGCTCAGTTCACATGCGTCCTTCTTGTTCAGTCGCTCGGCTCCGCCCCAACAACGTTGGTCTTTTGACCAACATTCAAGTAGGTGAGCACTTGAAATAGTGATCACAATATAGTGTCCTTTGAAATAAACTCAAAAAAACAAAAGCACACGGGGTATACTAAAACACATAATTTTAAAAAGGCCAATTTAAATAAGTTAAGGGAAGCTTTACAATATATTGACTGGCATGAACTCTCTGGATCATCTTCCAACAAATATTAGAAAGGTAAATTTCTCAGTATGTACCATTGGGAAATAAATATAAAAGAAACAAATTAAAACCAATGTGGCTTAGTAGAGAAGTAAAACGAGATTAAAAATGAGAAAAGGGCATTTAAAGCATTTAAATCGGACAAATCGGATGCATCTTATAAAAGATATAAGGAAGCAAATAATGCGTGTAAAAAGGCAATTAGACTTGTCAAACTTCAAAATGAAAAAATGATAGCTAAAGAGAGCAAAACCAACCCCAGAGCATTTTTTAAGTACTAAAATTCTAAAAAACCCAGAAATGAAAGTGTAGGTACACTAAAAACTGAAACGGGGGTGTTAGTTAATGAAGACCAGGAAAAGGCAGGAATTTTAATTAACTATTTCTCCTCCGTATATATTAAGGAAGAACCCATGGCAGTAGATGTGCAAATGATTGCTACTAAAAACTTGCAGAATAATTGTAATTGGTTAACTCAAGACAAGGTGCTGCAGCAACTAAAGAAAGTTAATATAAACAAAGCTCCAGGGCCTATATCCATCCACATATACTTAAGGAACCAAGTGTATAAATAAGTGAACCTTTTTAATCTTTCAAGATTCTTTTCTTTCAGGAAGTGTTCTGGAGGATTGGAGGAAGGCAGATGTGGTTCCTATATTCAAAAAGGGTTCAAAATCCTTGCCTGGAAATTATAGACCTGTGAACTTAACTTCTGTGGCTGGTAAAATATTTGAAAGGTTATTAAGGGATAATATTCAAGAATTCATTAAGAAGAACATGGTTATCAGCAAAAATCAGCACGGTTTTATGAAGCACAGGTCATGTCAAACTAACTTGATTGCGTTCTACGAAGAAGTAAGTAAGAAGAAGTAAGTATAGATCAGTGCTTTAAACTGTTTTTTTTTTGCCTTCTTTTGGATCAACAGCAAAAAACAAATCTGAGGAAGGCTGAACTTGATGGACGCAAGTCTCTTTTCAGCTATGTAACTTTGTAACTATGTATATGTACCTTTAACCCCTTAAGGACCAAACTTCTGGAATAAAAGGGAATCATGACATGTCACGCATGTCATGTGTCCTTAAGGGGTTAATAATCACAAACCAAATAACATTTTCTTGGTATTTGAAAAACAGATAAATAAAATATTTGATCACATGTATTTTAATATATATACATATAGTGATCTGGATGTTCAATTTATATCTTTGACATCTTATTACCTGTTTACAATAGGTGAACTACGTTATCAATTTCCAAATTCATCATGCATATCACCTGTAAGGGTTAATCCATAGTACTCTTTTACATTCCATTGACTGACCTTAGCTCTGGCAGACTGAACATGTTTATCATTATAAAAAAAGTTTTGTGATAAGTGAAGTAAAGTTTCTGCCTGTCTTTAAGTTTAATTTTAACTGTTGAAGTACTTCACTTATATTAATTAGATTATATTAATTATACCACTCTGCAAATGTTAACAACTATCGAGTAGTTTCTGATTTAATTAAAACATTTTACATTTTCTTTTAAAGTTTAAAACATTCATTATTGCAGTTGTTATTGTAATCTTATGATCTTTAACTATCATGATTCAATTATGTAAAGATGCATTGTTAAAATCAGATAATCTGGCCACTGCTTGGATTTAATCTACAAGTAAATGTCCAGTAGATATGAAGGAATCTGCATTGTTTAGCTATTTCCTTTTGCTGCAAGACACAGGCATTAATGTACATTCATCTGGATAATCAGCTGTTATGCTCTTATACTTTATGTCTAATATATTTGTTTGTAGGCTGTCCGCAGCTGCGTATAGCATTCTAGTAATATTTTTCAATTACATTTCAGATACAAAATCTATCCACCTTTGTAGTTAACATATTATGTGTTTATCTTATACCCTTAATTATAGTAACTGTATTATATTACATATTGTCACGGACACATTTCTGATACAGGGAAAAAAATTGCATGATTGCTTTTGGAATTATAATTTTTCGGTCCATGCAAACTATGTTCCTGGAAGTCCAGAATATAGCAAGTTTTTTTTGTCTATCATTCTCTGGAGCCATTTAACGTGTCAATTGGTATAGTTATACCAAAAGAGCAAGGAGTACATCAGTAGATCACATCTGCAACAGAACCATTACAGATTCCTTGTTGTATCAATGTCTCTGTGTTTATGGTTATAGGAGTTCTTTGTTTTGCAGGTATGTACATAATATGTAGAGTTTAAGAAAAGCTGCAAATCGTGCTTTTTTACAAGTGTCGCATGATGTCAGGTATCTGAAAGGTTTTGCTGGCCTTTTATATTCAATTCTCTTGGCAGGGTTTCTGCTCTTAGTAGGCCTGTCTTGTTATTATTTATTAATTGCATCAAGGTTTCTTTTGTTAATGTGTTTCTTCCGAATTCAAATTCACATGCCACCAAATGTCATTGTAAAGTTCATTATTTCAGAATTTGGTTCCAGTATGGTTTTTCACTCTAAGCGCTAAGTTCACTTTAAGCACAGGGCAATACATGATTCCAAGTTAGCCAATTTTAATATAGGACAACACTTATGGGGCCTACAAGCTTGAGCATTGCAATCAAGGTTCATTCCTTTACAGTCAATCCGCTATTCTCAGTACTATGTTCCATCTTGAGAAATAGCTGTGTATTGACAGTTATCGGTCTTTATTTCTTTTTCCAGTCATCTTCTGTCTGGAAACATAATAGCAGAATGTCCAGAATTAGCATAGCACTTTCCACATAAGAAGGCTGTTTGCGGTAGTCATTCAATAATAAATTATATGCCAAAGTCTTCCTTCATAGGTGCATCCAAAGTCTTTCACAAGCATCTTTCCCATCTTTTTCTGATTTCAGCATGTTTTGCCAACATTGTTGAATCCATTATTAGGATTTGAAATAGTCCAATCACATCTTTCTCATGTATAATCAGTTTTTTGCAATTATATTCAATATGTTCCTTGTGAAATACCAGTGTAGGTCACATCATTTCACTGTGAGCTGTGTCATTCCTTTTGAGATGGTTCTTGGAGGTTGTCCTCACGATCATAGAACTTGTATTTACAGCAGTCCAATTCAGTTCAGGTGCTTCTTGCTTGTTAACATAATTCCAATGCAGTTTTAAAATGACAGCTAGGGTTGATGTTATGATAATGCTGCAGATTGTAAAAAGGAGACACCATAACCAATTTTCTAGCATCCTTTTGCTTGCATCTTTGCATCTTTGCATTTCTTTCTTACTGTATAAGATAATTCAGGTACAGTCTGTTTTCTCCAGAGTCTTTCTGATAATAATGTTGATGATTCATTTTTCATATATTCCATGTTAACTGTAAATGTATCACGTCTGTCTGTTCATCCTTCTCCTTCACATTTGCAGGTTCAGATGTCAGATCATGATTCAGTCTGTTACGTGGCTATGATTCTGGTGGCTGTGCTATGGTGGCATTTCTGTCATTCTCTTTTTGTTTTATCTTGCCTTCTTTAACAGCAGCCATTGTGTCAGTCACTGGTTCTGTGAACATCTTGGAAGTATTTAGCAGGTTTTAAAATATCAAAACTTACTGTTATCTGTTGGCTTTGATTGTTCTCTGCAGTAAAAGTTCTTAGAGTCACCCTCTCCAGGACAAACTGGCCAACAGTAGGAAATAGGTGGTGGTGCATGGTGAGGTGGGCTGGGAAAAAAAATCCCTAAATTTCTCTAATAGAACCAATAGTTCTAAGCTCTCCCTGGTGCAGAAATATGATTGTCAGTGAAAAATATGTAACATTTCATATGGTGTCTCACCATTTGTATCATCAGGTATGTTGTGAATGTTCATCTGTACCATAGGAATAAGTAGATACCACTGTGTGGGGGCAAGCAACTAGTAACTTGGTTAATAGTTATTTAACCTCAGCATTTTTCCCTTTTAAAATTGGTGCACTTTAATACTTCTGCTATTGCAATAGACTAAAGTCTGTACCTAAGTAGGCAAAGTCATTATGTGCAGGAATTGTGCACTTTAAATAATAGAATACTTATGCTATTCTAGTGAATTGGTCTGTCTGCTTAACACATCATTTATTATCTTTTGGTCACATTTAAAGCTGTGAATGTATTTAACATTTTATTTAAATAAGCCTTTCAACAATTTCAGTTTAAAAAATCCTGTATAGTTACAATTTTATTTTGCCCTGATTTATCTTACATATATTTTATTTTTAATTAATTTATAAATAAGTATTTTTACAGAGCATTTAGAGAAGCAAAGGATGTATAACCACCTGTTGCCCTTTTTTCTAGAAGGGTAGTATAATTTCAACTCTGTTTAGGAAAAAATATGTACTAGTTAGCAAATATTATATAAAATATATGCTGCAGTGTATTGCAATGATTTTTTTAAAAAGCCATGTCTTTCTCTTTATGGCTGTATGTAATAAAGTTGTTCATAATTTTGAATATAAAAAAATGACTTCTCAATTACTTGGAATGGAAGCAATGTTTATATGTCTCTGTATCTCCGCAACCTTGGCTGTAAACTCCAGACTCCAAAAATATTTATGCTGTTATAATTCCTGATTTTTAATCAACAGCTAGTGTAACTGACAATATGGAAATTATCAATGTTTTATAAAACTTTTCATATATAGTGGATATTACAATCCAGAAGGTAGTAATGTAATAAGTAAAAATCATGTCTGTCTGTTGCTTCTGTGGCATGAATGTTTTCATTAAGCCATAATGCAATTTTCTTTGCATTCTTGGAATTAGACTTTGAAATCTATTAGTAATATAATAGCAAGTCTTTCATCGCTCTGTCTTATCACTCTTCTTTTGACAACATTTTGCATTAATCTTATTTCTGCTCATGCATACTAAGCAGCTACAAAGAGAACATATCCCCCTGCCTATAACCCACTGCCCTGGAACTAATGGACCATGCTATGCTGGTGTATTAGGCATATTAGGGAGTTTACCAAATATGTATATTTGTTCTCTTATGATAGTTAATATCCACAATTTTAGCATTGTATGCCAATTACAATGTACCCTTCAATTGAACTCCATGTGCTTCGTACACGTTAAAATCACATTAAAATAATCTCTTTATGATGAAGATCTCTCGCTGAGTCTGGGCTACAAATAGCTCATTAGATTCTTGATATTTCAAGACTTGTGCCATGACAAAGTATTGTGTCTTCTCTTACCTATAAAAGGTTACTTAGGTATTTATTATTTTATAATTAAAGCTTCCAAGTAGAGGTCCTACGTTGGGCGCCAATTGTAACCGCGGCTGGTTCCCTTATTTACCACTATAATGTCTTAAAACATAGAACTTAGCAGGGCTAACCATATGGATATCTTAGCCATAATTTTATATAGTTAGTAAGAGATCCTCTATTAACATATATAAATAATTGAGAAGACAATATAAAATAAGGATTGTCTTGGAAGCAATAAAGTTTTGTCTTTTATATATTTATTATATAAAAATATAAATATAGACATATAAAATCCATTACGATAATTTATAGCAGAGTTTATAAGATTAAACTAAATGCTTGCAAATATCATTAATAGATTAACATACCCTCCTGAACATGTCATCATATCAGCCTCTCTGTCATTTTAAGATGGAGCAGCGTCTGTCTCCAAGTCTCTCCTCTGTCCCTTAACATTTAAAAGTACACCTATTTATACCTTTGGTGTTTTCATTTTAGGGTCACCGTATTTCATATATGTAACGGCACCCCCAGGCATAAAAGGGGTTAAAAGCTGTTTAGGAGATATTCCCTTCCAGATACACAGGCAGCTACTCCACCAGGTGGACACTCCCCTAGGGGACCTGGTGGAAGACTGGGACACAAATTGCACAGTGACCAATCACAGACATACACAGTTAAACACTCCCACAGGTACATTATAATCCCTCCTCTCTATCCTGGAGATAATTGGGAAGTAATCCAATTATCTCCAAGGATAGAGGCAAAACTCCATTACACACGTTAGCAAAAAGACCTAAAAATACACAATGTTACAAATACTGCATAAAACGTATACGTTCAACATATTCCCAGGTAGCTTAGATCTGAGCGCACATTATTACCGAATGGCGCTCAGATCACATACATACAATTCAATCGCCATAGCTATCTGTGGTAGCACTGTTTACACAGAGAGCGTGAGAGTTCACAAGTACCGAATGGACCGGCGTTCGGATAAATGCAGGAGGAGGGAGGTCAGCGGCTCAGCGGTGTTCATGAATATGTGTCTGTTTTTAGTTCCACACTTTTGTAGCTGAACACTGCTGGCCATTCAGCAGTTTAAGAGGGCCGCTGCCACATGTTCGGCTATACGAACAACGGCTACTCAGCGTTCATAAATTAAGCTGCGGATTAACCGCAGCTTCTGGGAGATCAATTGCCTGCACACTCCATACCCAGGTGGTCCGGACATTCGTGCGTTTGTTCGGTAAATTGAATTTACTGAACACCCTGGCAGAAAGGCAAGAACAAGCCTTTCTGCAGGGAGAAATAAAGGTTTTTAACATGGGGCCATAGTCCAGAGGTAGCAGGCGGGCAACCAGGCTTCTCCAGAACATAGTGGCGAGGTTGGTTTCGCCACAATATATGAAAAAGTTACTTCTTTTATTTTTTTTATTTTAGGACCTCCCTTAACTTGGCAAAAATACAAGGCCATAACTAAAGGGTGCACACGTCATGGAAATTTTCCTGACTTAGGTAAAGATGGCATGTTAAAGTCTGAACATCTTTATCTACTAAGGGTTACCACAGTATATTATGTACTGAAAGAGTCATAGCATAGCCTTGAAGCTTGTTTATGCATTATTGTTATTGTAATTCGTCTGGGACAAAATGGCATAAATATATTATGCACTGAAGGTAAGTAAGAAGTGATTGCTTAAAGAAGCATATATGAAAAACAATATGTTCCATTCTAACACCTTGTCAGTTTGCAATATCTCTTAAAGACAAAGTACACAGTTTGAGGAATACAATATTTGCATTTTCCCATAACACCTTCAACAGGATAATGCACCCTGCAACACTGCAAAAATTGTTCAGGAATGTTTTGAGGAACATGACAAAGAGATCAAGGTATTGTTTTGGCCTCTTAATTCCCCATATCTCAATATGAATGAGCATCTGTGGGATGTGCTTGCAGGACTTAAAGTATATGTTGCTAATGTCTTTGTCAGGACCTGTTCTGTTCTGTTCAGATGTCTGACCTTGGCTTCTGATATCCAGTACTCTTTTTACAATTCTTGTTTAGTTTTTCTTGTTTTTTTCTGGTTTTCTAATCTATGTCTGGTTTTCTTTATGCTGGGTTTTCTGGTTTCATTCCTCTTTCCGTTTCTAAAATTCCCAGTCTCCTGGATTCCTTTATATGTTTGTTTTATGTTGCCACACCCGTTCCTTTGCCTTTTGTTTCAGTTGGTTCCTGCAGACAGTGGTTTCATGACCTCTGCCGCTTTCTTTGCAAGTAAGTACTGTGTGTGTTTTATTGTTTATTTAGTCATGCATATCTAGGCAGTTAGGACCCACCGTAATTGGAGTACTTTGGCGCAGTGGTGGGCTGCATACATCTTGGCCATTTATGTATGTCTAAATCTCCAATGTTTTACATATATAGTACTTAGTTATGTCTCCTTTTGTTTTGCCTTGCATCTCTTGTCTTGTTTTATTTTTTCTTCCAAGTTCATGTACATATCTGTCCTGTCCTGTTCATGTTTCCCTCATGTCTTGTGTACATGTTCTGGGTTCTGCTTTCTGTCCTGCTCCGATTCTGGGTTCTTCTAGTCTTGTCTTGTTTTCTTGTTAGGTGCCTATTCTAGTCTTGCCTTGTGTCTAGTACTGGATATTTCTGCTGCAGAGCCTCCCTGTCCATTTCCTGGGAGGTCTGCATATTTTCATCTAGCCTCTGGCATCCGCTTAAGCTGGTTGCCAGGGGTCTGGTTTGTGGCAACACAAACGCTGGTGCTCAACACCAAGGGGCGTGTGGTTACCCTGCACCAGGCCCTGATAGTCCATTACCACTTTGAGACTCCTCAAAGTGGTCCCGGTCTTCGGACTGCCACCCGTGACAGTCTTGGTGCCAGACACTACAGGACACATTTAGAGGTCTTGTGGAGTCCAGGCCTTGATGCATCAATGCTGTTCTGATGCATCCCACCTCCTGGACAGCTCACTAAGAATGCAGCTTCACAATGAATGTAAAATGGATGCTGTCCAGGAGGTGGGAGTGTCTGGGAGGGAGGGTCTGCTGCTGATTGGCTGGAATGTGTCCACTGACTGTGAGGTACAGGGTCAAAGTTTATGTTTATGTTCGCCATCCGTGGCGAACCGTTCGGCGAACCGTTCGGCACATCACTACTTCTCAGTTCTGACCTTGCCCCTCCCTCCGTGTCCAACCCCCTTATACTGAGTAAAGTCCATCTCATTACTGTCCTATCTCCATTTTCTAGATTGCTGTGACCCTCCCCTCCCCCACTACTAGTTTAAAATCTTCTCCAACCTTCGTGCCATTCTATCCCCCAGCACTGCAGACCCCCTCTCATTTAGGTGCTGTCAGTATACAGACAGGGATCCAACACGCAGAGTGCGGACAGAAGGAGGTACGTATATCGGACCTTAGAATGGCCGGACTAACGTAGGGACAAAGCAAGAATAGTCAAAAGGTAAGCCGAGGTCGAGGGAGCCGGAGGACAGGTAAGCGAGATACAAGCCGAGTCAAAGGAGAGGAGAGGACAACAGGACAAAAGACAAGCAAGGGTCAAAACCAGAAACACAAGATAAAGAACGCGCTGAGTGACTAGCAAGCTAGAACCACGACAGGGCAATGAGCAGTAGTAAAGGTTTCCTTTAAATACCCTGTTACCTAAATAGAGACCACGCCCCCAAAAGGTCCGGAATAGCGGTTCCCGGCACTTTATGCAAATGCCGACGTCATGACGTCGACGCTAGCCGTCGCGTCATAAAAGGGGGAGGAGCTAGCGCGGCCAGCGCGAAAACGGCCGGAATATGCCGAAATGCTAGGGGCAGGTAGCCCCTAAACAGAGAGGATGTCTTCCCTGGATTCAGCACCAACAGGTACCCTGACAGGTGCAACCCATTACTGCTATAAAGGTTGTACCAAAGTGCAAAGTCGGCCAAGTGATCTAAAAACCCCAAACCCTCCTTCAGCCATGCATTGACCTCTCTAATCTTCCGCTGCCTTTCCACTGTGTCACATGGCACAGGTAATATTTCAGAGAATACCACCTTGGAGGTCCTTTTCTTAAGTTTGCTACCTAATTCTCTGAAATCATTCTTTAAGACCATCCATCTTCCTCTTACTTTGTCATTGGTACCAACATGGACCATCACTGCTGGGTCATCCCCAGCCCCTCCCAATAATCCATCCACTCTGTCAGCAACATGCCAGACCCAGGAGACAGCAAACTGTCTGGTTGAGCCGATCAGAGTGGCAGATTGCCCTATCTACTCTCTTATGATAGTCCCCTACCACCACAACCTGTCTAGCCTTTCTAACATTTTCATCTCCACCTGTACTAGAGGGGCTGCTTCCTCAGCTGTTAGAAGGCAGCCTCCTCTAGTACAGCTACTACTGAGCTGATGCTCCCAACATTTTTACTCAAATGGGCAAATCTGCTGGGTTGCACAAAATCCTCCCCCCCCCCTGCTTTCTTGCCCCACTGTCACCCAGCTATGTGCATGCTCCCCAGCTGTCTTATCTTCTCCCACTCTACTACCTGTCCCCACTAAACTCTGCTCAATAAGCAGCAGACTACTTCTCAAGATTGTCAATCTCCCCAATGTTGCAATTTGCTTCTCCAGATCTCTAATCTGAGCTTTTAGAGAAGCCACTCACACACACACCTGTCACAGAGGTTTGGACCCTGGATGGGTTCATCCAGGCATGCATACATGCAACAAGATGTGCATTGAGTCAAACCAACAATCTTGCTAACACTCCTCTCCCCAGATACAGGACAATAAAACAATTGCCTTACTAGTTTAAACCCCTTGTTTGTCTTAACTCCTGGTTTTCTAACTCCTACTTGAAAGAGTCTACTTAACAGAGTTTGCTTTCAAGTAATGTGAGCAAGTTCAGTGAGTTAGGGGTGTGCTTATATGGGAATACAAATCCCACACTGAATGAAGTATGAATAGATAATACAGTCAGAGCATTAACCAACTGAGCTCTATCAACCAACTTGGTAGATATTTCTATAGCTTCATTAGTCATCCAACTATTTACAATATCACAAAATATTTAATTTACACTGGAGGATGCACTTTAAAACATGACTATTCTTTGCACTACAATTAAACATGTAATTCATTATTCAATATGTGTCCTGCTATAATTTGGGGTACAGTAGGTTCCTACTCCACTTGCAAGATATCTTGAGACCCCATCATTTCAGGGAAATATGAAAAGCTTTCTCTCAAAACATTTGTATTACATTTGCGTATATTTGTTTTCTGTTGTGTTGACAGTGTTTTATAAAAACAGTATGTTACTATTATAATTACTTATTACTATACTTATACTATATTGAATTGGCATTAATAAAGATAATATATTTAATTCTTTCCCATTCTGGAAAGCATTTTAGGTAGCAAAATGCACTTTAAATGGAATATTTGCCACTGGTCTGTAATATATGTGATCTGCTTGTATCATTCACTGCTCTTTTTAAAATGTAAAAGAAAAAACACGTGGATTTCTTGAGTAAATGTATAGACACTTGGATAAAGAGATCATTATTTGCTGCCCTTGGTAACAATGCCACCAATTTGGAGTGGCCTTTCTTGTATTCCAAATTAAGGTGTATAACCAGAAGTAGTATGCACTTAGCACTCAGGGCAAAGGTAACATTACACAAGATGTATTAGGCAGTAGGCTAATATATCTTGTGTTATGTTACCTGTCTCTCTTGGATGGTTGCATGTTTTCTTCTACAATTCTGCCTACAATTCTTATGCTGATATTCACTTTGTATGCAACACCATACTAATGTCAATGAATAAATCTTCACTACTGTGAATGCTCCAATTTTCATGTTTTTTCTGCAATGGAAAATGAAGAAAAACTAGCTGTTGATAAGCTTTTAAAATCCAGAATATCTTAAGCTCTCCTAACACTTTTCTATCTCTGCAGTATCTCTGCTGGTATTTGCATCTTGAATTTCTGATTTATTTAGACTAACTTTGATTTCTGGAATATTGATTTTAATTTCGGGTACTAGGACCACAGCTTGTCTTGTCTACATTATCTATCTGATCTGGCTACCTCTGCGGACAAACATACATCTTTATATACTTTTTTCTCTTACTAGTAACTGCAAACAAGGTTACCCTTTCAGGCATTCTGACATTTTGACAATAAAGATGTCTGTATACTAAAGCTGGCATGATGTTCAGTCAGCCTAAGAATATTCTACAGACTCTGTTGACCTTCTCAATAATTACTAATACCTGTTTGCTACCAAATTATTGCCATTGGAAATTTGTACTGTGCTTTTTGGATCGAGTGGCTAATAATACATTAGTTAGAGGGACATTGACACTATCAAGAAAAATAAACAATCATTATTGTCCGACAGCCTAAAAAACATATATTGTGGCATAAACCCTAAATATAGCAATCTTACATTGCTATTCATGTGGAGAAAATAAGTATCTTTCTCCCTCAAGTAGTAGTAATTTGCTTCACTTCATGATCCACTTTTAACAAATTAAAATACAGGTTTTGAAAAATAGCAATTTCAATGAATGACAGACTAATTATGGTGTAAGTTCCAACATTGAAAACTATATGGTTAACACATCTACATCAATGCTATGTCTAGATTTGTAAAATAAATCTATTTACGGTTGCAAGAAAAAGTATGTGAACCCTTTGGAATAATATGGATTTCTGCACAAATTGGTCATAAAATGTGATCTGATCATCATCTAAGTCACAACAATAGACAATCACAGTCTGCTTAAACTAATAACACACAAAGAATGAAATGTTGCCATGTTTTTATTGAACACACCATGTAAACATTCACAGTGCAGGTGGAAAAAGTATGTGAACCCCTAGACTAATGACATATCCAAGAGCTAATTGGAGTGAGATTTCAGCCAACTGGAGTCCAATCAATGAGATGAGATTGGAGGTGTCGGTTACAGCTGCCCTGCCCTATAAAAAACACACACCAGTTCTTGGTTTGCTTTTCACAAGAAGCATTGCCTGATGTGAATGATGTCTTGCACAAAAGAGCTCTCAGAAGACCTACGATTAAGAATTGTTGACTTGCATAAAGCTGGAAAGGGTTATAAAAGTATCTCCAAAAGCCTTGCTGTTCATCAGTGCACGGTAAGACAAATTGTCTATAAATGGAGAAAGTTCAGCACTGCCGCTACTCTCCCTAGGAGCGGCCGTCCTGTAAAGATGACTGCAAGAGCACAGCGCAGACTGCTCAATGAGGTGAAGAAGAATCCTAGAGTGTCAGCTAAAGACTTACAAAAGTCACTGGCAAATGCTAACATCCCTGTTAGCGAATCTACAATACGTAAAACACTAAACAAGAATGGATTTCATGGGAGGATACCACAGAGGAAGCCACTGCTGTCCAAACAAAACATTGCTGCACGTTTACAGTATGCACAAGAGCACCTAAATGTTCCACAGCAGTACTAGCAAAATATTCTGTGGACAGATGAAACCAAAGTTGAGTTGTTTGGAAGAAACACACAACAATATGTGTGGTGAAAAAAAGGCACAACACACCAACATCAAAACCTCATCACAACTGTGAAGCATGGAGGTGGGGGCATCATGGTTTGGGGCTGCTTTGCTGCGTCAGGGCCTGGACGGATTGCTATCATCAAAGGAAAAATGAATTCCCAAGTTTATCAAGACATTAGAGAGAGAACTTAAAGCCATCTGTCTACCAGCTGAAGCTCAACCGAAGATGGGTGTTGCAACAGGACAATGACCCAAAGCATAGAAGTAAATCAACAACAGAATGGCTTAACTCCTTAAGGACCAAACTTCTGGAATAAAAGGGAATCATGGCATGTCACACATGTCATGTGTCCTTAAGGGGTTAAACAGAAGAAAATACACCTTCTAAAGTGGCCCAGTCAGAGTCTTGACCTCAACCCGATTGAGATGCTGTGGCATGACCTCAAGAAAGCGATTCACACCAGACATCCCAAGAATATTGCTGAACTGAAACAGTTCTGTAAAAAGGAATGGTCAAGAATTACTCCTGACCGTTGTGCACGTCTGATCGGCAACTACAGGAAATGTTTGGTTGAAGTTATTGCTGTCAAAGGACGTTCAACCAGTTATTAAATCCAAGGGTTCACATACTTTTTCCACCTGCACTGTGAATGTTTACATGGTGTGTTCAATAAAAACATGGCAACATTTCATTATTTGTGTGTTATTAGTTTAAACAGACTGTGATTGTCTATTGTTGTGACTTAGATGATGATCAGATCACATTGTATGACCAATTTGTGCAGAAAACCATATCATTCCAAATTGTTCACATACTTTTTTTGCAACTGTATGCTTTCTTAGGTGCTATATTTGCTCAGTCAGAAGTGCTTCAATTGATGCAGGTTTCATCTACGCTGTTTACAAAAGAACACAGTGTGAAATCTGTATAGAAATATGGAAAAGTTTCAGTGGAATATGACCATTCTATTTTCCTCTTAAGACTAGATTTTAATCAAGATGTATTACTGTGCCAACTGCCAAACAAAATGTAAATGTGCTAACTATAAATAATTTTCCATCATAGTCTCTTTATCTCTATAATGCTGTTCATATTCATATTTATTATTTTATATTGCTTTATTTCCTCTATTGTTTCGTTTTATTAAAAAATATATCTTGCATATTTTACAGCTTTATCTGTTATCATGTTTGATTTTGTTTTGTATGGCATGTTTGCATTTATATTGTTCATGCCAAAATATAGTTCTTCTCTAAAGCAAACTATAACACTTTATCGGTGTCAATTAATATAAAATTGTGATACTTATTGAGTCTCAGGTTCATTGCAGTTATTTGAAGTGGTGTAATAAAACAGCAAAATTATCTTTTACCTCTACACTACCACGTTCTTATTCTCAAAACATAAAATGTGCATATTAATGTAAGATTTTTTTAAAATAAAGCAAAACATTAAATTTCATTGTTTTCTTTATTGATTTGTTCATACTTCATAGAAATAGTGTGTAGTTAAAATGTTCGAAGAATACGTTATATCTATTATCTTATCTATTATCTTATTATATTAAATTATGGTCTGAATTGTTAGAATATTTTTTTAAAGAGGGTTGGTATATTTTAAAATTGGTGGCTAGCTGTTTATTCTTCTTGGGACTGGCTTTTGACAGGGGACTGGATATCACCTGGTCCTATATTGGGTAGGTATGTAGAAACATAGAAACATAGAATGTGACGGTAGAACCATTCAGCCCATCTAATCTGCCTAATTTGTTAAATATTCTCATTAGTCCATGGCTATTTGCCTATCCCACGTATTCTAATACTCCCTCACTGTGTTAACCTCTACCACTTCAGCTGGAAGGCTAGTCCATGAGTTCTACACTCTCGATAAAGTAATACTTCCTGAAATTATTTTTAAACCTTTGCCCCTCTTATTTAAGACTATGTCCTCTTGTTGTAGTAGTTTTTCTTCTTTTAAATATAGCATCCTCCTTTACTGTGTTGATTCCCTTTATGTATTTAAATGTTTCTATCATATCCCCCCGTCTCATCTTTCCTCCAAGCTATACATGCTAAGATCCTTTAACCTTTCCTGGTAAGTTTTATCCTGCAATCCATTAACCAGTTTAGTATCCCTTCTCTGAACTCTGTCCAAAGTATCAATATCCTTTTGAAGATACGGTCTCCAGTACTGCGTACAATACTCCAATTAAGTCTCACCAGTGTTCTGTACAATGGCATGAACACTTCTCTCTTTCTACTGCTAATACCTCTCCCTATACAACCTGCTGCTCTATTACAGTGTCTGCCTACCTTTAAGTCATCTGAAATAATTACTCGAAAATCCCTTTTCTCACATGTTGAGGTTAGGTCTCTATCAAATATTCTGTACACTGCACTTGGGTTTTTACCTCCAAGATGCATTATCTTGCACTTATCCACATTAGATGTCAGTTGCCACAGCTCTGACCATTTTTCTAGTTTACCTAAATCATTTGCCATTTGGCTTATCCCACCTGGAACATCAACCCTGTTGCAAATCTTAGTATCCGCAAAACAACATACCTTACCATAAAGAATATCACTAATAGAAATATTAAAGAAAATGGTACAGATCCCTGAGGTACCTCACTGGTAACTTGTCATACCTCGGTATTCCGCGCGGCACATGCGGCTTCCAGGAATTCTCCAGTCCTACGCCGTCCCAGCTACAGTAAACACCATGCAGTGTTTGGTTGCTCCTCGTGCAGAGCAGCCCCTGCATGATCTGTCTTCTGGCAAGGCTTCCAGATTTTTTTTGGCAGCCTTGCGCCACCTACAAGTGTCCTTAGAAATTACAGGATCCTGTAGGTGCAGGCTTTTTATAGCATTAAAGTGACAGGTCATATTATTGGGACACATCATCTGCCCTCCACAGGTCACACCCCCTTTATGTGATGATGCTATCCAATAAGATTTTTGTTTTCCCTAGGGGTTAAACTTCTCTCTTTCTGGAGATCATTGCCCTGTCATGGTTTATTCTTCCCGAGAGTGCTTACTGTGAAGTAGTTATTTGTTTTTCTCATTACTGACCCAGCTTTGTATTTGACTTTTCTGATTTTCAGGTTCCCTGACTTTGTCTTGGTATTTTGTATTTGAGTATCTCTGGTGTCCTTGACTTGGCTTCCTATTTTGACTCTGTATTTTTCCCTTATCTAGGGCACACATTAACCTGGTGTCACAGTTCTCACCGTGACATCCAGACAGCCAGACGAGGTCACCCCAGAAGTGCCCAACAACTGCTCCTGTCAATCTTGGTCCACCTGTATAGTATCTCTGATTAGCCAGGTATAAGACACTGCACTTCCCTGAGGGCAGTGTCAGTTCATTGACTTTGGTTTCTGTGTTTGTATTCATGATCCAGTGTTCTCTAGTTGGCTCCTGACCTTGGCTTTCTTATCATGTATCCTGACTTCTGGCATCCTCTGACTTTGGCTTACCCTTGTTTATCCTGACTTCTGGCACCCTCTGAGTTTTGGCTTAACCTCGACGATTCTCCTGCTTGTGTCCTTACCAGTACTGCGACTTGGAGCAATATCCTTAACAGCCCCCCTGCACAGACTCACAGGCCAGGTGAATTTTTACCTGACCACCTTGGCTTGTGTTTAATTGCAAGGGTGAGCATACATCTCTGCCTACTGGACTCCCACCTCAGGTAAGCTGTTACACCCGGCCATTCTAAGGTCCGGTATACGTACCTTCTTTCCTTTTTTTCATTCATCTGGTTACTGTTTCCTTATTCTCTGTGTGTGTGGGTTACCCAATCTTAAAATAACTAGATCTTGCTTTGAAAATACTCCATTGACTCAACCCTCTGTTGCCTGTCACTCAGCCTACCTAACCAATTCAACAAAATTGGAATCCAAACTTAAAGATTGCAATTTATTAATGAGCCTTCTGTGTAGAACAGTGTCAAAAGCCTTACTGAAATCTAGGTAAGCAATGTCTAATGCACCACCCTGATCTATTATTTTAGTTACTCAATCAAAAAAAATTAATAAGGGGCGGAGCCTAACACTTGACCTGAATGGCCGCAATCTTGAAGAGCTCCTGACAATCTACGATTAATACATGCCAATCTGCTGATCCACAGTGCCATCGAAAAGAACAATTACCCACTCGGGCACACATTGGGGTAGAGCAACACACTGATGCCTTTTCTGTTCCCGCAAATGGGTAAGAATACCCGGAGGAGAACTGGGGCCTACCTCGAGTTGCACACCACGAAGGCTGCGCAGGAGCTACTCACACAGAGGACAGGAACACCAAACAGTACCCAACTGCTGCACCAGACACTCACAATATGGGATGTAGATCCCAGAGGCCTCCCCCGAGCGCCAGCAGGGACACTCAAGACATTGGTACCTTGTTACAATGACCGATAGTGCCCAAGATGGCGACCTCGCCGGACCCTGATCGGGACTCACCAGAAGCGGAAGAGCTCCTCGTAGACATGCCGGAACCCTCCACGGCACAGCCGACCACGGTGATACAAGGAAAGCCTGGCCACCAAACAAAACATCGCTGACCTGTTACAGGAAATGAGGCTGCGGACCTTAATTTTATCCAGACCGAAATACAGGCGGTGATAGCACGCACACAGGCCTTGGAGGAAAATATACAAAACCTGTGGCGAGAGGTACAGGGGCTCACTGACCAAGTCCTCCAAATGCAAGCCTCCCAGACCACCCTCACCACAAGAGAAGATGTGGCAGAGGACCGCAATAGATGAGCAAACATCAAAATCAGGGGGATCCCTGACAATATAGATTCTACTGAACTTCCCCACTACCTCAGGCGCCTCATAGCCACAATTCTACCACATGCCCAAGCGAAAAAACTAGAGCTGGACGGCTTCTTTCAGATCCAAAAGCCTAGACTGGCACCATCCACTGCCTCACAGGATGTCATCATAAGGTGCCATTCTACAACTGACAAAATCAGGCTTCTCACTGCAGTCCGGGGAAAAACCCCACTTGCTTTTGAGTCATCCCATCTCACCTTCTACCAGGATGTCACACGGAAAACTCTATTATGGCACAGGTCCTTGGGCCACATAACTAGCCAACTGAGCGCAGTTAACATCGAATACAAATGGACACTGCCAAGGTCTCTAATGGTAACTAAAGACGGAACCACAATAAGTCTAACCTCGCTACAGAATGGCGAACCATTCCTGCAGGAACTGGGGATAGCCACACGATCCCAGCAAAAGGCAACCCCCGCTGCATCACATTCTTGGGATCCAGAGAGAACAACCCCCTAGACCCCAGGAGTACAGAGAGGCTAGGGGCTCCGACATGAATTGTCTACCGATGCAAGCATTTAATATTTTCTTCTGTTTAGTCTTTTACTGTTATACCTTATTTTTTGTTCAAAACACACCATTGGCTCTTACACTCCTCACACATGGCACAGCGCAGTTAGGCACAGGGACCCTGCATAGGGGCAGGGTCTCACCATACGTGGGACTGCAACAGACACTTTCCCTCCCTCCCCCAGGCTAGGGGTCACCAACCTACTTGGCCGCACTTTAGGCAGGATTTCCGGCACCCCTGGAATCGTAAACACCCACAGTAAGACTTGGGTCACAACTCATAAGTCCATCACTGCTTGCCCATAGTGGCATATACCTGCTAATATCAAGCAACCTTACCTTTAAATTTCCTCAGACGACATCCCAACTAGGAGATGCCATGCTTACCACACTCACAGCTAGACAGCTGGGGAATACCCGACAGACACTCTCACACCAGACAACCCGCCTCTAAAAGGTGACGTTTCCCTACATAGTAACCCTCTTTAAAACTATGCTCTCTTTATTGTTATTAATGCTAATATCTCTCACACTCACTAATTATCATGTGGTTTGCACTATGTCAGTATAGAGGTATACCCCTTACAAAATAGGATAGATAAGCCTGCAAGAGATACCGAATTTTTAGTTGGGTATTATACATGTTAATCTTGCTTGACAGTAATAACATTATAAAAAACATGCAAAGATAGCAGATACCACATAATGTTATAATACGTTTTACAGCTATGTGTATCACTATGTCAATCGCTATTCCTATGAGGCTGTTGTGGCCATACAGGCTTTGTTTTATCATGTACAAAAATAAAGAATGAAAAAAAAAGAAATAAAAAAAAAAAAATCAATAAGATTAGTTTGGCATGATCTTCCTGAAGTAGCCTATGTTGTCTCTGATCTTGAAATCCATGTGATTTTAGATGTTCAACAAGCCTATCCTTTAACATAGTTTCCATCACGTTCTCTAGTTCTAAAGTAAGGCGTACTGGACTATGAATGATTTATACTAGGTTCACAAGCATCCCCTTATTATTATTGGACTAAGGGATTTGGGATCCACTTATCCCAGATTTATTATTACTCTCCATGCTTTGTAGGTGGATGAATTGGAATAACCTAATTATAAGCTGAATAGATCTATCTACTGCACGGCACATGGAATAGAAGAATGGTTAGAGATAAAAAAAATGTATCATGCGGATATATGGCTGCAAGCAGAGTTTCGCTGATTGCAACTGCAACTTCTCACTTCAACAATGCTTTTTCTGATCTTACACTGATACTGCATGAGAAAGAAAATACATTGAAACAGTTGCATACTAAGGGGGGCGGTCCGCCCCAGGTGCCACTCACTAGGGGGTGCCATGACCAGTGTGGCCTTAGGATGTGTAAGTTGTGCAGCAGAGGGGCCACAGAACTTGAAACCTGTCCGCAAGAAAAACAGGGGCGGAGCTAATTGGCAGCCAAACCAACAGCGGGGGAAGAGCTAAACACAACTGTGACTGTGTGTGTGACTGTTTGCCTGTGAGTTTGTATGTGTGACTGACTGCCTGTGACTGTTTGTGTGTGTGACTGCCTGCCTGTAACTGTGTGTATGTGTGACTGCCTGTAACTGTGTGTGTGTGTGTGTGTGTGTGAGAGTGTGTCTGACTGCCTATAACTGTGTGTGTGATTGTCTGCCTGCGCCTGTGTGTGAGTGCCTGCCTGTGACTGTCTGTATGTGACAGTGTGCCTGCGAGTGTGTGTGTGACTATCTGCATGTGACAATGTGTGTGACTGTATGCCTGTGATTGGGGGATGCTGCCTGTGACTGTGTGCATGTGACTGTCTGCCTGTAATTGTATGTGTGACTGTCTGCCTATAACTATGTTTGTGACTGTGTGTGAGCGACTATGTGCGAGTGACTATGTGCCTTGGACTGGACTTTGAAGACTGTTGCTAAAAGTGTTGTGTAAAAAAAATGAATTCTATTGTAAGGGGCTGAGCAGTGGCTTTAGAGGGAGAGGCAGTTTTTTGGGGAAGGGGTGCAGGAGTTTTATGGAAGGGAGGTGCAGGGGTTTGTAGATGGGGCAGGGATTTTGTTTAAGGGGGCTGTGCAGTGGAATTGTGGAAGGGGGATGCATGTTTTTGTAGAATGTGGGCAGGACATGAATTTTGTAAAATGGCGGGCAGGTGAGGGATTTTGTAAAATTAGACAAGACAGGGTTTTTTCAAAATTTACACATTTGTGCACTTTTTAAAAATGAAAACATTAAAAAGTTTGCAGGTGTTTTTTTTACATTTTAAAGGGGAGCAGGGGGTAGGTGGGGGGCGGGGGGAAGGGTGCCAAACACAGAATCCGCCTCGGTTGCCAAATGCTCTAGGTATGCCCCTAAATTGAAAGCATCAAGTAATATAGGGAGGACAATCTGGAAGTAGAGCCAGAGTATTTTGCTGACTACCAAGCACAACTCATTTTACGTATTACGCTTGTTATAATGGTGCTTAGTAAATTGACCATAGATGGCACACATTACTGTGTCTATTCTTTATTTAATAATTTTATATAAACTCAGCTAAATCTTATTATTTGTTTTTGCCAAACAGCTCTAATATCTGAAGATTATACAGAAGTTAAGTCTCTTTTATATTCAGTGGGGATGTAATAACAAATGTTAAACTGTCTGGAAAAAAAAACAAAAAACATTTGTGCAAAGGATATTTGAGACTTAGTGCTGCAGAGACCATAACAATAAACTCTTCTGATAAATAGACGACAAATAATGCAGCACAATATGAAACATAAATACAAAAGTAATACTGTCCACAGGTAAATATTTATTAATTTGTTTAATTTTGATGTTTTTTAAAAATGGGAAGTACTGATTACTGTGAAGAGAATGGTAAATGTGCAAAATCTGTTGGTCAGAAAAATTATTAAATAACTGATAAAAAAAAAGTGATTTGAAATAAACTCATACAGCTGAGAACAATATTACCTAATTGCTCAAATTAATATTTTTTCCAAAACAACTTAATATTTTTACATAAGTGTAGTGGAGGCCTGGTATTTCACAGGTTAACTCCACTAAGATCCCAGTGAGGCTCAGGAACAAGTGATGAAAAATCCCATAAAGTAATAATTCCAGAAAGCATGGTATTCCAAAAATATCCCCGTACAGATCCCAATGACTGGACGACACACAGTATCAGGAGCAGAACTGACGTTTATTCCACACAACCTCCTTTTAAGCATTTCTCCCATGCAAGGGAGGGATTCACATTCATTAAGACAGTACCCAATGGAATAGCAGTTACCTCCCACACATCTCCTCCCTTTAGTATGACACCTAATCCCATTATACAGGTTATAGTTTTCCCCAATACTTTAGGTACCCCCTGGTAGCCCTGATCCGGGTGACCAACATATCCAAAATTCACCCAGATCAGACCAGGGGTTCGGGAGTTAGGTGGAGGCTGAAATTTGACCGACCGCACATGAGGTGGTATCCGAAAAGGGTTCCATGAGTTTTGGCCCTGCGGTCGGTCTCCGTTTGGGAGGTAAAAGACACATAAAAACCTGCCAATCACTAATACAGTTACGTTCGGTTGACTTCCCTCATTCGGTACTCTAAACTCACCGTTCGTGAGTTATGGAGCTCTAGAGGTGTCAGCGGTGTTTGGGTAATCGAGTGTCCGATTTGAGTTCCAGACACTCGACGACCAAACACCGCTGAGCCTTTTGTGCGTAAGATGGCCGCCACCACGTGTTCGCATGCCGAATGGCGGCCACCCAGATACATCCATAAACCACCTATTAGTCTGCGGTTAGCAAGTACTTTACAGCTTAACGAGGGACACGCTTCACTCTGGGGTGGTCTATTAGTTCGGTAGTTTCCATACGTATGAAATACAGATGGAAACTACCGAACAATCATACGAATGATTAAATACAAGCAGAAACAACACACGATTTGCAGGATTCTCATAGTCTTTAAGGACAGCCACAGTACCATCCGCTACAATAAGCATTTAAAATATTTTTTTCTAAATATTAAAATATCATAAAATACATACAATATAGAACATATCTATATATTTTAAAAGAATTACAATTTAAAATGTGAAAATATTTTTGAAAATATTAAATCATTTATACAAAAATATTAATTTAATCATTTGAAAAGCTCTTCCAAAAATATTCAGTTGAGGCCCAAGTTATTTTTTTTTATATTTTACATATATTGAAATTCATGAGAAGTAAATAGATTAATGTCTGCGCTGATAATGAAGAACAATACTATAATGGTACAACGTACAGAAAACGTACAGAAAAATAGTAATGATGTAATTTGTAAAGTTTGTTGAGAACCTTAGCTATCACGAGAAACTAGAATTTAGTAGAACTGTAATCTCAAAAAGTTAAATTCAGAAACAAATCTGAGATGGATGGGAACAATAGGGAATAAAGTGAATTTGACTGTACCCTTACAATAGAAAGGCTGTACAAAATGTAACAATATTGACAAAACTATTTAGCAGAAGAGCAGCTGGATTTATTGGATATATGAGAGAAAGGTTCAGTCTTGAATCAGAGTCCAATACACAAAGCAAAGGTCAAAAGCTTGCAGTTACCTCTCAGTGTCTGGTAAAATAAGCAGTGATCTAGGGCCGGTAGAGACCAGTTATTGTCCATAAACAGAGCAGATGTCAATCACAGTAATCAGTCAGGATAACATGGTATTGACGTTGCACTCACATGGATGAATTCTCTGTATACAGTCCTACTTGCATTATATAAAGTCAAAATATAAAGTGTACATTAATAAATGGAAAAGAAACAGACAGCAAAAAATCCCATACACAATTACACATAAGAATCGCAGAGATACAATATTACAGGGATTTACAGTTAATGAGATATAATGTATGGATTCACTGTAACTGAACTCCATACGGCCCCACAAAATGCCAAAGGTCCTTAGCAAGTTTAACTGCTGTATCCAGCCAGTTTAATTAGCTCTTCGAGGGAGATTTGTTTAGGCCTCTTTTTACATAGACCACTAAAAGAACAAATAACTAATTCATTCATACCAGCTACCATTCATTAACAAATTTTATATTACCTGACTCATATTAATGTTATATATAATATATATAATATTCATAGTGTCTAATGTAATTAGAGTCATTTAAAAATGCATGTCTTCATAATACTGGAGTTGATACACGCAGGGCCGGATTTACATAGGGGCTGATGGAGCTGCAGCTCCAGGCCCAGGCCCAGGCCCAGGCCCAGGCCCATGGAATAGGCCCATTGATTTATTAAAAAAAAAAAAAAATTTTTTTTTTTTGTTTTTACTTCACACACTACTCTTAGGGATTCCACCTGACTTTTATTTTATTGGTACAGCCAGTATTTGAGGCTGCCTGGCTGGTGCCAATATTACAGTGATACTGGCAATACAAATGCTGGTATTTTTCTCAGTATAAACAAGATATTACTATGCAATACCAGCACTGGACAGTAGGGGTCACTGTGTGTGGAGACAGGCAAGGATAGGAAGTTCCAGCATATACACACAATCACATACATTCACACGCATAATCACAGATATACACACACAATCACAGATGCATATACCTATACACACAATCACATACCTACAAACACGTAATCACACACACACACAATCATAGATGTACACACAATCACAGACCCACACACATAATCACTGACATACACAAACACAATCACAGACATACACACAGACCCCCCGCCACACACACACAATCACTGACAAATCATACACAAAATTTACATTCATCACTGTGCCATGTAGTATGTGTGTGTGTGTGTGTTTATATGTTTCCCTAAAAAAGAACTAGTCATCATCAAAGTTGAAGATATCCAACAGAGAGCAGCACACATGAAGAGCTAGTCAGCCCCAGGACCTGACATGATCCTCAACTACTGGGTAAAGAAGTTAACAACACTGCATGAACCCCTAGCTGCACAAATGAACCAGTTACTAGCAACAGGCTCTCACCCTGACTGGCTAACACAAGGCAGAACATTACTGGTCATGAAGGACCCTCACCAGGGAACAGTATCACCCAACTACCGACCAATAACCTGCCTCCCACAACATGGAAACTCCTGTCAGGCATCCTAGCCTCCAAGATCCAAGGGCATTTGAGTCAATATATGAGCAATACTCTGAAGGGGATTGGAAATAACACCATAGGATAAAAACACATACTACTGGTAGACCAAGCAGTCACAAGGGATTCTAAGACCAGATAGACCAATCTGTGTACGGCCTGGATTGACTATAAGAAAGCCTATGACACAATGCCACAAACATGGACACTGGAATGCTTGGCTCTCTACAAGGTTAGCAAAACAGTAAGAGACTTCATCAAGAACTCGAAGGGCAAGTGGAAAACCACTCTAGAAGCCAATTCCAGGACAATATCTCAAGTGAACATTAAATGTGGCATATACCAAGGTGATGCACTATCCCCAATGCTGTTCTGCATAGGCCTCAACTTCCTTAGCCAGATCATCAAGAAGAGTGGATACGGATACAGGTTAAAGAGTGGAGCCACCATCATGGACGACATAAGCTGTATGCCAAGAATGAGTGAGACATTGGCTCACTGATCCACCTAACTAGGATATACAGCAAGGACATCGGAATGTCGTTCGGACTAGAGAAGTGTGGGCTGCTGATAGTAAAAAGAGGGAAGATAATCAGGACAGAAGGAGTTAAAGTTCCTGAAGGCCAAATAGAAGATGTAGAGAACAGCTAGAAGTACCTGGGGGTACCACAAATGCGTGGAAACCATGAGGAAGAGGCAAGGAGGATAGCAACATCCAAGTATCTCCAAAGAGTCAGACAGGTCCTGAAGTCCCAGCTCAATGTCAAGAACAATATGCAAGCCATCAACACATTTGATCTACAGGTCATCAGGTATCCAGCTGGAAAAATAACCTGGCCAAGAGAAGAACTGGTCACCATGGATGTCAAGACCACGAAACTACTCACTATGAATGGAAGATTCCACCCGAATTCCAGCACCCAGAGGCTGTACACCTGCTGGAAGGAAGGAGGTCGGGGCCTAATGAGTGTCAAGGCCACAATCCTGGATGAAACACAGAGCATCCACAAGTACATCTCGAAAATGGCTCCCAAAGATGAACTGCTACAGGAATGCCTAAGACTTCCACAGATCGAGGATGCAGAAAAAGAGGAGGTTCATTGGCAAAACAAACCTCTCCATGGGGTGTACCACCGGCAGATAGTGGATGTGGCTCACATGACAAAATCCTACCAGTGGTTGGAAAAGGCATAACTAAAAGACAGCACTGAGGCACTAATCCTAGCAGCACAGGATCAGGCACTCAGCACCAGATCAATAGAAGCTGGAGTCTACCACACCAGGGAAGACCCAAGGTGCAGGCTGTGCAAAGAGGCCTCTGAGACAGTCCAGTACCTACTAGCCGGATGCAAGATGTTAGCAGGAACAGCATACACGGAAAGACACAACCAAGTTGCTGGGATTGTGTAACCAAACATCTGCACAGAATATGGATTGGACCTGCCTAAGTCCAGATGGGAAATACCACAAAGGGTAGTTAAGAATGACAGGACTAAGATCCTGTGGGACTTCAAGATCCAAACAGACAAGCAAGTGCTGGCCAACCAACCAGACATCGTGGTTGTAGACAAGGAACGAAAGACTGCAGTCATGGTGGATGTGGCAATACCTAGTGACTATAACATCATGAAGAAGGAACATTAAAAGGTGGACAAATGCCAAGGACTGAAAGAAGAATTAGAATGGATGTGGAAGGTGAGTAGTAGTCCCAGTTGTGATAGGAGCACTCGGGGCTGTGACTCCCAAGTTGGGAGAGTGGCTTCAACAGATTCCATGTGGGACATCTGAGATCGCTGTCCAGAAGAGTGCAGTTCTAGGAACAGCTAAGATACTGCACAGAACCCTCAAACTTCCAGGCCTCTGGCAGTGGACTCAAAAATAAGGAATAAATATACCACCCAGGAGAGGTGAGAAAATATATTTATTTTTATTAATATAATATATATGCACACACACATATATACACACACACACACACACAAGCTCACTACATACAAGGTCACAACATACCAGCTCACTGACACACACATGCTCACTACATACAAGCTCACTTACACACACACTCACTACAGGCAAGCTCACTTACACACACACACACATACTCACTACAGACAAGCTCACTTACACACACATGTTCACTAAAGACAAGCTCACTGAGACACAAACATACAAGCTCACTCACTAGCAAGCACATACACACAATGTAATACTTAACCCAACACGCAGAGGGAAAACCACCCGTAGAAATAGAGACAAAAAGAAATTCCCTAAGGCTGTCCTTAGAATGGCCTGATAAAAGAGATAACTATAAGAAATGTCAGTAACAAGCCAAGGACAAGGGAAGCCAGAAATGCAAAATAACAAGGAATGAAGCAGAGGAAACCAAAAATCAGAATAGTCGAGATCAAGCTGGGTCAAAACCAAATAACTATCACAAAAGGGTTACAAGAATGCACTAAAGGGACACTAGTGACACAAGGCACACCAGGAAGTACAACAGGGTCCTGTGTTTAGGGCAGAATTGGATTTTATATGATTGAGGGTGTGATTGTCATAACCACGACCCAAAAGTTACGTGTATAGAGCTCTCCTGACTTCGTGACACCAGCACGCAAGCGCATCATAATTAAAAGGGGCAAGCGCATAGCGGGCGGTGGCCCTGAGGCAGACTGGAGCCTCTCCCGGCGTGGGAGCGGTGGTCCGACTGATCCCGGCGTCGGCAGATCGGCGGACTGATAAGGGAAGTGGAAGAGGGCTGTCATTAGCCCCCCTCTTAGAACCTGCCCACTGGGTCAGAAAATTTAAGAATGGAAAGCCCGGAGGAGATGAGGAGCATGGACATCATCAACCCCCACCCAGGAATGAGGCCCTTTCAATGAATGAGGTACTGAAGGGTACCCCTGGAGAGACGGGAATCCACAATAGACTGGAGCTCGTACTCATCTTGCACTTCCACCACAACAGGAAAAGGTGTAATAAAGGGTCTTGTGAACTTATTACAAGTAAGGGGTTTTAATAAATGGATACGCAAAGTAGAGGGTAATTGCAACCTGTATGAAACAGGGTTCACACGTCTTAGTATCCGATAGGGGCCTATGAAATGAGGAGCCAATTTCTTGGAAGGCACTTTCAGGTTGATATTCTTGGTATTGAGCCAAACACTATCACCCACTTGATAAGTCGGAGCTGCTCGCCATTGTCTGTCGCCATATTTTTTCTGCAAGGTGACTTTAGGATGTGCTGAACCTGTTCCCAAGTAGCCCTCAGGTTACCCAAATATTCCTCTATAGCCGCCATCTCAAATGAAGGAAGAGAGCTGGAAGAACAGAGGGATTGAAGCCATAATTGAGGTAAAAAGGACTGTGGCTCGTGGACACTCATTGAGTACAATTGTGAGCAAATTCAGCCCAGGGAAGCAGTTTCGCCCAGTTATCCTGGTTGTCCAAGATAAAACACCATAGGTACTGTTCCAAGGATTGGTTAGTCCTCTCAGTAGCTCCGTTGGATTAAGGATGATAGGCTGATGAATGACATTGGTTAGTGAATGCCTTCCAGAGTCGGGAGACAAATTGAGGACCCCTATCGGACACTATCTCTTCAGGAATGCCATGTAAGTGAAATACCTCTCTAGCAAATATATCCACTAATTCGATAGATGAAGAAAGTTTGGGTAAGAACACAAAATGGACCATCTTAGAAAATCTATCCGTAACAGTTAAGATAACTGTATGGTCCTCCAATATCAGTAAATACACTATAAAATCAATAAATATGCTGGACCAGGTTTTTTTAGGTATGTAAAAAAAGGTTGCAACAAACCACAGGGTAAAACATAAGGAATGTTAGATCGAGATCATACGTGACAAGTTTGTATGTACTCCTTCACATTCTGCCTAAAAGAAGGCCACCAAAACTGAGCAGCAAGAAGATCATGGGTCTTCTTGGTTCCAGGATGGCCAGCAGTCTTGTTATCGTGGCATAAGGCTAGGATCTCTCTACGGAATCCAAAAGGGATGAACATCTATCCTGTGGAGTCTGACTAGGTGCTTTAATTTGTACATCTTTTAAAGACCTAATAAGGTCTTAATCAATGTTCAATTGTGTAACTGCATTATCTTGTTTAACCCCTTCAGGACGGAGTCAATAGTACACGTTCTGATCAAAACAAAATGTAAACAAAAACTGGAATTTGCGCTATATGTCTGTTCAACCGTAATTCACTTCTTTCATATTATATGCACCCACAGTTATTATATATCATTTTGTTCAGGTGAAACAGGGCTTTCATTTCATATCAAAGATTTATATATGAAACATAGTTTATTATGAATAAAATAAAAAAACTGGGAGAAATTTTAAATGTTTTATAAAAATTGTAGTTCTGTCTCACATTTTAGCTGTAAATGTCATAATATTGTTAGCTTTTACTGCAAAAAAGCACATATTTGGATTCAGCAAAGTCTTACAAGTACAACAGTAGCCCCCATTAACAGTGTTTACAGTGTTTTGGAAAGTTAAAGGGTCAAATATAGCACATTCCATTTTTCATTTTTTTCACATTTAAATTTGCCAGATTAATAATGTTACCTTTGAGACTGTGTGGTAGCCTAGGAATGAGATTTACCTCCATGATGGCATACCATTTGCAAAAGTAGACTACCCAAGGTATTGTAAGTGGGGTATGTCCTGTCTTTTGTAGTAGCCACTTAGTCACAAACACCTGCCAAAGTTTTTGTGTGAAAAAAACAAATATTTGGCCAATGTTTGTAACTAAGTGGCTACTAAAAATGACTGGACATACTCCCTTTGCAATACCTTGGGTTGTCTACTTTTGCAAATGGTATGCCATCATGGGGGTAATTCTTATTCCTGGGCTACCATACGGTCTCAAAAGGCAACATAACCAATCTGGCAAATTTAAATGTGAAAAAAATAAAATACAAGCCTTATATTTGACTCTCTTATATTTGACCTGTACATGGGGGGGGGTACTGCTTTACACAGGAGACTTCGTTGAACACAAATATAAGTGTTTCAAAATGGTAACTTGTAATACAACAATAATATCGTCAGTAAAAGTGCCGTTCATGTGTGAAAAATGCAAAAACCTTTACTTTTACTAAAAATATCATTGTTGTAATAAAAGTTACCATTTTGAAATACTAATATTTGTGTTCAGTGAAGTCTCCCAAGTAAAACAGTACCCCCCATGTACAGGTTTTATGGTGTCTTGTAAAGTTATAGGGTTAAATATAGTGCTTGCAATTCAAATTCTCTGCACTTTTTGCCTGGGTTGTCAGGCATGTCAATCAAATTTTAACTAATTAAATCACATAATTATGTTAAAATATTACTTAAATATACACATAGAATTTTAATATATATACATATATATGTATTTAAAGTCTACGTGTACACTTACGTAGTTATTGATGTAATTATATATATTTATCTGTATATATATATTTGCGGTTATTTGTATTTTATATATAGATAGATATAGAATGTCAATCTAAATGTATTTTGCATTTAACAACCTCCCCCCTTCGCCCAATCAATCTGTGGTTATGTTTATATAACCATGGATACCCCAAAACTATAGGAAAGGACAGGGAGGAAATAGCTTGCAAAACAACAATCTCTTTATGAAGGGCCCCAACCATCATAAGGACCGGAATGGATTCCCTAGCAATGGTGGGCTTTGCTCTGTCTGGGAGAGGGAGTGCATATTTCTCAGCAAAGAACCTATCTATAAAGTTTTCTGCTGCCCCAAAGTCTATAAGGGCATGCGAATCGACAACCTCTCCCTCCCATTTTAAGGTTATGGGTAGTAGAAGCCTTTTTTCATGTTTATGTATGGAGGATTCATTAAGTACACCCAAGGACCTTAGGCTCTGGAGTTCCCCAGCCTTTCTAGACATGACAAATTAAGATATCGCTATACATGCACAACCCTTCTCTCCTTCTATGTTGGCGCTCTGCCTCAGACAATCTAGTCATACCCAATTGCATGGGTTCTGGGATAGCGACCATAGACTCTGAGGGGAAAGTCAGAGCAAGTCTGATAGCCGGTGTTCTGAGCCTTTCTCTGGTGTTTTGCCTGTGCCTAAGCCTCTCATCTATGTGCCCAAGATAAACAATGAGCTCCTCTAAAGTCTTAGGTAGATCCCTGGTGGCTATCTCCTCTAATAAGGTATCAGATAAACCATTAAGGAACACATCAACGAATGCCTGTTTTTTCCAATGGACTTCTGACACCAGTGAACGAAAGTCCGAAACATAACCCATGAGGGACTGATTAACCTGTCTTAATCTTAATAGAGCCCTAGCGACTGTTTTTCTCCCAGAGCGGATTTGTCCAAACAAGAGCTCTATCAGTGAACAGGATAATGATAAAGCCTATCTTGGCCCTTTTAGTAGGGTATGCTCTGGAATGTAATTCAAACCTCTACATTTTGAAGGATCCCCATTATAACGTAAGGGTTGATTGGGATTAGAGGTACTGCTGTGGGTAGATGATAATCAGGGTTTGCAAGGCCTGAGCGAACTGATCCATACAGTGGTCCATGCTATCAAGCCTAGCGTCCAGAGCCATTACCTGGGGATTAACACCTGCAGGGTCCACTGGGCCTGTTGTAATGTAATACTTAACTCAACATGCAGAGTGAAAACCACCAGTAGAAATAGAGACAGAAAGAAAGTCCATAAGGTCCTTAGAATGGCTAGATAGAAGAGATAACTACAAGAAACGTCAGAAACAAGCCAAGGTCAAGGGAAGCCCGTAATACACAATAACGAGGAACGAAGCCAAAGAAACCAAAAATCTGAATAGCTGAGAGCAAGAACTATCACAAAAGAGTTACAAGAACGCACTAAAGGGGCACTAGTGACACAAGGCACACTAGGAAACACAACAAGGCACTGTGTTTAGGGCAAACTGGGCTTTTATATGATTGGGGCGTGATTGTCATAACCACACCCCCAAAAGTGTGTGCTGGGCTCTATTGCATAGAGCTCTCCTTACTTCATGACGCCGGCATGCATGCGCCATGTCATTAAAAGTGGCAGGTGCATAGCGTTATGTGGGGGTGAACTTGTATTGAGCATGACTTATTAATGGGAGGCGGAGCTTGCATGCGGGGGTAAAGCATGGACATGGAATTGCCGAGAATGGTGAAGGGAGCCTCACAGTGCTCCCTCTGGCCGCCAGCATCCCCCAGCACACCATTCATTAATTCCCTTGGACTGACACAGACTATCACAGTCTGAGGGGAAAATAATTTCAATGGCATTCTTTTTATTTTTAGAGCTGTCAGCCTGGGTGGGCCACTTCAGTCCCTCTCCACCCAGACTGCAAACGGCCATGGAATGCCATGGGCCGCGGGTTGGGTACCCCTGGTCTAGACTTTAAACCCAGTAAAATGTACATATGAATATGAAACGCAACACGTCACATAGAATGTATTTTTCCGTACCTAATCAGAGTAATTCTTATGTTGATATAAAGAGTGGATTTAATGGGAAAACAATATTAACAAATGCTATTCTGAAAATTTGTAATTGTCAATGCCATTTACTTTTGATTCTTTCTTTGTGACTTAAGTGAAAAAAACTAAAAACAAGTTTAATTGAGTCAGAATTGGTTACCAAGGCAAACGCTGCAAATAGATACCGTCTGTGTCAGAGAGCATGAGTGCTTGAGGAGTGGGTATTCTGGCACAGATGCTATCAGCAACCTTTGCTTTGGTCACTGAACCTGGTTAAATTAAATAATTTTTTCAGTGAAGTAACACGGAGAGGCAGAAACAGCGTAAACACAGTCACATATTTTTTTTTAATAAATGGTTTTAGTCAAATATTAAAAGATTAGCATATAGTAATATATGCTAAAATATATCCAAAATTAGCAGTTTTAACTATGCCTCTTTAACCCCTTAAGGACCAAACTGGAATAAAAGGGAATCATGACATGTCACACATGTCATGTGTCCTTAAGGGGTTAAGGCCTACTTTGCCATCTATTCACATCTACTAATATTTTATAAAAATTTTGCATTATAAGTATCTTTAAATTTTTCCAGTCAATATTCATTAAAGTCTCGCAGTGATTTGAGTGTGTTTGGCATAAAACAGAGAAATATAAAATTAAAGGTAAAATTGCTGCTAATTACATAAACATGGTCACACCTTCACTCTCAGGTGAAAGCTCATATCAGTGTAGGCTCATCCATAGGGGAAGCAGCGCCACAACAGTTTTTGTTGCAATTGTAAAAATAAATAAATACTTAAATATATAATTGTTATTTATTATTTTTTATTAAATCCTTGGAGAAATTGTGTGAAATACTCTCATAGGCTGACAGACACCTGTTCTTCCCAATATTTCATGATCAGGCAGCAGTTATGCTGCTCTAAATTACAGGCTTGCCTATTGGACTGGGTGATAGCACCGGGGAAAATCCACTTCCCCTGGTGTTGTCTCCATTTGACTTAATTCCTGCTGTATTGTTTAAGCCTGATGCTTCTGCGGCACAAGGTGAAAAGTGGAGAAACAGTGTCTGACAGCTCTCCCCTAACTGAAAGCTTTAACTACATTCCTGCACTTTCTCGCCTGCATTCTCTGACAAACCTCTCCTGGCTCCATGCTTTGAATCCCTCACTCCCAACCCTGCTGAAAGCTCTCCACTGCAGTCTCATCCAGGCAGTAGCTTAAAGCACTGCTCTCCAGACAGGTAGGCCTTTGTCTGATACTCTGCATATAGAAATTGGACTAAACTGTTTAGTATAATCAAAGCTGGAAGTGCACTCAACCCCTCACAGAGGAATCCAGGGTGCTCTTGGAAAGTCCCAGTGCCCAAAAGGACCAACGGTAGATAATTTGTAGAAAATAATCCAAGCACTCCAATAGATTCTGATTCTTAAGGCAATTTATTTGAACCAAGAACTACAAAGCAATGTTTCAGCCCTAACAGGGCTTTTTTCAAGCTAATGTAGCACATACAAAAACACAATATATAGGTGTATACAACATTCAAATAAGTGAATAAACATGTGATATATTATCAAACATATATTATTAACAAGTGATAGTAATAGCATTAATTAAACAACTAATTAACTCTCCAATAGTAGTCATAATATTAGGGGGTGTCAAGGAGATCATGAAGTGTCAACCAATCATATCACAAAATCCCCATTTAAACTTTAATTAAATTAATGATATAACAACTGTGTTCAATAATGTTTTTTACCTTATAATACAGCAATGAGGGGATTCTAAATAGCTGTGTTTCCGGGTGAGGTCACATGATAATGGCCATGTGACACCAACTGGCCAATTATTATGTATTAGTCACATACTCGTAATCCAAAGATGCCCCATAAGCCGATGGTAACAAGCCAAAAGGCACATGATGTTCAAGGGCCAATCACTGTATAGTTACATAGTTACATAGTTACATAGCTGAAAAGAGACTTGCGTCCATCAAGTTCAGCCTTCCTCAGAAATGTTGTTGCTGTTGATCCAAAAGAAGGCAAAAAACCTGGTCTGAAGCACTTCCAATTTTGCCACAAACTAGGAAAAAATTCCTTCTTGACCCCAAAATAGCAGTCAGATGTCTCCTTGGATCAATCAGCTATTACCCCACTAATTAGAAATTATATCCCTGTATGTTATGTTTTTGTAAGTATTTATCCAATTTCAGTTTAAACATCTGTATGGACTCTGACAAAACCACCTCTTCAGGCAGAGAATTCCATATCCTTATTGTTCTTACTGTAAAAAAACCTTTTCTTTGCCTTAGATGAAATCTCCTTTCTTCCAGCCTAAATGTGTGACCTCGTGTCCTATGTATAACCCTGTTTATGAATAGATTTCCAGATAAAGGTTTGTACTGGCCCCGAATATATTTGTATAAAGTTATCATATCCCCTCTCAGGCGCCGTTTTTCCAAACGAAACAGATTTAATTTTTGTAACCTTTCTTCATAACTAAAATGCTCCATTCCTTTTATCAATTTTGTAGCTCGTCTCTGGACCCTCTCCAGTGCCATGATATCCTTCTTTAGAACAGGCGCCCAAAATTGCACAGCATATTCAAGGTGTGGTCTTACCAGCGATTTATAAAGAGGCAAAATTATATTTTCATCCCGAGAATTTATGCCCCTATTTATACATGACAAAATCTTACTGGCCTTAGCAACTGCAGATTGACATTGCATATTGCTGCCTAATTTGTTGTCTATAACAATGCCCAAATCCTTCTCGTGTGTGGTTATCCCTAATTTACTACCATTTAGTGTGTAAGTTGCTTGTGCATTCTTAACCCCGAAGTGCATAACTTTGCATTTCTCTATGTTAAATTTCATCTGCCATTTTAGTGCCCAGTCCCCCAATCTATCCAAATCTCTCTGCAACAAAGCAATATCCTGCTCACATTTTATTACTTTACAAAGTTTTGTGTCATCTGCAAACACTGATACATGGCTTTCAATGCCTATTTCAAGATCATTTATAAATATGTTAAATAGAAGTGGTCCCAAAACAGAACCCTGAAGGACACCACTTACCACTTTTGTCCAGCCTGAAAATTTACCATTAATGACAACTCGTTGTACTCTGTCCTTAAGCCAATGTTCTACCCAAGAACAGGAATATTCATCTAGACCAATTTCTTTTAGTTTGAAGACTAACCTATTGTGAGGAACCGTATCAAATGCTTTGGCAAAGTCCAAGTAGATCACATCCACTGCAACACCCTGATCTATACTTCTACTTACTTCTTCGTAGAATGCAATTAGGTTAGTTTGACATGACCTATGTTTCATAAAACCATGCTGATTATTGCTAATAACAAAGTTCTTCCCAATGAATTCCTGAATATTATCCCTTAATAGCCCTTCAAATATTTTCCCAGTTACAGAAGTTAAGCTCACAGGTCTATAATTTCCAGGCAAGGATTTTGAACCCTTTTTAAATATAGGAACAACATCTGCCTTCCTCCAATCCTCCGGTACAACACCTGAAACAAAAGAATCTTGAAAAATTAAATACAGAGGTTCACTTATTTCCCCACTTAGCTCCTTAAGTACTCGTGGGTGAATACAGTCAGGCCCCGGAGCTTTATTTACATTAATTTTCTTTAATAGCTGTAGCACCTTGTCTCGAGTTATCCAGTCACAAGTTATTTGCAAGTTTTTTGCAGCAAACATTTGCATATCTCTTGCCATAGGATCCTCATTAATATATACTGAAGAAAAATAGTTATTTAAAATTTCAGCTTTTTCCTGGTCTTCATTAGCTAATAAACCCAACTCTGTTTCAAGTGTACCTACACTTTTATTTTTTGTTTTTTTAGAATTGATGTACTTGAAAAAATTTTTGGGGTTGGTTTTGCATTCTTTAGCTATCAATTTCTCATTTTCTAGTTTAGCCACTTTAATTGCCTTTTTGCAAGTGTTATTGGCTTCCTTATATCTTAAATAGGATGCCTTTGATTTGTCTGATTTAAATGCTTTAAATGCCCTTTTCTTATTTTTAATCTCTTGTTTTACTTCTCTACTAAGCCACATTGGTTTTAATTTGTTTCTTTTATATTTATTACCCAATGGTACATACTGAGAAATGTACCTTTCTAATATATGTTTGAATAGTTTCCATTTATCCTCAGTGTTTTTATCACTAAGGAGTTTATGCCAGTCGATATGTTGTAGAGCTGCCCTAATCTTATTGAAATTGGCTTTTTTAAAATTATATGTTTTAGTATACCCCACCTGCTTTTGCTTTTTTGAGTTTATTTCAAAATTTACCATATTGTGATCACTATTCCCAAATGCTCCCCTACTTGAATGTTGGTTAAAAGATCAACATTGTTTGTTATGACAAGATCCAGACAAGCATCCTGTCTAGTTGGTGCTTGTACCAGTTGTGACATAAAGGTGTCATTTAACACATTCAAAAACCTGATTCCCCTTGCTGAAGTACTAGTCCCTCTTTCCCAATTTATGTCTGGATAATTAAAATCTCCAATAATTAACGTGTTACCTCGATTTGCAGCTTTCTCAATTTGCTCTAACAGCTGTTCTTCCTCATTAATATTTACATTAGGTGGTTTATAACATATCCCAACCAATAATTGATTTCCCTTTGTTTTCCCCAAGCAGATATCTACCCATAAAGCCTCCACCTTTTCCTCGTCACACTCCACATGCCTAAGATTTGACTTTAACTCACGGTTGACATATAAACATACCCCACCACCCTTCTTGTTTTTCCTATCCTTCCTAAATAATGTATACCCATTTAAATTAACTGCCCAGTCATGTGTCTCATCCCACCATGTTTCTGTTATGCCTATTATATCATATTGTTTAGTGTATGCTATTGCCTCTAGTTCCCCCATTTTGTTATATAGGCTCCTTGCATTAGTAAGCATACATTTAATATTATCATGAGTCTTTTGTACTTTTTGTGAATTATCAATATTACATACCTCCTCTGTTCTGAGTTTTCCCCTCCCCCCATCTCCACCCCCTTTGTTCTGAGCTAAAGCCCATCTCTTTCCATCATATCTCCATTTTCTAGATTGCTTTGACCCTCCCCCCCTACCACTAGTTTAAAATCTCCTCCAACCTTCTAGCCATCCTATCCCCCAGCACAGCAGACCCTCTTCCGTTTAGGTGCAATCCATCATGACTATACAGGTTGTACCCAAGCGCAAAATCGGCCCAGTGCTCTAAAAACCCAAAACCCTCTTTCCTGCACCAAGACTTTAGCCACGCATTGACCTCTCTAATCTCCCGCTGCCTTTCTGCTGTAGCCCGCGGCACAGGTAATATTTCTGAAAAAATTACCTTGGAGGTCCTTTTCTTAAGCTTACTTCCTAGTTCCCTGAACTCATTCTTTAGGACCTTCCATTTTTCTCTGACTTTGTCATTGGTACCAATATGGACCATGACAGCTGGGTCATCTCCAGCCCCTCATGACTACTCATTATCAACTCCAACTACAAATGTGCCGGCTCACCATCAAGTACTACACGTCGACGTGAGCCCTCCTACACTGTGCGCATGCGCGAAAACGCGCGAGAGCCCAAAAGTGCCAAGCCCCCAACGCACGCGCGCCAAACCGGTACTTCACGCATGCGCATCAGGTCACCAGTGTGCGCACGCGCGTCAATGCGCGCTTGCAATTAACCACCCCGGAGCTAAATAGAGCTAAATAGAGTTACAATATTATAATAATATATAACAAAGTATTATATGGCTGATATATAACATGATCTCAAGGGCAACCCCATATGTAGACATTATCATAGATGTAAATCACAGCAACGTCATATAGACATAGATCATCAGCATATTAACAAAGAATCATCAAGGGTCATTTATAGTAACAGTCACAATTTGATGCCCAATTAAATAAAAAATAATAACAATTAGAAAATAAATAAAAATATATGTAGTGATATATAAAAATATAAAAAATATATATAATATAAGAAAATAAATACAAAATAAATAATCATAAATAATAAAGATATCTTAGAGTGAAAGTGTAAAAAAATTTTTTTAAAGTGAAGGTATTATATGACTAAGTTAACCTCTTCATAATATTATTGAGGTCTATGAATTATAATGTTATATTTATTAACCCAAAAGTGTTTTGAACATAAGAAAAAAAAAAGAGACTTTTTTTGTTTTTTTGATTTTAAAGACAGAACTTTTTTCTAAAATGTATTAGTAGTAGAATATTAACAGGAATAAACTCCATATTCATCATTTATTGTTACTTTCAATAACAAGATACTGTATCTAAAATGACATAACAATCACTTTATACAAATACAAGGATAAGTCACTTAATCCAAATTTGTTTAAAAAACATAGGAGAGATAAGAAATGTGCTAGTGTGAAAATAGCAGCCAGCACTAATGCTCAGTGAGAAAATCTGTAAAAATGATAAAAATAATAATAATTAATTAGTAATTCAAAAATTAGTAAAAATAAAATAAAAAGATAAGTATACTGACAACAGGACCAAATATCAATCTAAATGAATGGATTTAAATCGTATTCTTGGTTAAGGCCCCTAGGTGTTAGAGACCCTAGTTCTCTAATCCAATAAGCCTCCCTAAAGAGTAATCTTTTTACACGATCAACACTTTCCATTCCGTCCCTAACATACTTCAATTGAGACTGTAACATCGACATAGGATAGCCCCTCTCACAGAATCTTTTAGTCATGTCTTCTAATTGTTGATCTAACAACTCAGTTCGAGAAACCAGTCTTTTAACTCTTAGAAATTGGCTTCTAGTTATAGATTTAAACATAGACACAGGATGGAAACTATCATAATGTAATAATGTATTTCTAACCAAAGATTTTCTATATAAATTAGTTTCAAATTTATCACCATTTTTCTCAATCAAAATATCCAAGAACGCAATGGAATGTTGATTCATTTCCATAGTAAACTTAATACTATCTGAACAACTATTTAGAAATTTGAAGAATTCCTCTAACAGTTCCAATGGGCCACACCACAAAGCTAGCACGTCATCTATATAGCGCCACCATCTAACAACATGTTTTTTATATAATTCATTTTTGTATATGATGTCTTCTTCCAATTTAGCCATATAGATGCCAGCATATGTGGATGCCACATTCGAACCCATAGAGGTTCCCTTAGCTTGAACAAAAAATTCCTCTCCAAAGGAGAAATAATTATCAGTCATTACAAATTTTAATAATTGAAGAAGAAATGACAGAGATGGGTCTCTGAAGCCCAATGTCACAAAGGCCTCACCCATGTTGTAAACACCTATATATTGCGTTTTTGTATGTGCTACATTAGCTTGAAAAAAGCCCTGTTAGGGATGAAACGTTGCTTTGTAGTTCTTGGTTCAAATAAATTGCCTTAAGAATTGGAATCTATTGGAGTGCCTGGATTATTTTCTACAAATAAACTGTTTAGTAGTGACATGAAATAATAATTTCTTTTCAAATCATTTTTATTAAAGTTTTATAAAATTTTCAACAAATTATACAATCATTTTTTTAGGGGTAGGGGAAGGAAAGGGAAACTTGGAAGTAGGAAGTGGGTGTCCATCCATTATAATAAGAAACATAATAATGTGCATGACATAGATTGTACAATGATACAGTTCAACATTAAATCAATTTTTTACAAACAGTGAACTTTTAAAATTTCTTCCCATTTATCCCAGTCATATTTTAGTTTTCTTTGACCTCTAATACCTTGGCAAGCATGAGGTAGCAGCAATCAGAATGTGGCCTATTATTATTCTATCAGTTCAGGGAGGTTTTTTTAAATAATGCAAGCTCTGAGGTTAAAACACAGATAGTTCTATCTACTTTAACAATTAAATCTTAAATCATTCTCCAATACCTTGCAATTTTGGGACAATACCACCATATACGGGCCATATTTCCCAAACCCCCACAGTCCATCCAACACCGGTAAGAATACCTGTTATTCATATTGTGCAATCTAGACGGAGCCAAGTACCAGCAATATAAAATTTTGTAGTGGTTTTCGAAATGGTTAGTGCAAACGAAATCCCTTTTAATGCTTTAAAAAAAATAAACCATTCCTCCAGCTCGTATTGTGTACCCAGCTCTGTCAAACTCGATACCATATGTTTCAATTTATCTATGGGTTTGGCATTGTATAGTGAATAACACAAAGATATTATACCCTTTCTATTTGGATCATATAAAAATATTTTTTCTAGCAGTGTTATCTCTAGTGATTTATAATGTTTGTCGATGTCCGGTACGTTATATAATTCTTTCAATTTTTTAATGATCAACATTCATTCTTCTTTACAAGTGGCAGTTGGATCAGTGCTTAGAGACCAATAAACAGCTAAATACTAATAAAGTATGGGCTGCAACCTAAGGGTATGATGTTCCCTCAAAATACATCAACAAAAAGTACAGTGGTAAAAACCAGAAAATAGGTCGCACCAAAATTGTAATACAATAATAGTAAAAACAATGCGTACTTACATAAAAATTGATAAAAATTGAATTATTGATTTATTCCACAAACCATGCTTAATAAAGAAAAAATAAGTAATAATGTGAGAGTCCGAAACCCCTGCACTCCAAAAAAGGTAGAAGCAAATCTAACAATATTGCTAAAATAGAGACAAGCTATTTACATATATGAACAATGGTACTGAATGCATGAGCTTGTTTAAATAGTTAAAGACATGTTGTGCGCACAAATAGTAACCTTGCCAAATCCAGGAAAAACTACTGATAGGTGTCCTAATTTTAGGCCCATTTCTTTGATAAATAATGATTCAAAAATGTACACTAAAGTTCTAGCAAACAGATTAGTTAAATTAATCCCCTTATTAATTAATAACGACCAAGTGGGTTTTGAACAGGGCAGACAGGCACCAGATGGAACTAGGAGATTTATCAATTTGATCTACCACATTAATTTGACCAAAACGCCTTCTTTGATTCTTTCATTGGATTCAGAAAAAGCGTTTGACAGGATACATTGGGGATACCTATTGAGAACATTAAGCAGATTTAATATCCCATTATCCTTTGTTAATGCAATTAAGGCGCTCTACTGTGCCCCTACAGCACATGTTTCAGCTTCTGGGTTTAAATCCCAAACTTTTTCTCTCACTAATGGGACAAGGCAGGGTTGCCCTTTATCTCCAATTTTATTTGTCTTAGCTCTGGAACCTTGGCTGAATTGATTAGAATGACACCAGAAATTGAAGGAATAAACATTAAAGGATCACGCCCTCCCATTCCACATAAATCATTCAGAAGTCACCACCCATAAGAAAATGTATTTATTTGATTGGAGAAATTAATATTTAGAATATCTAGGCATTAATTTGTGCAAAAATGTTGTAAATATGCATACTCATAACTTGAGGAAAGCATGCCCGGATCTGCAAAAAGAGATGGAGAGATGGGGCGGGATGGAACTCTCATGGCTAGGGAGAATTGCATCTATTAAAATGACAATTCTTTCAAAAATCTTGTATTATTTTACAACCATACCTCTATCTATACCATTATCTTTGTTCAATAAAATACATTTGGTAATGTTATAATTTATTTAGAGGAATAAACTTAGCAGGATAAATCTTACTTCCCTGCAGCATCACAAATCTAACAGCGGTATCGGCATACCAAATATCCGCAAATACTATTTTGCGACTAATGCTGCAGTGGTAGTGAGTTTTAATAGTCAATCTAATAAGCCAAGATGGATGGAAATAGAAGAGTCAAAACATCTATTGTTTAAACTTACAGAATTACTTTGGCTATGTCCTGAAAAAAGGCCTAGAGTCACTAAACTATTTGTATCAACAAAAACCTCTCTCAAGGCCTGGGATGTCGTTTTCAAAAATAATAGCCACACTGTGAGAGTGTATAGAGCAATGCCAATTAAATTTTTGAAAGACCATATACCTTTTTTGAATCTAGATTTATTGAAAGAATATCCTATAACAAACGTAGATAGTTTTTTCATGGTAATGCCATCCTTTCATTTGAAAAATTAAAACTTAAACATGGAGTAACGAATAATTGTAAAGAAGAATGAATAGTAGTAAAAACCAGAAAATAGGTTGCGCCAAAATCGTAATACAATAATAGTAAAAACAATATTAGTAAAAACAATGCGTACTTACATAACAATTGAGAAAAATGGAATAAAGTCCTGAAAAAGTATGAAATAAACAGTAGTCCAAGTTTGATTGAAGAGATAAGTAAGTGGAAGCATGCAGATAAGAGAGATAAATTCCAATAGTGTAAAACTGTACTGGAAAGATGATGATGGCAATAAAAACAATCCTTGTCACTCACCTATTTTAGAGCTTTAGCCAGCTCAGGAGTGTATAGCATTCAGTGGTGTTGATCCCCCACTGGTAGGAATAGGTGTTGGTGGGTGTTTAATTTATAAAATGATACTTCTCCAAACTGAAATAAAATATCTTTAAGATATTTTAAGGATTTTTACGGATTCTTTAGTGCCAAGATAATGTCATCTGCAAATAAGCTAATTTTGTGAGTAGATCCTTTAATGTTTATTCCTTCAATTTCTGGTGTCATTCTAATCAATTCAGCCAAGGTTCCAGAGCTAAGACAAATAAAATTGGAGATAAAGGGCAACCCTGCCTTGTCCCATTAGTGAGAGAAAAAGTTTGGGATTTAAACCCAGAAGCTGAAACATGTGCTGTAGGGGCACAATAGAGCGCCTTAATTGCATTAACAAAGGATAATGGGATATTAAATCTGCTTAATGTTCTCCATAGGTATCCCCAATGTATCCTGTCAAACGCTTTTTCTGAATCCAATGAAAGAATCAAAGAAGGCGTTTTGGTCAAATTAATGTGGTAGATCAAATTGATAAATCTCCTAGTTCCATCTGGTGCCTGTCTGCCCTGTTCAAAACCCACTTGGTCGTTATTAATTAATAAGGGGATTAATTTAACTAATCTGTTTGCTAGAACCTTAGTGTACATTTTTGAATCATTATTTATCAAAGAAATGGGCCTAAAATTAGGACACCTATCAGTAGTTTTTCCTGGATTTGGCAAGGTTACTATTTGTGCGCACAACATGTCTTTAACTATTTAAACAAGCTCATGCATTCAATACCATTGTTCATATATGTAAATAGCTTGTCTCTATTTTAGCAATATTGTTAGATTTGCTTCTATCTTTTTTGGAGCGCAGGGGTTTCGGACTCTCACATTATTACTTATTTTTTCTTTATTAATCATGGTTTGTGGAATAAATCATGGTCTTAACATTTTTGTTGTTTAATGTGAGGGGCCTGAACACCATGCACAAGAGAAGATTACTATTCAAAGAAGCAAATTCCAACAAGTCTGATGTAATTTGTGTACAGGAAACACACTTTAAAGACGATAAAGACTATAAGATTATGTCAAGACTTTTCCCAACTCAATTTCATTGTGCTTATAAATCTAAGTCTAGAGGTGCTTCAATTTTCTTCAACAGGAATGTGGCATGTTTAACAGACAAGGTACTTATGGACAATGAAGGGAGATACTTATTATGGACAGGTAAAATCAATAATGTTGAGTATACAATTGTGAATATGCATTTTGCCAACACCGGTCAATTAAGTTTTTTTAGGAAAATTATGGATCTGGTGAATGAAAATATGAGAGGTATTTTGGTAATGTGTGGTGACATGAATTCTGTTATGGCTGGAGAACTGGATAATGCTAGGGAAATCCCTGACCAATCTCATAGGAGAGATAGCGACAGATTGGCGGATAAATGCTCAAAATACACGATTGAATGTGGTTTGTATGATCCTTGGAGATTGCTGTACGAGGGTGAGATTTTACTTATTATTTTGTGTCTATAAATATGTATTCCAGGCTGGATAGGTTTATGATTCAGAGTGCTTTAATCTCGCACATCTTGAAATCTGATATTTTAGATATTAATCGGTCCGACCATGCTCCAATCATAATTTATACCTTTTTGACATACATTTTTTCAGGATTTTTTTGTTGTTGTTATTCTGTTATTCTGTTAAAATACACCTACCATTAAAATTATAGACTGATTATTTCTTTCTTAGTGGACAAACGTTCAAAATCAGCAGGGGATCAAATACTTTTTTTGTATAGTAGCTTGGTCTTTTAAAAGACCTGTGGGAGCAGGAATATCAATTGCATTGGTGTAGATTTTTGGCCAAGGCCGTATCTATTAAATAACCATGTATGTTATATTTATTTCCTCATGTCTGAATCTCTCTTTTATTTCCTTTTGTAATTTCACGTTCACCCTATCTCTCCCAGCATAGTAACCGCTGGTGAATGTTGAGGTATTATAGAATGATATACAAATTATGCATCTTATATTATTATATAATAGACAAATATAATTTTCAATCAATCATGGGTTAGTAAATTCAATATATAACATTTAATTTAATCATACAGGTTAATCATACTCAACTTTAAATATTGTTTGTCTTAAAAAATATATTGTGGACAGTCCAGGCACCTGGACAATTCTAATGCATGTTCAAGCATGTTCATCTTGAGCTCCTCCTTAAAAAAGAAAACACCTCAACCCACATGGAGAAAAGAAAACAATATTTCTTCTTATTTTACATCATGGTTGGGACATGCAGGGGAAAGCAATGGATCAACGGATAAAGTATTTTTTTATTTTCTGTGTATTTATTTAGAGTGTGTTTTGTTTCCAGCTATTTATGTTCAGATATGGAGGTCTAAGCCCATTTGAGCATGGTAAGATATTTTAGTTTATTTTACATGCATCCAAAACATTGCTCAGTTTTTGAAAGTATTAAGCTCAACCTCCATTCTCTTTTGTCCACTTACTCAGCAGTGAATGCTCATACATTAAGAAAACTAAATGATAAATTATCTTTCAAATAAAGAGAAGCCACTACAACTGTAGGGGGAGCAGAAAGGTGCCGGACAGGACAGGAGGAGGCTCAGAGTTGTTTGCTCAGAAGGTGGAGAGCAAACACTGGAGCCGTGCTTTGCTGAGCGTGATTGAATGTGGTGTTGGACTCGGACCCCAGGCAAAAAAGACTGAAGCTGAGGCAAAAAGATAAGTAAGATAATTGCTATCTGAAAACTTAAACTGGATACATTAATTATATACTGTAAAGTATTGTTAAAGTAGTGTTAGAGAAGCATGATTTTGGGCAGGAACTCGGAAAACACGTCTGGAAAACAGTGTGGGAAGCAGCATGGCAAAAACTTGTGAAGGCTTGAAGATAAGTAATGTAAATAGTACTGCAAATATACTTAAATTCTTAGTTTCTTTTGCTTATGATTTTACCTTTCAACAAGTATTGGTGATGGAGTGATAATTGGATACAGGAATTTATTGCAGGGCTATTACAATGACTTTTCCCCCAGTAATACAGTATTCAAACATCAAATAAATTCCCAAATTAAGGCATATAAAATTGGTATTAACCAATAAACAACCAGTTAAAATAACTGATAAACAGTTGAGAGTCTCAGCTGAGACGTACAAATATTATAATACTAAATTCAGTTCATCAGAAAAGGGGAACACTTCCATGAAGACAGCTAAAATCAGTGAATCACAAGTAACATATAAAGTTTAAAAGGGGAAGAGAAAAAGGAAAGAAAATGGCCCCCAAAAAAGAAGAAAATGCATGAGACAGATAGATCTGATAAAACAGTTAAAACAGATAAAACAGAAGAAAATCAAAACTTGTATAACTAGTAATTTTTTTTCACCCAAATCTAATAGAGCTCTACAAAAAAAGCAAAATAGAAGATCAATATCTCTTAATCAACTGGAGACCTTAACTTCTTCTATACAGACAGAAAAAACTCAGTCTATCAAAAATAAAACGGTGTCTCAGGAAAGTATAGAAAAAAAGGGGATGATCTGCTAAACAAATAACAAGAACAGTGCATAGCGCATAACTGTGTATATGAATAAACCAAATGTGTAGTTTTCAAATGGCCACTCACACTTTCGTTGAAATATAAATGCCTTGGAACTGAATTGCTCTTTTCAGCAAAATTGCTCTTTTCAGCATAAATGCCCTTCCAGGAATGATTCTTCCACCACTTTTAAACTCTCATGGAATAGTTAAAAGGTGTGTGCTCAAAGAAAAAAACAGAAATCTAAATATAAAACAATGGATGTATTCTCACTGTCACCACCAGGGGTCCTACGCGTTTCGTCCGTATGTAGGACTTCCTCAGGGACTTCAGTGACCAGAAATGACAGCATACAAATGAACATACATACGGACGAAACGCGTAGGACCCCTGGTGGTGACAGTGAGAATACATCCATTGTTTTATATTTAGATTTCTGTTTTTTTCTTTGAGCACACACCTTTTAACTATTCCATGAGAGTTTAAAAGTGGTGGAAGAATCATTCCTGGAAGGGCATTTATGCTGAAAAGAGCAATTTTGCTGAAAAGAGCAATTCAGTTCCAAGGCATTTATATTTCAACGAAAGTGTGAGTGGCCATTTGAAAACTACACATTTGGTTTATTCATATACACAGTTATGCGCTATGCACTGTTCTTGTTATTTGTTTAGCAGATCATCCCCTTTTTTTCTATACATGTTCTGTTGAAGACAGGAGGAAGTCTTCGGGGAAATCCTACCTGATTCAGGGAGGTCTTTTTCTGCTATTTATCTGTTTAGCACTTATTGCACTGTGGTTTGTGCACACATATCGCTTTTTTTGGTGTCTCAGGAAAGCCTACTTGAAGCATTAGAGGAACTCTATGAAACAATCCACAATGACTTTAAGTCTCTGCCTTAAAGTCAGAGGTAGTGGACTTAAAGCAGAAAGTAATAACGCAAGATGGCACCTTAAAAGACACACGGGAAGAAATTAAATTACTCCAAACACAGAATTCTATTTTAAAGTATCAGGTAAAGCAATTAGAAATTCAAACTATTGATATCGAAGACAGATCTAGAAAAACAATCTAAGAATTAAAGGAATACCAGAAGAAATCAAATCAGAGAAATTAGAGCAGTATTTAAAGGATTATATGGATCAATTCTTAGAACCACAGGACATTTGATCAGCACCTTTTGAGAGATCATAGAATCCGAAAGACAGATAATATTCAAACAACAGAACCAAGGGATGTGATAGTGCGATTCCTTAACTGTGCATTAAAAGATGCCTTGGTTAGGAAAAAACGTTACAATAAGCCTCAGGATCCCAAATTCTCTGTGAGCTCCACCTTCCCAGATCTTTCATTAGCCACAAGAAATAGTAAAAAATGATTCAGAGATATAACTATTAAACTAACAAACAAAAAAATCCCATGCACACATACATACAAGGGCGTCATGATGTGAGGACGCCATCAGGACGTAAAGGCGTATTGGTGTGCTGAGCGAGGAGAGGATGCAAGGTTTATACGAGCTGCAGACTGACTATTTCCCTGGCTGTTTTCTGGCTGCTATCTGGATAAACAGATCTACCGGTACCACTGAAGTGAATTACCAAGTGAGGGGGAGTAAGGAGGGTGCTGCAATAGGAAGAGTTTAGTGATCAGGAACTCAATCTGAAACCAAGCTAGGATACGAAAACTGGGAAATTAAGAACATAATCACAACAGAGATGAAATAAATTAGCAAAGGAAGTAATGAGTGAACTCAGAAGGTAAAAGGGTTCATTGGGAGACTGTGCAGAGATTGTGTAAAGAGTATGTAAAAAAAGTATGCTGGCAGGGGAAAAAGGGGGCAAATAAGGCAGAATATAGCTTTGAATTCTGAATGCTTTGAACATTATGAGCACTTTGAAGAACACTTAAGGGTAAAAGTGAAAAAAATAAGGAAAAGGGAAAAACAATATATATATACTTACTGCATTGAAGCTTAAAAGGTCTTGCAAGCTAAAAAAAAAAAAAAAAAGAAGGCAGTCTGCAAATCTGCAAGTTATACTCCTGTTGAGCAAAATAAAGCAATTAGGATTAACCTCTTTCAGGAAGCAGGAGCAGAAGACGACTACTATATAAAAAGCTCAAGTTACCATATCAAAATTTAAAAAGACAAAAAGAGACAGTAATACTTGTTTAAACGAGCAATATTCACTGTATTTAAGGGGCCCAAACATATAAAAAAGAGAAAAGGAGATTTTATTTTATTTTTTCTAAAGAGGGAAGGAGAAAGGGAAAAAAAGGGAAAAAAAATGTCTCACAATTGTCAAAATGGCTCCAAAGAGAGAAAAGAAAAAAGACAAAAACAAGCAAACCAGATCAATAAGCAGTTTCTATTCTCCCAAATCCAGTAATGTGGAATGGAAATTACTGCAGGGAACATCAACAGCCACTGATGAATCAAATATAGAAAGCACAGACAGCACCAATGAAAATGGAGTTTTTATGTCTGAATTTGAAAAAATTGGAAAAAGAAAAAGGAAGGAAAGGAAAGAAAAGGGAGGAAAATAGAGAATAGAAGAGGGGCAAGGGTGGGAGTATACACAAAATTATACACTTTGAGGAGAATTAATCTAAAATATTTAAAGTAGTTTAAAGTATATCACATTTAATAATATTATTTAGTTACTTAACTTGTAAGTAATTAGACATATGAAAATTTACAAGAATTTATAAGAATATATATACCTCCCAGTTACACATGTATTGGGTTAGTCACATATTCACATATATATTATAGAAGCATGCAATTAAGAAGTAGCACTACAAACACAATTTTATATAGAAGAATAATGCCTCATTTTCACTGAGCGGAATGGTTCGGTTTGGTACGCTATTTTGAGTGTTTACATTATAAAAGTGGCCCATACAACCGAAACAAAGCTGCACCATGCATGGGCCCCCTTCAGTTGTAGTTCTATAGGAAATGGTATGGTATGGTTAGGGCGGAGCTACTGGCGTCACACGATACATTCCATTGATTGGCAGACAGAAAAACATCACTGCTCACATCATAGGCAAGCGCGAAACAACCATCACGTTGACGTTCAGTCCAGATAATAGGAGAAGGATGCCTGCAAATAACAGCAAGGTCTGGTCAGCTCATGAACTATCCACTTTCCTAACTATAATGCCTCGTTTCCACTGAGCGAAGCGCTTCGGGTCGGTACGGTTTGGAAGGAATGGTCCAGCCTATTCAGGTGAGAGTTTCCACTGCAAGTTGGACCGCCAGGGGGCTTGCGGGGTTTAGACCAAATACCTAGCATGGTGTCACACTAGTGCGACAACAAACATGACGCTACAAAGAACAACAATGGAGGTCATCCAGCAGCTTGTCTTTGCTCTGCTTGGCTTTTGTTTCTTTATAGTTACAATACATAGTGCACTGTATTAGAGAAGGTTGTGAGTGTCACGTATTCATCCGCACATAAAAATGTGGTTAATGGCATTTACTGTCCTGACAGCAAAAGTTATGCCGAGCAACATTACTGTCCTGACAGAAAAAGTTGTGCAGAGCAACATTACTGTCCTGACAGGAAAAGTTGTGCTGAGCAACATTACTGTCCTGACAGGAAAAGTTGTGCCGAGCAACATTACTGTCCTGACAGGAAAAGTTGTTCCGTGCAGCAATCAAATCCACAGGAGGGTTTGTGCTGAGCACCAATCATGCAAATGGAAACCTGGTAATTCCCTTTGGAGTCAAAGGCTGGTTACATCCAATCAGATGCACAGGAGGGTTATTTAGGCCCAGTTCTCCTCTTGCTCGTGGCCCTGTCGTGGTTTCATGCCTATGGTTATCCGAGAGTGCTTTCCTGATCTTGATTTTCTGGTATTCGACTTTGGCTTTGTTTTGACTTCCCTGATATATGGTATCCTTGACCTTTGTGTCTGATTCTGTGTCCCTGACCTCGGCAATTATTTTGACCATTCTTGGAGACGTTAAGTCCGGCCAACATATTTTTCATATAGTTCTACTCATATGTTAATTAACTTAAATATTAAAAAATAAAAAGAATACAAAATATGAAAAAATCTAATATAAAATGGGAAGGATATGCATGATTTATTTAACAATATACATGTTGCACATGTATGTGAAATTGCACATTTCAAGTATTACACCTAAAATAAATACTCCTTATTTATGTTGCTTTTATACATGATGCTATCTGTCAGTATATTATGTTTTATTATATTTGAGTTAACAGAGCATAAATCTTAGTCAATTGAAAGAACTTGGTTACATATATTAAACAATCACATATTCTTATATATCTTATGGTCACACTGCTAAAAGGTTTAAGCAAATTATTTAACCCCTTAAGGACACAACTTCTGGAATAACATGGAATCATGATGGAATATTTCCATCGTTAATATTTGGCCATTTTTAAGGAAATGGAGAGAAGTTGGATCATATAAACATAGTGGAATTATAAGGACAATAAAATAGCTAAATATAGCAAATTAAAGTAATACACTTAACATATATTGGGAAGAAGGGGGATTAATCACACAAGTGGAATTAGTGTTGAACATTCGGATAAATTATATTTAAATAAGATCAAAATTAACATGCAAGAAATGGAAATGGAGAAAAGAAGGGAAAGAAACGAAAAGGAAAATATAATTATTTATTTATTTATTTATATATTTTTTTTGCATATTCTAGAAGCCTTCACTCCTTTAATTATTATAAAGTTTTGTTCATAATCTGCTCTTATTTCTAATCAGTATAAAGTCCTATTCATAATTTAATATTTAGGAAATGCTGTTCAATTAAAGTTTTGATGTGAGAAGAAAGTGTATAGCTTAATTTCTTAACATGTGTAAGGGTGACTAATAATACAACAATCATCAAGTACTTATAGTTGTCATTGTATCTTTCATGAGACTGACTGTAATGGTAGATATGTAATTTTAATATATAAACTGGACTAGGTGATATACACGTGTCAGAGTTCTCACCATGACATCCAGACAGTCAGACGGTGTCACCCCTAAAAAGGGGATTTGAAACTGGGAACTTTGCAGTTTTGGGCCTGCATTCTGCCATTGAGCCACAGCAGTTTTGTTTATTTTTAAGCTATTCCAGTCCTGTTCATCCTCGCTTGTCTGCAGCACTGGGGGCTGGACCATGACAATTGATGTGCTTCACCTGACCCTGATCAGACATCAGCAGGGTATTTAAACACAGCCTCGCCTTGTGAACTTTATCTTTGATCCTGTTATGTTCCTGTGTTCTAGTCTATTGAACCTCAACTCTATATTGACCCTGGCTTCTGACATCGTTTTCTCTGACCTCTTGCATTCCTTGACTCTTCATTGATCCTGACCTCTGGCATCCTTTGGCTTTCCCTTGACTATCCTGCTGTTTGCGTCCTTGCCTGTACTGTGATTTGGAACTTTTTCCTTCACAGAGTCACAGACCAGGTGGTTTATTATCTGGTTGCCTTGGAATGTGTCTATTTGCAAGGGTGAACACCATATCTGCTCTACAGACTCCCAACTCAGGTAAGATCCTGACAACACGCTATTACACTTCTATGCTCCAAATGACTTCCCAGTAACATTTTTAGGTTCTTTATATGAGAAAGCAGAGAAATACTTATAAGGGGTTTTAATTATGGGTGGTGATATAAATTGTGTTTCAGATGTGGGCTTGGACAAAAGGTTAAGGATGGGATTTAAGGTTAACAAGAAAAATAAGACCTAAGCCCAAAAGTGACTGGATGTTTAGTGAAGTACAATTTATGACATATGGAGGACCCAACACCCATCTGATAGAGATCTAACATTTTACTCTAATAGACATTTATCTTACTCCAGGACCAACATTATTCTTCCAAAATTTCACAATTTTGAAAATGTATTTCTTTAGATATAGGTAATATCTTCTGGTCAGATCACGCCCCGGTTTTCTGTACTTTAGAAAATAATCTTTTCCATAAAATAAGATCTGACTGGAGAATTAATGAATTTAATCTGATCCCAGAATCATCTAAACCGGGTCTAAGTAAGGAATTTATTTTTATTTTTTACAATTTAATGATAATAAAGAGGTATCAGAAGTAGTGTTATGGTCTGCTTTGAAATGCATGATCAAAGGTTATTTAATAAAGACAGATGCGTAGTTAAGGAAAGAAAGGGTAAGCCACTCACAGACTTGTACTTAGAGCTGGCAAATTTCGAGAGGATAAACAAATTGAACCCTAACCCTACTTTATTAGAAAAAATAATTAAAGTACAGAGAAAAATAAAGGCAAAATTGGATGAAAAGCTTGAAAAATTTATGTATAATTCCAACCAGAAATTGTATTACTCTAGCAATAGAGTGAATAAAATCTTCACAAAAAACGAAAGATCCAGGATACAGCTTCTGGTTGTGGGTGGAAAGGTTAGGTTGGATCCACTCAAAATAGCAGAAGCTTTTAAGAAATATTATCAGTCATTATATAATCTGAAACAGTCAGATCTCAAAGTCTGCAATAAAATAATTGTTGTTGAAATTAAAACTCCCCAGGATCTCAGAAGAGGCACAAGAGTCTCTTAATAAATATTTTACATTGGGAGAAGTCAGACACAATTCAAAAATTAAAGGGGAAATCAACAGGTCCTGATGGTTATACTGTTTTTTTTTTTTTTAAATAAAATCGCAGACCCATTGGTAGTTAGGATATTTAATCAGTTTGGGGGAAGTGGGGACATCCCAGAAAAATTACTTCAAACTTCTATTTGTCCAATCCCAAAAAATAGGAAAAGACCTCTCCCTCCTAGAAAATTATAGGCCAATATCACCTATAAATTTAGGTCTAAAAATCTATTCAAAAATATTGGTAGACTAAAATTTGTAACTAACAAAAATAATGCCAAAGTGTGAAAAATTGCAATAGTGAAAATATACAAAAATAATACTTAACTTTAGGCAACAGATAACAGCCTCCCTAGGTCGTTACCCAAAAAGACCTATACCATAGATATAAAGCCACAAAGAAAACAATTCGGGATACGGCTGGATAGATCTACAAAAGGACATAAAACAAAATATAGTGTGATACTGTAAAAGCACAAAATTGTGCGCAGCAATGTATACTCACTAGATGTAGACAGGTATAAGCATTCTTAGAGTGCCTCCCCCGGCGTAGTGGGGGGCCAGCAGATCCCTCTTATCACCTACAAATACTCGATCCAACACAGGACTTCCACGAGTGAAGGTAAAAACAGTGAAATTTATTCGATAAAAAGTAAGCAGTCACCATTCAGCACAGGATATATATATATATATATATATATATCTATATATATCTCTATCGGAAAAAAGGTCATACATGTTTCATTCTGGACAATCTTCCTCAGGGACCGCAATAAAAACAATTACAATGTATCAATACATGTAACAAACAAACATCCTAAAAAACCCTCCTCCCTCGTTCCCTTAAATAGGGCTAATCCCTAAGTCCATTGGTGGATCTAGTGGGCGTCTAAGTCCTCTTCTATTTTGATTGGAGAGAAAATCCTCCTTCATCAGCTGTTTTCTGACTCCTCAGATCAACGGGCAATGAAATTGGAGCCATTCTCCGCGAAAACCGGAAGTGGCCGACTGTCACATCCTGTTCCTCGTTGCGGATCATTCTGGCAATGGCTTCTGGTATCTAGTACTCTTTTTACAATTCTTGTTTAGTTTTTCTATTCTATGTCTGGTTTTCTTTATGCTGGTTTCTGGGTTCATTCTCATATTCCGTCCCTGGATTTCCCAGTCTCTTGGATTCATTTAAATGTTTTTTTTATGTTGTCACAGATTTCAGTCTGGACCTGCAGTCAGTCTATTTTCCTTTTGTTTCAGTCTGGACCTGCAGCAGTGTTTCAAGTCTCTGCCCTTTCTTGCAGGTAAGTGCTATTGTGGTTTACTATGGTTCTTTTAGCGAACATTAGGCAGTGTAGGACCTGCCGAATATGGGATACATTGGCAGTTGTGGCAGGCTTATGCAATGTATGATCATATAATGTAACTAAATCCCCATATTTTTCATATATAGTTATGTCTCCTCTTGTTTTGCCTTGTATCTCTTGTCTTGTTTTATTTTGTCTTGTATTCCCAGTTCATGTACAGTCCTGTCCTGCCCTGTTCTTGTATTCCTCATGTCTTGTGCACATGTTCTAAGTTCTGCTTTCTGTCCTGTTTCGGTTCTGGGTTCTCCTAGTTTTGTCTTGTTTTCATGTTTGGTGCCTATCTCTAGTCTTGTACTGGATACATTCTTGCTGCAGAGCCTCCTATTCAGCTCTGGGAGGTCTGCTTAATTCCTGCTCCTAGTTTCTAGGATCTGCTGAAGCTGCATCAGGGTATGTGGCTGCACAAGCGCTGGTGCTCAACACGAGGGGGCATGTGACTACCCTGCACCAGATCCTGCTAATCCACCTCCACACTGTGACTCCTACTTATCATCAGGCATACTGGGTCCCGGTCCCCACACCGCCCCCCGGAGAGTGTCTGGGTCCTGGGTACCAGACCGCCACCCTGACACCGACATAGCCAAAACCGGAAATGACGTCGCGGATGACTTCCACGTTCCATATGCTTTCCAGCAGCCGTCACCATGCTAACTGGACGCAACAACTTTAGCAGCAGTCCATGCAATTTAAGTCAGGAATAATAGAAGTTCAGAGGCTCTACTAGAGAAACATATTATTCATACGGAATCTAAACCAACTTATTTATTATACATCTAGATATAGTGAAAATGAAAACTCATATTACAATCTAACAGTATAGGGAGTATTAACCCTTTGACTGAACATACAATTAAAATTTAGACAAATAAAATAAAAATAAGAAATATATAGCTTCTTATTCTTAAAGTGGTAGTGGCATGTATACATAAATCCCTATATATTATTGTACAAATCTGTTCCCTAAGTGTAGAAAAAACTAAATTTAAGGGAGCAAGCACACATACCTATCTCTCTTAAAAATGTGTGTGTGCGTGTATGTTTATTTATTCTCAATTCTGGGTACTTAAGGGGCATTAATCCAAAAAACAAATTAATGTCCAAAAAGGTGGGACCCTCTCGATCCCAAAACACCTAAAGTCCCTAAAAGAAATGGAAGGACATGATATACAGTGGGCTGGGACAGAATGCGTCATCAATCTCTTTTTAATATTGTTAAGATGTTCTAATAAACGAACCTTCAAGATCCTGTTAGTACGCCCAAAGTATTGCATGCCACACGGACATTGTAATAAATGTACCAAAAATTCTGTGTGGCAATTGGTATCATCCTTAAGTTTAAAGATTTCCCCCGTAACAAAGCTGAAAAAAGAGTGAGTGTTTTTAATGGAAGCTGTGGCACAAGCTTTGCAAGAACTACAGCCCGAAAGGAACCTAAATGGACAGAGGTATTGGCTGAGGGTGGTTTAATGGCATAACTAAGTGCCAGCATGTTTTAAAGACTTTTATTCCTTTTATATATGACCGTAGGGTTATCAGATAAGTATGCTCCCAGAATAGGATCTTGTAACAGGATTGGCTAAACATTTTGTAAACTTTTCTTAATTTTATTATGAGCGATATTAAAATGAGTAACAAATGCTGATCAAAAACTCTCTAGTATCCAAAGGATGTGCTTTATTTTCCAAAAATGTTTTCCTTTCAATTTCACCAATTTTGCGGATCTCTCTAACATATTTTTATCATATCCTCTGTCTAAAAGTTTCTGTTTTTCGTGAGATGATTGTGAGAAAAAACCCTGTGTGTGAACAATTCCGACTAAGACTGGTGAATTGACTCCTGGCAATTCCCCTAAGCCAGGGTTTGTGATGACAGCTCATCCAATGGACAAACCCATTCCCATCAGTGGGCTTAAAAAAAAAAACACTTAGTTCTAACATGTCCCAAATTGTTGGATAAAGTGTGATCAAGAAAATGTATCTCACTTTTATTCCATATGGGAGTGCAAACAAAGTTATACTAGTTGGCATTCAAAAAAATTGACATATTCCTGAAAAGAAACTGCAGACCCCTTCCAAATAATAATAACATTGTCAATATAATGCCGCCATAGGACCAAGCTTGCCCTCCAGTTATGTCCAGACCATACAAACAACTCTTCCCACTTCCTCATGTAGATAATGGCATAAATGGGGGTGAACTTGGTTCCCATGGTGGTCCCCGTGATTTGTAAAAAATAATTACCATGAAAGAAAAAATAATTGTGATTCAAAATAAATTGGACAGAAGAAAAAACAAAATCTTATATCCGCCGGTAATTCAGTGTCTTGTTCCATGAAATAATCAATAGCCTCCAGTCCAAGTCTATGGCTGATAACCGTGTACAGATAGATCACATCAAGTGTGGCCCAACTGTACTCCGGGTCCCATTCAATGTTTTCCATTTCCTGGAGAAAGGACTTAGTGTCCTTGACATAAGATGGTGCCCCTTGAGCATATTTCTGTAATCGGGAGTCCACATAAGCTGACAAATTAGTGGTCAGTGAGTTAATAATGGGTTGTCCAGGGGGGTCTGGGAGGCGTTTTAGTGTCTTAGGGAGAAAATAAAAAAAATTGGAATGATCGGGTTCTTTTGGAACAGAAAGTCATAATTCTTCTGTGAAATGATGCCCTTCTCTTTGGCTCTATCCAGAATCGTTCGGAGTTCTATATTAAATTGACTAGTTGCATCATTTTTGAGAATATTTTATGTATTCCCATCTCCCAAAATATGGGACGCCTCTTGTAAATAGTAAGTAGTCGTCATCAGCACTATCTCCACCCCCCCACCTTATCGGCTTCCCTAATTATCACATAATTTCGTTCAATGAGTTGTTTGAGTATAATTTCCTCTCTTCTACTTAAATTTTGAGGGCAGTTATTTTTATTGGTCATTCTAGTTATGGTGTGAAATTGCTGGTCTACCATGTGTTTGAATGTTTTCAAAAAAGGGCCCTTACTCTGAGTAGGAAAAAAATGGGACCTGGGACAGAATCTATAATCAGCATTAGCTACCTCAGCATTAACCTCAAACCAAGGTGGATATAATAAAAAGTATTTTAATTGTTAATGAACGTATACACTTTTTTTAGGTCAATGTATAAATGAAAGTCGTTGGCCGTCCTATTGGGAGCAAACTTCAAACCCCTTGATAATAGATTAATCTCCTCATCCGAAAGTGGAGTTAGAGTCAAATTAAAAATACCTCTATTCAATTCTTTTTCTTTTAATGAATACACAGTTGATGAAATCCCATCTAATCCTCTTCTGTGGGGAGTCTTGGTACAGAGCTGAGAATTGATTGGGATGTTCCCATGTCTCTGTCCTGGTGCGGAAATAATTGGTTATGGTTTTTTCCTTGGGACCTCTGGGTCTCCCCTGAAAATTTACAGTGGAATCATTATATTGGGGTACATTATTACTTGAATTGTTTTTGCTCCTAACTATTTGGGCATGGGATCTGGTGGTTTCCCTTCTCATAGGTGATGGGCCCCTATAGGATCTTGGTGATCTTTCACTGTTCGATGTTCTATATATGTCTCTTCCATGGTTTCTACGTGGTTCCCATGAGTCAGGGGACCGGGGAAAATTTGCCCTATTAGACATTTCATATGACTTATTTACAGAGTTGTGTCAGGCTCTTTGTAAGTCCCTAGATTGGGAATTAATCCTAGCCTTTCTTCCAGGTGTTCAAAAAGCAGCTCCCCTATAAGTGGAGGGGCGTATTTTTCTATGGGATAATCTATTTTTTGTAGCAAAAGTATTTAGTGATTTATCCTCCTTATCTCTACTATATTTTCTTTTCGTCTCAGCAATTTTTTCATCCAACTTTTTTATTTTGTAGGGACTCCTCTCTCTCTTTATATTCCCTATTACTAACATCAACAGTAGGGTTAGTATCGAGATTAATTCAGCTTTCAAGTCACTCTGTTTTTTTTTAGAATATCTAATAATTAGTTGGATTAGCTGAAAAGAACAATTAGAGAGGATGGCATCCCATTCCTCCAAAAATAAATCATCCTCTAATCCAAAGGCTGGTGTTTTATCAATCCTAAGGCCACGTGGTATAAGACCCTCTTTCAGGTAGTTTTCTAAATAGGCTACCTCCCACCATTTTTTGGTTTCAGCAGAGAATAATTTCTCCTTCTTTCTAAAGAATTCATCCAATCCCTTAAATGGTTGGGGTTTATCCCATTCCTGGAACATGGCCTCAAACTTCTTTCTTTGGTTAGAATGCAAATTAGATAGAAAATTCACGTTTGTGGCCATGTTTCTAGAATAATAGGTATGTATGTTGGTTCGAGTATTTGGAGGTGATAAGAGGGATCTGCTGGCCCCCCACTACACCGGGGAAGGCACCCTAAGAACACTTATACCTGTCTACATCTAGTGAGTGTATACATTGCTGCACAAAATTTTGTGCTTTTACAATATTACACTAAATTTTGTTTTATGTCCTTTTGTAGATCTATCCAGCCGTATCCCGAACTGTTTTCTTTGTTGCTTTAGACTAAAATTTGTAATTGAGGATTTAGTTCACTCGGACCAATCTAGATTTATCCCAGGCAGAACAGGGAATGATAATTCCCATAAATTCGTGAATCTTATTATAGAGATTCAGGCTAAAGTAATCCCGTCTGTCTTCTTAGCATTAGACACTGAAAAGGCCTTTGATAGGGTAAGTTGGCCATTTTTAATTGAGACCTTAAAGGTTATGGGGATTCAGGGCCTCTTTAAGAAGGGTGCAATGGCTCTTTATAACAACTCAAGTGCAAAGGTAACAGATCCCGCACTTAACTCTAATTTTTATTTTATTGCATAACGGTACATGGCAAGGCTGCCCATTGGCCCCTTTATTGTACGCATTATGAATCAAACCACTGGCAGCCAAGATAAGAGCAATAGAAGGTATTTAAATCAATAATCAAATCTTTAAAATAACACTTAATGCCGATGATATTATACTCACTTTAACATCCCCTGAAACCTCTATCCCAGCATTATTATTAACAATAAAAGAATATAGTATATTTTCAAACTATAAAATAAACTTACATAAAACTCAATCAATATCAAATAGACTAACTTTCTCTCAAAAATCGAATATTCAGGATAGGTTCCTGTTACGGCACCCCCAGGCATAAAAGGGTTAAACCGCCATTTAGTCGATCTTCCCCTTCCAGAGATACAGGCACAGCTACTGCAGAACACCAAACTCCTGAACTGAACACAAGGGAATGCTCCAAACTCCCGAACTGCATACAAAATAGCACTCCAAACTCCCGAACTGGAACATCCCGAATAGCTGCTAGCAGACGAACAGGAAAAGCACCCAATCGGGTTACAATCAGTCTCTAACAGCATAAAGTTAATCCCCCCCCCCCAAGAACGAGACAAGGCTCCGTGTTGAGGGTTAAGCACTGGTCTGGTTTATTGAGGGCTACCTGCCCGGTATTTATGCAGGTCTCCCACCTGGTGGACACTCCTCTAGGGGACCAGATGGAAGACAGCAAGACACACAGACAGACATGTATCACATTCAGACACACAGAACTAAAACATCCCCACAATGCATCCTAATTTCCCTCCCTCTATCCTTGATATAATTGAGAAGTAATCCAATTATCTCCCAGGACAGAGGCAAATCACCATTATACACGTGGGGACACAGAGACAATAAAATACATTAAAACATATAATATTACATTTACTACACCACCCCATACATGTCACATATCCCCAGATAGCTTAGAACTGAGCACACATAACCACTGAATAGCGCTCAGATCATACACATAAAATTGCCACGGAGCCAAAGTCTTTAATTACACGAATAGGCTCCATGGCATAGCTATCTGGGTTAAAACATTCACTTAAGTAAAGTCCCGATCAATCCAGCGTTCGTTTAAGCAACCGAAATAGAAGCAGGGAAGGCTGGAGGCTCAGCGGTGCCTGCACGTAACAGTATCCGCTTTTAGTGCACTGATTCTGGGCTGAGCACTGCTGGCCGTCCGGGGAGCTCCATAACACCGCCACCGGGTGGCGGCTATGTGTAACCGTGACCACCCAGTACAGTCAATTAAGCTGCGGTTAACCGCAGCTACTGGGTGGTCAATTGACGGCACACGCTAGCTTCCAGGTGGTCGCCCCTTCGTGCGGCTTTTGGCAGTTTAACAGGGGAACACATAGGGACTGTACAGGCAGGGAAATAATGCGAACAACAGACGAATGGAGGGAAAATAAATGTAATCCATATACAGACAGTTCTGTTACAGTTCCAAATTAAATGGGAAAAAGACTGGATAGAATATTTAGGAATCAAGATAATGTTGAACTTAAATCAAATCATAATCCTCAATTATAATGAATTGTTAACAGAGCTTGAATAAAAGGTAATTAAGCTTAAACTATGAATTCTCCTGGATGGGAAGGAATAACATGATAAAAGCATATCTTGTACTTTTTTTTATTCAGAATGATTCCAATGTGAGTTTTAGAATATTTGCTGGATAAATTAAACAAAATACTATTAGCTTTTTTATGGAAGATTCAAAAACCCAGAATCACACAAAAATTTCTAGAGTGATGGCTCTCAACTGGGATTAAACTTTCCAGATCTGGCATAAATTCATGATATAACAATGTTTACCCACACTATAGCTGCTGCATCAAAAAAACCTGAGTAAAGGGTGGTTTCATTGCAAGAAATATAATCTAAAAGGACATAATCCATTTCTCATATTAAGGTTACATAATAAATCCCCAAAATAACAAATTCATATATCTATATAATAGAATCCTGAGTGCAATAAAAACCGGTGCAAAAGTCAGTGATAGGTTGGTTATTGGGCATATTTTTACCTCATCCACTCCACTAACCTATTAGCTTAAATATACAAGATCTGAATCTCATTGGATGGATTGGGAAAAAAATATCTACGCTTGCAGATACCCAGTTAAATATGGGTATTCAAACATTTGGACAGGTTAGAGAAGAATATGGTCTTTCTTTCTAAAGGTTTGATATCTAAGATGATAAAACAAACAAAAAAAAATATAGATATATCTGAGAAGAAAGATAGATAGAATGAGGATAGAGGAGGTAAATGGGAAAGAATAAGAGGAAACAAAGGGAGTAAAGAAAAAGGAAAAAGGTTTAGTTAGAGAGAGGGGGAAAGAGTAAATATGAAGAAAGGGGGAAATATATAACTTAATTAAAAGGGAGAGTTGAAGAAAGGGGCAATAAAATGAATATGTAAAAAGGATAATATAAGGAACAAAAGGGTGATTAAGAATATGCACCATTAATTTCACAGTAAAATTTATTTTTTTGTTTATTTTGTAACTACACATTTGCAGTAGCATATTTTCAGAATATAAATATAAAACTCACTTAAAGACCTTTTGTAATTACAATCACAAATGGATCAACATAGGAGGCTTTAATAACAGAATGGAATTTAAATAAAGTATGTGGGCTTTAATACAAGAAATTAAATAAGGGTTTTTTCTTATAGAAACTGAAGATGTAGGGAATACGGGACACTTAGGGGAAAATAGAAGGTTTTGTACACAAGGGCAAGTTCATTCTCTCTCATATCAAAACTAAGTCACCCAACTAAAACAATGTTATGTTTAAAAATATACAAGAACTTTTTCCCAAAGGTTATAATAGTGATTCATTACTTATTTCTAGTTAAAATTCCAAAGATATACTGAGAATAATAATTGGATTAAATTTAATTTCACATTTTCTGACTGAAAATATCATACTCCAATATAAATCTCATTTTTTTTTTAAAGAAAAAAAAGGTAAGGAAAGGAACTGTTATGACAAAATGAAAAAATATGGTATTATGGAGAGAATAGAGTTGGTAAAACTATGTCAAATAAAATCAAGTCTAGATCAAAGGCAAAACTGATTTAGAAAAATAATTCAGGGTAATAAAGTTCTTCTAACTCCTGAAGCAATGAGTAAAGTATTTGAAGAATTTTATTAATCCCAATGTAATTTACCAGATACAAACTCCTCTGTGGAAGAAATACACCAGTACACAAGAAGACTGCTATACCAAAATTGCAGGGCTCGGTTGAATGCTCTACGCGTTTCGTCAATGTTGATTTTCTCAGGAGCTTCTGAATCCTTCCTGGTGCTTGCTTCTTCTAAATCTGCCGGTCCATACTCTGTGATCTTGCACTATTGTGTGCTACTGTTTGTTTTTTATAATAAAGTGGATCTTTGTATATCCACTAATTGTTTCTTCCTTTTCTTTTTCTTCTATCTATGGGAATCTCCTGTTTCAGTTATACTTGGTCTAAGTGATTGTGGCGCCCTGTTTTCTGATATTGGTCTCAAAATTGTGTTTATGTATAGAGGTTGGGAGTAACCTCAGGAGAGTGGCTTGCCTGCACTAGATGCGTGACCAATTACCATTTTCTCCACCCACCCATCTACTATATTTTTGTACACGGGTAGTTTTATTCTTCATTCAACTGATGGGTTAATTTCTTGTTTTTTCTAGATTCAAGACTAGTGCCTAACCTTTTTCCACATTCTCATTTCAGTTTAATTCCAGGCAGGACTCAAATTTCTTCCAAAGATGGCATACTGGGATTATCTTTGGTTTTAAGAGGACTATCTGTTCGCCATGTTGTTGAACTTTCTGTCTGCGATGTTGAATATCTTCTGTCTGTGATGTCACTAGCTGAAAGAGAAGGATCCTATTCACAGTGGATACTATACTTCCTTTTGCATTTTGATTGGTTCTTGTTATACACGTTTTTTGTTTTTTTCTTTGCTGCTGTGGAGTTAGTAAAGAGAGATTGTGCAAAATACTCGCCTCCTGTGATTACTAAAATTAAGATTATAAGTACACTAAAGCTAGCATTATCTTCAATTTCAAATTATAAAATTAATCTAAGTAAATCATATACAATCTATCTAATACAAATTTGTGCAAACTTAAAGAAAAATATAATTTTAATTGGGATTCAAAGACATTAAAATATCTGGGAATTAATTTGGGATTTGGCAACTGAATGGAAACCAATGTATATTTCATGGCTGAGTAGAATACCTTTTAATTAAAGATTATTTAATTTCTAAGAATAAATATCTAATGTGATCTATACCCATGTCTGTTCTCAGAAGGATCCTTCAGGAATATCATAATACATTTCTGAAATTTCTATGGGGACATTAAAAACCTAGAACTTCATACAAAAATTTAAGGGATGGGGAACATTATTTCCAGATGTGTTTGTTACATGATGCCATTATGAACACACTTTATAGCTTGGAAATATAAAAAAAAAGATCAAACCTCTTGGAGAGAAATCAAAATACAATCTTAGAAGAATCTTGAGCTAATATGGTTGATCTGGCTTGATACCCTTGTATTTAAAAAACAAAATATCGCAAACAAAATAGTTATTGAGCAATATAGGTTTTTGAATAATTAAAAAATATATATATGGCATCGGGGAGACTCTATCTAGCAAGATATCAATTGACATTTTATTGGGATATTATTGCTAAATGGAAAGAAGAAGGGTTTACCTGTCTAGGAGACTTTTTCACAGGAAACAAGATTAGGACTTTCAATTAAATAATAGAGAGCAACCGCCTTTTAAAAACAGAATTTCTAACATACATTAAAATAAATATATTTAGTCACAAAAAGATAAATAATAGTATTATCAACAATATCTTCTCAATAGAAGGAAGAAACAAGATAATATCAAGGATTAATAGGATACTACAAATAGGATGAACAAAATTCTAAAGAGAAGTTAAATAGCGTCATCAAATGGGAACAGGGAATTGGATTTAGCTTCTCAGAGAAAGAATGGGCAAAAACATTTAAAGTAACAAAAAATACAATATAAAACATCTTTATGAGAACTTATTTTCAGATTGTATATGGTACCTACAACAATTTCAAAATAATGACCATAATAGTCAAAACAAGTGTTGGAGGTGTAACTCTGACATTGGTTCACACAAACATATATGGTGAGATTGTACAAAACTATCCTCACTAAAAAATAAATTGGAATGTGCAATAGGAAAATTGTTGGGCTTAACATATACTCTATATATCTAAAAGAGCTCAATAAAACATATGAACACTAAAATATCTATACTAAAAAGTATAGAACGTACATCTAAGAAGCCGTTATACACATGGAAAATTCCCTTTAAAGTTTTGAATAAGATAACATAAAATAAAGTGTCATTGCTAAGAAGTGTGAGTAGTGAGAGAACTGCATAGCTTGGCTTCCAATCCCAGTGTCCTTCCAGCAACAATTTACCATCCTTTGGCTTGAACATTCAGTCAGGACTTGGAGGACTTTACCTACTGTAAACCAAAGCATATACTGTGGTTTCTTGGAAACAAGTTCCACAACTGATTGATGTAAGGGTTCCATTTTGGGGAGAGGGGTTTTGATCTTTAGGCTAATAAACACAGTTATGTTATGTGGATCTCTTTGTACCCTTTTTAAGGTTCAGTGTCTACTGCTGATAGTAGTACATATAAAGTCTTTGGATCCATCCTGTGTGGCACTATTATCCCCTCACTGACCATTTTAGAACTCTTGGACATTAAATTAGACGTTTTATTTTTGGAGGAACATGAAATGTTAAGGTATATAAATTACAAACATATTTTAAAAATTGGAATTAATGAAAGTAATGAAAGTATATAACAAATGATTGTGGTACTCTATATTACCAAGAGTCACCAAAGGAATAGAATACCAATGTCTGAAAAAACCTAGTTGTGCAGCAAAATGTGGAAGGTAATTTATTTGTATTAAAACTCTATTATAATGAGAATGCATGTGTGGGGTATGAAGATGTAAGTTTTTTTATTCATTTTTGTTTCTAGTTATAGTCAGCTGATGATTTCTGCATCCTAAGCAAAATAACCACTCCAGTTTGCCAAAACCCTTAAGCTCTATCCCACTTTTAAGAGGCAAACAATTGTAGAGCAGTGTGATTCATAACTGGGTCCCCAAGACTCCCATGCTCTAGCCCGCTTTCACAAATATCACTGAAGTAGAAGTTCACTTTCCACTTTAGCAGTATGCACTTTGTGCATATTTGAATGGAAAGATATACGTGATTGCTAATACTATTATGTAGGAACTTCCTCTTTATCAACATCTAAAAGAAGGTCCGAACAGCATCTTAGTTGGTTTAGGAATGGTGCTCAGGGTGCCCCTTTAAAATGCACTCTTTTAAGACATCCGAAACTGGTGGTAAACCCATCCCAAAACATCCCTTTCATTTTTTTTATTATCCCTAATGAACCACTTTTACAATATTTTACTCCTTTAGATATTTCTTTTAAAATCTAACATCATGACATTCATTTTTTTTTAAATTAATAAGAACTGACCAGAGGATTGACATTTAGAATAGTTCCAGTGATAATCAGCCTTCATGCTCTATATATATATGAAGATAAGTAAAAGATAAGTAAACTGTCAGACATAAAGTTTATAAAAAAAATAAAAACGTGCTCCTATTGCATATTCTTGTTTTGATGGTTTCAAATAATTTAGAAAGAATGATCAATTAAATTCACAAGAGAGAAATATATGATCTATGTACATAATGAAATTACAATAAAATAAATAATAAATATTTAACTGTACTTATACCATGAACTATATGTTTGGTTCGACCAATAACACCACTGAAGGTATTTTTAATTATAACTCAAAAGTGAATTTAAAAAGTGAAACTGCCATACTATTCATTTTAAAAAATTATACTATTTTCCTAAATTATATTTGTTCTAATTAATTTAAAATATTTGCTTATAAAAGCTGGTAGATGTAAAGAAGGAAGATATATCTTAGTGTCTGGAATAATGGGCACCCGTAAGCGTCATTTAATGAATATATATGCCCCAAATATCCCAGATAATAGATTTTGGGATACGATAGGCCAAATTATTGATTCCATAGCGTTTGATTGTGTCTTGATAGGTGGGGACTGTAACGCGGTTTCTTGTCCAGCAATAGATAGAAGTCATAAGCCGGGAACATTGCGATCCCAGGGAAGGGGAGGACAAGATAAACAGTTTTTTCAGTTTATGATAACTCATAAACTTATTGATATATGGAGGGCTCAACATCCTGACACACTTGATTATACCTTTTATTCGCATCCACATGATACGTATTCTAGAATAGATGTGTTTTTGACCAATTTAACACTTTTTCCCTATTTATATAGCTCACAAATTAACAATATTACGTGGTCAGATCATGCAGATATCATTGTACATATAAAAGGATTATCAGTTAAACCCAATTTTTCTTTTAAATATGATTAAATACTTCTCTCTTGGAAGATCCCATAGTGAGATCAGATATTACAAAGGCATTGTTAAATTATTTTTCAGAAAATAATTCGACTGAAATTAGCAAAACCACTTTATGGGCAGCACATACAACTGTAATTAGGGGAGAATTGATCAAAATAGCCTCATATAAGAAAAAGATTAAATCACAATCATTATTTGAGTTACAGAAAGGTTTACGTAAGCTGGAACAAAAACATAAAACAGTTCCCACTGAACAAACGCTATATGATTTAAAAGCATGTAGATTAAAGATTAAAAAGCTTTTGTTAAATGAAGCAGTATGGCAGTTAAAAAAATCAGGTAGATATTTTTATGAGAAAGCTAATAAAATAGACGCCCCTTTGGCCAGATGCTTAAAACCACGAACACATTTTAATCTTATCTGATCCATTAGAAACGCTTCAGGGTCATTAGTATCATCACCAGAGGATGTTTATGGAGTATTTCGGGAATATTTTTCTAGATTATATAGTCAATTTAAAAACGAGAATATAGAAGGTACAGATCAGGAGATAAGACTGAGAGAATTTTTGAATAAGATAAATTTACCCCAAATCCCTAAAAATGCCTTAGAAGGATTAGGGACCAAAATATCTTTAGAGGAAATTAAAGCGGCATGCTTTTCTATTAAGGGGGGTAAAGCACCAGGGCCAGATGGCTTTAGTAGTAGTTATTATAAAATATTTCAACACACTCTTATGCCATATTTACAAGAGGTCATAGATGAAATTTGTCAAAGCGGAGTTCTTCCAGCTGACCTTACAATGGCTAAAATTGTTCTTTTACCAAAAAAAGATAAGGACCCTTCTTCAGTGGGAAATTATAGACCTATATCATTAATAAACGTTGATATAAAAATAATAGCTAAAGTCCTTGCCCTGAGATTCTCTCCCCTACTTCCTTTTCTGATTCATCCAGATCAGGTAGGTTTCGTTCCAGGTAGACAGCTGTATGAGAATACACGTAGAGCAGTTAATGTTGCTTGGGTTATGGCAGTAGGGAAGACACCATCAATACTTTTATCATTAGATGCAGAAAAGGCATTTGATAGGGTCGCCTGGCCTTATCTATTTTATTTGCTTCAATATTGGGGCTTTCCAGTCAATTGCATTACTATAAGCCGTGCATTATATTCAAATCCCCAAGCAACAATACAGCTCCCTGGCTCAGTTAATACTCCGTTTGGAATATACAATGGCACACGTCAAGGATGCCCTCTCTCTCCTATTTTGTTTGCACTTATATTGGAACCCCTTCTGATCTATATCAGGGGAAGTGGCAATATACAGGGTATTCAAATAGGGAGGGAGATTTATAAAACAGCGGCTTATGCTGATGATATTTTAATCTCTATAGCAAACCCTTCTTAATCTATCCCTGAATTGTTTAAGTTGATAGAACAATTTGGAGCCATTTCAGGCTATAAGGTAAATTATAATAAATTGTGTGGAGTGCCTTTTCATTTATCTGAGATAGAACAAGACCAGCTAAAAACTAAATTTGATATGAGTATAGATAAATCTCTAAGCTATTTGGGTGTTAAAATTGGATACGATTATAATACATTATTTAATGACAACTATGTACCTTTGATTAAGACTTTGAAAAAGGACCTAGAGAATTGGCATGATAAGCCAATTTCATGGATTGGCAGAATTCATTCTATAAAAATGAATATTTTACCGAGGCTTTTATTTCTATTTCAAGCATTGCCTATAAAGGTCTGTAAAGAGGACTTATTGGGTATTCAGAAAGCTATAGACACATTTATTTGGCAGGGCAAGCGACATAGGATAGCTAGAACTCTCTTGTATAGACCGAGAGTTAAAGGGGGACTAGGTCTCCCCAATTTAATTATTTATTATTACGCAGTCCAATTGGCTCAAATTGTTGGTTGGCATGCAAATCAAGGGAAATACAGATGGGCGGATATGGAGGAAGATTTAATGACACCAGACTCGCCAGGGTTGTATATGTGGTTGAATAAGGTTTCAAGACCAGGGTTGAAACAAATATGCACTTCTACGGCAAACTCCCTCCACATTTGGGATAAACTTAAGTTAAAATATGGTCTAACTAATTTCCCTTCACCCATGACCCCTGTTTTTCGGAATAGACAATTTATTCCTGTATGGAACACAATTTTCAAGGCTTAAAGGCAGGAGGAATCTATAGATATGTAGATCTTTGGTCAGAAGGAGAGGTAGTTTTATTTTCTAGTTTGTTGACCAGAGTAGAACTGAGGACAGGAGATTTTTTTCGTTATTTGCAGATTAGAGATTTTGCGTATTCAATGGAGGTAAAAACGGCAGTTAAATTCCCCTTCACTAATTTTGAAAAAATGTGCAAAATAGGTAGGTTAAAGGGAGGTCTTATCTCTGATTTGTATAATCAACTAAGTGAGGAACCTACGGTTTGGGCTCCATTAAAGTATATATCCTACTGGGAGGCAGATTTAGGTTCTTCTTTGGAAACTAAGGATTTTATAGATATCTGGGAAACAGCATCCAAAATATCGATTTGTGTAATCTCGCAGGAACAAATGTTTAAGATATTATTTAGGTGGCATGTGACCCCTGTTTTTTTGTACAAAATAGGTAAAAATCTGACGGATCTTTGTTGGAGGGGATGTGGTTTACAAGGGACATATTTACACATGTGGTGGGATTGCCCAAAGATTAAAAGCTATTGGGAGGAAATAAGGGAGCTAATTCAAGTGATAATACAGGGAAATATAGAACTCAATCCTTGGATATTTTTGCTATCGAAATCAATAGCAGGTATACCCTGCCATTCGCAGAAATTAATATTTTTAATTTTATTGGCCGCACGTAGATGTATAGCCTCTAGCTGGATAAATCTGGATTTACCATCAATGAGAGAGGTGAAATTAAAGATTCAAGAAAATTATATAATGGATGAATTATCATCTAGAGTAAGACATTCTTATTATATGTTTGGTAAGGTCTGGGAACCCTGGAAGGTTTATGCGAATAGGAAGGGTATAGGTAGATAGAGAGGCAGAGGGGGGGAGAGTGTATTAAATTTTTTTGTTTTTTTTTTGTTTTGTGTGTGTAAAAATTTGTATTGATGAATAACTCAAAATGGTGATATTAGAGCTTAAATGCAATCTTTTAGGTAATATTGCTGTTAAATGCATGTTAAAGATTGTATAATGTATAATGAGTTCTTTTTTGTTGTTTTTAGTGTTAAATAAAGAAAGAATATAAAAAAATAAAAATAAAAAAAAAGCTGGTAGATGTTTGAATAATTAAAATATTTCACTGGTCCACCACTTTGTTTAAAATGTTAATATTTGCAACTAGATACTTCCCTAGATGATTAATGTGCTTATCTTTTACATACACACACATCCACTGCAGCTTGCTCTGACCACCATTAAAGGGATACTGTAGTGCCACGAATACAAAGCTATATTCCTGGCACTATCGCTTCCCTCTGACTCCCCTCTCCCTCGCGCCCTCCCCGGTAAATAAAGGATTTAAAACCCTTTATTTGCTTACCTTTTCCCAAAGCCAATGACCCTTGGCACTGGGTTGACATTCCTCCCCCTCCTGCATCCTGTGACAAGCGAGGTCTAATGCGCATGAGCTGCAAATTAGACCTCCCCATGGGAAAGCATTGAATCAATGTTTTCCTATGGGGAAAAATCTGATGCTGGAGGTCCTCATACAGAGCCAAAGGTCTGTTTCAATTCCAAAAGCCTTCTAGTGGCAGTCTGATATACAGCCACTGAGGGCAGACTTAGAGCTGCAATATAAACATTACAATTTCTATGGAACTATAATGTTTTACATTGCAGCACTAAGTGCGAAAGAGACAGCACACCCAATTAACTGAAGTGGTTTGAGAGCCTACAGTGTCCCTTTAAGGGCTTGCTTCAAATATTGTTGGTAAATATCAGGCATAATCTGTTGTTAACAGCCTTTAGCTACTATCAACTACAAGTTAGTTTCCAACTGTTGTCTCAAGTTAATATTTTTGGATAAGCTTTTCAAATGATTGAATATTTTGAAAAATATTTTAATATTTTGATATATTGATATTTTTTATATATGATTTTTTATTTATTTTTTTATTTTGAAAAAAAATAAATTTTGAAAAGCTTATATAAAAATATTAAATCTATGCCCTCGTTGCTATTTTTACCGGCCTACTAATAGAAAAGTCATCCGAGACTAATACTAATCAGCACATAGCGATTGCTGTTCTAGAATTTATTTTTTTAAAAAGCTCATGGAACAATAAAGTATCTGTAGTAACTGCAACAGGACAGTGAAGTCCCTCTGAGGAGCCTGACTGTGCCTCCCGTTCGGACCCACACTAGGCCGCACTTCAAGCAAGTCGGAGCCGTGTCCCAGTAGCAACAAGTATTCCCAGTGGCTTCTATGCACTGCCAGGTATCCGTCCATGACAAGAATGCAGTTGGAGTCCCTTGATTATATGAGCAAAGTCAGATTATGTTAAGAGCTTACTCTCCATGCGGCTGCTCAGCATGGTGTCCAAGCCCCGCCCCCATCCTTCAAACTGTTAGTAGTAAAGTGTACTCTACTGGGCCAATATGATGCCCCTATAATGGATTCCTAAGAGATGAGTGTGACAAGACCAATCACGCCACATTGCATTGGAGAAGCCTGGTTGCTCGCCTGTTGCCTTTGGACTATGGCCCCATGTTAAAAGCTTTCTTTTCCCCTGCAGAAAAGGCTTATTTAACCGGATGCCTGTTCATTCTGTAGTTTAACCCCTTAAGGACACATGACATGTGTGACATGTCATGATTCCCTTTTATTCCAGAAGTTTGGTCCTTAAGGGGTTAAACCGTATGAACTGCATTACCCCAGATGGCCATCCCGTGGAGTCTATTCGGATGGAGAACAGACTTTGTGAACACTTTAACTCCACGGCGATTGGACTGTGTGCATAGGATCTGAGCGCTACTCTGTACTTTTGTGCGCTCAGATCTAAGCTATCTGGGGATAGGTAGAATGTCTGTATTTTGTGCAACAGTTGTAACTTTATACATTTTTATGTCTTTTACTGTCTTTTACTGCCATGTGGTTAATGGAGTTTTGCCTCTGTGCTGGGAGATAATTGGATTACTTCCCAATTATCTCCAGGACAGAGGGAGGGAAGTTAGGATGCATTGTGGGGAGGTTTTACCTCTGTGTGTCTGTCATTGGTTCATGTCTGTCCTTTGTCCCAGTCTCCCATTTGGTCCCCTAGGGGAGTGTCCACCAGGTGGGAGACCTGCATAAATACTGGGCAGGTAGCCCTCATTAAACAGACCACTGCTTGACCCTCAACACAGAGCCTTGTCTCGTTTTTGGGGGGGATTTACTGTATGCTGTTAGAGACTGAGTGTAAGCCGCTTGGGTTCTTTTCCTGTTCGTCTGCTAGCAGCTATTCATGAGGTTCCAGTTCGGGAGTTTGGAGCATTCCCTTGTATGCAGTTTGGGGGTTTGGAGCATTCCCTTGTATGCAGTTCGGGAGGTTGGAGCATTCCCTTGTATGCAGTTCGGGAGTTTAGAGCATTCCCTTGTATTCAGTTCGGGAGTTTGAAGCATTCCCTTGTATTCAGTTCGGGAGTGTGGTGTTCTGCAGTAGCTGTGCCTGTGCATCTGAAAGGGGGAATATCGCCTAAACGGTTTTAACCCCTTGTGTGCTGAAACGGTCCGTTACAATGATTAGCCTTCTCAGCCCTTATGAAATATCCGATCTCCTAAGCCCCTATAGGTTTTAGTATAATGGGTTTCAATTACTTCCCTGAATATGCCCCTAAAACAGGACCCGAGAGATACCAATCTCCTGGCCCTGTGATGGCTTTTTGATAGTCTCCTGGGCCTATATTTCTAAATGGGCATCACCCATCCCCCATCCCCCTTTGGTTGCTGTCAGTCCTAAAAGCCTCTCGCCTCCCTCATATAAGTTCCTGCCAAATCCCCACACTAATAATAAAAAGTGTGGTACAGCATATCTAAAATAATTACAGAATATTTTATTCTCAGTAATTTGAAGTCTTCTTTCTTAACTCTCTTTTTTTTAGTTCCAAAACGTAAAAAAAAAAAATCCAACATAAACTGATAAAACAGATTATAAAAAGAAAAGGCTGATTTGCAAAAAAAAACAACCCACAATGCAAGAAAAATAGTCCATGAGCCTGGGTTTGACTGGCGGGGTGCTGAAAAAGAATGTCTCAGCAATGAAGATGTTGTGTCTGAGCCCAAGGTTCAGGTAACAACAAGACCACACTAAATAATAAAGTAAAGCAAAATATATAAATGGTTAAAACATAAAACAATCAAATACTCAGCAAGAGTCGGTAACAGAATATAGAAAACCAGAAACACTAGAAACAACAGAAGCTTATGGTGCAAACATGCATCAGGATATAGGAAGAGCATACTGGAAAAGCAGCCATCATAATACAGGGGAGCAGTGTAGATCTACACAGCAACTGGATCTTCTTTTTAAATGCTACCACCTTTGCAGGTTGAGCCCTGGGATTTCTGCTAATAGGACTTCAGGAGTCTCTAGGCAAGAAAGAGGTTATGTACCAACAGAAAAATGGGATAGAAGCAATAGACAAGGGGAAAGGTTGTAACGGGACATACTAGGTATCAAAACAACTTTGGTTTAATAAAGCAGTTTAGGTTTATGGATCATGCCCCTGCGGTTTCATTGCTCAATGCCATTAAGGAGTTAAATCACTTGTGTTCCTGTATATGCCCTAGCCACACCTTTCCTTGCTGTGACTGACACAGCATGCATGAACTAAAATCATTTCATTTTCAATCAGATATGAATTCGATTTAAACATTTTTATCTCCTGCTCTGTAAACTGAAATGTAATCACATACAATAATCACATACAGGAGGCGCCTATAGGTTCTAGAAGGCTATTAATAGAGCAGGAGATAAGAAATTCTAAATTAAACAGACTGTGTAATAAAGGAAGTGTAAACATTAGATCTCTCTTTACAGGAAGTGTTTCGTAAAGCTGTGCAAATTACATGCAGGGATGGGTGACTAGGGCTACATAAACATAGTGTTTTAACTCGGGGCAAAGCTACTCAGGTGAACGGTCGCATGGCACACGGCCTCCTGCAGTTTCAGGCCCAAATTTGCTCATTTGGCACAACTAATCATAATTTTCCCCACCATCTGGTGCTGCTGGTGACAAGTCAACAAGATGGATCGCAAGACAAAGAAACCAAGACCGGACAAACCGCGACAGGGGCCAAGCATTGCCGAACTCCTGCGGCAGACACATGGGGCAACACGGACCAAGATGGCCGCCTACCCAGAGACCTACTCCAAGCTATCTGATGATTTCTCCTCAGGGGAAGAGGCGGCTGACTTACCCCCGGTGCAGATTCCAGCACCGGTCACCCAAAAAGTTGATACTTCACCGTTGACGGCAGCGGTTTTGAAGTCGCTCCTTGACAACCTTCAAAAGACCATCCAGTCAGACGTGGCCTCACTCCGTGCAGACATCCACGGCCTAACAGGACAAATCGGAACCTTGGAATCAGCCTCAAGCGTATGCACTGATCAAATAACCTCACTACAAAAAGCAGTCCAAGGTCTTCAGCAACAACATGTGACATACGAACACTCAGGCTTCAAAGTTGTGTGACCGAGTGCATCACAAGGGCTCCAGGATCCAGGCAATTGAAATAGTTGGCTGCACTCTCAGATTTCCTTAAAACGTAACTTTTCTTGAAATATTTAAGAGAAGATCAACGTTTCAGTCCCTCTTGTGGACTTTCATCATGATCCTGATGCAAGTCCACAAGAGGGACTGAAACGTTGATCTTCTCTTAAATATTTCAATAAAAGTTACGTTTTAAGGAAATCTGAGAGTGCAGCTAACTATTCCAATTGCCTAAATATATATATAACACCCTACATAGCACAATGACTTATGGGGCTTGTAACGGCACCCCCAGGTATAAAAGGGTTAAACCACCATTTAGTAGATCGTCCCATTCAAGAGACACAGGCACAGCTACTGCAGAACACCAAACTCTCAAACTGAATACAAAGTAGCACTCCAAACTCCCGAACTGGAACCTCACGAATAGCTGCTAGCAGACAAACAGGAAAAGCACCCAAGCGGCTTACACTCCTGGCAATCAGTCTCTAACAGCATACAGTAAATACCCCCAAAGATGAGACATAGCTCCGTGTTGAGGGTCAAGTAGTGGTCTGGTTTATTGAGGGCTACCTGCCCAGTATTTATGCAGGTCTCCCAGCTGGTGGACACTCCCCTAGGGTACCAAATGGGAGACTGTGACAAAGAACAGACATGAACCAATGACAGACACACAGAGGTAAAACATCCCCACAATCCATCCTAATTTCCCTCCCTCTGTCCTGAAGATAATTGGTAATCCAATTATCTCCCAGGACAGAGGCAAAACTCCATTAACCACATGGCAGTAAAAGACAGTAAAAGACATAAAAATGTATAAAGTTACAACTGTTGCACAAAACATATACATTCTACCTATCCCCATATAGCTTAGATCTGAGCGCACATTATTACCGGATGGCGCTCAGATCATATACATACAGTTCAATCGCCATGAAGCCAAAGTCTTTCCCATAGTCTTTTGTTACACGAGTAGGCTACATGGCATGGCTATCTGGGGTAATGCTGTTCATACGGTTAAACTACCGAATGAACAGGCATCCGGTTAAATGACCGAATGCAGACGCAAGGAGGCTGACGGCTCAGCGGTGTTCGCGCAAATAAGTGTCTGTTTCCAGTTCCATAGTTTGGGCGCTGAACACCACTGGCCGTTCGGGACTTTAACCCCTTAAGGACCAAACTTCTGGAATAAAAGGGAATCATGACATGTCACGCATGTCATGGGTCCTTAAGGGGTTAAAATGGCCGCCGCTACGTGTTCGGCAAACAAACAAAGGCAACCCAGCATTCGTCAATTAAGCTGCGGTTAACCGCAGCTTCTGGGAGGTAAATTGCCGACACACTCCCAACAACAGTTATTCCGTTGTTTGTTCGGTAGATTGAATCTACCGAACGCCGGGCAGAAAGGCACGAACAAGCCTTTTCTGCAGGGGAAAAGAAGGCTTTTTACCATGGGGCCATAGTCCAAGGGCAACAGGCGAGCAACCAGGCTTCTCCAATGCTCCGTGGCGAGGTTGGTTTCACCACAGGGCTGGCATAGATTTTTTTCCAGGGCTGCTTCGTATCCCCAGTCCGGCCCTGCCCAGCGGCCGAACTACCACATTTATTGCGATGCCTGCCGGTGGCCCTGCTCTAACCTTGGCAGGCTAAGGCAGTAAACCTTCCGTCCCCTGAAGCCAACCAAAGCACCCAGCACGGCACCTCGAGATCTCATTTTAAAGTTCCAGCAACACAAAGATAAAGCTGCAGTCACTGCAGCAACCAGGGACTGCTCACTCTATCAATTTGAAGTGATGGAACGAATGTTTTATGTGGATCTTACACACTTTCCTGGCGGCGATCGCTCAGTCCATTCACCAAACTCCTACGACAATGCGGAATACAATACAAATGGCATCTGACCCGCACGCTGCCAATCCTGCACGGAGAAAACAAACATATTGCAAGTGATCTCCAAGAAGCAGCAGCTTTACTACTCCACCTGGGTCTACCAGTGGACTATCTTTGTTCCGCAGCGACCTGTGGATCTGTAAAACTGACCCATCAATGGAATCTGGCCAGGGTGGCCCTCTTCGTTACACGTGGACCCAAGTGGGACTATACAGTGATGGCAACTACCTGAAACAAACAGCAACACACCAGAGACCTTCTGTTGATTACATTGCTATGCAGTTTTGATAGCTGTGCCTTTAGTACCCCTATGAAAGGAGGATCCTTCGACCATATTATTTCTCTCCCTCCACCTGAACCCAGTTCATCTTGGCCCCCACGTACCGTACAACCATGGCCACGCATAATATTATACTGCATGAAGTGCATCTCTTCCCTTACGAAGTGACCAAGCGAATTTCACTTAAGCAGTAGTACTGTTCAGAGTGTTCCACATGTGTCCACTGTGTTTATATATAGGCTAACTCACATCCACACAAGGGTCAACTTTAGAACTCCTCTACCATCAGCCTACCCAGAATACAGGGCGAGCCATCTTTATTTGAAAACTGGGGCATTCCGGTGACCAGTGACCTTTAAACACTACCCATCACTTTAATGCATACACCTGAGCATATAACTTTACTCAGACACTTTCTCCTATACGGCACTTAGACTTCAATGCCGAGCTTCCTTATTGTTTAGCCTCCTAGGCCAATATATCTAGCCAAGCTTTGAAGTGCTACCACCTTAGCTGCCAGCTAGCCACTGTATTACCGAGATAAGTCTTTCTTGACACTAGACTACCAGTGCGCGCTTCCCCTATTGCCCCCTGCTAGTCGCCTACTTTTTCTCTTCACATAAAGAGGCTAGAATATTCTTAAAGTGACTTACAGCCCATTACGCTCTCTGTACTCTTGTGGATATATGTCCATACCCATGTGATTACATATTATGTCTTATATTGCCTTGTTATACTTACATTATACTCGCACGTATTGTAATCAAACAAAAGAAAGTACAGCTATATAAACTTGCCATTGTTTGGAGGTATGTGTTACTGAGAAATGCTTAAGTTCTTCTGTATGATACGCTATGCACTACAAAAATAAAGAATTTAAAAAAATAAAGTGTTTTAACTCTTAAATGGCAGACAATTGAGAAGTGAGACTGCAGGGGCATGGTCTATACTATATCTATACTATAATAAAACTGCTTCAATAAGCTAAAGTTGTTTGAGTACCTATTGTGTCCCTTTAAGAAGGAGTGCTGATTAGTCAAGAAAGACCAGATGACTGCCGAATCAGATCTCTCCAGTCTGAATACAAAGCGTACAAATGCATAACAGAAAGACAATGGCCCTGAAAGGTACTGCTATATACTGAAAAGACTTGAAAATGAACCATGAAATTCCTATGAATTGTGACACTATGTGAGCCAACTGAAGGTTCTGTGCCAACTGAGCATTTAATACAGAAAATACCTTCATAAAGATTTTCACAAGCCTTAAATACACAGTGATAGCTCTGTGAGTGGCCATCACATTCCCAGCATTGTCATCTACAAACAGTTTTATGCTTTAGGTTCCACTGAATAAACTGCCCCCATTCCAAATTGAAATAAACAAAGATGTAAAAGCTAAATAAAAACAAAAACAAGTTAATAAATACAGTTGATTCATGAAATGGTTACTCCTTCTTGGCTTAAAAATAAAGAGGGTATTTTTTTTTATTTTAATTTTTTACATTCTTTCTTTTTTTTTGTGTATATTAAAATAACATACAAGCAGACGATGCCACAATGGCAGTGTTTAGCACGTGAGAGTTCACATAGTAGGACATTGTTTTGGCATGCATATCAATTAAATTTTTTTTTTCTGAGAAGAGAAAAATCAGAAAATATTCATAAATATGGCAAAAAACAGTAGATTCATAATTCTAACAGATTATGCGGTAAGAGAGAGGTCGAAAATGCTATTTGCTAGAATTGTAGGTTGTATAGAAAATGTAAATACCACTGGGTTTGTAGGGTTACTTGATGCAAGTGCTCATGTATGGCTTATAAACCAAAATTAATGGCAATAGATCCTAATCTATAGCTAGGTATGCAGGGCTAAGATATGATATGTTATTTTTGTTTTTGTTTTGGCAATATTCATTGTATATCAATTTTACAATCTATTTTCGTGCAAATTTCAAGCACAGGCATTAGTCTTGTGATATCAATTATTTTCTTTGTGTACTTTCTTTTCTTTTTTCCTTCTCTCTGACCCCTCCACCTCCTCTCTCCTTAATTTTTTTTGTAGTTACTGTTTAACATTTATAGGTTGCAGTAATGTATGTGGCATAATTTCAACATTCCAAACATTGTGGACAAAAAAGAGAAACATGTGCGTTGGTTTAACATAACAGCTTTGAACATGAGAAGCATTTCAAGTGTCCTATGTAAAGTCCGGTTTGTGAATAGATTTCCACACAATGGTTTGTATTGGCCCCGAATATATTTGTATAATGTTATCATATCCCCTCTCAGGCGACGTTTTTCTAAACTAAATAGGTTTAAATTTGTTAACCTTTCTTCATAGCCGATATGTTCCATCCTTTTTATTTAATTTTGTAGCCCGCCTCTGCCCTTTTTCTAGTGCCATAATATCCTTCTTTAGAACAGGTGCCCAAAATAGCACAGCATATTCAATATGGGGTCTTACCAGTGATTTATAAAGAGGCAAAATTATATTCTTGTCCCGAGAATTAATGCCCTTTTTCATGCATGACAATACCTTACTGGCCTTGGCCACTGCTGATTGACATTGCACATTGTTGCATAGTTTGTTGTCTATAACAATTCCCAAGTCCTTTTCATGTGTTGTTATCCCTAATTCGCTTCCATTAAGGGTATACGTTGCATGTGTATTCTTTACGCCGAAGTGCATAACTTTGCATTTTTCAACATTAAATTTCATCTGCCATTTGAGTGCCCAGTCCCCCAGTCTATCTAAATCCCTCTGCAGCAAAGTAATATCTTGCTCACATTGTATTGTTTTACAAAGTTTTGTGTCATCTGCAAACACTGAAACATGACTTTCAATGCGGTCTTCAAGATCATTTATAAACATGTTAAATAGAAGGGGTCCCAGAACAGACCCCTGAGGGACACCACTTGCCACCTCTGTCCAGCTTGAAAATTTACCATTAATGACAACTCTTTGTACTCTGTTTTTAAGCCAATGTTCTACCCAAGAACAAGCATTTTCATCTAGACCGATTTCCTTGAGTTTGAACACTAATCTATTGTGTGGAACTGTATCAAATGCCTTGGCAAAATCCAAATAGATCACATCCACGGCAACACCCTGATCTATACTTCTACTTACTTCTTCATAGAACGCAATCAAGTTAGTTTGACGTGACCTGTGCTTCATAAAACCGTGTTGATTTTTTCTGATAACCATGTTCTTCTCAAGGGATTCTTGAATATTATCCCTTAATAACCTTTCAAATATTTTCCCATCACAGAAGTTAAGCTCACAGGTCTATAATTTCCAGGCAAAGATTTTGAACCCTTTTTGAATATAGGAACCACATCTGCCTTCCTCCAATCCTCCCGAACACTTCCTGAAAGAAAAGAATCTTGAAAGATTAAAAACAGAGGTTCACTTATTTCTACACTTAGTTCCTTAAGTACACGTGGATGGATTTAGCAGGTAGCAAAGTATTTGCAAAACAAGAAACAGTTCCTAGTGATTAAGCTTGATGGGAGTTGTCCTCCATATAATTAGTAGCTTGAAGCAGTGAAGTTTTAAGCAAGCAGTAAATAGTTCATCAATAAATGAGATAACAGAGATTAGCTGAAAGGTATAATTAAGGTTAAGGTGAGTTATCCTCCAAGAGTTCAAAGTTATAGTCCACTTGATAATTAACAAGTATCAGTTCTCCAGTAATCCTCCATGGCATGCAGTATCATCCATGCATTAGCTCAAAGGCTAGGATGACTTGTCAGAGTCTATGGAGCCGGCGTGTATACCAGGAAGTCGGTCCCACATTGTCAGAGCCTCGGGAGCCGGCGAGTATGGCGGAAGTAGGTCACACAATCACCAAGCGCCCTCTCTCTGGCGCGTACTGCTTAAGAACAGTCAGAGCTGCATCAGAGGGGGGCGGGGTGAGCTCCGCATCGCGGAAGTGCCGAATCCGGAAGTGTTGCCGCATGACAATATCTCCCTCCGGGATCAACTCGTGTTTCGGTCTGAGTTTTCCATTTGCGTGCCATCGCTAAGCACAGATCCAATCCATTTCTCCGAAACCTGACATGTCCCTGCTTGAGAGCTCTCCATCAAGTTCTGGATTGTGTGTAAGGAACATCAAAGGGGAGGGAATAGTCGTGAGTTGGTGCTTCATTCTCAGGGATGTCCATACCTTCACTGTTGCGTCTATGAAGGGGTGTTCTCATATCTCTTTCTGTCCTGTTGGGTTGGTCGTCCAGAGCACAGATGGGATCTTTCCGCTGACTTGGGCCATCTCCAGGGTGATCCATATCTTATGGGTGTTTTGGGAATGCCAATCCGTGAGTTGTAAGAGGTGGGTCGCTTGGTAATACTGGTAGGTAGATGGGAGGCCCACCCCTTCGTGCTTTTTTGGGAGTGTTAGTTGCATCCTGATTGGACTGGTATGGTGATTGGAATGGTCTGTAACAGAAAAATGAGTCCTTGCAGTAGGGTACGCTTCATGGCATTGATTCTACTGAACCACAATATGCATAGGGAGTTCCACTTTGCTAAAACAGAGCATAGTGTATGGAGTATTGGTTGGAAATTTTCTTGGTACAATTGGGAAGGGTAAGCCAGATCCAGAAATATTTGATCCGAGTCTCGCACCAGTGATAGGGGAATTATGTGTGTAAGTGCGTTGTCACCGCTCTGGAAAGTGTGACTTGTCCACATTAAGTTTCAGGTTGGATAGGTGGAAATGTTCTTGGAATTTCTGGAGGAGGTTCAGTAGGAAGACAAGAAGGTGATCTGCATAGGCCACAACGTTATGTTCTGTGCCCTTGAACGTGAACCCTGTGATATCCCCATCCCATCTAATCACCTCCAGAAAGGGCTCTAGAGAGAGTGCAAACAGAAGGGGACACAGGGGGCATCCCTGCCTCATGCCATTCCAGATTTGGAAGGGGGAGAGAGGGACCATTGATTCGTAGTCTAGTGCTTGGGTTCATGTAGAGGGAGGAGATCCAAGAGAGCATGTGAGGTTTGAAGCCCATGATTTTCATTGTTGCTAGCATATAGTGCCAGTCCACCCGGTCAGTATCGGTAGAGAGGAGAAGGAGTCCCTGACCTGATTTCCAAGCTGCGTGAATCTAGTTTAGCACCCTTATGGTGTTGTCCTTTGCCTCTCTACCTGGGATGAATCCAACCTGATCTGAGTGGACCAGCTCTGGTAACACTCTTCTTACACGCAGTGCGCTGATCTTTGAAAACAGTTTCAGTTCCGCGTTGAGGAGAGATATGGGTCTGTAGCTAGCACATTGGGCAGGATCCTTGCCATCTTTCGGTATTACTGTGATGGTGGCCGTTAACATGTGTCTCTGGAATTGTCCCTCCTCTAACAAGGAGTTCAGGACTTTCAATAGGTATGGCAACAATAGATCCTGAAATTTCTTACAATATGTAGGTGTAGGGAGTCCATCTGGACCGGGCACCTTGTGTGCCTTGGCGGTCTTCAGAGAAATTGTTCTGCCAGGGAAATGGAATCCTCTGGTTCCTCTCAAGCCTCCCTCATTATGGTGCATCATATGTGGCGTTGTAGGTATGTGTCTACCTGGGTTGCATGTTGGTGTTTATCCACGGGGCCAGAGTCTAGATGAAGATTATATAGGCCTGAATAGAAGCAGTGAAATTCCCCTACTATTTCATCTGGCAGCTGGGTAACTTGCTTGTCTTTGGGTTTGATATTCGAGATGCGACTCAGGCGTCGCTTTCATTGTAGCATTCTAGCGAGCATTCTACGGCATTTGTTGGAAAACTCATAGAAGTGTTTTCGGGATTTGCAGATGGTGTTAGAGTGTCACTCAGAAAGGATTTGTTTTAGTTCTCATCTGTGGTCTAGTAGTTCCTTATATGTGTCCTTGAACAGGGTATCCTTGTGGGAATGCTCTAGGTCTGCCACCCTGCTGAACAGTTCCATCACTAGACATTTGTTCTCCTTCTTGCATAGTGTACAGATTTTAATGAAGTATCTTCTGTGGGTCTCCCATACCGTCAGGGGATCCGTGTCCGGCGTTGCATTGTCTGTGAAGTAGCGTTACAAGGTGGTCCTGGTCTCCTCCAGAATGGCAATTTCTTTCAGAGCCTGTTCATTAAGTTTCAAGAGGGTATTCCTATGTGTTATTATGATAAGTTTATGACACAAAATACAAAGTATGAATGACTAGAACACACAGGTTAGAAAACCTGTTAAATGGCAAGTAACAGCACAACCAGTGAGAGACATACACATATGCTAACTGATATATTAGCAGATTATGTCCCCCATAATAATAGCAACTAGACAGGAAATGTGTATACTTCCCCATGTTTCCACCTCTCCTTGCAACTTTAAGGCCCAATTCCACAAGGCAATTGAACCAAAGCCACTTAATGTCTACCTCTCACTGCAACTTTAAGTCACTGGCCGAAATTTGGAAGATACTACCATTTTAACTAATTTACCACTGTAATATTTTGTAGTTGTAGTTACATATAGTTATTAATATGTTGCCTCATAATTTGATTGGCAAACATTTTAATTGTGTATATGTGTCTCAATAGACCACCCAAGAATTACTCCTTCATCTTGTGAGTGCAGTATTTATAGTAGGGACCACTCTATCTAACGGTGTTTCCCTACGATTGTTCTTTGCTTTTGTTTTTTCTAGGTGTATCTTGTATTTTGTATTTTAATTGTGTGCAACAAATATCTGCTTTGCTTTACCCCTCCTACCTGTACGGTTCTTCAAATAACTCTATTCCTTAGACCAATGGTTCTCAAATCCTCAAGGCACCCATACCATTCCAGGATTTAGGGATTATCTAGTTGTGTCTAAGGTGTTTTTAAAAAGAAAAAAACCTTAAACAAAACTGGGTAACCCCTAAATCCTTGACAGGTAGGGATACCTTGAGGATTGACTTGAGGACAGCTGCCTTAGACGCAAAGCAACTAAAACAAATCCACTTAATCTCCGCTAAACACTACCCACCCTGGTTTCTTCTAACTTTACTGCATACAGCAATAGACTATAGTGGTTTTGGTGCTTGATGTGTTCTTTTAAGATATCATACTGCCAGTAGGAGCTCTTGTCTTTGGGTAAGAAAGCACATATCTGATTTAATTTCCTTTCTTACTAGCAACTGAAAATGGTATGCAGCCACAGATGCTCCAAATGTCCTTGCCATCGTACAATTTCCACTTTCCAAATGCAAGAAGGTAACTGGAAATGTAGAGCTGTGATCTATTCCATATATATGTAAAATTGGCCTGTGATTAACTTTAGAACATTGATTATTTTGTTTATGTTCAAATAACTATTTTAGACGTTGAAGATTTTCTTCATAGCAAGGATTTTCCAAGATAACTATTTTTTTATACATAGTTTTCTATATTTTAGTACATTATATGCAAATATTATAAAGAGGGTGTTTAAATGCATAACATTTTATCAATTAAATGCTTTACAGTACAGTTTGGTTTCTAGTTTTTAAAAAATAGCCACAAAAAAATGCAGCAACACATTTTATGTTTGTTAACTTGTTTTTTTTTTTTTTGCAAGCTGTCTTTGATGCAACAGCTGTTAATGGAATGATTTTCTTAAAATATTTTTAAGATGCTGTTTTTCTGCTGCTTTTAGTCCATTGTATAAACTAGTGTACTGTGCAGATCCTATCTACCAATCTGTGATTTGCATATGAATGCCAAAACATATCCAAATATATTTATTGTAAAATATACACCATAATCTCCTTAATAAAAATAATTGTGGGTATGTGAACATAAATCAAAATCTTTACCATGTACCACATTTTCAAATAATTTGAAACTCCTTTCTTCCAATCTACCCACTATTTTTGTCTTTGTCTTGTATGGGTGAAATGTCATATCCAAAATAAAAAAAAAATAAATAAAAAATATATATATATATATATATATATATATATATATATATATATATATATATATATATATATATATATATATAATTTTATTTTTTTGCTATGCTAATAAAGTACTTCAAAACATTGACTAAAAGTTTATCTTATCAAAAAATCTACTCAGTATGGATTTGAATGTATAGTATATAGTTAATGGGAACACCCATTACTAATGTCAACATTAAATATAAATAATTGTATTTTAAATTTAAAAAATAATACTCTATTACCTATGGGAAAGTTGGTACTCTATTACCTATGGTTTTTTCAAAGTGAATTCAACCTGACTTTTAAATTAAACATTTTGCTCTAACCCTTTTTTATTGATCATTTTTATGTAAAATGCCCTGTTGGGCTTAGTACTGTAAGACTATCATAAATTTATAGGTGAAGCTCCAAGTGCTGTTTTCATGCTCCGTGCTCTCCATTTTCATTCCAGATCGGATGTCACAGTAGCCCTTGTGAGGTCCAATCAAATGCTTTTTAAAGAAATACTGCACCTACAGATTTCTACCACCCTGACCACTTCTAAAAGCACTGGTCACTTGATGGCAAAATAGTTAAACTTGAAAAATTAAGTAAATCAGCTCTCCTTTCAGTTAAGAGAAACCAAAAACATACACATAAGTAGGTTTGAAGAATGAGAAATCTAATAACTCTCCAAAAACCAGCATGAGTAGGTACAAGAAATATAATTCCAGAGATCTGGGGAGGAGAAGCTGTATCCAATGCGTTTTGTCATATACTACTTCTTCAGGGATATGTGACCTCCATCTGATGTGCTCCGCTTAAATGAAGAAGTTGAATATGGCAAAACAGGTTGGATACTGCTAGGGGGACTTTTGAGTTCCTGGTACTTCTATTTTTATCTTATATACATGGCTGGATATTTATCACATCTATATCATCTAGATCCCAATATTTCAGACATATGCCTATTTTTATTCTCCTCCCCAGATCTCTGGAATTATATTTCTTGTACCTACTCAAGGTGGTATTATCTCCTATTTTGAGAGTTATTAGATTTATCTTTCTTCAACTCTACTTACGTGTATGTTTTTGGTTTCTCTTAGTTAGTGTTTCGAGGTCACACTTTTATAAGTAGGTGTTGTATATTCTAGCTAATAGTGGTTATAGTGTTTTTTGTTTATATCCTTCCAGTTAGACTAATTTGGCCAAAATTTTTAAAATTCACTATGAAATCACTTTGAATTTTAACTTTAACAAATAACTTTGTCATTATGAAATTGTGGAGAATTAAAAGCATTGTTCTGTATTTGAATTGGAAAAAGCTCTGTAATTTTCCTGCTCGATTAATTTGGTCTAAGGTTTGAAACCCCTGGTCATTTCTTCATAAGTCCTAATGTAGTGATTGAGCCCTAAACATGTAATTCTTGTAAAACTTTAAATTGATTAATGTAAATATATTAGGAGGAACTGTCACTTCCCAAAAAGTTTTTAAGTTATATTTATGTATGCCTAGATTTAACAAATATGTACCATATTTTTCAGAATATAAGACAGATCCTTATATTTTAACTAGAAATGTAGGGAAAATTAATAAAACACTCATGTATACTGTATAATGAATGCAGTGTGTGTATGGGGGAACTAGTGTGTGTGTCTGTGTGTAATGAATGGTGTATGTGTGTGTATGGTGAATGCAGTGTGTGTGTGTAAGGGATGTAATGTGTGTGTGTAGTGAATGGTGTATGTGTGTGCAGTGGACAACTGGTAACTCGACTAGTCACCTCCACTAGTTCTCCTCTCAGCCAGACTGAAACCGTGTGTTAATATAGGTCTCTTCCCCCCAGTAACCAGATGAGACATAGTTCTGGGAGTAATCTGAGCTTATTGCTCTGAATGCATCCTTTTATGCTCTGACCCCCAGCATGGGGTCTCAATTCTTTTACATAGTGATCCCACCCAGGCGTCTCTGTGTTTGGGAGATAATTGAGTCAGTGACCCGTAAGTTAATTATCTCCCAGACACAGAGAACCAAAAATAGAAACATATGAAAAACACCCCAAAAATACAGTTAGTACCCACAGGAACCCCGCATGTCATGCATCCCTGAATAGCTCTTGTCTGAGCATCAAAGTTGTCTGAATAGCGCCCGGATCCATAAGGAATTGTCCAATAGCCACCCGGATAAAGTTTTGAACAGCCGCACACAAGGGTGAAGCCCAAGACAGTTCCATAGGAAAAGTGGTCTTGACCAGTCAATCATCAGGAGCTCCTGTGGTCACACAAAAGTTTTCTGGGAGCAATTGATTCCAAGGGTCTGTAGCATCTTCCTTTTAAATAGAGCTTTCCTGGCAGGTCAGAAAGAGGGACAAAACTGTGTAATAGATAGACCGGTGCACACATGGTCTAGTGGCCGAATAGAGTTCCACAGCGATAACTCCTGCTGGCATTCATTAAGGCAAACAAAATTGACGCCATCTGCCAGGGAGCACATGTTCGGTAAAAGGGAAGGTACCAAACCAGGGGGTTGAAAATAAATCTTAGGGAACAGTAAGATGTAGCGGAGCTGCAATAGTAAAACCAATATTTCCACTGGTGTTTTGTAAAGCAGGAAAGAAAACACAGTTCAGCAGAATAATCCCAATCCCCCAGTAACTGGCCAACACACAGTTCTGGGAGTCAACTGGTTTAATTGGAACCACGCACGGCCTTTAATGTGTGTCCCCATGCAATGGGTTTCATGTAACATCTTCCAGGGGCATTTTCCCGCTGGACCCGAGAGGAGACTGTTACATAAAATACACCCAACATGTCTGGAAAGCACCGAGATCCCACAAACGCAGCCGAAACGCCACTGGGGTATAGATTAGCCCTCTTTCTGGAGAACGAAACATAATGAAATAACAAAATAACTGTTCGTATGTAAGCTAGTTATGTGTCCCTTGTTCGGGAGTTAGATCCCACTGAACACCGCTCTTCTTCGATGAATGGAACCAAACATACATCGAGGTGGAAGTCTCGGTATTCGCGCCATCGAGTGTCTGATTATAGTTCCATACTTGGTAGATGTTAACACAGTGTGGGAGTTTAAGCATGCATGGGATAGGCATAAGGCTATCCTAGACTTATCATAAGGCCAGGGACTAATTAAAGTATTTTTTTTAATTTGGGCAAACTAGATGGGCCGAATTATTCTTGTCTGCCATAACATTCTATGTTTCTATGTGTAAGGAATGCACTGTGTGTGCATAGCAAATGCATTTGGGGTGTTGTGTGTGTAAGATATTTTGGGGTGAAATAAGAGATGTGTTCTGTGGGAGGGTAGAAGAGCGGTTTTATGATCACTTTCTAAAAATTATTATTTTTACATCTTTTTTATCCTGCTTCTTACCTCTGGCCAGAGTGAGGGAACTCAATATTCTCTGGTGGTTCCATAGTGGCTGCAGCTCTGCATTATACTCATGAGCCTTGGGATTGTACAGAGTCATAGGGTTGCCTTGGTAACCCGCTGCCATGCTATATCTTACATGCGCTCGTGAAAGAGGTAGCTACAGATAGAGAATCCCACTGAAGCCTGCAATGACCAAGTATCTTTGATCTCCCTCAGCGTACCAGATCGAGGTTGAATATATATAGTGATGCTGACTATATATATATATATATATATATATATATATATTATAAAGAATATATTTGGCATATAGATAATAGGCAGTTTATTTTACCCCAATATATAGGGTAGAGGACAGGGTATTATAATCCAAACAATATGGTATTTATAAAGTGTGAAAAGTAAAATTAAATGTGGGAATCCACACGCCTTGCAGCTGGGTACCTCCATTTTAGCTCTCGGTCAATCATTGCAATAAGCTTTTGCACCTGGCACCAGTCAGGGTAGAGATAACCCAGACAGAAAAGAGAGTAATTAAACAATGTTTCTATTTATCCACTTCATTTGCTGTATTTTCCCGATTTTTTCCTGTTTGAAATATATTACGATTTAATGTGCCAAATCTAAAATAATAAATTTAAAAGAAGAAATAAAAAAGCATCTTGTGAAATGTTAACTCAAGGTACAAGTGATTTGCCATCTTTTATTCAATAAAAGTAAGTAAAGCGACAACTCCCCTTTAAACTGTACAACAGAAAACTATTAGCTTATGACTTCCACAATCCATTAAATTAATACATTACACTAGTATTAATTCTGAATTCTATTATTTCATTATTTGATATTTTATCAAACCGATCAAATACATTTTTGTAATGAATCTCAATGATTTTATGAAAGGTGATATACTCCTTGTCTTTCTCTCAGTTTTCAATTTACTTGATTTAGTCTATACACCATAAATTGTTTTTTGGAGATAAGTTAATGACCTCATCACTGACAGGTGCGTGTCTTGTTTCTTTCATTTCCATCACATTCTCAAAGTAATCAGTATTTATGGCCTTAGAGGATGATCAATATAGAGGAGCTGACTTTATTGATTCAGCAGTGATCTTTGATCCTGTGATTCACCGCCACACATTGCTATTCTGTTGGCCTTTAGTGTTCTGAGAGCAGCAGTAGCAGAATGCTTGTTTAATTGTGACAGTGCATGTCAGATGTAAATAATGATCAAAATAGAGTCATGTTAAGGTCAATACTTAATCTTTCAGAACACATTCAGTTGTTTCACAGGTTTTGATTGAAAAGCTAAATTACACAGTGGGGTTTAATCGCTAAGCAGTGATTTGACAAGTGAATTGTGTAGAGCAGGCAAAGTAGATGACGCAGAAAAAAAAATCCTACAATTTATTTGGCCTACATTTAGCAAACTGTTATCAATTTACTTAAATGTTATATGTTTAACATGTAAAGTCAGTTGTGGTTCATTCAACAAGTTCTGCTGAGATTAAATGCTTTTTTTCTTACTATTTATGTAATATTTTCAATTTAATTTCCCTATCAATAAATGTTATATATTTAAACTTGTTTTATCAAATTGCTTAAATTTTTTTTTTTGATTAAATAAAAAAAGCTGGGCACATTTAAGATATATAAAAAATAAAGAAGCAGTGTTTTTTGTACTTTTTAATTTTTGTTCTGTCCCTAGCTGGCATAGTGCCCATTGTTTTCTTTATTTCACGACTGCTTCTTTTAGTTGATGATATGGCTGTTTATTTTGCTAATGAATAAATGCACAAATGGTGCAGAATATATATGACTGATGCCAGAATCTCTGGATTTACCAATAACAAACATGACTATTAGTAGTCAGAATGATGATTGTTGTGCATCTACTTGACATCTACTTATTTACTAATGTAAGAATTTAAAGTGAATTTCAAATTTAAGGCAAAATAGCCACACTGGAAAAGTTCACTAAATCAGCTCTCCTTCCAGTTTGGCTACCTTGGCCTAAAATTAGAATTTTACTGTAAATTAACTTTATATTCTCAATTTAGTTAACCCCTTAAGGACACATGACATGTGTGACATGTCATTATTCCCTTTTATTCCAGAAGTTTGGTCCTTAAGGGGTTAATAAGCTTGTAAATTTTATAATTGTCCCCTCCTCCTGATCACTGTGTGCAACAGGGCCAAGTGGACTGTGGTTTGACAGGAAGTGCTAACTCAGACAGGGTACTGCACTTCGTTTGGCCAAGGATTCAGCAGGTACAGGAGGAAAGGTGGATGGAGGGGGAGAGAGACACATAGAGAATCTGGGGTGGATTGAGACACATGGAGAGACTGGGGGAGGTAAGACACATGAAGGTACTGGTAGGTAGAATCAGACACATGGAGGGGCTGAGGAAGGAATAAGACACATGAGGGGAATGAGGGAGGGACACATGGATGAGACACCTGGAGGAGCAGATGAGACACCTGGGGGAGCTAAGGGGAAGAATGAGACACATGGAGGGGATGGGAGGGAGACATGGGGGGCCCAGGTCAATTTTCGCAATGGGGTTAGGCTCTGATTCAAACATGAGGAAAATTTAGCTCTGAGTAATGCAGTTTTTAAAAACTCTTATTTTTTTGTTTTCTCCATCCGAGCAAAAATATGTGCTTCAAAAAATAAACAAACAAATAAATAAATACTGGTAGGCTAAGGTCAAGGACAGTGTGGGAATAGTTAGTCAATGCAATATAAGCATATTTTCAACTATGTGAAATGCAAAGAGAGCATTATGATTGTAAGGCAGGGGTTCAAAAATTGGGTTGCTTACACTTTGAGTTAATAAGCTTTCCAAAGGATTAAAAGAAAAACTTTTTCAAATGATTTATCTACAGAGGTTTAAATAAATAATTTGGAAAGTTTTTCTAACATTAGTGAATGATTTGGAAAGCTTATTAAAGAAACACTATAGTGACAGGCATGAAAATGTGTATTCCTGTCACTATGGTTATGAAAACATAGTTTAGGCCCCCTGTCCATGTAAGCAGTGTAAAAGGGGATGTTACTCACCTTTATTCCAGCGCCATGTGTGTCAGCTGCGGCTGGCTCCACCCCCGTTCTGACTCTACTGCTGAGAGCTTCAAAAGTGACAATGTCAGCCAATACAACGCTTTCCCATTTGAGGCTAGGGCACCAGTCAACATCTCCTACTTTACTAGGATGTTGCAATATTTACTTTTTTTTGCTATATCTTTCTACATCAGTAACTTTCCTTAGATTCACTTAGTACAGTAAAATAGTTTTTAGAGGACACTTAAGACATTCTTTGTATACCTTACACAAATATTTAAAAACTAATTTCATCTGAAAAAAATAAAAAGTTTTGAAATTTAAAAAGCTTTTTAAAACAATTTTTTTCTTAGAATTATGCCTATTACAGTATCTATAAAACAGGGCAACCAAATTAAAATAGATTCTGCTCTTTGTAGTAGTTATGGCAATGCCTGTATAGCAAGAGTGCTACATGTTTTGGCAGCTACATGTCATATACCAGAAGGAGTGCATTTCTGTTTAAAGTTAAAAACAATTAAAATTGTGATATATTGGCTATATAAATTTACTAGCTGTAAGAAAACCCAAGAACTTAAGTGTAAATAAAAAAAACATGAAATACTTATACCTAAGGGCTTATTACATTTATGCAGATATTTAATTACCAGTATCTTCCAAATCCATTTGGTAAAACTACAGCATATATCCAAATAATGTCACTATATTACTAGGTCATTTTTCCTGGGCAAGTGAGTTATTTTCTGTTTGAGACTACCTGTAGTATGCCTTACAGATTGCTATTATGTACTCATTATTACATGTTCCACTCCTCTACTTTCACCATTAACATGTCAGAAGGAAAAAAGTAGGGTAATTTTTTTTCTACAAATATTGTTATGAAAACCTTACTTCTTTGTAAGCAGTGTTAAGTTAAATGTGGGTGATTAGTACTTTCTTACCGGAATAACGTAAATGGTCTCTATTGTTGATTAAAATTGTTGTACGCAAAAAAGTCATGAGAATTGTTATATACAAACATTAATGAGCTGAATTTGCAAGATTGTGAAGATCCTGGAACCTAGTTTGCAAAACAAGCACAATGAAGGCAGTGTTTAGTATATTGTTATAAGAACCAAGATGTAAAAATAAAAAGACTGTTTAATAGAAAAATACCTTCTACTGTTGTATTGTTCAATGTAAATTATTTAGAGGATTTTTACATCTATAGTTTTTTACTAAACTACTCTGAAATGTAAGTGGTAATTCATTTTACATATCCTAATTTATTTCTGTAGAACTAACAGCTTTACATTGGGGTTTCATATATAGTATTAAAATGTTTGTTTCAGCCTCATAGTTTATTTAAGGTAAACCAAGTGCTATTATGGGTGCAATATGTAAATGCTGACAGGTATTCTATTGTGGTCCATGATGCCTGCTCCATATTGTGTACCCTTGTTCACAGATGCAAAGTTCAGTTCATCTGAATAGTTTTATCCAAAAACTAGAAATATTTAGATTGCACTGATTATTGCACAGGGACAAATAAAAAAATAAAAAAAAATAAAAAACTGTAGAGTACATACTTATATTTTGAAAAATTTAAATTACAAGGAGGGAGCCAACAGCTCTCTCCCTGTAATTAACAAAATAATGAATGAATTACCTTGCAGTATTTTCACCTAAAAAGTTATTTGTTCTATGTTTATTTCATTAGAAATACAATAACATGAATGAATTGCCCAAAATCATCCAAGACAAAATGCACAAGTCAAGTATTTCCAACTTTTCCCCAGAATAGTATCTGTTTTGCTTTAATAGACATCTGCTATAATATGTTGAAAGGACTATATTATACAGAACATGGCTCTATTTAATTCTTATTTTTAAAATGTATAAACCATTGTATATAGATGACTGGACATTTTAGATGGAGCGGTTTCCCTTTAAATGTTAAAGAACATTCCTCTAACAAGGTGGAGGTTCTTTACAGCCAATCAAGTATTCAAAACATTTGTAAAACATTTAATTTAAATGGACATGCTAACAGCAAAGCAAGACGTTTCCATTCACCCATTTAAAGTAAAGCTCTTCTGATAACACTGTTACATTTTGTATTATTCATTGTAATATGTAGACTTGGATTTTTTTGTGAGCTGAACTGATATTTGGCCAAATTCAACCAAATTGTGTTTGGCCTAAATTCAGAGCCGCTATACGCTCAGTTGGACAGACTCAGGTTCTCAGTGCAGGCTCAATACTGCCGTCGTTCTACATGGAAACTCAAAGTCCTAAGTTATTGTTCTTACTACTGATATATATTCCTGGTTTCTGCATATCCCAGGTGGGGATTGTACACTATAACAAGTCACTGTTCGTGAAATTGTAAGTAGGATACTTTTTCTTTGATACCATATTCATAGGTACTTTTTATACACATCAAAACCTTTCTGCATTTTTTTTCTATATACGTTGGAGTATTACTGGATATATCTTAAGATGTGGATTGTAGCATCCATGTGCTATACAGCAGAGCTCTTAGTAGCCCAGTAAAGTGTGAGTTGAACATCTGTACATCTTAAGAATATTTTGGCAATGATTTGACATGCTGCACTATTATCTGTAAATTGTTCTCTTTTTTAAAGTTTTTGAAAACCGGAATTGATATTCTTTTTTATATATATATATATATATATATATATATATATATATATATATATATATATATATATATATATATATATATATATATATATATATATATATATAGGTGAACGCTTGGCACTCACCTCCAAAAAAATAAATTTTTAACTCACATGCCTGGGTGCAAATTGTTGGCGTCAAATATATAAACAAAAATAAAAATCAAAATGCACTCACAGGTCCTCTGGTTAATAGGAAAACTGGTGCTTTAATAAATCATCTGTGATGTACAAAAAAATCAATCGACGTTTCGACCCTGCCGGGTCTTTTTCAAGATCATATAATACATGACAAGAGAGTGTTTATATATAAATTAATAACTGGTTGAACCTCCTTTGGCAATAATAACTTCAACCAAACATTTCCTGTAGTTGCAGATCAGACGTGCACAACGGTCAGGAGTAATTCTTGACCATTCCTCTTTACAGAACTGTTTCAGTTTAGCAATATTCTTGGGATGTCTGGTGTTCATGTCACAGCATCTCAATCGGTTGAGGTCAGGACTCTGACTGGGCCACTTCAGAAGGCGTATTTTCTTCTGTTTAAGCCATTCTGTTGTTGGTTTACTTCTATGCTTTGGGTCATTGTCATGTTGCAACACCCATCTTCTGTTGAGCTTCATCTGGTAGACAGATGGCATAAGTTCTCCTGCAAAATGTCTTGATAAACTTGGGAATTCATTTTTCCTTCTATGATAGCAATCCGTCCAGGCCCTGACGCTGCAAAGCAGCTCCAAACCTTGATGCCCCCAACACCACAGTTGGGATGAGGTTTTGATGTTGGTGTGCTGTGCCTTTTTTTTCACCACACATAGTGTTGTGTGTTTCTTCCAAACAACTCAACTTTTGGTTTCATCTGTCCACAGAATATTTTGCCAGTACTGCTGTGGAACATCCAGGTGCTCTTGTGCAAACTGTAAACGTGCAGCAATGTTTTGTTTGGACAGCAGTGACTTCCTCTGTGGTATCCTCCCATGAAATCCATTCTTGTTTAGTGTTTTACATATTGTAGATTCGCTAACAGGGATGTTAGCATTTGCCGGTGACTTTTGTAAGTCTTTAGCTGACACTCTATGATTCTTCTTCACCTCATTGAGCAGTCTGCGCTGTGCTCTTGCAGTCATCTTTACAGGACGACCACTCCTAGGGAGAGTAGCAGAAGTGCTGAACTTTCTCCATTTATAGACAATTTGTCTTATTGTGGACTGATGAACAGCAAGGCTTTTGAAGATACTTTTATAACCCTTTCCAGCTTTATGCAAGTCAACATTTCTTAATCGTAGGTCTTCTGAGAGCTCTTTTGTGCATGGCATCATTCACATCAGGCAATGCTTCTTGTGAAAATCAAACCCATAACTGGTGTGTGTTTTTTATAGGGCAGTCTCATTGATTGGACTCCAGTTGGCTGACATCTCACTCCAATTAGCTCTTGGAGATGTCATTAGTCTAGGGGTTCACATACTTTTTCCACCTGCACTGTGAATGTTTACATGGTGTGTTCAAAAAAAACATGGCAACATTTCATTCTTTGTGTGTTATTAGTTTAAGCAGACTGTGGTTGTCTATTGTTGTGACTTAGATGATGATCAGCTCACATTTTATGACCAATTTGTGCAGAAATCCATATCATTTCAAAGGGATCACATACTTTTTCTTGCAACTGTATTTCTCTAGGTGCACCAGGAACAGCTTACCTGATTTCTCTACGCAATGGTGATTAATATACTCTTGTTCAATGTAAAGGGATTGAATTCCCCACACAAAAGGCGCCTAACTCTCCAGGAGGTAAAATGGGTGAACGCTCATATAGTATTTTACCAGGAATCCGATTTATAAATGGGTTCACCATCCTAAATTAGGTTCCCCGCAGTTCCCGGTAGAGTTCCATGCTTGCTACTCAAAAAAGAAAAGGGGAGTTTCAATCCTCATTAGTAAGGATATTGCCTTTACCTTGACCAATATCCAATATCCATTCTAAACACAGATACAAAATTATATGCCAAAGTTATAGCGGACAGACTTAGATTGCTCCTGCCAAAACGTATACACTACAATCAATACGGCTTTATTAAGGGGATACAGGGGTCAGACAACTCCATCACATCCATGAGGAATCAAGCGAGGGCCTTCTCTTAGCGCTGGACGCAGAGAAGGCCTTTGATAGACTTAATTGGTTGTACATAAGTGGGTGTTGGGGAAATTTGGGCTCCCTCCGGAATTAATAACAGCAATAATGGCTCTATATACTTGCCCGACAGCTAGCATCTCTAACGCAGATTTTATATCCCCTCCATTTGCTATCACAAATGGGACTAGGCAGGTATGCCCCCATCCCCTCTTTTATCTTGTGTCTAGAGCCTTTGGCTCAGCTCATTCATGAATCCCCAGACATAAAAGACATCTCAATAGGAGAACAGACCCACAAACTAATGCTCTCTCGCCCCGAAATATCACTTCCCAAACTGATAGACCTGCTGACTGCCTTTGGGTCAGTTTCTTACTGCAAACTTAAAAATGGTAAAACACAGGCACTGCCTATTAACATACCCCGCAACCAACAAACGACCCTCTCAAGCCTCTTTCAGTTTGACTTAAGGGAAGACTATGTAGTTTATCTTGGAGTGAAAATAACTAAATCTATAACAACGCTAATGAAACACAACTATTTACTGATGCTGACAACATTGAGACAAGAACTAGATAAGTGGAGGGATGTATGAATCTCTTGGTCGGGCTGCATAAATGCCCTTAAGATGATGTTCTTACCTAAACTGTTATTTATTTTCAGGATGCTTCCTATCCAGAAACGGAAGAGCTACTGGAATAAGGCACAAAACCTCTTCACAGATTTTATCTGGTATAAGGGTAGGGCCAGAGTAGTGAGGGAGGTATTACAGAGACCTTTCCTGGAGGGTGGGATGGGTGTCCCTCAGGTATGGGCTTATGGTAGAGCAGCTCTGTTGGCTCAGGTAATTAACCTTCACGCATCCTGTGGATTGTTGATCTGGGTAGATATGGAGTGGCGGCAAATGCCAGGAGACTCGCTGCTATCGCACATGTGGACACCCCCATCCCTGAGACAGAAGTCCGCCCCCCCATACCAAGCCAAAAAAGTGTCAATAGCCGCTTGGAATGCATTCCATAACGCAAGACACTAACCTTCTAAATTCCACCGTCTGACGCCATTATCTGCTCCGAAAACTATCTATGCAACACTGGGAGGACCAGGGAGTTAAAAGGTTTTCAAAATTGATATCGGGGGATACACTAATCCCATTCCCGACCTTGCAGGAAACATTCCACCTGTCATCGAAATTCATGTTCTCATATTTACAATTTAGGAGTGTGTTACTAGAACATGTTGATGAACAACACCACCCCTGTTGAGAGAGACACATGATTTTTGCTGGCCTGGTGTTGGTCAACACCTCTAAAACCTAAACTCCTCTCTGGCTGCTATAGGGCCCTTTTTGCCCCTGGGTCCCAGACTCCCATGGCACTGGTGTCGAAATGTGAAAAAGATACAGGCAAAGTAGTCCCACAGGAGAGGTGGATCAGGAGACTAAATGCACTGCGAGGCATTACCAGATGCTTCTCACATATAGAAGCTCATCACAAGCTCATATATATCGCTGGTATCTCACACATGACAAACTAAGCAGCATATACACTATGACATCGGCCATATGCTAGCGATGTGGCTTGGAAAGAGGCACCATGTTCCATGTCTGGTGGGACTGTAGGGTAATTAAACTGCGGTGGGCTGCAGTGGCAAAGCTGGTGGTGACACTCCACCCTGAGGTACCATTAGAAACTGAGGTATATCTCTGGCTGGAGCTCCCTCCCAGTGCGGCAATTCCATGAGAGTGTCTTGATATCATACATTGCCCTTGCGGCTAGAGCGCTAATCACTAATCTACGTCCCAAGGAAATGGTGCTAATAGACAAGATAAACCTTAAATGACCACTCTAGGCACCCAGACCACTTCAGCTTAATGAAGTGGTCTGGGTGCCAGGTCCAGCTAGGGTTAACCCATTTTTTCATAAACATAGCAGTTTCAGAGAAACTGCTATGTTTATGAATGGGTTAAGCCTTCCCCTATTTCCTCTAGTGCTGTCTCATTGACAGCCACTAGAGGCGCTTGCGTGCTTCTCACTGTGATTTTCACAGTGAGAGCACGCCAGCGTCCATAGGAAAGCATTATGAATGCTTTCCTATGTGACCGGCTGAATGCGCGCCAATCATGTGTATTGACAGTTAATCGCTCCCCAGAGGACTTTTAGTGGTTTGGATTTAAAGAGACCCTTATAGTCACCAAAACAACTTTAGCTTAATGAAACAGTTTTTTGTGTATAGATCATGCCTCTAATATTTTACTGCTTAATTCACTGCCATTTAAGAGTTAAATCACTTTTATTTCTGTTTATGCAGTACGAGGCACACCTCCCCTGGCTGTGACTGACATAACCTGAATAAAAAAAAAATGGTTTCATTCTCATTCACATGTAACTTAATCATAAAGGAGGCTACTGCATGGTCTAGCAAGCTATTAACAGAGCAGGATAGAAAGACTCTTACATTAAACAGAATTTGCAGTAAACATTAGATGAATCTTAACAGGAAGTGTAAGTCACATGCAGGGAGATGTGCCTAGGGTTGCATAAGCAAAGTGATTTAAGTCCTAAATTGCAGAGAATTTTGCAGGGAGACTACAGGGGGATTATCAATACACCAACATGGCTTCACTAGGCTAGAGTTGTTTTGGTGAGTATAGTGTCCCTTTACACCCTATTCCAAATTATTATGCAAATTCTATTTAAGAGTCACAAAGATTAAATATTTTGTTTTTCAGTTTACTCATGGATGGCATTGTGTCTCAGGGCTCTTTTGATCACTGAAAACAATCTCGGACACCTGTGATAATTAGATTGCCAGGTGAGCCCAATTTAAGGAAAAACTACTAGAGGATGGTGTTCCACATTATTAAGCAGAGCACCATTTTCATGCAATATTGGGAATAAAAATGATCTCTCTGCTGCCGAAAAGAGGGAAATAGTTCAATGCCTTGGACGAGGTATGAAAACATTAGATATTTCACAAAAAAGTAAGCGTGATCATCGCACTATTAAGAGATTTGTGGCTGATTCAGAGCACATACGGGTTCGTGCAGATAAAGGCACATTGAGGAAAATTTCTGCCAGATCCATGCCTCGGCTCAAGAGAGCAGCTGCTAAAATACCATTACATAGCAGCAAACAGATATTTGAAGCTGCTGGTGCCTCTGGAGTCCCACTGACATCAATGTTTAGAGTCCTCCAGAGTCTTGCAACTGTGCATAAACCTTCTATTCGGCGACCACTAAACAATGCTCACAAGCAGAAAGTTAGAAAACAATGCATTGGGCAGAAAAATACATGAAGACTACATTTCAAGCAGTCCTGTTCACTGATGAGTGCCGTGCAACCCTGGATGGTCCAGATGAATGGAGTAGTGGATGGTTGGTGGACGGCCATCCTATTCCAACAAGGCTGCGACGTCAGCAAGGCCGTGGTGGAGTCATGTTTTGGGCCGGAATCACGGGAAGAGAGCTAGTCGGCCCCTTTAGGGTCCCGAAAGGTGTAAAGATGAACTCTGCAAAGTATATGAAGTTTCTGACTGACCACTTTCTTCCCTGGTACAGAAGGAAGAACTATGCTTTCCGTAATAAAATCATCTTCATGCATGACAATGCACCATCTCATGCTGCGAAGAATACCTCTGCATCAATGGCTGCTATGGGGATAAAAGGAGAGAAAGTCATGGTGTGGCCTCCATCCTCCCCTGACCTCAATCCTATTGAAAACCTTTGGAGCATCCTCAAGCAAAAGATGTATGAGGGTGGCAGGCAGTTTAAATCCAAACAGCAGCTCTGGGAGGCTATTCTGACATATTGCAAACAAATTAAAGCAGAAACTGTCCAAAAACTCACACGTTCAATAGATGCAAGACTTGTGAAGCTGCTATCAAATAAGTGGTCCTATGTTAAAATGAAACGTGACCTGTTAAAATGTTTAAAAAGTTAAAATGTTGTTATAAGTTTGATTGAAATAGCTTTTTATTTCAGTAAATATGCTGCAAACACAACACATGACAATTTTCAGTTCTTTACAACCTATAAAGTGTTTTGAAACTTACTGTGCGTAATAATTTGGAACAGTACATTGTAAGTTTTTTATGTTTAAAAAAAATACTGTTATCATTAGGAGGTTTGTTCAATAAAACTTGAATTGTACTCTTAATAGTTGATAACATGAGAATTATGCTGACTGGTATTTACATCGATTATTTAGGTAAATGAGAAAAATAAAATTTGCATAATAATTTGGAACAGGGTGTAATATCAACTGGGGACATGCATGCCAGTGGCTGCACACTGTAATAAAAGACTTGCATTTGGGAAATTATTGCTGCATGAGTGTTGATTCAAAGAAATAGATAAGAAAGCACAATTACTAGTGCTAGAAATTACAAATAAAAGTCCTGAATTTGCATTTTGGGGAATGGTCCCAGCAAATATAGGTCCTGGGGATCTGTCCCATATGTTTTGAAATGTGCCAGTAGATCTCTTCTCTGCCCACCTGTGTCCCAAAAGGTGGGCATAGGATGTTGGCAGATATATTACTGTATTACACCTTCACGACCTCGGGCATACCAGGTACGTCCAACAAAAGATGGTCATTAACAATCTCACACGTACCTGGTACGTCCTATAGCAAATAACCACTTAGCTGATCACTGGCGAACCCCCGCCAGCGATCGCGTTCTTGGTGTCTGCCTGGGAGCTCAGGTAGACCCCCAAGTGGCTGAAAAAAAGTTTTGAAAGTTAGAAAAAGTTATATAAAAATTTATAAAGTACATAAAAAGTACTTTGATCATATGTATATGAGCCAAGTACTTTTACATGCACATAAACACACATACACCATTATTAAAAGTGTATTGTAATATTATATATATATATATATATATATATATATGTAACAGTGTCAAAGGTTGCTCTCATGGATTCATTAAAAAATAACTTTTATTAAGCTTTCCTAAAAAAATCGACGTTTCAGTCCTATTCAAGGACTTTCATCAGGATTATGTAAACCATATATATATACAGTTGCAAGAAAACGTATGTGAACCCTTTGGAATGATATGGATTTCTGAACAAATTGGTCATAAAATGTGATCTGATCATCATCTACGTCACAACAATAGACAATCACAGTCTCCTTAAACTAATAACACAAAGAATGAAATGTTGCCATGTTTTTTTTGAACACACCATGTAAACATTCACAGTGCAGGTGGAAAATGTATGTGATCCCCTAGACTAATGACATCTCCAAGAGATAATTGGAGTGAGATGTCAGCCAACTGAAGTCCAATCAATGAGATGAGATTGAAGGTGTTGGTTACAGCTGCCCTGCCCTATAAAAAACACACACCAGTTCTGGGTTTGCTTTCACAAGAAGCATTGCCTGATGTAAATGATGCCTCGCACAAAAGAGCTCTCGGGAAGACCTACGATTAAGAATTGTTGACTTGCATAAAGCTGGAAAGGGTTATAAAAGTATCTCCAAAAGCCTAGCTGTTCATCAGTCCACGGTAAGACAAATTGTCTATAAATGGAGGAAGTTCAGCACTGCTGCTACTCTCCCTAGGGGTGGTCGTCCTGTAAAGATGACTGCAAGAGCACAGCGCAGACTGCTCAATGAGGTGAAGAAGAATCCTAGAGTGTCAGCTAAAGACTTACAAAAGTCACTGGCAAATGCTAACATCCCTGTTAGCGAATCTACAATATGTAAAACACTAAACAAGAATGGATTTCATGGGAGGATACCACAGAGGAAGCCACTGCTGTCCAAACAAAACATTGCTGCATGTTTACAGTTTGCACAAGAGCACCTGGATGTTCCACAGCAGTACTGGCAAAATATTCTGTGGACAGATGAAACCAAAGTTGAGTTGTTTGGAAGAAACACACAACACTATGTGTGGTGAAAAAAAGGCACAGCACACCAACATCAAAACCTCATCCCAACTGTGAAGTATGGTGGTGGGGGCATTATGGTTTAGGGCTGCTTTGCTGCATCAGGGCCTGGACGGATTGCTATCATCGAAGGAAAAATGAATTCCTAAGTTTATCAAGACATTTTGCAGGAGAACCATCTGTCTAGCAGCTGAAGCTCAACAGTATTTTCTGCTCTATCATTGTGAGTATATTTTATTATTATTTTATTTTATCTTTTCGTATTGAGAGCACTATTATTGTCTCCATATATTCTACGGACCACTACAGATACCAAGTTGGACGGACAGATCTACTGCCAGCATTTTTCCTTTAGCGGGGATTATACCGCTAAGTGCCCTTCATCCAAGAGCTGGTCCAAAGCTCCATCAAATGTGAGTGTATTATCCTCCATTTTTCATTTTATATAAATTTCAAGTAACATACTACACTATTGGAATTTTTTCGTGTTTTTATCTTCACATATATGGACTATTCACAACCCGGACGGATCTACTCCTGAGGATTGTATACATGCTTATCCATATATCAGTGAGACGATTTTATACATTTTACTGGACATTCTAGTATTTGATCTCTACTATTGCATGGACTTTGTTTTATGTATTTTTTATTATTGTATGGATTCTGTTTTATTTATCGTACTACATTAACATATAGTCTATATATTGTGAGATTATCCATTTTATAGCGCAGCCCTTCACCCCCCTTTTTTTCTTCTTTGCTGTTTTCAAGGGTTTTTGAGGGATTCCCTTTTTAGGGTCACAGCTTCCATTTTTTTGTTATTTAGCGCAGACTCCTCCTCCTCCTCTTTTCCATATGTATATGTATATATATATATATATATATATATATATATATATATATATATATATATATATATATATATATATATATATATATATATATATATATGTATATATATATATATATATATAAAATGATGGAAATAAAATGTTTTACCCCCAGTCACTAAAGGGGGTACCCAGGCTAGCCACTTCATCTTAGTGCGTTTTGCTGGGTGTTCAGGGCCTAGAGGCTGAACCCCGGCAGGGCCTAAAAAATATGTTAATATTAAAATACACTTAGAATGACGTTAATTATATATATGTATGGATTTAGAATTATAACTATAATTATATATATATATATATATATATACATACATATATATAAAATAAAAATAATAAATAAATAGAAAAAATAAAATAAAATAAATAAAATTAAATAAAAAAAATTATATACCAGTTTAAATTTGTTCTGTATTTTTAAATTAATATACATATATATTTAAATCTAAATACATTTAGAATAACGTTATAAATACATATATCCCCTTAACGACCGCCTACGTACTAGGTACGTCTGACAAAAAATGGTCGTTAAGGCAAAAAGGAGCTCTGCATTTACATGGACCGGCGATGCGCGCTGATCACGGTCGGGGGGGGGGACTGCTGCAGACCTCAGCAGTCTTCCTGCAGCAGCACCAGCCAGCCCAGCCCTCCAGGGCTATGTGATCACCTATCATCAATAGGAGTCTATGGAGCTGCCTGCATGGGGACTGTCTGAGCTGTCAGGCAGTCCCCCCAGCTGCTAAAAAAACTAATATAAACGCTTATTTTGGCCAGGGTTTGTGACTAAGTGGCTACTAAAAAAGACTGGACATACCAAATTTTGAATACTATGGGTTGTCTACTTTTACAAATGGTATGCCATAATGGGGTTAATTTTCATTCCTGGGCTGCCATACGGTCTGAAAAGCAACAGCCCAATTAACCAATCTGGCAAATTTCAATGTGCAAACATGGAAAGGGGGAAAACCTTACATTTGACCACTGTAATTTTGCAAAAACACATAAAACCTGTATATTAAGGGCACTGTTGTACTCAGGAGATGTTGATGAACACATATCCCCCAGCTGCTAAAAAGTAAAATAAAATAAAAATATATATATATTATACATATATTATATATGTATAATATATTATAAAATAATTAAAGCATTTTATAATATATTATATATAATGCATATATATGATTTCATTATAAGTGTATTTTGAGATTTATACACATATATCTCAAAATACACTTATAATGAAATCATATATATGCATTAAAAATAATATTTTATAAAATGCTTTAATTATTTTACAATATATTATACATATGTAGGAAATAAAAGTATGTGTGTGTGTGTGTGTGTGTGTGTGTGTGTGTGTGTATATATATATATATATATATATATATACACACACACACAAACACACTTATTATATACGCAGGTATTATATGTATATGTGTGTGTGTGTGTGTATATATATATATATATATATATATATATATACACACATGTATTATATGTGTGTGTGTGTATATATATTTATATATATATATATATATATATATATATATATATATATTTCTTGACCATTATTCATGGCAGCATTTACTCATGGGTTAGCTCCTCCCCTCACAGCAGAAAGGACAGGAAATAGAACTTTGAAACTGGTATAAATAGATCCTCCCCCTTCCCATCAGGCAGTCTTTTTTCCTGTCCTTCACAGCTGTTTGGAACGAGTCTGCTTAAGCAGGCCTAGATTTTTTCTTTTATGCTCACCAGGCAATATTTTTTAGGCCCTGCCGGGGTTCAGCCTCTAAGCCCTGAACACCCAGCAAAACGCACTAAGATGAAGTGGCTAGCCTGGGTACCCCCTTTAGTGACCGGGTGTAAAACATTTTATTTTCATCATTTTACATATATATATATATATATATATATATATACCTTCTACATATATATTTAACTATTACATACATAATTGTTTGATTTTATTAATTTGAGGGACCTATCTGACAACCCAGGCAGACAGTCCAGAGAATTTAATTGGCAAGCCCTATATTTAACCCCGTAACTTTCCAAAACACCATAAAAAATTTACATGGGGGTATTGTTATACTCGGGATTGTTATACTGTGTTCGCTGAACACAAATATGAGTGTTTTTAAAAGTAAAACTTATCACAACAATGATATCACCAGTAAAAGTGCAGTTTTTATGTTAAAAAATGCAAAAAAACAAATAAAAACAATAACTTTGACCAGCGTTTGTGACTAAGTGGCTACTACAAAAGACTGGAAATACCCTATTCTGAAAACCTTGAGTTGTCTATATTTGAAAATGGTATGCCATGATGGAGTTAATTCACATTCCTGGGCTACCATATTGTCTCAAAAGCAACATAGTCCCAGCAAACCAATTTGGCAAACTGAATTAGGCGAGCCCTTTATTTACCCTGTAACTTTCTAAAACACCATAAAGCCTGTACATGGGGAGCATTGTTATACTCAGGAGACTTCACTGAACACAAATATGAGTGTTTAAAACAGTAAAACGTATCATGATGATGAAATCACCAGTAAAAGTGCAGTTTTTGTGTAAATAAAAATGCAAAAAAACAAATCTGAATGCTAACTTTGGCAAACATTTGTGGCTACTACAAAAGACTGGACATACCCCAATCTGAATACCCTGGGTTGTCTGCTTTTTCAAATGGTATGTCATGGTGGGATTACTTTTCATTTCTGGGCTGCCATACCGTCTCAAAGGCAATATAGCCAATCTGGCAAATAGCGATTTACAAAAACAGAAATTGGCAAATCTTATATTTTACCCTGTAACGTTCCAAATCACTATAAAACCTGTATGTGAGAGCATTAAAATGTATTATACTGATAATATCATCGTATGTTTGAAAAATACAAAAAACTAATATAAACGCTTATTTTGGCCAGGGTTTGTGACTAAGTGGCTACTAAAAAAGACTGGACATACCAAATTTTGAATACTATGGGTTGTCTACTTTTACAAATGGTATGCCATAATGGGGTTAATTTTCATTCCTGGGCTGCCATACGGTCTGAAAAGCAACAGCCCAATTAACCAATCTGGCAAATTTCAATGTGCAAACATGGAAAGGGGGAAACCTTACATTTGACCACTGTAAGTTTGCAAAAACACATAAAACCTGTATATTAAGGGCACTGTTGTACTCAGGAGATGTTGATGAACACATATTGGGGTGTTCTTTGTCAGTAATACATAACAGGAACTGAGAATCAATGCCTAAAGTAAGTGTGAGAAGAAAAATGTGAGAGAAAAATAACACCAAAAAATGACTACCCAAAGGTTTGACAAAGACTGGTGGTAGAATTAGTGCATGGAAAGTATGACAATGCCACCATTTGAAATGCCCTAGGGTGTCTACGTTTCAAGACTATATGGTTTGATGGGTGTAAATTACATTCGCCAGTTTCAAAAATGTCCCAAATAGGACATGGGTGCATGATGACCAGCTGTGAAAAGTCCAAATTGGAAAACTGGAATGCACACCCTCCAAATAAGGTCTTTTAGCCCGCAGAGAACCTGACACACCTATACATAGGTGGTATCACTGTACTCAGGAGATGTTACTGAAAACATATTGGGGTGTTCTTTGTCAGTAACCATTAAAGTTCTCAGTACATGTATTCTTTAAATTGCTCTGTGTGTCAAAACAATCATCAATTATTATTATTTTTTAAATTTGGCATAGATTGGTGGTAAAATGGTTGCATGAAAAGAGTCAAAATACCCCAAGTTTAATACCTTAGGTTGTCTTCTTTTAAAAAATATGTACACGTGAAGGGTTATTCAGTGATTCATGACAGATATCAGTGTTACAATGTAACTTTTGTTAATTTTTTAAAAACAAATGGTTTGGAAATTGCAAAGTGTTGCTTGTACTTATTGCCCTATAACTTTCCAAAAAAAGCTAAGGACATGTAAACATTGGGTATTTCTAAACTTAGAACAAAATTTTGAAACTATTTAGCATGGGTGTTGTTTGGCGGGTCTAAATGCATAACTGAATTTGGGGGTCAAAGTTAGAAAAAGTGTGGTTTTTTTTATATTTATTTAATAATATTTTATAATTTTTCTTGTAAATTATATGATATCATGAAAATAATGGTATCTTTAGAAAGACCATTTAATGGCAAGAAAAATGGTATATGTGTAGGTACAGTAAACGAGTAAGAGGAACATTATAGCTAAAAACAAACACCACAGAATTGTAAAAACAGCCCTGGTCCTTAACAGTAAGAAAATAAAAAAAATGGTCTGGTCACTAAAGGGTTAAGTGAGTAGCTTAAGATCCTTCTTGTAATGATGCAGTTGTGATCTTTCTTTATTGCTACTATATATTGTACCTTCCAGTCACAATCAGTACATCCTCCTAATAGAGTTTTAAATTTAAGTCTGTAATAATTTTTGCTATTTTTAAACCTTTTTCCTTATCTTGTCCAGTCCCCTTGTTTAAATGTTTTTGCATTTTAGTAAAATAAATCTAAATGGCAAAATTAAAGCTTAAATAGTTTATTCTCCAACTAAATTATATCCACAAAACTTTTCTGTGGATACAATTATTTGTCCTGATAATAAACACCTTATCACTACATATTGTCTGATCATCGCATTAATATTTATCTGTAAAAGTTATAGGAGCTGCTCCTTTAGCAGCTGAGAAAGAATAAGTATGTCTCTCTCTCCGTCTGTACTCTAACGGGTAGCTCTGTTGACACATCCAAATATTTCCTAAGGTTGATGAACATTTTATAAAAATACCACACAAAAAGTACATAAGTACAGATTAATATATACAGTAATGGTAAAAAGTAAGTCCACCCTCTTTGAATACTATGTTTTTTCATATCAGGATTAATAACAATAATCTGTTCCAGGATCTTAAAATTAAGTAAATACAACCTCAGATGAACAACAGCACATGACATATTACACCGTGTCATGATTTATTTAACAAAAATGAAGCTAAAATGGAGAAGCCATGTGAAACCTTATGTAAACCTTATGATTCAATAGCTTGCAGAACAACCTATATCAGCAATAACATATGATTTTATCAGTCTCTCACATCATTGTGGAGGAATTTTGACCCACTCTCCTTTACAATATTGCTTCAGTTCATTATGCTTTGCTGGCATTTGTTTATGCACGGCTCTCTTAACTCATTTTTTTCCAAACATGGCACTGTGCATTATGGCCAAACATCTCCACTGTGGTCTTGTTTGTCCAAAGGACATTGTTCCAGAAGTCTTGTGATTTGTTCAAATGCAACTTTGTAAACCTAAGCCATGCTACAATGTTCTTTTTAGAACGAATAGGCTTTTTCCTGGTCACCCTTCCAAACAAACAAACCATACTTCAGTCTTTTTCTAATTGTACTGTCATGAACATAAACATTTAACATGCTAACTGAGGCCTGTAGAGTCTGAGATGTAACTTTTGTGTTTATTGTGATTTCTCTGAGATTTGCAAACCTTTTTGTCTCACCTTGGGGTTTTTGAATTTTGAATTTGCTGAGATGTCCACCCCTGTGAAGACTGGCAACTGTCTTGAATGTTTTTCACTTTTGAATAATCTTTCTCTCTGTAGAACGATGAAATTGTTTGGAAATGGCCTAATAACCCTTCCCAGATTGATGTGCAGCAGCAATTTCTACTCTAAGATCATTGCTGAATTAGTTCCTCCTTGGCATTGTGCTAACAGACACCCAAATGCTCCAGACCATCAAACTGCTCATAAATCATCTTTTAAAGAGGTGGTCACACTTGCTGATGATTAATTCATCAAAAGTATTTGATTAGCAGCGACTGTCTTTTTGCTTAATTCTTAATTCATATAGAAGCAATAAGGGTGTACTTACTGTTTCACACATGACTTCTTAATTTTGGCTTTACGTTGGTTAAATAATGACATGGTGTGTCATTAGTATATGTCATTTGATGTTGTTTATCTGAGGTTGTATTTCTCTAATTTTAACCTGCTAAAGAACAGACAATTGTTATGTAAAACCATATAATTCTAAGGGGGTACACTTTATTTTTCCTATGACTGTAAAAATATATCGTTGTTGAATTTTTTTTTCAGCCAGTAATGCCTAGTGACAGGGTTGGAAACCAGTCGCTAAGCAGATAATAGGAGTTCTCATAGATAATGGGAGCTGTTAGCCACTACTTAGTGACTAACTTACAGTAGCAGCAACAGGTAATTCCCTGTTACTTATGAAATTTGTCAATTGGAAAGCAGTCAAGATATTGAAAGATTTTTTTAGTACTTCAAATAGCATTCTCAAAAACCACATGAAAAATCAGAACTGTGACGCCTAACAGCATGGAACATACATTGGTAAAGTTGCTTTCTATCCACCACTGAAAGTCTAAATGCTCAAGACCGGGAGAGTAGGCAGTAAAAAATTACAGATTTTTAAAAAGTTAAATGTCTGCAGTCACGAATAAAGAATGATGGTGTCTTTAAGTCCTGTATAGCGGTGAGCAGAGAAGTACCTTGCAGTTTCAATGTCAAATATCCTTTCAAACTCATTAAAAATGACTTTGTTCGATTAGGTTGTCTTAGCTCTTTGAAAAAAGCAATATGTAAACAAGGTATATTGATCTCACAGAAATTAGTTTACCCTTATACATATGAATTGTAAAAACAAAACACTGCCAACTGCATATAGCTACTTAACTCTTCAAAAATTTAAGCTACAAACTATTATAAATAATCTGTCTGAAAATTTATCAATTTATTGTCTAAATGAGGAAATGCTCAATTTAAAAAAATAAATTTAGAGGCTAGAAAAAAATGTAATTTTAAATATCCAACAAACATTGATTATAAAAGTTATAAAATCTTGTCTACAACACTGATAAAATAACAATTGACAACACTGATAAAATACCTGATATTTTATTTAACTGGACTGCCAGCCAATTATAGTAGCTGCATTTCTAGTTGTATTTTGCAATGTAATCAGAAGCAGTACATGCCAAAGAAGGGATACACCTCTTGGAATCTTAGCTAGTATAATTGACTGTGTTCCATTAAATTCAGTGTCACTAATTGCTTAAATACTCATTTATTTAATTTTATTTTTAATTTCACAGGCATGCTATTGACATTGCAATATTGATGTTAATTGTAATTATATCATCATTCATTAAACCCATTTTAATACAGCCTACATGGTAAAATGTTTAATTTTAAGCATAGAAAATACTGTTATTATTCAAAGCAGGGTTGTTAACAAGAAAAAAATTGTACAGTCGCCATCTTCTACTGTCGGTAAACAGACTTCTAATAGGTTTATACTAGTTATTAAAAATTTTTATAGGGAATACTGAGCCCAAAGAATCATGGTGTAGATTTGTTTCGGATGATAGCTAAAAAAAAATCTTGTGTTACCGAAAATATATAATATAGCAGGGAAAGTTTGAAAAGACAGGTCAGTATTCATAGAACAAAGTTAGTGAACTTTTGATCTGATACGGTTTTTAGCAAACTTGAGGAAAAGGAGCTCGAAGCAGTGTTTGTCTCTTTATAAAGCCTCATCAACATTTACAGAAGAGAGGACAAGTTAAATCACGCATGTCACAAATTGCTATTGTCGAATCACTTGGCATATATAGTTAGTTTTAAATATGTCACTGTTTCTTTAGGGGGAAAGTGACAAAGGGGGCACAAGAATACTGTTTCCTTACTTTAGACATGTTCTCACTGGAACTTTAAGGACTACACCTCTTGTCTTCTTTTCCTTTTGTCTCTGTTATATTCTGTGCATCAACTACTTGTTGTCAAATATCCCCATTCTATAATTGTCACGCTCTGCGGAGTATGTTGTTGCTATATAAATGCTATTAATAATAATATTTGACTTTAATCCATGTGAATATCAGAGTCTAAAATCACCAGGTCATTGTATCACAAAAAAGTGTTCCACTCATCACTAATTTCTTTCTTGTAATAGTTGCACACTTAAACCAAAAATAAATATAGCACAATACAATATATGAGTAGCCAAAAATCTTTGCTCTGGCCCTAACCATGTACACCTCAAACCACCACTGCTCTACTCTACCCCCTCTCATTACTGCAATGTCCTCAGATATCACACGTCAATCTCCAAAGACTGGACTTTTGTTTTCTACAGCTCTCACAATATCACATGCGGATCCTACACGTAAGAGAAAGCTTATGTCCTTTCTCATTGGCATATAGGCCTGGCTCACTTGTAACACATCTGCTCAGACTCATGAGGGCTGTGTCCCAGAAACTGCAGACTATTGGGCATGTATTACCATATACAGTGGTTCTGTCTGAGAATCATGCTCAGTCACTCTATGTAGCCCGGCACTGAATATTGCCAACAGTCTCTCTAAAATCTTGGTTCTGCACACAACGTTAAGCTTGATCATATTAATCACTGACCCAAAACTATGTTTTTGGAAATTTTGCACCCTGGATTTCCTCCCAAGATCATCCTGCTAAACATCCTGTAGATATGTGATCCAGGCTGACAGGTGATGGAAGGCTTTACTTTTTATCTCAATTCTCTCAATTTTTCTTAATTTTCTTGCTGCTATAGTCTATTCTTATCTTTGATATCTCAAGTCTCTTTTGCTTTTTTTTGTTACATAAAAAAGTATTTTTTTTAATGAAGGGCACTATTCTTCTTAAGCATTGTATGGTTATATCTAATGATATTTTCAAACATATATGTTTTATTTGGTCACAACAACATATTTAGCCTAGACACTATATACATATTCACATGTCCGTTTTCAGGCAAACATCCCTTTACCATCTTGCATGGCTTGCCTCTGATATATTTGCAATCTCCTCATGTTTTCAGTGAACAGTTTTTGACCTAAGGCAATACCCTTAGGTGCAGGAAGCAGTATACTGTGAGAGACATTTATATACGAAAGTTCTAAGAATGGAGTTAGTAATATGGATTGTAAATTACAAGGCATGTTCTACGTTGAAGTGTTATTGTGTTTTTTTGTTTACCACAGGTAAAAAAAAAATAGCTTTTAAGAAGTCTACATAGTGTTAGGTATGGTGCTGCAGACTAATATTTACTTATTAGAGCAAATCAATATTGTTCTCAAATTGAAGATGATGTAAAATACTGTATGCAGCTCAGACAGTGTGAGTCGGATATGTTATGAAAGATACGTAAAATAATCCTCATGTAAGATACGTAAATCAGTCCTTATATTATTTTGAAAGAAATCAATAATCACTCATTCTATAATTATTATTTTTTTTTAGCAACTATAACAATGAAAGAGTATTCTTAGCAACATAACTGTTACAGGTGATTGTAGTTGTGCTATGAATCTATTGCCACCATCTTCCTATTATTTTCATACTGTTCTGGAGTAGTTTGACAAAAGCTGTTGGTCTCCTGTGCGTCCCTCTGCAGTCACATCAATAATGTAAGAATTATACTTCCATACTATCATGTGCATATATAACTTTGGATGGCACTAAAATGCTGAGAAAACAAAGATAAATAATTTCAATGTAAAATTGACTGCAAATACATAATTTAAGGCTGAGGTAAAATAAGTTAAACCTTCATATTCAAGTATGTAAAAGTGCAACAATATAATGAATAAATATATAATGATTGATAAATACTTTCATTTTATCACATGTTTATTTTTATTTGTATTATTGTACAACCAAAGATAGCAGACAACACTGGTTTCTTGAGAATATATTTTGACAAATTTACATATTATATATAAATATATATATATTTTCGAATGACAATGCTTGTACTGCCTTCTAGCCATGCCATGCATTGCGAAGAATTGTCTCAAAATAGGAAATTTATGCATAATCTCCATAGCACTCAATAAATTAGATAAAATTATGGCTTTAGTTATTAAAGCCAGATCACATACAGCTATTACCCCACTAATTAGAAATGATATCCCTGTATGTTATGTTTTTGCAAGTACATATCCAATTGCAGTTTAAACATATGTATGGACTCTGATAAAACCACTTTTTCAGGCAGATAATTCGATATCCTTATTGCTCTTACTGTAAAAAACAAAACACTTTTCTTTGCCTTAGATTAAATCTCCTTTCTTCCAGCCTAACTGTGTGACCTTGTGTCCTATGTAAAGCCCTGTTTATGAATAGATTTCCAGATAAAGTTTTGTACTTGCTCTGAATATATTTGTATAATGTTATCATATCCTCTTTGAGGCACCGTTTTTCCAAACTAAAGAGATTTACATTTTTTAACCTTTCTGCGTAACTAAAATGCTCCATTCCTTTTATCAAGTCTTTTCACTTTTTTTAGTCTTTTCACTTTTTCTAGTGCCATGATATCCTTCGTTAGAACAGGTGCCCAAAATTGTACAGCATATTCAAGGTGTGGTCTTACCAGCAATTTAGAAAGAGGCAAAATTATATTTTCATCCCGAGAATTTATGCCCCTATTTATACATGACAAAACCTTACTGACCTTGCATATTGCTAATTTGTTGTCTATAACAATTCCCAAATCCTTCACGTGTGTGGTTATCCCTAATTCACTACCATTTAGGGTGTAAGTTTCTTGTGCATTCTTGACTCCAAAGTGCATAACTGCATTTTTCTATGTTAAATTTAATCTGCCATTTTAGTGCCCAAATCTATCCAAATCCTTCTGCAGCAAAGCAATATCCTGCTCACATTTTATTATTTTACAAAATTTTGTGTCATCTGCAAACAATGAAACATGACTTTCAATGAATATTTCAAGATCATTTATAAATATGTTATATAGAAGCGGTCCCAAAACAGAACCCTGAGAGACTCCACTTACCACTTTTGTCCAGCCTGAAAATTTATCATTAATGACAACTCGTTGTACTCTATCCTTAAGCCAATGTTCTACCCAAGAACAAGAATAATCATCTAGACCAATTTTTCTTAGTTGTAGGACTAACCTATTGTGAGGAATCGTATCAATTGCCTTGGCAAAATCCAAGTAGATTACATCCACTGCAACACCCTGATCTATACTTCTACTTACTTCTTCGTAGAATGCAATTAGGTTAGTTTGACATGACCTATGTTTCATAAAACCATGCTGATTATTGCTAATAACAAAGTTCTTCCCAATGAATTCCTAAATATTATCCCTTAAAAGCCCTTCAAATATTTTCCCAGTCACAGACATTAAGCTCACAGGTCTATAATTTCCAGGCAAGGATTTTGAACCCTTTTTAAATATAGGGACGACATCTGCCTTCCTCCAATCCTCAGGTACAATACCTGAAACAAAAGAATCTTGAAAAATTAAATACAGAGGTTCACTTAGCTCCTTAAGTACACTGATGAATGAAGCACTGTAAAATTCATTCAGTAAAAAAATGCTGTATCATGAATACATTTGATTGTGTTCCATACAACTGAAAGTAGGAAACCAGACTTTTGCATGATATTCTCTGTAACAACTATGGCAATAACTGTAAATGAAGCTAACGCAGTGTACCTATAATCTTAATTTTATTAAGGACAGGAGGCGAGTATTTTGCATTAAACTCTCTTTACTAAACTCCAGCAGCACAGATTTAACAATAAAGTTTAGTAAAAAGACAAACACACATTGCAGCAGGGTATAAAAGTCCCCTCCTCCTGTATCTCTTCCACTTTCTTTGATGAGATATAACAAGAACACATCCTTTAAATACAATAAACAATGACAGTGAAGATTCAGACTGTAAACAATCCGAATCCCGAATGGATGGTTTTCGTAGAGTGTGAAGACGATCCCATGTATTGATCCATGAAAGTGAATCAAACTGAAAAGAAACAAAAGACATGAAAGGGACTTGGAAATTAACTGTTTGTTATATATATGTCAATTATAAACATAGAAACACATAGAATGTGACGGCAGATAAGAACCATTCGGCCCATCTAGTCTGCCCAATTTTCTAAATACTTTCATTAGTCCCTGGCCTTATCTTATAGTTAGGATAGCCTTATGCCTATCCCACGCATGCTTAAACTCCTTTACTGTGTTAACCTCTACCACTTCAGCTGGAAGGCTATTCCATGCATCCACTACCCTCTCAGTAAAGTAATACTTCCTGATATTATTTGTAAACTTTTGTCCCTCTAATTTAAGACTATGTCCTCTTGTTGTGGTAGTTTTTCTTCTTTTAAATATAGTCTCCTCCTTTACTGTGTTGATTCCCTTTATATATTTAAATGTTTCTATCATATCCCCCCTGTCTCGTCTTTCCTCCAAGCTATACATGTTAAGATCCTTTAGCCTTTCCTGGTAAGTTTTATCCCGCAATCCATGAACCAGTTTAGTAGCCCTTCTCTGAACCCTCTCTAAGGTATCAATATCCTTCTGAAGATACGGTCTCCAGTACTGTGTATAATACTCCAAGTGAGGTCTCACCAGTGTTCTGTAAAATGAATTATCTTGCACTTATCCACATTAAATGGCAGTTGCCACAATTCTGACCATTTTTCTAGTTTACCTAAATCATTTGCCATTTGGCTTATCCCTCCTGGAACATCAACCCTGTTACATATCTTAATATCATCAGCAAAAAGACATACCTTACCATCAAGACCTTCTGCAATATCACTAATAAAATTGTTAAAGAGAATGGGTCCAAGTACAGATCCCTGAGGTACCCCACTGGTGACAAGTCCAAGCTTTGAATATATTCCATTGACTACAACCCTCTGTTGCCTGTCACTCAGCCACTGCCTTACCCATTCAACAATATTGGAATCCAAACTTAAAGATTGCAGTGTATTGATAAGCCTTCTATGTGCAACAGTGTCAAAAGCCTTACTGAAATCTAGGTAAGCAATGTCTACTGCACCACCCTGATCTATAATTTTAGTTACCCAATCAAAAAAATCAATAAGATTAGTTTGGCATGATCTCCCTGAAGTAAACCCATGTTGTCTCTGATCTTGAAATCCATGTGTTTTTAGATGTTCAACAATCCTATCCTTTAGCATGGTTTCCATCACTTTCCCAACTACTGAAGTAAGGCTTACTGGCCTTTAGTTTCCCGACTCCTCCCTATTACCTTTATTGTGAATGGGCACAACAAACTTCCAATCTTCTGGGACTACTCCTGTTATCAGTGATTGGTTAAATAAATCTGTTAATGGTTTTGCTAGTAAACCACTAGGCTCTTTTAATAGCTTTGGGTTTATTCCATCATGTCCCATTGACTTATTTGTCTTTACTTTTGACAGTTGAAATAGAACCTCTTCCTCTGTAAACTCACGTGTAATAAATTACTCATTTATCTTTTTTTCTTAACTGAGGTCCCTTTCCTTCATTTTCATCTGTAAATACAGAACAAAAATATTCATTGAGGCAGTCAGCTAGACCTTTATCCTCTTTTACATACCTTCCTTCTTTTGTTTTTAATCTAACTAATCCTTGTTTTACTTTTCTTTTCTCATTTATGTATCTAAAAAATGTTTTGTCCCCCTTTTTTACTGACTGTGCTATTTTCTCTTCTGTGTGTGATTTGGAAGCTCTTATAACTTGCTTAGCCTCTTTCTGCCTAATCTTATAGATCATTTTGTCTTCCTCACTCTGGTTTTTTTTATAATTCCTAAATGCTAACTTTTTGTTTTTAACTATTTTGGCCACATCTGCAGAGTACCACAGTGGTTTCTTGAATTTTTTGCTTTTACTGACAAGCCTAATGCAATTTTCTGTTGCCTTCAGTAGTGCAACTTTTAAATAATCCCATTTCTCTTGGACTCCATTTAAATTGCTCCAGGCTGATAATGACTCCTCTACACATATTCTAATTTTAGAAAAGTCTGTTTTTCTAAAGTCTAAAACTTTTGTTTTTGTGTGGTGTGACTCAGTCACTGTTCTTATATTAAACCACACTGACTGATGATCACTGGATCCTAAACTTTCACCTACAGTAATATCTGATATCAAATCTCCATTTGTTAACACTAAATCTAGTATGGCCGCTTTATGAGTTGGCTCCTCAACAACTTGTTTTAGAGACAATCCCAGTAGGGAGTTTAGAATATGTGTGCTCCTGGCACAAGCAGCTATTTTTGTTTTCCAATTTACATCAAGAAGATTAAAGTCACCCGTGATGATAACTGCCCCCTTCATTGTCATTTTAGCTATTTCCTCAACTAGTAGATTATCTAACTCTTCAATTTGTCCTGGGGCCTATAAATCACACCTACATGAGTTACTGTGTGATTACCAAATTCTAACATAACCCAAACGGACTCTATGTTCGCCTCACTAACTTTTATTAGGCTAGATTTTATGCTATCCTTCACATACAGGGTCACCCTCCCCCTTTCTTGCCTTCCCTGTTTTTTCTATATAAAGAGTACCCTGGTATTGCTATGTCCCAGTAATTTTTCTCATTATACCATGTCTCAGTAACAGCGACTAAATCTACACTATCAGTTGCCATTATTACCACAAGTTCATGGATCTTATTCCCTAAATTGCGAGCATTTGTAGACATGACTCTAAGCTTATAATTTTTTAACACACTTGCTACAGGCACCTTCTGTCCTTGTTTTGGGGGACAATTGGATTGATGTTTTATCACCCTTTTACCCCCCCTCCTAGTTTAAATACATCCTAGCAAAACCTCTGAACTGCTCACTGAGAACATTTGTTCCCTTTTGAGAAAGATGCAAACCATCTTTTTGTAAAGTTTATTTCCATTCCAAACAGAGCTACCATGAGAAATAAAGCCAAATCCTTGCTCCCTACACCATTCACCAAGCCACAAATTAAAGTCCCTTATATGTATCCACCTGTCGTTCTGAGTGTTTTGCACAGGCAGAACTTCAGAGAATGACAGTGTGGAAGCAACCTGCCGTATATCATTGGCAAAAATACTAAAAACTTCCTTAACCTCTGAAACCTCATTGCAAGCCAAGTCATTTGTCCCTAGATGGACAAGTACATCCAATTCCCCTTCCTGCTTTGCTCGCTTAACAATATTACAGCTACCTCTCCTGTCTCTGTGAGCAGTAGCTCCGGGAAGACACCTCACAAGAACACTATTGTACATCTCCACACCTCTTATGATGGAATCCTCCAACAACAACTGCTTTCTATTAGGCCTCCCCATAGTCTCCAAGCCTGTCTCCACAACACCACTAGCCTCAGTGCCTCTCTCCACAACACCACTACCCTCAGTGCCTCTCTCCACAACACCATTACACTCTGAATGTGCAGAAAATGAATTATGTAGAGCAACGGACTGTGCAATATACCTTTTATCCACAACTCTAAGTCTACCAGATCCTACAGTAATCCATCTGCCATTCCTAGTATGTCTCTGCGGCAGTGGCTTTGCAGCAGTTCCAGTCTGAGTTTGTTTACCAGATAACTTACAAATCTCAGACTTCAAGAATACAATCTCCTGCTGCAAGATAGAGAACTGTCTACAGATTAGACAACAACCAAACCTCCAAAAAGTGAAATGTGAAACAAATGCATAGCAACTATTACACTGAACTAAGTCTGCCATTTCAATGAGGAGAATAACTTAAATCAAACAAATCTTAACTTTTTATTTATCCTCCTGAATAACTCAGATTACCTCCAGTTTCTCTCCAGAATATCTCCAACCACACACTTAGAAGCAACACTTAGATGAAGCTACCAAGCTATATTAGCCAAGCTAATGACAACAACCCTTTATATAACTCCTAAAATCACCACCCACTAGGAATGTTTAACACGTGGGTAGGCCTCTGCTTATTTGCAAACAATAGCTAATTTAAACAGCAATCAATAGCAAGTAGCTAACTAAACAAATGCCTTATAATTACCAACAGGTAATTGTATACAATAAGTAATCATAACAAATAATTAATCGTAATTTCAATATGTGCGATATAAAATAAATCACATAATAATTAAATAAACACACCCATCCTGAATTCAAATCTTTATTGAAGTAAAACCCAATGAATCACATAAACAGGAAGGGGAAAAAAGGGTGGGAAAATACTCACCTCCTGTCTGTCATAAAATTAAGATTATAGGTACACTGCGTTAGCATAATCTACAATTTTATAACATGACAGGAGGCTTCGTATTTTGCATTTTTAAACTTGTCAAAGAAAAGCAAAAGAAGCATGAGAAACTTGACGAAAAAAAACCAAAACACCGAATGTATTTTCTCTAGTCCATTCCGCAGGTTGCAATATGTCGGTAGGCGAAGCACCCGCCGGAAAAACCTGAACCAAGTGTGCACCAAAACAAGAGTCTAATTCCACTAGAGATATCATCCTTGTAATGTGTCCACCACGCAGAGGTGGGGAACAGTCCGAAAACGGTATATGAGATGAGGAAAGGTCCGTCTTAGTCCGACGTGAGATAGAAAACAACATTCCTTCCAGAGTGAAGGAAAAACCGTCCACGTTGAATGCTCGAACATCTGCAACCTGTAGAAAAGAAAAAGACACAAAAGTGTAAGTTTCGCCGAGAGTTGGTGCAAAGACAGTTCCGTAATGTCTGGCCATTCATGTAAAACTAGATTCATGTTCCGAATACGCAAATATTTGGGAGCAGGTGCTCTAGAAAGTCGAATCCCCCTCAGAAGGCGACAGACCAGAGGGGAACATGAGCCGCCAAGATAACCGAACGTGTAACATTGATAGAGCGATACGACTTGCCCGATGAAAAAAGATGGGATAAGAAATTTAGTACAGCAGTAACAGATGCAGTAAAGGGATCAATTTCCCTCTCCATACACCAATAACTCCATCCTGTCCATGTGGTGCCGTAGCTCCTTCTAGTGCATGGGGCCCAAGAGTCCCCTAGTAGTTCCTTAGTTGATGGCGATAAGCAATTGACTTACCAGGATCCCCTGAAATCATCCAGGCCACTAGGTCCACGTTTCTTTGGAGGACCAATGGATGCAATTCCCCTATGGTATTCGTCAATAGTGATGTCGCGAACATGAAATTTTCGGTTCGCGAACCGCGAACGCGAACTTCCGCAAATGTTGGCGAACCGGGCAAACCCGGGGAACCGCCATTGACTTCAATGGGCAGGCGAATTTTAAAACACACAGGTACTCTATCTGGTTGAAGGGGGGGGGGAGGAGACCTACTCTCCTCCCCCCCCCGGCCCCCACCCCTGGGCGGCGGGTGGGGGCCATAAAGATAATGAGGGGGGACCTACTGTCCCCCCCGGCCCCCACCCCTGAGCGGTGGGTGGGGGCCCTAATAACAATAAGAGGGGGACCAATTGTCCCCCCTGGCCCCCACCCCTGAGCGGTGGGTGGGGGCCCTAAAATGAACAATAAGGGGGGGACCTATTGTCCCCCCCCGGCCCCCACCCCTGAGCGGTGGGTGGGGGCCCTAATAACAATAAGGGGCAGACCTATAGTCCCCCCCGGCCCCCACCCCTGAGTGGTGGGTGGGGGCCCTAATAACAATAAGGGGGGGACCTATTGTCCCCCCCTGGCCCCCACCCCTGAGCGGTGGGTGGGGGTCCTAATAACAATAAGGGGGACCTATTGTCCCCCCCCGGCCCCCACCCCTGAGTGGTGGGTAGGGGCCCTAAAATGAACAATAAGGGGGGGACCTATTGTCCCCCCCGGCCCCCACCCCTGAGCGGTGGGTGGGGGCCCTAATAATAATAAGGGGGGACCTATTGTCCCCCCCGGCCCCCACCCCTGAGCGGTGGGTGGGGGCCCTAAAAACAATAAGGGGGGACCTATTGTCCTCTCCGGCCCCCACCCCTGAGCGGTGGGTGGGGGCCATATTGATAATGAGGGGGGGGACCTACTGTCCACCCCCCTCCGGCCCCCACCCCTGGGCTGCGGGTGGAGGCCCTAAGTAAATTTCCCCCCCCCAAGGTGACTAGGGGTCCCCAAGCCCCTAGTCACCCACCCCCCCAATAAAAAGTCCCTACCTACCCCCCTCACCCTAAAAAATAGTGAGGGGGGAATAAAATAACTAACCTGTAAAATAAAAGTAAACTTACCATTAGACGTCTTCTTTTTTCTCAAATCTTCATTTTTCAGCCCCAAAAAAGGCCAAAATAAAAAACCATCATAACCGTCGAACTAAAATAAAAATAAAAATCCTGAGCGCAAAAAAAAAACCTGACGAAAAAGAAAAAACTCGAGCGCAAAAAAATAATCCATCTTCACCCATGGAGGGCTCCGCGCAGACTGAGCTCTGCAGGGCGGGGGAAGGCTTATAAAGCCTTGCCACGCCCTGCAATTAGGCTAAGAACACTCTGATTGGTGGGTTTAAGCCAATCAGAGTGCTCTTTGTCATTTTACACCGCGTGGGAAAATTCCAAAGAACTTTCCCACGCTATGTAAAATGACACAGAGCACGGTGATTGGATGGCTTTGCAGCAGTTCCAGTCTGAGTTTGTTTACCAGATAACTTACAAATCTCAGACTTCAAGAATACAATCTCCTGCTGCAAGATAGAGAACTGTCTACAGATTAGACAACAACCAAACCTCCAAAAAGTGAAATGTGAAACAAATGCATAGCAACTATTACACTGAACTAAGTCTGCCATTTCAATGAGGAGAATAACTTAAATCAAACAAATCTTAACTTTTTATTTATCCTCCTGAATAACTCAGATTACCTCCAGTTTCTCTCCAGAATATCTCCAACCACACTGTGATTGGATGGCTTGAATTTTCCCATGCTGTGTAAAATGACACAGAGCACTGTGATTGGATGGATCTCAAGCCATCCAATCACAGTGCTCTGTGTCATTTTACACAGCGTGAGAAAGTTCTTTGGAATTTTCCCACGCTGTGTAAAATGACAAAGAACACTCTGATTGGCTTAAACCCACCAATTTATAAGCCTTCCCCCGCCCTGCGGAGCTCACTCTGCGCTGAGCCCTCCATGGGTGAAGATGGATTATTTTATTGCGCTCGTGTTTTTTCTTTTTCGTCAGGTTTTTTTTTTTGCGCTCAGGATTTTTTTTTTTTTAGTTCAACGGTTAAGTTGGTTTTTTATTTGGCCTTTTTTGGGGCTGAAAAATGAAGATTTGAGAAAAAAGAAGACGTCGAATGATAAGTTTAATTTTATTTTACAGGTTAGTTATTTTATTCCCCACTCACAATATTTTAGGGTGAGGGGGGTAGGTAGGGACTTTTTATTTGGGGGGGTGGGTGACTAGGGGCTTGGGGACCCCTAGTCACCTTGGGGGGGGAATTTACTTAGGGCCCCCACCCGCAGCCAAGGGGTGGGGGCCGGGGGGGAGGACAGTAGGTCCACCCCCTCATTATCTTTATGGCCCCCATCCGCCGCCCAGGGGCGGGGGCCGGAGGGGGAGTGGACAGTAGGTCCCCCCTCATTATCAATATGGCCCCCACCCGCCGAGCAGGGGTGGGGGCTGGGGGGGGCAGTAGGTCCCCCCCCCATTATCAATATGGCCCCCACCCGCCGCGCAGGGGTGGGGGACGGGGGGGGCAGTAGGTCCCCCCCCCATTATCAATATTGCCCCCACCCGCCGCGCAGTGGTGGGGGTGGAGCGGACAATAGGTCCCCCCCTTATTGTTCATTTTAGGGCCCCCACCCACCGCTCAGGGGTGGGGGCCGGGGGGGACAATAGGTCCCCCTTATTGTTCATTTTAGGGCCCCACCCACCACTCAGGGGTGGAGGTCGGGGGGGGACAATAGGTAACCCCCTTATTGTTATTTTTAGGGCCCCCACCCACTGCTCAGGGGTGGGGGCCGGGGGGGACAATAGGTCCCCCCTTTATTGTTCATTTTAGGGCCCCCACCCACCGCTCAGGGGTGGGGGTCGGGGGGGACAATAGGTTGCCCCCTTATTGTTATTTTTAGGGCCCCCACCCACCGCTCAGGGGTGGGGGCCGGGGGGAGGACAATAGGTCCTATTAGTATTTAGGGCCCCCACCGGGGGGGGGGACCCTTGTTTTTTTTAAACAGTGAGCAGCCACAGGCCCCTACTAGACATGCCCCTACTCGCGGTATTGCGAGTAGGGGCACAATTTACTAATACTAAGTAATTTTTACTTAGTATTAGTAAATGAATAGGGGGCGGACCGAACATCTCATATGTTCGCTGTCCGTGGCGAACGCGAACACGCTATGTTCACCGGGAACTATTTGCCGGCGAACCGTTCGGGACATCACTATTCGTCAATAGATGCGGTAAGGATGATAGTAGGAGGGGTTGATCCTGTGATAGTTACAGTAGACTTGGACACCATGCTTGACTTTGCTATCGTGGAGTGACGAGTAACAAAGTGATCTTGTGGATCCGTATGTGATGAAGGACTCTCACCAACTTGGAGAAAGGCAGAAGAGCGTAAGCTCCTTGAAATGTCCAATGCTGAAGTAAAGCGTCCACTGCCTCGCACTCCGGATTCGCAAGCCAGCTGAAATCTTTGTAACAGACTGTTGGTTCGGGATGCAAATAGGTCCAACTGGAGTGGTCCGCGTAGAGTCCTCAGAATGCGGAATTTCAAGACATTCAGTCTCCAGTCCCTGTAAATAATGGGCTTTCAACCGTTGCATAACTCTTTGGTGCAGTGGACATTCAGTGACCAGAGCCGCGTTTGTGTTACCCAACATACAGATGGCCCTCTGAGCCCCTTCCCGCATATAGTTTGGATCCAGTGGGGTGTTGCGTGAGAGCGCGAGATCTGCATAGAAAGAATCTTCGCCAGAGGACCCAACATGTCCAGGAGTCTATCCTGTGTAGCCTTCAGCCCCTTTTCTATCTCCTTACAAGGGTCTCGTCCCATCTGGGCCACAAAGACCACTATAGTGGTATCAAGCTCCGGGGGGACACCTACTTTATTTGGGAGGATCGGACGAGGGCATTCTGTGCGAAGGCATGCGCGTAACTCCTTCTCCAAAGGCTTTCGTAGAAAAAATGCATATATTGTGAGAGATGGCCCGGAAGGCACAATTCTGGAGATTTTGAGTGTTGTACTGCCCGTTGATCAAATAGAGGAAAACCCTGGGTGCCAATGAACACGTCTTCATAGGCGTTCAGAAGATTGTGATTACCCTTTCTATGTAGGTAATGCTTCACAATGCATTCTTTGACGTAATGTGATTCAGTACCTAGCATATCGTGTCAGTCATCTTCATCAGAGGTCGAGCCATCTGCTCGCCATTCGTCCACTATCGTCATAGTAGGTGAATTCAGACAAGATCTTTGATACTGTTACTGCAGCATTTATCATGATTTGTAAATCGGTGTCTGTGATGGTTCAGACATCATGTCACAAGGTTCCTGTAATGGCAGAATGGGATACTTGTGAGCAATACATGTGCACCACCTAATGTTGCAGGATGTCCGGCTCCCAGTACAACTTGAGCTCACCCAGAATTGGAGTGCAATAATATAGTATGCATGGAGTGGTTGGAGTGCCAACTGAGAGGGGGTCACTCTCTAATGACCAGTGCCAGCAGTCGTGTATTTACACAAGTGGGTTTCCCTTGGTAGTATTTGAGATACTGACAGTCTCATATATAAATAGGGGGTCACCCCTGTATTGTCCCGTAGGATGGGACGGGTACCAAGGAGGGGCTCACCGTCAACAAAAATTGGTTGGGAGCGTGAATATGGGGTTCACCCCAGTTACACAGCGGAGCTGTACCTCTGTGACACCAAGTTACTTGAACAGTGTTAACATATAAGTATAGGCACTTCAGTACATGGGGGGGTCACCCCAGCAATAGTAAGGGGGTCACGCTTAATATAATGTAGTCATTGGTGGCTGGTAATGATGTCAGGAAGGCAATTTTGATAAGGTGTCATATGGTACATATATATATATATATATATATATAATATTAAATCCTCCTCTATGTCAGGGATCCGCGGGCGGCTAGGAGGGGAGGCTGCACGGCACTTGCAGCACTCACCCTCAGTCCGTCGCCGCCCGCGGTCTCCCCTCATCTCACCTGTCGGCGAGCGGCGTCTCCTCTCTCCCGTTCGCCGCTCGCGTCCTCCACGCCCCCCAGCGGCAGCATGTATAACGCTGCACGCTGGGAGGACACAAAATTATGCAAACGCCGGGGTCACGTGAGTGACCCGGCGTTAAAGAAACAGTACCTCAATCACAATGGGAGGTAGAGATATCCCCCACATGTGATTGTTAATTCTGATTGGAAGTTATCCAATCAGAATTAAACCAAGGGTATTTATACTTACCTTTCCTGTCCCTCAGTGCCCTGTTGTGGTCTTGTGATACCTGTACTGTAGTTTTCTCGTGTTGCTCTCCGGTTTCTGATTATTTGGCTCGTTATTCCGATTATCTTGTCTTCTCCACTCCTTTGACCTCGGCTTGTTTCTCGTTCTCCCGTTTTCTGGCTCCCTTTACTTGGCTTGTCTCCTGACCATTCTTAGTGTGCTTAGCCCGGCCACTCTAAGGACCGGTATAGCATCCTTCCTCTCTGTGACCTGTTAGCGTGTTAGGTTCCGGAATCGTGACACTCTATTTGGATAGTAGAGCCTCTACTGGCTAGGGTGCATGTGGGTTACCCCATCTGTAAGGGGAGGGGGCACCCCTGCTAGAATTTGTTTGCCATGGAAGTGGCCGGTGTATATCTTGTTTGGGGGTCACCCAGTGGTAGGGGGTCACCCCTGTTAATGTTGTGTTAATAACACCAATGGAAAATATTGCTTGAATGGAGGGTCATTCCGGTAGTGAGGGGGGTCACCCCTAGGATCGTTAATCCTCTTGGAATGTATTCAAGTTAAATAGATATATATTCCTTTAAAAGGTTGAAGTTCACTTTATTTGGTGCATATACAGCACCAGGTCTGAATCAATTATAAGCAGGTAGTATGTACAGTACACACAGAGAGAATAGTAATGTAGAATCCATTTTCACTGTTTAGTAGATGTGAGAAAACAGATATGCAGCAGGCCCAATCGTGGGAACCACAACCGTTTTTTCTAAAATGGCCAACGTGAATCTCACTGACCCGTGAGATTCAAGATGGCTGACGTTTGCGTGGTCACTGGGTACAGTGATAATGCCCCACGCTTTTAACTTCAAACTAATCCTCAAGCAGACCTAGGATAATGTCAATTTAAATAAACCGTTAACAGTTTCCACAAACATCATTGAACCATTCCGACTGTGCAGCAAATTATCTAACCTAACAATACATGGAGCCAAGGGTGCACTTGAAGCCTTAATAAACCTTACACAGTATATGGTATACTAAATGTAAATATCAACCCCCTACAGCCATATTTCCAAGTAAGTTTGAAAGTGCCCCATTATGGCTACATATAAAAGGCCAGGTAGATGCAAGTACAACTAATGTATTACAATACATCTATCATATAGCTGAGCAGGACAGTCCCTGTCTATATAGAATTAGGATCCTAAGAACCATAAAGAGGCAATGCCATCAAATACATCATAAAGGGTCAAAAGGTGAAAAAAATATATAATAGAATAGATAAATGTTAATAAATCATTGGGTAAAAAACAGACTGTACATAATTATACAAAGTTCCAGATGAATAATAGAGCGGAAAACAAATTCCGAGGATCTAGAAAAGCTAAATGGATACATAGACATTAACCAAAGCAATAATAAATTGGTGCGTGGTGCCCATATATACAGCGCTAGTCCTCAAAAGAGGGCATCTAATTCGAGATGAATGTGGTGTACAAGAAACCTTCATTAAGGCCCAGTGGTGACAGGGTTTTTAATTTATAAATGCAGAAGCTCTCTCTTTGTAGGAGCTCCCCATCCAAATCACCCTTCCGTGGCCCAAGAGTAACTTTCTCTATGCCACTGAAACACAGTCCATACGAGGAACCCCCATGGTAAAGTTTTAGGTGCTTGGAAATGGGGTTATCAACATGTCGCGGAGTTTACATGCTCCAAAATCCTCAATTTAAATGCACAAAGTGTCTTACCCACATATTGTTTTTGACAGCTGCACTTGATAAGATTAATCAATCCCCTCATTTGGCAGTTGAAAAAGTGGGTTATGAAGCTCTCTGTCTGCGTAGAGTTGGAAAAGTTTGCAGAGTGTCTCTGTATGTACCTACATGCCTTACACCTTCCGCACTGGTAGGTGCCCCCAGCGGGGGATCTAAGCCAAGTAGAGTCCATTGAGGGAGTCTTAAGGTGACTCGGGACCAAAATGTCCCTAAGATTACATCCCCGTCTCGCTGTCATGGAGACGTGTAGGGATGACCTGATGGACGTGTTGATCATGATGACGTAAGGGCCAAAATCATTCAAGTATGCCTTTGACTGCATACCATCCTACATCAAAATTCTTATACATCTGATCGGTTCTCTAGTTGGTATGGTAGGCAGAGGTTCCTTTAGAAGTTCCGACCTATCTGATAGGAGTTCCCTTTTGTGCACCATTTTAAGGCATCTGTTCAGATAGCCTTTGCTTTTGAACTGGGATTGCAGAACCTTAGTCTTAGACTTGAAGTCTTCCGTAGACGAACAACTGTGTCTTAAACAGAGGTATTGCCCTACCGGTATTCCTCTCTTCAGGGCCGGAGGTAACTACTCCAGTCCAACAAGCTATTGGTGGCAGTAGGTTTTAGGAGGAGGGTGGTAGTTAACCTATAAGTTAAATGCCTGTCCACCTATCTCAGATGTGAGTTTCAGATTGATGTTATTCTGGTTCAGGATATTGACAAATCCAAGTACCAGTCCCAAATGATAAGCACATCATCGATGTAGCGTTTCCAAAGTTGGATGTGGTTGGTATAGTACGCTAGTTCATTGCTGAACACTATAGTTTTTCCCACCAGCCCAGGGGGGGGTTGGCATATGAGGGGGCACAAGCTGTCCCCCTCACCTGCTGGTAGTACTTGCCTTGGAACAGAAAATAATGATGTGCCAAGATAAACTGCATTAGATTATTGACAAACTGATTGTGAGTCTGGACAGATGGGTTCCGTGTATCGAGGAATAACATCATATGGTTGAGCCCTATTTCGTGTGGGATATAACTATAGAGGGCCTCAACATCCAGACTACAGAGGATGGCATTTTCTGAAACTTGTAAGTTTTCCACAACATTCAAGGTTTGCTTGGTGTCTCTAAGGCATGATGCTAGGTTCTCAACTATTTCCCTTAGCACCTGATCAACATAAACACTGATGTTTTGTGTCAAATTATTTTTGCCAGAAACAATAGGTCTGCCAGTCAGTATGGATGGTTTCTTGTGAATCTTTGGGAGTGCGTAGAATGTGGCTATTGTGGGGTTATTGATAAGCATAAAATTGTACTCGTCTCTGGTCATTAATACAGACTTTAAGGCCTCATCGAGGAGCAATTTGAGTTCCAGTTGGTATTTTCTAGTTGATTCTGCACTCAGAATATCATGTGTCTGAATCCCCAACCAAGCATAGTGACATCTCAATATATTGACTCCTATCCATTACCACCACATTTCCTCCCTTGTCCGAGGGCTTAATAACCAATGATTAATTCTGGCTCAGTTTTTGCAATACTTTGCATTCGCTCACATCTAGATTGCTACAAGCTTTAAGTAACATGACACTTTTCACAATTTTGTCAATACCTGCACAGGTTAAATCGACAAATAAATCGATATACTTAAATTCAGTCAAATGAGGAGTAAATTTACTCCTACATTTCTGTTTGGTAAATGGTGCTGCCGTTTTGTCCTGTCTATCATTATCTGTGAGGAGGTCCACTAGGGTATCCAATATTGAAGCTTCAGGAGCAAGGTTTTTTGCACGTTTCTCATCCTTCGGGCAGTGAAACTTGTGCAAAGCAAGCTTCCTTGCGAATAGGTGTATGTCCCTTGTCCAGTTGAACGTGTCAAATTCCGGCACTGTGAGAACGGACAGACCCCTACTCAAATTACGTAATTCCGGGATGGAAAGTTCATATGAGGCGAGATTAAAAACTTGCTTACTTGAATCATCTAATATTTTCTGCATCTGTTGTATTGGGATCTCATGCGGCTTCTTGTTAGAGGAGGTGTATTTTCCTCTAGGTTCTGTCGCCCTAAAAAATAAACCACTTTCCTTAGGATATCTTTGGGATTTAGAGTTGTAACTGGAAGGGCATCAGGGTTTAAATCTGACTCCGAGCCACTAGTCCCATACTCAGAGGTGGAAAATTTGTCAGAGTCAGTTCGTCTATTTCTCCAGGTTTTCCTATAAACATTGCCTGTTTTAAATTCCCGGGCATCCCTAACAAATTTGCAATGTTTGTGAACTTTAATAGATGATTGAAATTTTTCCAGTTGGTTCTGGAGTTTACTCTCCAGGGCAGCAAAATTTGTTTCATCTTTGAATTTTTGTATTTTAACAATCTCAATCTCATACTTCTTTATTCACCCTTTCTAATCTCCTCTTCTCAAATTTACACAGAATCTCCATGAACCTCTTTGAGCAATTACCCGCTGCTTCCTCCCACTCTTCAATAAATTCATTTTCCTCAATATGTGAGGCAGGGACATTCTGGACACATAAACCTCTGTGGATTAGGTCTTTCTTAAGGTAATTTTCAAGGAACGCTACTTCCCAATCTGTTTTGATTCGCGGTTTAAATAAATTGCCTAAGCCATTAAATGCAGGCGTAATGTCCATATTAAAATACAGTTAGAATAAAATTACATATATATATATATATATATATATATATATATATATATATATATATATTTATATTATTTATTTATTTTTAGTATTTTTACATTATTTTTTTATAAATTCATTATTTATTTTTATAAAATATATGTATATACAATATATATAGTCATTATATTATATATATGTGTGTGTATTTTTATATTACTATATGCATATATTAATAAAAAATACACTTAGTATGACATTATATATACATATTATATATAAGATATAGTATACACATTTTTATTAACATTATTTTTTTATTGTATATATTTCAGTCCCCTGCTGGCAGCACTACAGACACCCATTGCGGCCATGTGATCGCTCTTTCAGGGGGTCCTGAGTTGCAGAGGGTGGACTGTCTGGGCTATCAGACAGTCCCCCCAGACGAAGAAGACTGATCGCCGGAGGGGGAACGGCAGCAATCGGGTAAGTGAATGCGAGGGGGTTAATATTGGGGAGGGGGTTAGTATTGGTGGGTGGGGGTTAATACTTTAAAAAATATATATTTGCCTGATGGCTTCCAATTCTCTGCAGTACACTGCCTGGCTCCAAGAGGGGAAACCCGGAAGTTTTCGCTCCAGGGGAGCGACCACTCAGGGCCTGGCAGTCAGGGGGGTTATTGCAGGAAGCCTCAACGTTGAGACATCACTGCAATACCATTTGAGCAGCTGGAAGCGATCATGATCCAGCGGTCATATTGACTGCGGACGTACAGAGTACGTCAGCTGTCGTTAAGGACCGTTTTTTTGTTTGACGTACCCGGTACATCCGCGGTCACTATGGAGATATATATATATATATATATATATATATAAAAATTTCAAAGAACCTCATTGATGTAAACATGCAAATCTGATTGTCTAATGTAGCCCTTCTATTGAAAGATTTTGCATTGAGATCTTTCTTATGTTTTAGGTCTTGTAAATGTCTTTTTATTTTATTTGATATATGTTGTCTTTAAAATAAATAAATAAAAACATTAATTGGAAAAAAAAACAAAAACTAGAACTAAATTAGAAAAGTAACAACATTTTAGACATTTTAAACTATGACTGAAACTAAACTACAATAAGACAATTGTCTAAAAAAGGATCGAGTCCCTTTAACAGATAACTTGAATATTCTACATTCTCGTTCAGGTTAAATATGCAATGGCATTTTACAGCCAATGTAGTTTTTCTAATTATTAATATTTTAGAGTTGCACTTCTATTTGAAAGAATGATGAATGTGATATGCAACTTCCTATAATCAAAGCTTATCTAATTACTTTGAGTTTGTAAATTCTAGAGAAATGCTCAAATAATGCATTACACATGAACTAAAGCCATTAGATTTTAGCTGACTTATTCAACTAAAAATATTATGATATTTAGTTGAGCAAAACTTGCCTTAACCTAAAACAATTCCGATTACTAAAATATGACTCAAACTAAATGGCATTTTAATCAAAAGACTATGACCGAAACTAAATAAAAAATTGTAAAATTAACCTTGGCTCAATCATGAATTACTTATCTGTTGTACAAAAGAATTAGCTCAATGAGGAAGTGTGATTCTAACCTCTTAAACAAGTGTACTAAAAAAAACAGCAGCTCAAACACACTGGTGTGGGAAAGCTTCCTTATCAACACACAAATATAATACAATGTTAAAGTGTCAATTTTTGGTAAGTTGGTGATTCACAAAAGGTACATAAGAGACACAAAATAAAATACAAATACAAATAGTGCAGATGTTAATACAAAAGTGGCAATATAAATATGTGTAAAGTCACTCACATATATTAGAGCCTGTTTGGTTGGCTCAAACCTCTGCCTAATTGTGCTTTTATGGCAGCACCACACCTATCTTCTTAATGTCACTCATAGATCTCAAGAAAACATAGGAAACAAAGGTCGGCCATTAGTGTAGTATGTATTAAATTTCACAGAATGCATTCCACTCACATCACTCCAACTGCCTCCTGCAGCCCTGTGGCTGAACCTTTTCCATTCTCTCAGTCAGTTTGCCTATTCTTCCCTTCCTTACAGAGGCCCAAGAAGTTTGGAGAAAATATACATACAGGGGACAGTGCATCTATATACACCCTGTTCCAAATTATTATGCAAATGATAATTTTCTAATTTACCTAAATAATTGATGTAAATAACAGTCATCACAATTCTCATGTTATCAACTATTAAGAGTACAATTCAAATTTTATTGAACAAACTTCCTAATGATAACAGTATTTTTTTAAACATAAAAAACTTACAATGCACTGTTCCAAATTATTACGCACAGTAAGTTTCAAAACACTTTATAGGTTGTAAAGAACAAAAATTTTTAATTTGTTGTGTTTGCAGCATATTTACTGAAATCAAAAGCTATTTCAATCAAACTTATAACAACATTTTAATTTTTTAAACATTTTAACAGGTCACGTTACATTTTAACATAGGACCACTTATTTGATAGCAGCTTCACAAGTCTTGCATCTATTGAACTTGTGCGTTTTTGGACAGTTTCTGCATGAATTTGTTTGCAAAATGTCAGAATAGCCTCCCAGAGCTGCTGTTTGGATGTAAACTGCCTCCCACCCTCATAGATCTTTTGCTTGAGGATGCTCCAAAGGTTCTCAATAGGTTTGAGGTCAGGGGAGGATGGAGGCCACACCATGACTTTCTCTCCTTTTTATCCCCATAGCAGCCATTGATGCAGAGGTATTTGTAGCATGAGATGGTGCGTTTTCATGCATGAAGATGATTTTATTACGGAAAGCATAGTTCTTCCTTCTGTACCAGGGAAGAAAGTGGTCAGTCAGAAACTCCACATACTTTGCAGAGGTTATCTTTACACCTTTGGGGACCCTTAAGGGGCCTACCAGCTCTCTTCCCATGATTCCAGCCCAAAACATGACTCCACCACCGCCTTGCTGACGTCGCAACCTTATTGGAACAGGGTGGCCGTCCACCAACCATCCACTACTCCATCCATCTGAACCATCCAGGGTTGCATGGCACTCATCAGTGAACAGGACTGTTTGAAAATTAGTCTTCATGCCATTTCTGCTTTTGAGCATTGGTCAGTGGTGGCCGAATAGAAGGTTTATGCACAGTTGCAAGATTTTGGAGGACTCTACACCTTGATGTCAGTGGGACTCCAGAGGCACCAGCAGCTTCAAATATCTGTTTGCTGCTATGTAATGGTATTTTAGGCAATTCGGACCAATGGCATTCAGTTCGGCACTTTTTGGAACTGCCGAACATCATCACTTCGGAACTTCGGCACTTCAGCACTTCAGACAGACATTCGTAAGCATCCGAATGTCTGAATGCCATGAAATTCATACAAATGTACATTTGTAACAAAATAAATTGCACATGTCTACTATATCCTATATAGTAATCGGCTAAGGATGTTTGTCTGATGCAGTCATGCGCAGTAGAGACTGAGCGTGACTGCATGGGACAAACATCCTATGCCAGGCGGCAAAGGAGCAAAGTACTTACTGTGCTCTTGCAGCACAGCTCTCTCGCACATCCTTCAGGGTCCGTTGGCAGCCGTGATGTGATGCGTACAGGATATGACATCATTGCACAAAAGGAATTAGCTTATTGGTCAAGATTCCTGTCATCATTTACATAATTTTCCCTCCCTCTCTCTTGTTTTCTCTCTCTTGTTTTGCCATTTCTCAGAAATCCGAATCACTTCTGCCCTTCGGCACTTCCGAACTACCGAAATTCATCACTTCGGCGATTCGGGAATGGCATGAAATTCGGACGAATGTACATACGGAATGAAACTAATTGCACATGTCTACAAGATATAGAGCCCACACTCAGCACAATATATAGCACAAATAATGTATGTTCCACACTGAGCTCCGGGCACACACCACCTCTCTTCATCACCCAGTATGCCTAAACTATTAAAGAGAAGAGGAATCCTAATGCTGATGAGAGCTATAACAATTAATTAAGACTAAAACATACATAGAAGTAAGGTTGCTGATATATCGAATACTGTACAGGTGACAATTGAACAGAAAGTGCAGATTTTCTCATGACATCAACTAGGTTTCCTCATGGCTAATTTCAGTTATTTCAAACCTCCAATAATGTGTGTAGCACTCTGCGCTTTTTTTAAAATCAGTAACTATCACCTGTATATACAGTATATTTTTCAGTTCCATATATATATATATATATATATATATATATATCCTGCATATGTACAAAGAATATAAAAGTCGGACACATCAGATCAGTAATTCATGTCAAAACAGGTGCTAATTGAGATGCGAATCACTAAATATTGACATGCTATTGATTTTCTTGGCAAATTCTACTTTTTACTTACAGTTTTATGAGTCATTTGAATTTGCTTGTAAAATTTAACTTTTTGAACTAGAAAATAGCTTAATCATTCTATAATTAAATTATGTAAAAATATATCTTCATAGAAATACACCCAAACTTTAAGACTGTTTGTAAATCTAGTTATAGTTATTCACATATTTCAAACATTACAATTATTTTATTATATTTTACAGTAATTGAGACTGTGCTAACAATTGGCTATATACCCATGTACAAAAAGCAACCATTACATTTCCTTTATATCATTTTGTCAGTGACCTTTGTGGTACTTTCTTGTGTAGTCATTTTGCTTTGCCAATAATAATTGGTTATAAAAGACATAAAATAAAAAAGGCTTTTTTAAGTGTGAATTAAAAAAAAATATCTTCACCTTTAAAAAGCTGTTAAATTGTGTAGTTTCTTTGTTCCTTTCTTCTTCATCTTTATAACTGTTCACTAACTACAGAAGTAATCCATTAACCTCTGGTTCCATTCAATATCTAGAAGAATGCTTGTCATAAAACCCATAGACTATATCTTAATATACTTAAAAATATATATATAACTAACCTCACTCAGTGATATATTATAGAGTTTGCTAGTAGAGCAATAGCAATTACCCTGTGTCCATCTTTTAAAAAATCAGTGTCCATACATATATTCTTTTTTTCCCCTGTATTAACCAGAGGGCCCTGCTTTATGTTTCACCTATTTAAATTATGAGTCAGAGATCCATAGCCAATAAGACTTTCTGGGCTATTAAAGCCATTAAAGTGCCCATTCCATTCACATGTGCTCTCATTTGGAGACACATTTTGTGGCCTCATACTTGATGTAAATAGCTGAGAATGGCACAATGTCTGTGTTCAATTACATTCTGGTGATGTCATCATTATGTCATAATGTGTTCCACCAGTGTGAGGGAAGCTGCAAGGTTTAATAAGACCTCAACATATTCTTCCTGCATGCTGCTCTGGTTCAATCACTCACTGTCCATTATGGATATGAATTTAGATGATATACTTTCCTTTTTGAAATTTCCTCAATGTTGCAGGACATTTGCACATCTATGCCCTCCCACATTGATGCCTGTATAATTCCACAATGCCACGGCCATCTCTTAGGTTGGCACTGTAATGTTTAGCATAGCATTGTAGGGACACACACGGAAGTGAACACAAGCACTATATTTTTAGTTCATATCTCCATGACTGTGACATATTTGTATAAGTTTTTTACATCGTCTAGTTGATTCCAAAATGATACATGCTACATTTGCAGCAGTAGGTGCTTTTTAAAGGGACACTTCATAGGTGATGCATCTGCATCAATGAAGTAAAAGCTCAGCATGTGCACATTTCCACATCACTGTCGTGCATGGGGTCAAAAACCTGTACTTAATGTGTCATCTTAAAATTCTAACTCTGCACAATTCTCTGACAAGCTATAGATAACACTAGTAGTGCTGGTTTAGAAATCACATTTCAACTATTGATATATAAATATACAGTTATTGAATGTGTTGATGCAAAGTTGTTTTCACAATCATAGTACCACTTTAAGTGAGATGTATTTTATTAGAATGAAACATTACTTTGTAATTTATACTAAATTGTGTAAATGCATTTTAGTTCTAAAGCTCAATTGCGGGGTAGAATAAACAGTATTAAACATGTTCAGTTAAAACACGTGAATGACAGATTGATCTGCAAGAAGATAGGTTAAACTGGGAAGCTATTAATTCTGGCAAATATAATGCAAAAGTGCACCCTTTTAGATTTATCTTATTTTCATTTTGAATTAGACCTGCTTATGATCTTGAACGATTTTTGTGTATTATGTTGAAACATGGCTTTATCAACGTGATCAAGTGTATCTCCACCATCTGCAGTTAAAGGTCATTTTGGTATTGAGAGGGATACCTGGTATTTTGTATTATCCAGCCATTGCTCTGCCCCCTGAGACACAGTTCTTGCTGGGATTAATGAAAATTTAAATTAAGGATTAGCAGATCTGGAAAGCTCTCAGTTGGAAATCCTTTCAATTAAACCAAAAATCTATTCTTCTATGAGGTCTTCCCTAATTTTAATTGCATCTTTAACCCTTCGTATGCTGTTGGCGTACAACTAAAAATTGTGTTTTTGCACATTAAAATCCATTTTCTGTATACTAATACAAAATATTTTGGAAAATAAGCTAGTCATTTTTTATAAGTATGATAAGAGATATATTTTACAAAGACAGCTTATGTAAGTATTATTGTTAAAGCAGGAAGCATGGTCAATTATCATGTCTTAACAAGTACACAAATAATACAATGTAAACAAGTTGGTTTCCCCATAGGGCTATTATACTGTGCAAGTAAAGTAACTTTATATTAACTGTAGTAAAGATGAAGAAGAAATAGTGTTTGGTAGCTAAAGCAACTACTTTCCCGATATTAACTATGTGCAGATATATGTCCAATGTGGTTTTCTTGTTCTAACAGTTCAGTGTAAATAGTTTGTGGTGCTTTCTTAACTCCTTAAAGACCAATGCAATTTTGAGATGCAACAAGTTTGTGTCCAAGGCCTTTTTGACACTTTTGCCATGCGTTTATTCTACCACAATTTCCTCCTTTCTGTTTTAGTGCACCCATATATATTATATGTACATTTTAAAGGAGAAATGGTGCTTTTGTTTGATACCATAGATGCATAGATAACACAATATTGAATAGAAATAAAATATATTAATAAAATGAAAAGAGTTTTTCACTTAATAATTGTGATAAGTGCTACTAAATAAAACTAACCCAAAATAGATTCAGCAATTAGTCTGATTGTTAACATTACCAATATGTCAATGATTTCAATTGATTTTTTTAATTTATAAAACAAATATTGCAAGGAGTGAAATATAGTTTGAAAGCTAAGATTTTACAAATATGACAGGCAAGGATTACAACTTTTATAGAAGATACAGAATCTAAAACCACAACACAAAAGGATGTAATTTTAGAACATACACCCCCAAGGCCATTTAACTATGAGCATTTTGACACTGTTCATTTAATCAGTTTATCACAAAGCTCTGTCAAAATATTGAATCTTTTGTGTTCTTTCACACATGCTTTATTTTTGGGAAATTTACAGACTATGCATGTCCCACTATTTTAAACAACCAAAATGGGTATTCTGTTACTGTAAGCAAGTACAATGATACCCCACATGTATACTAATTATCCTAATCATCCTACCCTTAATCCAACCTATAACCCTACCCATAATTCAACCCATAATCCAACCCACAATCTAATTTCTAATCCTACCAATAATTCAACCCCTAATCCAACCCATAATCCAATCCCAATCCTACTCCTAATCCTATCTTTGATTTAAGTCCTAATTCCATCCTTTATTTACAGCCTCTAATTCCAACCCCTAATCTTACCTCTCACATCGGCAGAAAGATGTTATATGGGTTTCATAACTCACACATTACAGAGGGCTTTTTGAGTCCTCTGGACTGTGTGATTGCAACATGAGAGGGATAGCTACCTCTCATGCTGCAGCTCCAGTAACTGATCACTGGGTCAAGGGGAAATTAGGGAGACATCAGCAGGGTCTTTGCCAACCCTGGGTTCTCCTTAATAATGGGGAAGGGGCATTGGCAGGCTGGGGACACACTATTATTTAGACCTTATATTTAAAATTACTGCGGCTGAACATGAACATGCTCAATCACGGTGTTTAAAGAGATTTAAAGAGCTATGTGCAAACCCTCATTTTGAGTGCTGTCAATATGGTACCACAAATTGACAAATGGGACCCTGACAGAGGCTCCTTCAGGTATTGAAAGATACATGGGGACCCTGATTGTTTAATGTAGCAGGCTTGGGTACATTTAGAAATACAATTTTAAAGGATTTAAAGGGCTATCTGCAGTGCTTACTTTGATCACTACACATAACTTATTTGTCTGTCTGGGGCAAATATTTTTGGTAATGGCTGATAGCTCATTGGAAGCAAATGATACCAGAGGCTTCTTGGTACCAGCAAGGGTTTTATCCTGGCTTTTACTGGTATCGCACGATGGCCTATGCCATCAAGGAGTCATGGCATAGACCCTCATGTGGTCCTTAAGTGGTTTAGTAAGGTTTGGAATCATCTCTTTTGATTGTATTCTCTGAAAACATAATGGATGATAGCATAGTCCAAAATTAAAGGAATTAGTAAGGGTGTAAATGATCTTTACCACTTTCAAATAAAAAATGAATAGTTAAAAATACATTATTTAAAAAAAAAAATCAATGCAGAAATCAAAAAGAACCACACTAAGTAAGGAAGAAGACATATGTCTGCTTTTCCATCACCCACACCATGTCAGATGATGTAAGGAATGTTAAATAGACACTATAGTCACCAGAACAACTACAGCTTATTGTATTTGTTCTGGTGAGTATAATTAGTCCCTTCAGGCTTTTTGCATTAAGCACTGGTTTTTCAGAGAAAAGACAGTGCTTACATCACAGCCTAGGGATACCTCCATTGGCATGTCCTCAGATAAGTTGCTTCTTGGGGTGCTTCCAATGAGCTATATTTTTCATCACTTCAATTTTGGCTCCTACTCGACATCTGTTTTTAAGCCAGCTGTGAATGAGGAAATCCTTTGAGCAAATTGTCATCAATGTTGCTTGGTAGGTTGGTTCAAAATTCTACATTGTTTTAAAAGTCTTATAATTTTTTTGGTCCGTTGACACTATTCTGGGGATTGTATAAAATATGAGATGGATTCAATTACATTCACCCATCTAGAGCCAACCTCATTAGACATTTTTTTTTTTTTACATTCTTTATTTTAGTTTTATTAAAGCGTGACATGTTCCGGTAGTACATTTCAACTGGTTTAAACAACAGTAGTATAGAGACATTATACATAGCATCATATAAGTAGTGACATCAATTAACCAACTAAAAAAGCCATATCTGTTCTTTGTTGCAGGAATATAGCGGTAAACATTTGTTAACGTAGGGTTGTAGTGCTAGGCTCTGCTCACGGTCAATGAAGAAGACAGTGAGATATATGTCATTATGTGGGCAATGCCATTTAACAACAAGAATTCTATAATTATTCGTATATTAGAAGCAAAACATTAAACGATTGTTAGTAGGTAGCTGAGGGAATACATATGCTCAAATATTGGAGTCTGATCTGTATCCATTGGAAGCTTATAAGGTTTGAGGGCATGGCTTGATATAAGAAAGCGTTTAGCATCGGACTGATCAGTAACTCTTTATATTACTTTGGATTGGTAGTGAATCATTGTACACTGAAAAGCGGGGATAGGGGAGGGTGTGTGTGAGAATTGTGATATGTCGAGAAGGTTTGGTGGAGTTTATGGGTGTATGGGACGACACTTTTATAAACATGTCAAGTCAGTCAGGTCTTGTGGGCAGGAGAGAAGATGAGGGGGGGGGAAGGGTGAGTCTAGTACGTTTGGGTGTGAGATGGACTGGGATTATTGCCCCCTGCCCCCTCCCCTCCCGGGGCTCCCGTCCGTGCGGCCCTCTTAGCCCCGAACTCGGTCCATGGGTACCAGGTCAAAGCACCTTTATCCGAGCGTCCCTGCAGGGAGGCTGTCATCATTTCCATATCATGTATATCTTCAACCCTATCCACCCATTGCCGGAAGATGGGTGCTTCCGCACGTTTCCAATGACTGGGTATGAGCAATTTGGTGGCTGTGAGTATGATGAAACTTTTTTTGTATGTCTGTAGAGGAGTGTGTGTGTGATTTAGGAGCGTTGGCAGGGGTTGGAGTGGTTAGTCTGTGGCCATGATTTCTCTTATCTAATCTCTGATTTACCATTCGCCAGTATGCGGTTATTCGTGGGCATGTCCACCATATGTGTATCCCCGTGCCCATTTCAGTTCCAGATCTCCAGCTTCACCTGGGATCAATTCATGTACATGGCTGAGGATGTCTGGGGTCCTGTACCAGTGTGTTAGAATTTTGTAGTTGCATTCTTGATATTTCAAGCTAATGGATCCTTTATGTGTCAGCATGAAGATCTTTTCCCATTCTTGGTCAGTGAGTGTCTCCTGTGTCTCATTCCCATTTGCCCGTGAATCCCAATGGAGTCTTAGCTCCTGTTGCCAGGAGCGTTTCGTAGAGGATAGAGATCCCATGGCAAAGTTGTTGTCTGGCTGTTCATAAGTGTTCGAGGTATTGTAGGGGTGTAATCCCCCCACTCTTGGATTGTGCGTGATGGATGTGAATGGGTTATGTGAGGTTGTGAGTTGCTTGGAGTACCGTATCCCACACCAAATCCTAAGGGTTGCGTCAATCATGGGGTTGCCCGTGCACATCTCCTGGTATGTGACCTCCCCCCAACTAAAGCATTGCCAGGATCTTCCCTTGTGCTTGGTGGGTCTCCATCTGTACCCACTGCTTGTCCGTAGGGCTGGCATGCCAGTCGACCAGTCGGTGCAGATGGGATGCTTGATAGTATGTTAAATAGACGTAATCCTGCTCCTCCTCCACACTTGGGTCTCTCCAGTGTAGTCCTGCAGACTCGCATGGGCCGTTGATTCCAGATGAAGTGGCGGATTGCCGTAGATATGGTGCAGAAGAAATAAGAAATGTTGTGGGATAGCAGTAGGGATCGTCTGGAAGAGAGAAAGCAAGCGAGGGAGCAGACTCATCTTGACTGCACTGATGCGGCCAAACCAGGTGAGGTATTGCGGTGTCCACCACCACATGTCCTCCTGCAAGGCCGCTAGGAGGGGTACGTAATTCTGTTGGTATAAATGCGTGAGGTTCTGCGGTAACCACCCACCCAGGTATCGAAGTTTAGTAGCGCACAGCTTAAACGGTAAATGTGCCCTGAGGTGTGGGGTCAGGTTTTCACTCTGGGAGAGCGGCATCGCCTTGGATATGTCCAGGTTCAACTTCAGATTAGAAACCGCACTGTAGCCCTTGAACCTTTCCAGTAAGTTGGGGAGCGAGATCCTTGGTTGTTCCAGGAAGAACAGCATGTCGTCCGCATAGGCGGCCACCCAGTGTTCGCAGCCGCCCACGTGGAACCCCGCAATACGCCCGTCCTGTCTGACCGCCTCTAGAAAGGGTTCGAAAGGGGCAGCGTTGGCGGGTACCGTTGGTGATGGAGAATGGCTTTGTTAAGGCTCTGTTGATGCCGCCACCCAAGAGCGAATGTTCTGGCCGAACCCCATGTGTCATAGCGTCTCTTCCAGGAATGTCCAGTCCACCCGATCAAAAGCTTTTTCAGCGTCGGTCGAGAGGAGAACGGTTTCATGTCCCCTGGAGTTAACCGCATGGATGATGTTGAGGGCCCGGATGGTGTTGTCTCTCGCCTCTCTCCCTGGAATGAAGCCGACCTGGTCTGGATGTATCAAGTCCAGCAGGACTTGGGAGACTGAGTGCCATTGCTTTGGCAAAGAGCTTCAGGTCGGCGTTGAGCAGAGATATTGGTGTGACCCAATGGCCATCTCGCCACATTATTTCAACAGAGTACCACAGTACAAGAAATTGGGCTAGTCTTTTGTAGTGTCCAACATCTTCCCCAAATACTGGTATAACAGAGAAATGCTTACATAAGTGACCTCAAATAGATTATCACCTCTTCCTCCATGCCCCAAATCTAAATGTGCATGAATGGGTGCCATAATACTGACATATAATAGCAATTAAAATCAAATAATTAAAATGATATCTACCAGTACTCAGTATTCAGTAACTCAGACTATGCTTCACTTCTACAGCTTACTTGACATAGTCACATAATCCATTGTTTGGATAACATGTTCATTTTTTAATTGGGCTTTTTATTTTTTTGTTTTAAAGGACAACCTTTTCAGACAATGAGGAAATCATATAGAATTGTTCCCAAGTTAAAAGAGAGTCTAGGGGACTGCCACATAATTATACATGGGGTAAGACATTTGGAAGGAGTGTCCTCTCTTAATTTTAATGTATTTAATTAAACAATGTTCTGTCTAGCAGCCCAATGCTTCCAGTGAGCTATATTTTTCATCACTTCAATTTTGGCTCCTACTCAACATCTGTTTTTAAACCAGCTGTGAATGATAAAATCCTTTGAGCAAATTGGCATCAATGTTGTATGGTAGGTTGGTTCAAAATTCTACATTGTTTTAAACATCTTATAATGTTGTTGGCCCCATTGACACTCTTCTGGGGATTGTATAAAAATATGAGATTGATTAAATTACATTCACCCATCTAGAGCCAACCTCATTAGACATTTTTTTTTAAGTTGGTTGAGCTGTTGTGCCATATAATCCATTGAAATATATATCATCCATATATTTTATTATATACTCCTTGCAGTATTGTTTAGCCATTAAACCCTTAAGGACACACAACAGGTGTGACATGGCATGATTACCTTTTATTCCAGAAGTTTGGTCCTTAAGGGGTTAAAGGAGCATAATTGTGATAAATTGACCACCTAATTTATTTTAAATTAATGAGAGTACATTAAAGAAATTATACCAAGCAATTAAAGAAAACAAAAATACCTTTTAATGTTCCTAAAACTGCTGCATTTGTACAGCAAATGTCAGTGACAGACAGACCCATCCTTGGGTCTATGGGGTTTCACCATATCCTATCTTAGTCCCACATATGTTATTGTGATATGTTTCTACTAATGTTATTATTACTAATATTGTAACTCAAACTTATTTCAGAGGATTTTGAAATTATATAATGAATTATGTAACAGTTTGCAATAGACAGATGCAATATTCTATCTATCTATCTATCTATCTATCTACACATGTGGAAGCTAAAGACAGAACATCTGGAAAAGGAGATAGGATGTTATATAAAAAGGAGATTACAGAAAGTCTACTTCAATTTTAGCCTCAAGCACTTTTCATTTTTATAATTTCAAAGCCTGAGAAAAAGAAAGGATTCCATAAATCCAGCATTAAAATCAATAAAAAAAAATCTAATTTGTGGATTGTTGCTAATTAATTGCTTTTTTTCAATTAGAAATGCAATTATAATATTTTTTTACTTTAAAAATTAAACTAGTTCTTTTAAAACAAATAAGTGTTTCAATGAAGAAAAATATTTGGTCTAAAATCTGGTCTATTTATTACATTTTCAAAATCATTAAATAAACCCCCTAAGGGAAGTTAGGATTAGGAAGAGGCATGAACATTGATCTCTACCTAGGTCTGCAAAGACTCATGCCCCACCTTCATCATAGATAATTACTTTGAAGAATAAACATATAAATCAGACGTCATGGTATATTTCAGCTAGTTAGAGCAATATAACACAGAAACCCATTTTCACATCCCAGTTAGACTTACACTACAGTAAGTGTACCTGGGCACTTACAACAGAGATCTGGCTATTTCAAATCCTTATAAATTGTAAGCTTTATTAAGCAGAGGCTATTTCATTGTGGTGAACTGACAAAATAACAGTTTTGGAGTCTTTACCAATTAGGCTTTTTTTTTAACCTACATTTTACAATTCCCTTGCCAATTCATCATAATTTTCTGTTTAGCAAATAAGTGACATTGTACAATATGCTTGCTGATATTATATTTTATTATGGTAAAAATTGGTACCTACTTTATGACAATTTGAGTGTTGTTACTGTGCTTTTATGCTAGGGATAAAGATTTATTTTGTGATTTTTGAAAGAGTTGCTGGTGCACATATGCTGGTGAGTATATTCAAAACAAAAGACTTGTGTCATAAGTTGTATATTAGCTGATCTGCTCATGTGAGCTGATATATTGAAGAGACATATAGATGCTTTAAGGCAAGATTTAGACATCATTGTTGTGACATAATTAAAAATATTCTCAAATATCCTGTGGTTAAACACTATGAGTAAGCCTACAATAAGAATTCAGATAACAAAAAAGAAAGAAAGAAAGTGATTATAGCTAACATACTTATGAACAATATTCAATCAATCCATTACCACACCTCTTTGAAGACAAATATATATAGACAAAAATTAGGCTAGTTGTATCTCTTTTCATGTTGTTATGCTTTCAATTTTAAAGGCAACTTTTGGCACCTGTTCTAAAGAACACCATTATGACACTAAGAAAAGTGCAGAAGCGGGCTACAAAATTAATAAAAGGAATAGAAGATTATAGCTATGAAAAAAAGGTTAGCACATTTAAATTAGTTTAGTTTTAAAAAATAGCACTTTAGAGGGTATATGATAGTGTTACACAAATGTTTGGTTCCAATACAAACCATTTTCTGAAAATCTGTTCATAAACAGGACTATGAGGTCACACATTTAGACATGAACAAAGGAGATTTAGTCAAAAATAATTAAAAGGTTTTTTTTTACAATAAGAACAATAAGGATGTGAAATTCTCTGCCTGAACAAGTTTTTTTTAATCAGAGTCTATACAGATATCTAAACAGCAATTGGATAACTACTTGCAAAAACAATATACAGGGAAAAAGCTAAAAAAAAAAAAAAAAGCATATACATAATGAGACCACACACCTAAAAGATGAAAAACAATACACAAGTGGTGGAGCCCAGCATCCAAGAGAAGGTGGTCAGTTCAGATATATTCAGGCCCGGACTGGCCATCGGGCATACCGGGCAAATGCCCGGTGGGCCGCGATGGCCGTGGGGCCGAGGCCGGCAGGGGATCTCCCCGGCCGGCCCCTGCAGGGCCAGCGCTATCCGAGCGCCGGCCCTGCATAGTGCCTCTGTGGGCCGGTGGGGAGATCAAAGATCTCCCTCACCGGCCCACAGACAGTGGGCCGCGCCGGCTGGTGAGGGAGGGAGGGAGGACCCGGCGGAGCTCCAACAAGCAGCTCCGCCGGTCCTCTCGCGGGATTCTGAGCGTTGCCGCGGCAACGCTCAGATCTCGCGAGAGTGAACTCTAACCCGCAGGTTAAAGTTCACTCTCACCACTGGACCACCAGGGAAGGCAGCATGGCTCCCAACCCCCCAGGGAGAACTGATCTTCTCCCTCCCAGGATAAAGGTAAGAAGGGAGGGGGGGGGATATAATTTTTTTTTTTTTTTTTTTATTAGTAAAAAAAATATTTAAATTTAAATTAAAAAATACATTCACACACACAGCACCCCCCAGACACAGCACCCCCCAGACACACACAGCACCCAGACACAGCACCCCCCAGACACACACT